>CM035435.1:27646911-28246911 GCA_020310875.1 Ceratopteris richardii | reverse complement strand
CCCTCCCTTTTCCCTTTTGCCCAGCCCTATCCTTACCCCTCCCTGCACTATCAATCTCAAGCCCCTCAGCCCTCCCCCTCCCTCTCCTTTCTACCCTCCCATTGCCCTTCTTTGCTTTTCCATGCAAATTCCAATTTTTGGTTCTTCTCTGCTGCTTGTTCTCTGCTGCTTCTGGTAGATTTGGTTGCTGCTCAGGTGTCCTCTTCAAGATTTTGCTGCTCCATAATCATGGTGTCCTCTATGCTCAGAGTTTTGGCTGTAGCTCTCAGGGACGGAGAGCACATTAGGTGTGGCAACTATTGAGCCCATAAAATTCATATTGGTCAAAGTCAACCAAAGTCAAAGTCAACCATAATCAAAGTCAAAAGGTCAAAGTCAAAAGGTCAAAGTCAAACTAGTCAAAGTCAACAAGTTCAAGGTCAAGTCAACAGGTGCAAAGTCAAAGTGCTAAAGTGCAGGTGTCAAAGTGCACAGGTAGTGCACAATTAATTGTCCACAAAGGGTAAATTGGAGAAAGTGGGTTGCAGGTTGTAGAGGTATTTCTCTAATGTCCCTAAGGTTCAAAGTTTTTTTAAAGTGTTTTGGAAGGTTCAGGTGAACCCTCTCTTAAGTGCAAAAGTGAATACTTAAAAGGAAAATGTGAAGGTATATGAAGCGGCGTACGCAGAAGTGAAAGTATGGCCCCCCATTTAAAATTTTTGTTTTAGACTAAAGTCACTATAGGACAAAGCAGGGAGTCGTTGGCTGCCACTTGTAAAGACAATCTTGGAACATCAAAGTGAGCACCAAAATACTCTTGCAATTACGAGCGTATGTGAATCGAGACACTCAAATCAAGGCAAGGACTATTCTTGGACAATCCTAAGTGTAGGCTAGAGTGAGCATAGTCTAAGTGAAGCAAGAGAGAGAAGTGCAAGAGACACACAGTGTGCGGCGCAGAGAAGTGGTGCAAGGTGTGCATGAAGAGTGACCAAGGAAGTGTGCAAAGGAGTGCTAAGTTAGTCCCCAAGGATCCCAAGGTCTCATTGAAGTGTGCGTGTGCCGACAGAAGGTATCCATCCCTCCCCCTTAGTGGAAGCTTGGTGCAAGGTGTGCACAAGTGCAGGCTTGGAGAAGGTGGAGGTTTGGTGCAGAGGAGGCTGGTAGCAACAAGACCCTTGGGTATTTGGTATTTTGTAATTGAGCACTCCGTGGGATTTTGCAGAGAAGCATTGGATTGTGTTGTGCTTCACATTGTATTTGTCTTATTATAATCAATTGGTAGAGGCTTCTAGTGTGTATCTTTCTTCTTTTCTTTCCTTTTCCTCCTACAAACACTGAAATCCCTTCTTGTCCAAGAATCCCCCCAACAGTACTTCTATGAGAAAAGAGGCAAAGAGAGGTGATGTTTTGAGTAATTATATTTAATTTTCAAAATGTACTAATGTTCTGTTGATGTCCCGTGGATTTTCTCTAGGTTTTTGCATGGATTTGAAGTAAAGAAATTGGAAGTGAAGAAAGAGAAACTTTGATCATTGACCCAAAGTGAAGACTAAAGACCCAAGCAAAGAAAAGATCTTGCCCTGAAGTAAAGTTCCTACTATAAAGACCGAAGAGAAGTTGAAGGGCATCCTTTCTCACTGTAGCGGAGAGGCTATCTTGTATTTGAGCGATCCGCACTGGAGTAGAATATCTTGTATTATTGAGATTGATCGGATGACATTAGTTGGATATTCATTGTATCATTTGAGCATAGTTTATTTATTTGGCACATCCATCCGGTGATTTCTATTTTTTAGCATTGTATACTTCATTCCAAATTCACGTTGCATATGCCTTACGTCTTTGTAGTTCCGACCGAGTGCTTTTTCGCTTTCTCTTCTGAGGTGTGGGCCTACAAGACGATGACCACCATACCTAGGCGAGGTAGTCAGTTTGCAGATGCCGCTCGCCAGACGAGGGATGGTGCACTCACACCCAAGGGGGCCTGATCCAACCCTCCACCACTCTTCCCCTTCTAGAACTCCTTGATCTTCGCGATAATGTAGAGGGTTAATTGGGTACTTGAAGATATGTTGCATATGTATATGACTAAAAAGAAAGATACTTGGAGTGAATATTTTCCCTTAGTTGCATTTGCATACAATAGTGCATGGCATGCATCTATAAAACTTTTTGGGGGAAGTATCTCAACCCCTATACAATGATGAAGTGTGAGTGACCTCCATAGGTACCCTTCTTTGACCTACAAAGAGAAATAATGCCCATAGGATGAGCTAGTTGAATGCTCACAACTACTAGTCCAATAGAGACCTCACTTCACTCCAACAATCTTTTCTCAAAGAACTTTAGAGCACTCTAAGAGCTACCTAATGACACCAAAATCATGGAAAATCAATAAATAGAGAAAGAGAATCAGCCCTTACAATGCAAAGTAAAATAGTTCCAATAGAGTCTACAGACAAAGAGAGGTATCAATCACCCAACTTCACTGTGAAATCTTTATTCCATCCAAAGCCTTTGTAAACATT
Source organism: Ceratopteris richardii (assembly GCA_020310875.1). Taxonomy (NCBI): domain Eukaryota; kingdom Viridiplantae; phylum Streptophyta; class Polypodiopsida; order Polypodiales; family Pteridaceae; genus Ceratopteris; species Ceratopteris richardii. The sequence continues at coordinate 28,244,401 of CM035435.1, read as the reverse complement.
GTTGGCTTTTGAGGTCTACAAAAGCACATGAACAACACAAGCAAGCAGAAGAAGAAGCTTTGAGCACAACACATAATAATGAATGTATTACCACTAGAATGTACAAAGATAAGTAACCCATTAGGGCTATAGGCATATATACAAGCCGTGCAAAAAAACCTCCTAAAAGAGGGAAAAATGTACCTTGGTGGTCCTAGTGTGCTCACACACATCACTACCTAAATATATCAACATATCCCCCTGGGATCGATGCGGTGAACAAGGAGATGGCACTCATGTATGAGGAAGTGCCAAGCTATGTGGAATCAAGCCACAAAAGGAAGTAATCTCAAAGCTTTGCGGAAAGCTTCAAACCTCTCCCTAAGCAGAGCCTTTGTGAAAAGGTCTACAATGTTCTCTTGTGTGCGCACATATGACAAACTGATCTCTCTAGTGTGGAACACTAGGTTCCTCACAATTGCCAATGTGCTTTGATTCTCAGTGAAGATGGTGGTGATAGAAGACTAACCAACACCCAAATATGCCATAAGGCATTTCAGCCACACACGCAATAGTCGCTATGAAAGCTACCCTATACTCAGCCTCACAACTGGAAGTGTCCACAGTAGGATGCTTCTTGCTCAACCAAGATATGCACGAGCTACCAAGCATGAAGCAACAACCACTAGTGGACACATGAGTGTCATAGCACACCCAATGAAGGTCAAGAAAAGCATGCAAATCTGGTGGTAGTGATCCCCCCTTGGGATAAAACAATCCAAGTAGCAATGTACCACTCAAGTAGCGAAAAATGCACTTAACCGCCTGCCAATGTTTGACACCTGGGAAATGCATAAACCTGCTCATATGTGAGACAAAAAACTAAATATATGGTCGAGTAATGCATAAGTAAATCAAGCATCCAACAACATACTGATAGAGAATAGCATCAAAATGCATCTCCAGCATCATAGAGACTCAATCGTAAACCTATCTCCATAGGAGTGACAATAGGTTTAGAATAATCAAGGTCGAAATGTTGTAATAAGATGTCAATATATTTTGTTTGACACAAAGCCATTCTGCCATCAACTTTCACAAATTGAATGCCCAAATAATGATGCAAATGACCCAAATCTGATATCTCAAATGAGGCATGCAAATCAGCCTTAAAATCACCAATATGCTTTGCATGAGGACCAGTGAGCATCATGTCATCAACATACATAACAATGACTAGAAGCACATCATTTGCACGCTTAACATATAAAGTGCTCTCACTTGGATCATTCTCAAAACCATGTGCAATCAAATAGGCATGTACATTTTCATACCAAGCACATGGTGCTTGCTTCAAACCATATAAGGCCTTTTTCAACCTGCACACCATTTTCATGCCCCTTCTACACAAAGATAGGGCTGAAAATATACACATTTTCATGCAAGTCACCATTCAAAAATGCAATTTTAATGTCCAATTGATGTACATTCCAACCATGATGGGCTACAAGAGTACAAATGCTACCAACAATAGTCATTTAGCATGTAGAAGCAAAGATATCATCAAAATCAATGCCTCTTTCTTGAGCATAACCCTTTTCAACAAGCCTAGCCTTATACTTGTCAATTGTTCCATCAGGCTTATGCTTCAGCTTGTATACCCACTTAGTCCCAATGGAATTCTTGCCAGGAGGAAAGTCACATAAAGGCCAGGTACCATTTTTCATGATAGCATCATATTCTGATTGCATAACAAGCATCCAATTTTTAGAATTTTATGCTTAATCAAATGAAACAGACTCATTCTCATCACAGAGACTAAAGGCAGCCATAGCATAGCAATATGATGCAAAAGAGGCACTATGAGAGCCCGAATGGGTATGATATGATAGAGGTGCATCTAATTTGTTGTCATCCAAAGTTTGCACCAACCATTTGGGCATAGTTTTTGCCTCCTTAATATTAGCTCTCTCATCAACAAGTGCATCATGTAAATCTGCATAAAAAATGGAATGATTTGCATCATCACATGAAACTTGTAAATAGTGAGAAGTTGCCTCATTAGGACTAGCACTAGACTATCCACATGTACAAAGAGGCAACAAAGCCTCATATAGAGTGATAGACTGCAGCGCTTTAGTGAGACACCTGTTAAGTACATATGCTGCACACATAACAACCTGAAGCCTCATATGGAGTGATATACTTTGCTTTTAGTGGATATACCCATGCATGCCTGGAAAAATCATCAATGAATTCATGAAGTAAAGATAGTTCCCAAAAGAAGGTGTCTACATAGGACCACATACATCACTATGAACAAGCTAGAACTTTTTAGTAGCTCGAAAATATAGCCTTCATGGACATGTTTTTTGGGTGCTTCAAGTTTGGGCAAAGAGGACACCATTTCCGATTTTTGTAGGCGTAGCAAACTAGTAAAATTTGATGACCAAAGCATGCATGCCAAAGCTTTGCATCTGACATAGCCTTAGAATCATGTACTGCACATGCTGAATCATTCACATATTTTATATAGTCTACGAGCTCATACAACCCACAAGATAAAATGGCAGAAGCAATAATCACATCGCCATTTGACAAATCATGAACTATATATCTGGCATGAGCAATTTTCACAGCCAAGCGAGTCTTGGCTAATGCAAAAATTGATAACATATTTTTCTTCATCCCTAGCACAAATAAAGCATCTAACAATGTAAAAGACCTACCATCAACAATAGTCATAATGATCTTATCAACTTCCATGATAGGATAAGAGGAGTTTTTGGTGCATGTGATAGTATTCCCTATAGGGGTAGGCTCAAGTGAAGTGAAGAAACTTCCCTGTGAGGTCATATGTTTGGTTGCTCGACTATCAAAGTACTGGAAAACATCTGAGTCTACTCTAGGCATACACTATTCATGAGAAGTTGGGTCAAAATTGCAAACAATAGTAAATGCCCATTCGTCATTCTGCACAAAATTAGCATACTCTATTTTTTGTGTAGAGGCCTCTAAAACAACCGTTCCAGCCTCTTTTTTGTTTGCCTATTTTCAGCCAGTTTTGGACCATTCTTTATGAAATGATCATTTCCTTTACAATACTTGCAAAACAAATTCTGCTTTTCTGTTTTCTTCTCATCTCTGTCTTCCTTCTTTGATTGTGCAAACTTAGCATATTTTTGCTTACTATTAGAAGATCTCCATTTATGTTCACCCTTTTGACTAGCTACTAAAGCTTGATCTACAACACACATTCATAGATTGATCTTCTTGCAATAGAAAAGAGACTAATTCCTCAGATGTTAAGGCATTTGTATTGCCTTTCATCATTAAATGAAGAGGAGAAGCAAAACTCTAATATGAATTGCGAAGACCATTCAGAACAGTTTATAGAAATGATTTGTCACGCAAGACCATCAGTAAAAATCAAATGTTCCTTCAAATCTTTGATCTTTGTCAGAAAATTGTCCATGGAATCTCCTCCATTCATGTGCTCACTCTTCAACTATTTATAGAGGTAAGCAACATGAGCCTCATTCCTTGCCTGGTATAATGTGGTTGGTGTATCAACAGCATCCTTAGCTATTCTGCAAGAGTAAAAGCGAGGAATAATTGCATGTTTGATAGACAAAGCTATCAAAGCATGTGCCTAAGCATCTTTTCCATCCCAATTAATTTTCTCTATAGTAGGTTGTATACCTAAGTATCGACTTAGGGACTTGAGGAGAAAGAGACTATACCTCAATCCCCTACAAGTGCATATAGTGGGGATTCATGCTTTAATTATCAATCCAAGAAGTATCACAACCTAGCTGAGTGTATGAGGACATGCATTCAAATAATGGTCAATGCAAATGTGAACTAAAAAAGGTGCAAACAAGTGTAAACTGTCACATTCAAAGCTTTCATGGTCAGCTATGGTGTTGTGACACCTAGAGCAGCAACCAATAATAAATTGAGCTTTTCTTTCAGCTCTGAACTTGAAATATATCAAATAGTAGATTCCTTTCAAAGCTCTCGAGAAGACACACATCTAATGGTCATTCACTCAATTTTGACACTTCTGCTTCAAATGATGAGCAAAATGTTGAGCCACAGGAATGACCTACCTACGCTTCAGCACTTCCCACACTTCACACACACATTACCAACAACAAACAAGCACTACTATCGATAGACAACACTTCAAAGCACTCTTTTCAAGCCACATACATGCATGCAAGCTCAGAAGGAAGAAGATATAGAGAGGAGAAGACACAAATTCGAAATTTTGTGCTCTTGATTCTCACAATGGCAAAAAGTCTTTACAAAGAGTCACAAAATGATTTATATACATGTGCCCTAAAAATGGTTCTTTCACACAAGAGATTGGTGCTTTATTGACTAAAAGACTAATTTCCTACTAGTTTACAAGGGTAATAATATAGATATCTATGGATATGCATCTACAGGGCTCCTATAGTTCATTTACATTGGAAAATATATATTACAAAGTGATTATGGTACAGAAATAAAGTGTCCAAATCGGAAAAATTTTGGGGCCCTTCTTTTTCTCTGCATCTCAGCTCTACAACACTCTCCCCCTCTTTGTCTCTATCATCCCTTGATAGGCTTTGCTTCTTGTCTCTAGTTTTGTGCCTATAGTCGATCTGGTTCCTTATTAACTGATGGCCTCTTTATAGTTGACCACTGCTAGCTCTTGTGGAAGTCCTAATGATATAGTTTTACCAGCGATCAAGGAACTGATCATAACTCGAGACCTGTTGCATTGGTTTTGACCTATTCTTTTCTTTCCACTATGTGCGGCCAATGATCAAAGAAGCGACAAGGATTGTCAGACAATTTGTTACTTTATTCGAACTAAACCCTTTGCATTTGTAATCCCATGGTATTCCGTACATTCATAAATCTGGGTTGCTCTGTTAAGTTGGGCTGCCACGCACGCAACCAGTGGAGATGGACTACAATAGATTTGTAGTCTAGCTCTCCAATAACCTTTTTGCATTTGCACTGCAAGCACCATACGGAAGGTATGAAGGTCTCGAGTTGGAGCCTTCAATCTGGACCTCTCGAAGATCAAGAGGTTGAAGCACATTCCAGGGCTCGGGATCTATCAGATATCTTCTTGCCTTTCTTCATGGGTAATTGCTGGCCTTGATCCATCCTTGCCTATTGTGTACTTTCCATTGTTGTGTGCCCTGCCGGGCTCTATACAGAGATGAATGTTGTGTACCCCTACGGGGCTTCCTATAGAGATATATCTTCAGATATACTCTGTTTAGTGAAGCTTCTTTCTTGGTTTTCTTCTTCTTTTCTTTTTTCTTAACTCTCCTTCAACACCAACCCCTTCCTGAACTCTGTCATCCCCGACAGGCTTTGGATGTTGATGAGAGTACATCCTATATACCTTTTTCTCTATTTCATTAAGCAGATTGGCTTCATGTATCATGATTTGCTTCCATGTTCTGCTTTTACACCATCATGTGGTGCCTATCTATGGTCTACAAAGAAGCTTAATTCATACACCACAAGTCTGGCATTCAGATTAGTTGACATCTTCAAAAGAATTTTTGAGTCAATCTCAAAAAATCCCATAAAAAACGCTTCCTCAAAAGTCGACAAAAAATATAAGTCTCGAGTAATATGCCATAATTGTAGGATCACTAGGCATAACTGATAGATAAAAAATGAGGATATATGTGCCTTGGTTAATGCCAATAAAATTCAAAAATGTATATTCTGCATGCTTAAAAACTTTGAGCACTATGAGTATCATACTGAGGATTTTATTGGTCATCTTTATTGTGAGATCAGGTACTGTCACATAACGGTTTAGCCAAAACTCGATGGATCTCACCATATATTCCTCAATCGGTAAATAGTTGTAAGGCGGACTTGGAAGTAAAGGGTAATTCAACCATTGCTTATTGAGCTTACCAATTCTTTGTAAATCCACAAATTCTTGTATATCACGTTGATGTGGCATCGGGCAAAAAGACGGATTCACCTAGAATGGTGTTGCTTTCCAATGCGCCCGTAATGTTGGATTCTTTTCCAAAAGCTTCCTTCTCCATAATGGTTGTGCCGCCTCAAATTCTTCTTGAGTGTAAGTGAATGTGTTTGTCTTGAAGTTCAACTGGTCATATGGATCTTTTTGTGTAATCTGCTATATATAACGGCATGTGTGCTCTTTCAACAGCCCATAAGGTATGTTAAATGGCTTTATTATCTGTTCCAAGTCCTTGCCTTTAATGTTTTCTTCTTTCATTACTTTGACTGCTTCCTTTTCTAAATTTTCGATCAATCAAGACACCACTAGTGCCCATTCCTTCTAACCTAGTTCTATAGTATACAACACTGGATGATCATCACTAGGTTCCACAGTCTGCTCTCTTATTGGTGAATGATAGATCGAGGGAGATAGAGGATGTACCTCCACCTCGTCAGTAGGATTCCCTTGTTGTGGCTCTACTAGTGTCCCAATTTTTCTAGCATCTTCTTACTGTTTCCTGAGCTGAGCAATGATTTGATCTTTTTCTTCATTGTCCTTGATGTTGGCTTTGAGCTTCTCTTCAATACTAGTCTTTTCTTTGTATATGGTCCTCACTTGATCCGCATCTTGTATACATTGCTCAGTATACTTCACAACCACGTCTTTCCATTTGAGAGTCAACCCCTTAGTGTCTGTAGAATATTTTGTTTCTAATACCTTGTAGCTCTCTTGTGCTTGTTTAAGCTGATTTTCCATACCTTCCAATTGTTTGCATACCTCATGTGTGGCACTGCCATTGGTATTCGACACCTCTAAGGGTTTACCCATTAAGAGAGAATTCATTAGTTCTTTGTTCCTACTCCTCAGATTATCATTTTCGTCCATATATACTTTGATTTGAGCTTCAAGGAGTTTGCTTCGGTTGATTATACGACCTTTCTCTATGTCATAAGCTGCTTTTTGTTGGTCTAAGTCTTGAACTTTCTTTTGTAATTCTTCAACTCATTGCATGAGACTATTTTGTTGTTCTTGTGATATTTGTAAATCTTCTTTTGTGGTCTGCAATTTGGCATCTTTTCGAGATAGCTCACTTTGTAAATTGACTATGGTGGTCGTGAGTTCTTCACTCATTGTTTGAAATCTATACTTGTCAGCCATCAACATATCTTTCTCTTGATCTTCTTCCATGAGCACCATTTGTGCATTCATTGCTTTATCAATCATAGTCTTTACAAGGGGCTTCAATTTATTGACGTCCACATTTAACCAAGTTTGCGATATAATAGGTTCTTCACTTGTGGTAACGTCCTTTCCTTGTGCCACATGTAGTGTTGTTTGGTGGGGCTGCTACATATCAAGCTATATCATTGGCTCAGCCTCTTTAGTTACTCCCTTCCCTTGTGGCGTATCATTTGGAATCTCAATCACAATTTTTATCGGAGTTTGTTGAGATGGTACCTCTTTTTCTAGCTTCCTTTGCAATTCGTCTTTGATGGGTGGTACCACATTTGTTTTTGGTGGAGATGATTCTTTTACACTCATCCTCGACTGGGTGTTCAACTGGATGGTGTGCCTTCCGTTAGAGGGTGCTTCCTGATTCTGTACTTGTAGATTTTGATCTTCGGGGGTGTTAAGTACTTGATGAATCTCCATCCATTCTTCATTGTTCATCTCTATTCTTATATCTGTGTCCAATGTATCTTATTCATGACTAGATTCATCATTGGAAATTGAATCCTCACGTCCCAATTCCTTGTATTTGGCAGCTTGTGATGGGTTGTGGTCTTTTTGACTCTTTTTCTGCAAGTGTCTAGACTACCTGTATTGGTCTCCTTGTACAGTAAGATTTACCTGGCCTCGCATGTAAGTATGTGTTTCTTCTAAAGCGGATGATAGATCCCTTTGTGTTATTGGAGGTTGAGTTAACAAGACCCATGGTAGTAGGTGTGCTCGTTTAGATTGGGGGGTCTCTTGTACTTCTTCTCTAGCCCGCTTGGCTCCACGCATCATATTTCTTGAACTTGTTCCAACTTCAAGGCAGAGCTCCCATTCAAAAACTTCTTATGGTCCCATTTCTCCTTAGCTTCAAATAATCATTCCTATATGTATGTTGTAAAGTTGACTTTGTTCCCAATTTGCCTCATAGCATGAGATAGCAATTGAATCGTCATAGCATGAGATAAAAATTGAAATACAATCTTTTGACGTGTTGTATATTTGTTCATGCTTGGGAAACAGAAATGTTGATGCACCACATGAACTAACTCTTCAATATCCATCCTGTTGATTTCCATAAAGGTCTTCTTTTTAGCGTCGTGGCATTCATTTTTGAGATTTGTTAGACCGTCTTGATTCCATCCAAAAGCTTTGTTGATAAGCTCATGTGTAAATCAAATATATTTCCATTCTCCAGTTTTGTTAAGAACTGTTTCTTTCGGTACTAAGGGCATATTCACTGCTACCTGCAACATGTTCATCACCTGGGTACATCGTTGAAAATCTGGTAGATAAATTGGAAGTCGTAAAAATGCCTCAATTCCTGCCCTTGTCCATACATCCATAATGCTTGGTAATCCATGTCGTAGGGTTTGGAAATCCTGTGACATCAATGAAATTGATGGTCTCTATCCCTAATCTTGATTGTGGCCAAAAAGATGAGTTCTGCCACCGGTTGGTCTTCGCAGAACCAATAACCTCTTGCTTTCATAATTGACTCCAAAAGAAGAACGAGGACCTCTTCCTCATGTGTAGCTTCCGAATTAGATGATGCCATCTACACTTAAAGCACACCACAATCAGTGTTAAAGTGGTTGCATGACTTATCTCCAATTAATCTCCATGGATCAAATAGCTCTGAGAGTGACTTGTGTTGGCCTTCCCCCGTGGGTGTAAGGAAGGTAGTAGCTGGGATTTTTTCCATATCTTATTTTTCTTACTTTTTGTTGAAAGAAAATGAAAAGGTTAGTGAATAGCCAAAGATTTATTTTATTTTTAGTTATTTTTCCTTAAAGTCTTGTACAAGTGCTCTCCTATTCCCTAGGAGGGAAATGTGCATTACTAATAAGTAGAAGAAGAATTATGTGCCAAATGCGTGGCCTTGTAATGTGGCCCTATCATGCACGTTCGAGGTGAATGGAACTCAAGATGTGTGCAAGAAGAAGTTGCTGGCGGGTTTGTAGATGGCGATTGAGATTTGGGTATCCAAATCAGCTTCATTTTGTTGTTCTTGATTGCAACTTTGTCTCCTCTTGTGCTTTGTGTAGTTATCGTATTGTGATTCTTATTTTCCTCGCATACATATCTTTAAGTTGATTTCTTTGAGTACTCCTATTTGTGGATCCTTCCTTTGTAGTGGTATCTTCAGTGTATTTTTCTTCGTTGGCATAGTTGATTTGGGAATCCATATTTGCATTCTTGAGGGTTGAGCTGCAATCAGTTTCTTTGTGATCCATAATTGAACAATCTTCTGTAGACCTGGTGATCTAGATTGGCTTGTAGTCTTGACCTATTGTTGGTTCCTCTGTAGGTGATGGATTTGTTGTTGATGATATGCTGCTACTTGATCTTTCCAAATCCAAGCATGTCTGGTTCCCTGAATGGGATATATTCTAATGTGGGAAGTTTTCGATTAATTACTCTGACTAGTCGCTCTTGGGCTCAATTCCTCACTAGGGCTCTCAATGGAAATGATGTTAGTTGAAAGGTCCAATGGATGATGAGGAGGTGTGGGATTAATAAATGGTGTAAACACACGTGAAGTACTTGTAGGTGAGGGTTCCACAATAGAGGTAGATGCACAATCACCTTCATGCATGCTTAATTGATCTCTCAGAGCTAAGCAAGTTGATTTGATGGGTCTTTCATCTAATAAACTAAACACTTCTCAATGTCCTATCTTGGCTGAGATGTAGCCTAAGGAAAATTGAATGGTTACCTCATATTCGTATATCCAATTTTCTCCTAACACAAGTTCTTCTAATAGATCTTGATTGTTGCACACTAATAGCTTTTGTTGCATCGCGTTATTGCCTAGGTGCAATGACAAGATTATCTCACCTATGCATTTAATAACATTGTCTACTATTCCAATTAGATGTGCTTTGGTGGGTTGCATTTGGATCTTAAGTTGATGGGCCAAAGAAAATCTGATGTAGCTTAGAGCTACTCTTGTGTCAATGAGGGCATCTACCAGTTGATACTCCTCTGTTCCCACTCCTATGTTCAAATAAGGTTATCGCACTTGATGTCCTAGGTTTTCTGAGGCTCTAAAATTAGCCATGGGGATGGGCTCTGCACCTTGGCAGTATCTCTCATCACTTTCTCTCATCCACTCCTTTCATTTTCTTATTTGTTCCAGGGCCTCTTGTCATGCTTCCTCGCGTATTTTTTCGTCTTCTTCTCGTCTACTCTTTGCTGCTAGAAGTCTTGATAGCATCTCCTCTGTTAATGGCTTTAAATACTTCTTCACTCGACAACCGCTTATATAGCTCGGTAGGAATTCTCCATCTAAGGTTGTTAAGTTGATAGCTCCACTAGTTGATATGCGATTGATCACCAAGGGTCCATGTCCTCTTTTTTGCAGTTTCTCCGCATGTTGCTTTAGTGTATATACCAGGACTAAATCTCCTTCTTTCAAACCTTTATCCTTAATATGAGCATCAAAGTATGACTTTTATCGCCTTTTTGCAGCATAAATGCCTGCTATCACTTGCAATCTTGTTTCATGTAGCTTCTCAATTTGGTCCAATTGATTAGATAACTCATGTCCAGTCCATTTCTAGTTCGAGACCACTCTAAGAGTAGGAACTAGGAAATCAATTGGTAAGATGGCATTCTGGCCGTATACTAGATTAAAGCAGTAGTTCCTATGGTTGTTTTATATGCTACTCTAAATGCCCATAAAGCATGATGTAACTGCTTGTCCCGATCAAATCTTCCATTATAAACAATCTTCGTAAGCAATGTACACAACATCTTGTTTGAACAATCAGAATATCCATTAGCTTGTGGGTGATAGGGAGCTGATTTGTTGTGAATCACTAGGAATTCATTCATCAAGGCTTCTATTACTTCATTGATGAAGTGTGTGCCTCTATCACTCACAATTTCTATTGGCAATCCAAATCTAGTGAATATGTTCTCAAAGAGAAACCTAGTCGTGGTCCTTGCATTATTCTTCTTTGTTGCCTTGGCTTCTACCCATTTGGTCAAATAATGAGTTGCAACAATTATATACTCGGCATGAGAACCTTTCGCTGGTGGCCTAATAGGTCCTACAAAATCTATTCCCCATTTTGTAAATGCTCTGGCACTTATCATAGGTCGTAATGGCATTTCATCTCTTCTAATAGGATACTTTGTTCGTTGACAAGTATTACACCTTTGGACATATGTGATTGCATCTTGATATAGCATTGGCCACCACATCCTAGCAAAGAGAATCATTTTTTCCATTTTATCCGTAGAAAAATGTCCTCTGGCAGCTCCTATATGAGCCATTTCGAAGACTGGAATATACTCGTCTTCATGGATGCACAATATTAATTGGTTGTCCCTCCCTGTCTTGAAACATTGTTTGCCTACGAGTACATAATCTTTGCTTTATTCCTCAAGGGCACATTTTCTTACCAAACTAGCTCCTTCTAGGTACTCTTGTGTTTTCAAGAATTTCATTAGAGGCATACTCCACCTAGGTGCTACTATAGAGTAACATAGAGTAGAGTTCTCTCGAGGTGCTCTTTCCAGACAAGTGGGGCATGTAGAGACATAGTTATGTGTATCTCTTTGTAGAGTTGGCCAAAATATTCCTAATCTCTTACGCTCTTGCCAAGTCCCATTAACACTTCAATGTCTTTTCCATTGATTCATGTGTGCTCTTTAAAGCCACATTTCTTGGTCATCTTCTTCCACACATCTCAAAAGTAATCCACTTGACTCTTGGTGGTATAATCTTCCAGCTATGATATGGAGATTTTTAGTTTTCCATAAATCTTGGCTCATGTTTAAATTGATCCTATGTTGAAGTCCATGTGTGAGTATAGGAATCAATTTTTCAGCCCATTGTGGACACTTCGAGGTTGAAAAGAGGTTCTCCATGTGACATTCTTGATATGTGATCAACACGGATGTGTGTATTTCCTTTTTTGACTACTACTTCAAAATCAAATTCCATTAGCAATAGAAACCATTGTACTAGTCGTCTAGTATTACAAGGCTTATTGATTGGATACAATAGAGCCTGATGATCAATGAAGAATTTGAATTTGTTTGCCAATAAATAGTGTCTAAATTTCTTCACTGTGTATACCATTCCTAAGCCTTCTCATTTCGTAGTGGTATAATTATGCTCCGCTTGGTTTAATTGTCTACTAGCATAGGCTATAGGGTGATCTAGCTTTCCTGTATCTTCTGATTGTGCTAAGATGCAACCAATGGCGAACCTGGATGCATCCACATGAATATGAAATGGTTTATTCCAATTTGGTACTTTTGAAATTGGTGCTAAATTGAAATGAATCTTTAATTCGTTGAACGCCTTTTCACATTCTTCTATCCAAGTAAACTGAGTCAGCAATCCATAAAGAGGCCTCACAATTATGGCATACATGTGAATGAATCTACGATAATATCCCCAATGTCCCATGAATGCTTGCACTTCTTTAGCAGTCTTTGGTCTTGGCAAATCCAGAATTACTTTGATTTTGTCTTCATCAGTGGAAATTCCATTCTTAGAGATAATGTCTCCTAAGATCTTTCCTTGTCAAACCATGAAGACACATTTTTCTGGATTAAGGAATACTCTATACTGACGACATTGGGCAAATATTTTTCTTAGTTCTGGGATGTGCTCTAGTCTCATAGCTGAATAGGTGCATAAATCATCCACGTATGCCTCCATAATCTTTCTCAAAAATTCCTTGAACACATGGCACATTAGTCTTTGGAAAGTGGCTGGGGCATTAGTTAGACCAAATGGCATAACCCTACAAGCATAGACTCCCCATTCAGTTGAAAAGGCTATCTTATGTTGGTCTTTAGGAGCAATGGCTACCTGATTATATCATGAAAATCCATCAAGGAAACTATCGACTTCCTTGCCTGCAACCCTTTCCAACAGATGATCTGCGATGGGTAATGGCTAACTATCACATATGGTAGCTGCATTTACCTTTTTAAGACTAATGCACACCCTTAACTTGCCATTCTTTTTCGACACTACCACTAATGTCGATACCCATTCCGTGTGTTCAATTTCATAAATGAAGCTTGATTTTAACAATTTATCTATCTCCTCCTTAATTGTTGCCAAATAAACATCATTGTAAGTGTATGGCCTTTGTTTAGAGGGCTTGGCTTCTGGTGTCACTGGGACTATATGAGCACAAATAGAAGGATCTACACTTTTTAAATCCTTATACGTCCATGCAAAGACATCTCTATACTCTCTTATGAGTTGTATTAATTCTTGTTCTTCCTCAAGCAAGACATCTTGTCCTATGAAGGTGCATCTCTCTTCTCCTTCTTCAATAGCTACTACAATCTTCTTGGTCTGCTCTTTATTGTCGTATGTTATCCTTGGTTGTGCTTCTCATTTTGGCATCTAAATAGCAGTCTCTCTCTCCTCTACCTCGTACTTCTTGAAATGCTCACGTACCTTGAATTGGTCTTGAGGTGTGTTTTCTTCTTTTTCATTTTCCATGTCCGATTCATTTTCTTCCATTTGCATCATTCCTTGGTTTGATTCATTAGTTATGACACTTCCTATTTTTTGTTTTCTTCCTCAAATGTTTCCCTTTCCATTTCTATGCTCTCATAGTCTTCATTCCACTCCTTTTCTATTACTTCTCCTTCATCAGACTCTTGGAGATCACCCATCTAAAGACTTACATCATATCCTTCCTCATCGATACATTCATTTGTGGTTATTACTTCTTCGTTTACACATACATCTGGAGTGGCAAAAATCTCCATCCAACCATGGGGTTCAAACTCTTTGTCTAAGAATATTTGAGGCATGTAAGCGGGATCTTCTATAGGCCTCGATATTCCTTGTCCTAGCCGCCATCTTTCTCTCCTTTCTTCCTCTCGTTTTGCTGCCTTACACATCCATAGATGAGTATCTTCATTCATCCAGGTTTGACTACTCGATCCTGCACTATGGATGGATAAATTGTCGTCTTCCTTGTGTATCAGGTTCCATTGCAGTGGTGGGGCATCCTAATATGTGTAATTATGGAGCTTGATCCTAGTTGTAGTGCCTCCATGCTACAAATACATGGCATCTTTACCCCAACCTTGCACTACCTTAACCTGTCTCATGAAAGGCCTTCCTAGTATCATCTCATAATTTCTAGCCTTTTCAAATTGACATATTGCTAAGGTGTGCTTGAATTTGACTCCACAAGTGGTAAATACTATGTTTTCTAATAATCCTAAGGGTCGCTCCATATGTCCATCTGCCATTTGAATCTTCATCCTTGTGGGTCATAGGGCTGGCTTTCCCCATTTCTCCCATATTTTTTTGGTCGCAATTCCTACTCCAGCTCCCAAATCTAATATGGCTTTTGTGGTATATCCTCTATAAGTGATAGGCAGGCATGTATTTCATTCATCTCCCTCACTAAAATCTCCAATCTTATCAACTCGGATTTTAATAGTAGCTACTTCATCCCTCATCTCACTTTTGTCAGACTTAATTTCCAGTTGGCTGGTGATTTTCTCTCTTAATTGAGGCTTCACTTTCAAGAGTTCTTCTATAGTCAGAGTACATGGTATTTTTAGTTTTTTAAGGTGTTGTATTATGTCAGAAGTTTGGATTGATGGGTTCTGCTCCTTTCTCCTCACTGAGGGAACACGATATAATTCAGAGTTATGTTCATACTCTCCCATATAGTTTGGTAATGCATTCACACTGCCTTCATCATCTTTGTTGTCATCAAGTTGAGATGATCTTTCTAGCTTTAAGTCAGGAGTTGACAATTTAAGCTCTCCTTCTGCTTCTAGCTCTTGAAAAGGTGGTTCAATTTCCTCTGCTTTCTTCCATCTATCTTCTTCGACTCTTGTCCATAAGTCTCTAGGCCATTCCGCATCTACTTCAGGGATTATGGATCCTTCTTCTTTACTTTCATGGTATTTTTCTTCATAGTTCTCATTTTTCTTTCCTTCCCTAGGATGACTAGGTGCTACACATTCTTGAAATTCCTTTTCGGGAATCCTTGTGTTGGGTAGTGGCTGAAGAGGTTTTTCTAAAGTTTGTTGAGCCACTTCAATTAACTTCTTACATATTTCCAATATCTCTTTCTCTAAGTCACCTCTTAGGTATTCTCTTTCCTATTGCTCAATGGTTGGGCTTGCCTTTATTCGTGCTTGATATGCTTTAATCCACATGGCTAAATCTTCTGGCATTGGATCGGCTAAAACTGATCCTGCCTCTTGTTTTTATGCTTTTTTATTTCCTTGTTAGGTTTTTCCTTTTTTAGGCTCTTGTTCCTCATCTTGGCTCTGCTTGTTGTTCTCATTCTCTAACTTTTGTTGCAATCTCTTGTGTTTTATCTTTTCTCCACAAGTCTTCCATCTTTCGGTTTGTTTAGACTTAGTATCCTTCTTAGACTCTTTAGAGTCTACAACTACTTGTGGTGCTGGGGGGTTTGATTCTTTATTTTGGTTACCATTTTCTTTGGATTTCTCTGGGGTCTCTCTTGTTTTTGCCCTAGTTATGGCTTTCAGTGGCACAATGTACTCTTTATCACTTCCTGATGATTCGACCACTTCTATTACATTTATTTGTGCTGTAGAATTGGTTCTATTTGGGTTCTTAATACAATCTCTAAAAAGATGTTCTCTACCACAATCACTGTAGTAACCCTCCCAAACTTTCTGATGTGGAGGTGGATTGGGTAATGTGCACTCCCTGATAAAGTGATCACCTCCACATCTATAACATGGTCCTCTAGGGGCAGGTGGTCTACTCATTAGCCTTGGAGGTAACGGTGCTCTTGGAGCAGTGTACATTAGTGACACATAGTCTTGATCATATCCGAGAGAACCATCATAACTATCAAACCCATATGTATATGGCTCATAGGATTGTCCATGTTGGAGAAACAATCACTAATTGGACATATATTTGAAGGTCAAAGCTTTAGAAGAAAACCACATGCGTATGTGAAGGGACAAATTCACAAGTGTATTATATTTGTAAAGTTAGTTCACTTTAGTTAAAGAAGTTTTTTAAAAATCAAGAGAATAAGAAAATCTATATAAGTTATTTTGTATCAACTGATGCGATGAGAGGAAGACAATGAGAAAGTGAGTTAGTACTCATTTTGTATGATTTAGTATAGTCGGGCTTCTCTGAGTGAGAAAGCACTTGTAAGTTTCTAAGTTTTTCATAACTATGATAAGAACTAGTTAAAGTTCTGTGTATAAGTCTTCTTCTTCCATGTCCAGGTTTTGTCATCTGTGAAATGTTTTTTAAAAGTTGAAGTTTTTCAAACAAGTCGATGCCTGGCATCGAATGTATGTTGAAAGGTTGATTTTTATGCGGGAAGTCGATGCCTGACATCGAATCTTGGCTGATAAGTCATTGTTTTCATTCTCTGAGTGTTACCTGTTGTTGAATCTTCTAAAAACATGAAGTTTGTGAAGCAACTCGATGCCTGGCATCGAGTTTCAGCATAAAGTCAATGCCTGGCATTGACTTCTAGCATAAAAGTGTTTCATTCATATCTTTGGTTATACGTGCCTTTTTTAGGAATGAAAAAGTGGCTAAAAAAGCTGAAAGTTTATGCAAGGCATCGACTTTTGGTTGTAAGTCGATGCTAGGCATCGAATTTTCATTTTTAGACACTCAAGATTACTAAAACAGGCAAAAATTCCATTTTTGGAAGTCATGCAGGGTCATCTTGTGAAGGTCATAACTTGAGTTCTAAAGATCCCTTTCAAGCATATGATAGCTTATTGGAAAGCTCTACGCTTCTACAGTCATCCATCAAAAGATCTTGGAAAAATAATATTTGAGCTAAGAGAAATTAGAAAAATATTGAATGTATGTCATTTCAGTGACTGGAAAGTTCTGAAGAAGTTCTTGGTTTTGGCTATCATTTCTCAAAGTTTGGAGTGTCAATGAGTTAATGGTGACCATAGAGGTGTTCTAGTGTCACATTAATTCATTTCTTGTGGTGTTTTACACATCAAAAAGTGGTATCAGAGTAGAAAGGTCCTGAAGAGCAGAAGACAACAAAGGTACAAGAAGTTTTGGAAAGTTTTCCATTAAAGTTTCAAAGGTGAAGCATTTGAAGACACAATGCATCAAAAGATTACTTTCGAAGTATCCTCATACACAAATAACGTCAAAAGGTATTATCCTTTATCCTTTAAGCTCACAGGTTGTAGCAAAAGGGAAGGAGTATGGCAGACCATATCTCCATTGACAAACTGGACAGAGATAATTACCCTGCATGGGTAATGAGAATGGAAGCCTTACTTATGAGTAAGGATCTCATGGTATATGTAACAGGTGAAGAAGAGAAGCCAGTATTTGAAGACGAAAGCCAACCAAAGAGAGAAGAACTTGATGCTTTAAAGCATTGGCAGAAGAAGGATGCAAGTGCAAAAGCTTACATCTACGATACAATCTCTGATCATTTTCTACCACACATCAGAGGAATGGAGTCATCTGAAGATATATGGAATGCATTGGAGTATCATTTCCAAAGCACTACGAAAGCATGGAAAGCAAGTCTATGGTCAGAGTTTAAAACATTCAAGAAGAAGCCAAGTCAAAGTATTAGTGATTATGTCACTAAGATGAAGGATCTAGCAGATAGCCTTGGATCCATAGATGAAGATGTTGAAGATCACAGATTGATTGCTCAACTACTTGCAGGTTTGAGAGGGGATGAAAGGTGGAAACCTTTTGTCTTATCAACAGAACTTTCATTAAATCATTATGTTCCAGATTTGAACCAGTTGCTTGGTTTGATGCTCACATATGAGCAAGACTTGAAGGGAGATGGAGATAAAGGACAGAGTTCTGCAATGTACATGAAGAACAAGAAGAAAGGAGATAAAGGTAAAGCAAAGGATGAAGAAGAGTCAAATTCTCAAGTTTATTATGCAAGAGGTAAAGACACTGGTAGAGGAAGAGCAAGAAGTTTTGGAAGAGGAAGAGGTAATCAAAATAACAACAAGAAGGCTTGTTGGATCTGCGGATTGAGTAATCATTTGGCTGATGGCTGTTGGCACAATCAGCAAGGATCAAATCAAAATTAGAATAACAATAGCTGAGGCAAAGGTGGAAGATATCAAAGTAATTTTCAAAGAGGTAGACAAAGTCAAAGAGGAGGCTATGATAGAGGTGGAGGAAGAAGTTGGGGACTGATGCGCTTTACGAAGCCACAAGGAAGGTGTTTTCCCCCCGCTAATTTGCTTAGATTTCTATATTTGGGGAATCTTTACTTGCCCTTAGCTCGCAGACATGCACCAATACCCTCGTTTTTCCATCCCCTATTGCCAACTTCTTTAGCATTCGAGGTCTCTATTCATTCCCCTTCAACTACCCACAAACACATACACATTCACCACTTCACCTATGCACACACACACTCGCACTTTCACATGCCCACAAACTCTTTAACTCACCGTCACCAACCTTTTCCACACCTTGTCAACTCATTTCAATTTTTTTTTTTTTTTTCAACCCAACTATGTCTAGCATAATTTTTTGTGCGAGTAATATGTACCATCTGAACATAACATAGAGCAACAAATAATTACTCTAACTGTTTGTATGGCTGAATCATAATGCACCTCATATAATAGTTCTTCATCATTCATCAGTATACAACAATACATAGCTTTAGGACCAAATAATGTAAGAGAATGAGAATAGAGAATATACTATTCTGATGTGCCCCATAAGAAGTTTGTTGACCGACACTCCCTGCTTGGATGCTTCAGCCCACCATGTCCAATATTTATCAGCTTAGGAACATTCTCCCCGAAATAGACTCCAGTGGATTGCGCCTTCGATAATATGCGTGCCCTGGTTGTCCTTACTTTTAATTGAAGTTGGATGCCCTTTCCGATTCACCATGAGAAGAGAGTTTTGTTCCTTTTCCCTTACTGACAATGTGAGACCCATATAACTTTCTCTTCATTTGAGAGAAAGCACTCAGAGCTGCCCTTTCATGGCTATCTTTTCCCTTTCTTCAACTGCCCAGATGCAACCTCTTGCTGTTCTCTCCCTTCATCAATCTTCGAGAATGCTCTCCTTTGCTTAAGAGATGTCCATAGCTTGAAAAAGAGACTCCTCAACTGCGCATTCAATCATGGAGTGTTCTTCCCATATCATTACCAAGCGGTTGCTTAACTACTAAAATACTCAACAGTTCCTCTTCTAGCTAAATGAAGAGACCTGCAACTGTTACTTGGCATCCATTTACATCAGCTAACAAGACTTCAATCTACTTGTCAAACTCTTTCAACCAATGATGAGTAGCTCTAGTTACTGTCATATATGACAATCCAGGTCACCAAAAATCAGCTGCATATAGTTCACTCGAAGGCTTTACAATAGGAGATCCTGAAGGGGAGCATTCAAGCGGTGGTCACGCCCTAGCATCATCAGCAGAGAAGGCAATAGGAAGAGTCCATTGCATTCTTAGCAAGAGGTAGAAATTACATAGATCCAACCAACCATGAAGAGAACTCTCGAAATCTGATGCTGCTGATCATTTGTTCTTCTAAAATTCTTTGAAGTATCATTTACTCCTGTCAGAGCCTTAGTCTCCACATAAACAATGCCATTTCTCCTTCCCATAGTGTTTCTCATGAGACATTAGATCTGCCACCACAGGGAACTCTTGGATCTTGCACCTTGCAAATAGCTCTTAACTTCCGAATCTATAACGGGATGGTATACTCCAGTTTCTTCGAAATCCACATCATGCATAAGCTATCCATAACATTCTCCCACAAACAGTAGTGGTTCGTACAGCTTCCAAGGCTAAGTTTTAAATAAAACCTTGTGATCCTTCAAAATTTCTCTGCAACCCTTTGCTCATGCTTCTGTATATCCAGTTGTTGTCCTCCATGATGCATTTTCCCCTCGATCAAGATCTTCAAGTGAGAGAGAGCCTCAATCCTTCTAGAACACTCAACAACAAAAGTGATTAGTGTGGGAGTTCTTCTACCAAAAACATGTGTGGATAATCTTTAAATGTCTTTTCAATGACCATGCAACACGTAAGTAGGACATTATGAATTGCCTCAGGTGCGCAATTAGAGGGCCAAATTTCGCATCATAATTTTCTTGCCAAGAAGGATAATGAAGTATGCAGAATGTGGCAGAAAATCATTCATCCTTCTGTATTGTTATTTGAGTTTCCAAGATTTGATAGGTAAAGAGCACCCTCTTCTTCGGAACACATCTGTATGAAAACATAAACGTTTGTAATTCAATATCATTGAACATTATAGCTGTTCATCTCTAGCATACTTCATATCATTCATGACAACATGTACTACACAAACATCTTCGTCATATTTTTATTTTCTATAAATTTATTTCTTTCGGAACAACTTCATAGGGCGTCCATTAGATATGTGATTCCTTCCAAACACCATTAGTTCCCTTTGTTCCTCAGATTCATCTCTTCTATGCACGTAGTAGCATTTCTTGCTTGCTCCGTCTTTGTTTCTGTGCTCCGGTAAGTTGCAAGCTCAAGCCCCTTCTTTCACCACTTCATCCCCAAAATCATAAAATTTGTTGCACATATGATTCAAAAGAGATTCCCAAAACTGCGCTTCATTCATTCTCTTCAATTGACTTTGTCGTTTTTCCTGATGTCTGAGTTTCTTCACCTCTCTCCAATCAATGTACATGGGAAGAGAGCATTAAGAACCTTCTTCTCTAGAAAGTATTCTGCCTCAGTGTTCAATTACAAAACAATATAGGATCCTTCCCTTTTCCATATTCCCTTGCCATCAAGATGTGCCAACAACCAGAGAAAACTTTGAACAGTTGTGCCATTCTGCACTGCTTGGTCCTCTTCCTTGAGAAACCGAAGGAAAAAAAATTTGTTCTCCCTATGTATGTCTTTTGTCCCCTCCAGCTCTGTCTCAGCTTTTGTAAATTTCCCAATTTCTTATTCCATAGCTTCTTATGCTCGTTCCTTCTTGAGTTCTTGCGAGCCATTAGACATCAATCATCATCAGTATGGCCTGCTACAAAAAAAACAAATTTTGAGTTCCAATGAACATAAGAGGATAGGGACTTCCCTCTGAAAATAAGTAGTCGCTCTAGAGCTAGTGCTTCAGTTTTGTTCCTCTCCCCTCCTAGAGGGATTCTGAACCATTCACTTTGCAAGAGTTCAACTTTTCTTTCTGTTCCCCTCCTTCCACGAGCTCCTGTTTTTTCCTTTTAGTCCCGAGAATGTGCCCCAACAAGGCCCTATGCACCCCTCGTTCCCCTTCTTCTTCGTCACTCTAGAGCCTCCAATTTCACATCGTTTCCTTTGCTTATGAATCCAGACGTTCCATGACCTGGACTGTACCATCCGTCAGACCTGAGTTAACCAATGGTGCAAGTCTACAACATGGTTCCAAGCTCATAGCATCGAAGAGCCCCCCAACATCATTACGAAAACTTCCATAAACTAGTTGAATATCCCCTTTTTCAGCTTGTCACCTACACAGACATAGGAAAAATAGAGCGAGCCCCTTCTACTCTTCGTCTTCTTCACCAGAAAATATCTTTCTCGTACTCGTAAGTGAGAGAGAGCGAGAGGAAAAGAGAGAGGGAGAGAGAAGAGAGAGAGTGGGGAAGGGGGGAGACGTAATGTTTTTTTTTTCCTTTTATTTTCCTTGTTTTTTTTTCTTCTTCCCTACCCACTAACCCACTCTCCTGACACCCAGTAACCCACTCACGACTCACGTACATCACCTTTTATGTCTTTTGTTTTCTTTCTTTTTTCTTTTTAAGTGTTAATGCGTGTATTATCTTTTATTTTTTTTCTTTTCTTTTATAAATTCTTTTTTTCTCCTTTTCTTCTTCTTTTCTTTTTCTTTTTTTTTATAAGGGACCGAACTTAGCATTTCTTGTAATGTGGATTTTCAGCAAAATCTTAAAGTTCAAACACACAGGGTTTCTCATAGAACCTAGTGCAAGCTCATCTAGATCACACATCCATGCTAGGATCTTGCATCATGTTTTCTTAGGAATTTCAAATTTCAGGTGAACCTCTGACTTTAGAGATAGCATTTTGACCCCTTGCCCTTACCCTCCTCGTGCACAATGGACAACTAAAAGAGACCATTAATCTCCTCCAAACCACCACATTTGTTTGTAATTTTATCACTGTTGAAAACATTTCTCCTTGCAAAATGCCTACACTCAAACATACACACTCTACAAAATGGAACATGTTAGTGCACCATAACAAAGAATTTATACGGCTAACAGGGACAGAATCAATCCTATAACACCACCTACTACAATTATGCAAATGACACACAAAATGAAAGTCATACATCATTGATGATGAATTCAATCAGCACATCAGATAAAGAAGATCTAAAGGTATTTTACATTGACTCTAGATGTTCTAATCATTCAGGAAACATAGAATTGATGTCAGAATTGGAAAAAGGTATTTCTAGTCATACAGTTCAAACAGGTGATAATACAAGACATAGTGTACATTCAATTGGAAAAGTGAAATGCAAGAGTGGAGTAGATTTGCTAAAGAATGTTTTGTATGTTCCTACAATACCTAAAAACTTGATTAGTGTGGGACAGATAGTTGAAAAAGGTTTTCAAGTCAGGTTTACAAATGAAGGAGTATTTGTTGAAGATCTAGAGAATGGATATAATCAGATTGTCTCTGGTAAGAAAGAAGGTAGACTCTTTACTTTAAGAGTACAGGGGAACATTGGTCAAGCTTTGCTCACACATGGTGAAGGAGTGATTACAGAACTTGATCTCTGGTATATAAGATTAGGTCACTTCAATGAAAGAGGAATTAAAGCTATGGTTGCAAATCAGTCTGTATTAGGATTGCCAAATGCGAAGAGTCAACATATGGTTTATAAATGTGAAGCATGTCAAATGGGAAAAGCACATAGGTTACCATTTCAAAAGAAAGGATTCAAACATGATGGATTACTAGAGCTCATTCATACAGATGTATGGGGACCAACAAAAGAAGGATCTATCAGTGGCTCAAGGTATTATGTTCTTTTCATTGATGATGCTACAAGATGGATAACATTATATGTTTTGAAGGAAAGATCATAAGTATTTGGAGCTGTCAAGCATTTTCATGCATATGTAGAGAGAGTCACAGGTCAAAAGCTTAAAAGACTGAGGTCTGATGGAGGGAGAGAATATTTCTCCCAAGAGTTCAATGATTATCTTTGGAATGCAGGTATTAAGAGAGAAATAACTTGTAGGTATACACCACAACAAAATGGTGTAGCAGAAAGGAGAAATAGGACTCTAGTTGAGTTTGCTAGAGCTATGCTGAAGGAGAAGAATTGTCCAAATTATCTTTGGGCTGAAGCTGTAAATACAGCTACATATCTTGTGAATAGATTACCATGTGCAGCTCTAAATGGAAGGACTCCATATGAAGCTTGGTGGGGTAAGAAACCAACACTAGATCATTGTAAAGTGTTTGGATCAATTGCATATGCTTATGTGCCATCACAACTTAGACATAAACTTGAACTAAAGGCAGAAAGTGTTCATTGGTTATGATGAAAAGCAGATGGGTTACAGGTTGTGGAATCCTCTAACCAAACAATTTCTTGTATCTAGAGATGTTACATTTGATGAACAGAAAAGTTGGTATGCAGATCAAAGTCATACAGCTGAAGAATTTGAAGAAGAGGTAAGAGATGTGAGAAAGGAAAATCGATTGTGCAGGTAAATAGAGATGAAGAGACTATATGCAAGCAAGTACATCCAAAAGTGGATTAACAAGAAGGAATGAAGAAGCTCCTATATTTGATGAAGAGGTGTATCTAGACACTTATGAAGAATGTGAACCAAGAAGGTCAAGCAGGACTAGAAGGCAACCAGAAAGGTATTCTTATGATACTTCGTACATAATGCAGAAGAACTATGCATATATGGTCAAAGATGATGAAGAACCTCAAAACTATGATGAAGCTAAAGGTAAGAAGCAATGGGAAGAAGCAATGAAGGAAGAATTCAATGCACTGGAGGAGAACAAGACATGGGAACTTGTTCTTGAACCAAATGGTAAGAAAGTAATTGGAAATAAATGGGTTTATAAAGTGAAGAAGCTTGCAGATGGAAGTATAGCTAGATCCAAAGCTAAACTGGTGGTGAAAGGCTATGCCCAAACCTATGGCATAGATTATGATGAGACATTCAGTCCTATAGCTAAGATGTCAACTATAAGGACAATCATTGTTATTGCAGCTTCAAAAGGATGGAACCTAAGTCAATTGGATATAAAGAATGCATTCTTGAATAGATACATATCAGATGAGGTATACATGGAACAACCTCAAGGGTTTATAGATTCCAGGTATCCAAATTTTGTTTGCAGGTTGAGAAGAGCATTGTATGGATTGAAGCAAGCTCCAAGAGCATGGAACTATAGATTGGTGAAGTATCTCAATGATCTTGGATATCAAAGTTCAAAAGCAGATCCAAGTCTACTCATCAAAAGAGCACAGGAAGGTATAATCTACATTTGTATTTATGTAGATGACATTATAATCACAGGTACTTTAGATGAAGGAATCAAGGAGGTAAAGAGATTACTTGAAAAAGAATTCAAGATCAGTGACCTAGGAAAGTTGTCATACTTTCTTGGAATGGAAGTCACTTATACATATCATGGCATATATGTATCACAAGAAAGGTATCTTCTGAATCTATTGAAGAAGTTTGATATGGAAAATTGCAGAGAAGCTTCAAATCCACTTGAAGTTAATCACAAGCTCAATAAATATGATGGTGCAGAATACAAAGATATGAGGAAGTATCAATCTCTTGTGGGTAGTTTGATTTATGCTACACTAACAAGACCTGATCTTAGTTATGTAGTGGGAGTTTTATCACAGTTCATGCATTGTCCAAAGGACCCACATTGGATTGCAGGTCAAAGAGTTCTCAGATATATCAAAGGAACTATAAAGGAAGGATTATATTATCCTTTTACATCAGATTTGAAGTTGAGAGCCTATAGTGACTCAGACTGAGCAGGTAACCACAATGACAGAAGATCAACTCATGGCTACATGATATACATTGGTGATAAGCTTGTAAGTTGGTGTTCAAAGAAACAACATACAGTAGCATTATCATCAACTGAAGCTGAGTACAAAGGACTTGTGGAAGTAGCTAAGGAGGTCATATGGATGCAGACATTATTCAAAAGCTTGGGCATTGATCAAGGTATACCTACAATACATGGAGATAATATGAGTTCACTTTATCTTGCAGCAAATCCAGTATTTCATGCAAGAACAAAACATATAGAGATACATTATCATTTCCTGAGAGAAAAGGTAATGGAGAAAGAAATTGAAGTGGAGTACATTTCTACAAAGGATCACATAGCAGATATAATGACAAAGAGCTTGGATGGTGTGAAGACCAGTAGATTCAAAAGCATGGTAGGAGTAAAAGAAAAGAAGATGATATGAAGAAACAGAGAATGTCAAATAGTGATTGAGGGGGAGCTGTTGGAGAAGCAATCACTAATTGGACATATATTTGAAGGTCAAATCTTTAGAAGAAAACCACATGCCTATGTGAAGGGACAAATTCACAAGTGTATTATATTTGTAAAGTTAGTTCACTTTAGTTCTAGAAGTTTTTTAAAAATCACGAGAATAAGAAAATCTATATAAGTTAGTTTGTATCAACTGACATGATGAGAGGAAGACAATGAGAAAGTGAGTTAATACTCATTTTGTATGATTGAGTATAGTCAGGCTTCTCTGAGTGAGAAAGCACTTGTAAGCTTCTGAGTTTTTCATAACTATGATAAGAACTAGTTAAAGTTCTGTGTATAAGTCTTCTTCTTCCATCTCCTGGTTTTATCATCTATGATATGTTTTCTAAAAGTTGAAGTTTTTCAAACAAGTCGATGCCTGGCATCGAATGTATGTTGCAAGGTTGAGTTTTATGTGGGAAGTCGATGCCTGGCATCGAATCTTGGCTCATAAGTCATTGTTTTCATTCTCTGAGTGTTACCTGTTGTTGAATCTTCTACAAACATGAAGTTTGTGAAGCAACTCGATGCCTGGCATCAAGTTTCAGCATAAAGTCGATGCCTGGCATTGACTTCTAGCATAAAAGTGTTTCATTCATATCTTTGGTTATATGCGCCTATTTTAGGAATGAAAAAGTGGCTCAAAAAGCTGAAAGATGATGCCTGACATTGACTTTTGGTTGCAAGCCGATGCTAGGCATCGAATTTTCATTTTTAGACACTCAAGATTATTAAAACAGGCAAAAATTCCATTTTTGGAAGTCATACAGGGTCATCTTGTGAAGGTCATAACTTGAGTTCTAGAGATCGGTTTCAAGCATATGATAGCTTGTTGGAAAGCTCTACTCTTGTACTTTCATCCATCAAAAGATCTTGGAAAAATAATACTTGAACTAAGAGAAAGTAGCAAAATATTGAATGTATGTCATTTTAGTGACTGGAAAGTTTTGAAGAAGTAAAGTTCTTGCTTTTGGCTATCATTTCTCAAAGTTTGGAGTGTCAATGAGTTAATGGTGACCATAGAGGTGTTCTACTGTCACATTAATTCATTTCTTGTGGTGTTTGACACATCAATAGTCCACACTCAGCCATAGTATTTTTACAGGTGGAAAAACTTCCCTGACTAAGGGCATAAGATTGATCATAAGTCTCAGTACTAGTCAATGGGATGGCTGGTACTATTTCTCTTTCAAGATTCTCTTCAATTTCAGCGATTTTCACTGGGACAACATTTTGTGGGTAAGGTGGTTGTTGTCCTAGTGTCAATTGAGGTTGATTGTATCCTTGATAGGCATAAGACCTTGGTGCAGGTGCTTGCTGCTAGAAAGGAGGGTATCTATGGACTTCTCCTCCTTGATCTCTTGGGGGGTAGCTGTAAGGCTTAAATGGTGGTTGTGTAGGTCTTGATTGTCGATTGTAAGGACAATTCTCCATACTGTGATTTGTCTACCTTTGCTCTATGCTACAGTAATGAGTTGGGCCCTTGATGGGTGATCTATCGTAGGCATATGGAGACGATGGGACAACTCCCCTATTGCACAAATGAGAACAGGTATCACTTCCACAGTGAATTGCATCTCCTGATCATAGGCACTCTCATGGGAGGGTTGGGATAATTCCTTTGTCCTTGGACATGTAGCTTCTTAGCCACTAAATGGGCTATCTCTTCTACATTGTTCCTTGAGATCCTTAGTATATGTGAATAGATTCATTTAAGTTTAGGAATCTATTCACATATACTAAGGATCTCAAGGAACCATTTACTAATCCTTCTAGAAATAATGAGACCATTTTATGTTGGGTGGGTCTCTCTTCCACAGGGCATCTATCCACATATTGCTTGAATCATCTCACAGCTAACCTTACTGATTCCGTAGGCGACTGCTTGAAACTATGGATTAATGATGAAGAGTTTTTTTTAATTATAGTCTTAGTGAATTCCTCGATCAATTCTTGATATACTTGTTCCATAATTTGAAAATTATTGGGCTCTAATGGTTGGAACCATGCTAAGGCCGTTTCTATGAGGGTTAGGCCAAATGATTCATACTGGACCATGAAATCTTCTACTTGTTTAACTCTTACCACTTGCTTGAATTCAACAATCTGATTGTATGGCTCACCAGAACCATCATAGTGGCTTCTCATGCATTGGGCAACTTGAATTGGTCTTACTCTTCTTCCAGGTTCAGGCGGTCTTGGCATTACTAGGAAAACTAGACGTCCTACAGGTATACTTGCATCTCCTCCTACTGGTGGTCTCTCAGGAATAGGGATTCTTCTTGGTTCCTCATTTGTAGGAGGTCGACAGTTGGGATTAACACCTGGCATAGCAAACTAGACTTGAGGTCTAACAGGAATTCTCTATTGTTGTGTCTGACTTGAATGCTTATAAGATGAATTTTGGTAAATTCCTTGGGGATTTTGAGAAGTAGTGGCTTGATCCCTAGGCGAGAATATAGATATGTTCTGATATCTCAACCTAGCTCGCTCCAATTTAGTCATGGGCCAATATCTTCTCTGATTCTTATCTAAATAAGTAATGTGAGTGGGGTTTTCAGGATCCTGTAACTCATAGATACTGGTTGGGTTCATTAATTCTTCACACAATGAAGAGTTGGTTTTAAGTAAATGATCCATTCCATTCACCATGTGGACATCCATTAAGGAGTCATCTTGGGAAATCAGATCTCCTCTCTAAACCCTGATTACAATGGACTTTCCTCTAGTGGTTAACACCTGTTCTTCTTGTCCTTCTTCATTAGGGTTTTGGGCATTATCTTCTTCCCTTTGCTCATTGATGCTCTCTGGATGCTCCGTGACTACATACATAAACCCTCTTTTATCCATATAAAATCCTCCCATGTACTTGACTACTAGTCTAGGCACTACGTGAGCATCCCCTCAATGATAGACATTAGGCATGCTATTAGGAGGTTCTTTGCTCTCCCTCAATGATAGACATTAGGCATGCTATTGGCATAGAGTTGTGCATGTCCTCTAAAGTCATAATGGTTTCTTCTTTAGACTCACTCGAGTTCTCAGAATAATGTGAATAAATACTAGGCTCAGATACACTCCCTACATATGATACCATGCTCCTTCGACTTCCTAGGACTCTTCTCGATCTCAAGTTCATTCACTAATGGCTCTATTTGAGTCTGGATAGATCTTGGCTCCAAAACTCTCTTCAGAATTTATAGATATATATATATATATATATATATATATATATATATATATATATATATATATATATATATATATTTAATTTGGAGTCTCCTTGATGAGGTATCACTTAAATTGACTAGCACGACACACAATACTTACTGTTCAGAGGACACTTGATACTTGGCTTCCCACGATATCTGGCTCCATGACACATGATACTTGGCTCCACCCGACACCTACAGTTGGTGACACCCGATACTTGGATGTCTGTCGACACATGACACCTGAGTGGCCACGACACACAACACCGGAATATCGTGACACTTGGCCCTGAACACGAAACTTGGGTATCATGACACTTGACCCTTAGCGACACTTAGATATCGTGACACTTGGCCCAATGTCACATGATACTAGGATATCACGACACTTGACTAATGTCACATGATACCAGGATATTGCGACACTTGACTAATCTCACACGATACCAAGGTATTGTGACACTTGACCTTGGGAGGTCACGATGCTTGGATGTCATGACACTCGATACTTGGATGGCTGCCGACACACGACACCTGAGTGGTCACAACACACGACACCTGAATATCGCAACACTTGGCCCTGAACATGACACTTGGGTATCGCGACACTTGACCCTCAGCAACACTTAGATATCGCGACACTTGGCCCAATGTCATATGATACCAGGATATCGTGACACTTGGGGAGTGAAGATATCGATGATACACGATATCTACCAAATATCACAACACACAGGAACTCAGTTATCACAATACTTGAACTCCACCGGTCACGACATTTGGATTTTCTCACACATGAGCAATGATTTAAAAATCTAGGTTAATGTATGTGATCTTAGCACCTATTTTCCCTCCTCTAAGTGTCTGTATCACAAAATCCTCACTCAAACCCATGATACCTCCCTCATGACATCGATCACAAGTCATCTCATGTTTTCTCCTAATTCAAATTGAACTTTTAGAGCAATAACTTGGTCAGCTCACCTTCACAAGCTACCCTTAAGCTAACTTCAACCCACACTTGCTCTTTGTAGCTCCAACAACCATGATCTATCTTCCATGACACCTGTTGTCAGTGCTCTCTCGACACTTGCTAGCAAACAAGTGATCTCAAAATGGCTTACTTTTTGGTTTTCAAGCCTCTGAAATGCACAAAGGCTGAAAGATGCTGAAATGTAAAGAACAAAGTACTTGGAATTTGGACCAAACTACCTATTCTAACTCTCTTCCATTCTACTATCTACTCTAAGTTCCCTCTCTAGCTCACGTCCCTAAACTAACAGCTCACTACACACACTCCAAAAGTGAGAAGTAATAAGTGTAGATGAAAGTGACTTACCAAAGAAGAGAAATTCACAACTCCTCTACTCACTTCAATGCTAAGAGCTTTCACCATCACACGAATGCCTTGGTTTGATTCGACACTCCCCGGAAACGATGCCAAAAAATGTGTGTACTTAAGTATCGACTTAGGGACTTGAGGAGAAAGAGACTATACCTCAATCCCCTACAAGTGCATATAGTGGGGATTCATGCTTTAATTATCAATCCAAGAAGTATCATAACCTAGCGGAGTGTATGAGTACATGCATTCAAATGACAATCAATGCAAATGTGAACCAACAAAGGTGCAAACAAGTGTAGATGATCACATTCAAAGCTTTCATGGTCCGCTATGGTGTCGTGACACCTAGAGCAGCAGCCAACAGTTAATCAAGCTTTTCTTGCAGCTTTGAACTTGGAATATAGTGAATATAGGTTCTTTGGAAGCTCTCAAGAAGACGCATATAATGGTGGTATTTTCACTCCATTCTGACAATTCTGCTTCAAGTGATGAGCAAAATACTGATTCGTGAGAATGACCTACCTACGCTTCAGCGCTTCCCACAATGCACACACACATTACCAACAGAAAACAAGCACTACCATTGATAGACAACACTTCAAAGCACTCTTTTCAAGCATGCCACATACATGTATGCAAGATCACAAGGAAGAAGATACAGAGAGGAGAAGACGCAAAATCAAAATTTTGTGCTCTTGATTCTCACAATGGCAAAAATTCTTTACAAAGAGTCACAAAATGACTTATATACATGTGCCCTAAAAATCATCCTTTCACACAAGAGACTGGCACTTTATTGACTAAAAGACTAATTTCCTACTAGTTTACAAGGGTAATAATACAAAAATCTATGGATATGCATCTAGAGGACTCCTCTAGTGCATTTACATTGGAAACTATATATTACAAAGTGACTATGGTACAATAAAAGAGTGTCCAAATCGGAAAATTTTTGGGGCCCTTCTTTTTCTCTGCATCTATGCTCTGTAACATAGGTGCAGTAGGAACCGCAACACCAACAAGAACATGATGAATGTCATCATCCTCAATGCTATTTACATCACCTTTATCAACTGTATTTGCACTTGTAATAGGACTTTTTTCAACACCCTACACAATATTGCACAGTCCTTTTGTAACCAATACATGATGCATCACATAAGCCCATAATGGGTAATTGGTACCGTCCAATGTATCCTCAACAACCAACATAGGGAATACATCACTCCTTCCTATAAAGAGAGATAATGGATGCAATCCAAAGATGAGTTGGTGCTGCTACAACCAAATTCACACCAAAAAACTGAGACTTCAAAGTTGGTTAGTAGAATCTTTGAGCTTCCTAAATTTACAAAAAATCACCCAAGTGTTTTGGAACAAGTATCTCAAAAGTTTGAGTCAAGACAGACTGGTTGCAAAATGACTAGCTCACAAAACTTGCTATTTTTGTAGATACACCTGCTAGAAAAAAAGAACAATGCTCTCAACCTGATAGGAATTAGAAAAATTCCTTTTTGAAATAGCAAATAGTTGTAAATAGCTTGTAAAGCCAAGTTAAAACACTTCAATTGATCAACTGAGCATTGAGAACGAGATTTAGCAAAATTTGGAACACTCCCACCATTTTTGAGGCTCTACAGAGATTCGACCAGTGAGTTGAAAAACATAGATTTCTCACAAATAGTAAATGCAATGACCATGAAATTTTGCACATAAAATAGACTTAAAGAGCAATCCAACGCACTTTAAAACTCTAAAAAAGTTTACATATAGCCCTAGATATGAGCTTTTAAAGTTACGATTTTGAGTGAGTATAGCAGAGAATAAAATAGAGAAGAAGTAAATGATGAATGTATAGATTCACATATAATTACAAACACATTGGCAATGAATACTTGCACAATGGGGGTAGAATGATAGAGTTATGGAGTAAGATCTTCAATCTTTACAAATGAACATGAACTAGGCACGAATCAAGCTCTCTCATGGTGACTTCCTTCTTGCTCTTTTTATAGCTACTTTTCGTCTACACACACACACAAACATGTAGACTATAAGTTCTCCTCTTTGTTTGATAAAACGAGATGGATCCACCTTGCATTGATTGTAACCTCATTTGATCAAATACTCCACTAATCTTTGGTTCCAAGCCCTTCAAGCTTGCCTTGGGTCATAAAGTGACTTCTTCAATGTACAAACATGATATGGAAAATCTTTATGAACAAAACCTATTGTTTGCTCCATGTATACCTCATCCTCCAAGGCATTCTTGATATGCAATTGGAAGAGCTTCCATTCTTTGCTTGCAACCATTTCAATGAGCATCCTAATTGTGCTCATCTTTACCACAGGGCTAAATGTCTCTTCAAAGTCCACTCCATAGGCTTGTGCAAAACCCTTGGCCACCAATCTTGGTTTGAACCTAGGAATAGATCCATCCTAATTCCTATTTAATTAATGAAACCACTTATTACCTATTACCATCATGTTCGTCTCTCTTACATAATGATAGTGCACTTCAATGTGCTTAATCCTTGCATGATATATCGGATTAGCAGCCAAATGAAGTGAACTAGTGTTATCTCCAAAGATCATTGGAGTATAAGAATGTAATCCCAAATCTGTGTAAAGTAGCTCGAGCCAGATAGCCTCTTGTGTTGCATTTGCTAAGCCTCTATATTCTGCTTCAGTTGATGACAATGCCACAGTTGGTTGTTTCTTTGATGACCATGATATTAGATTTGAACTTGCAACAGATAAGTAGCCAGAAGTGCTCCTCCTATCATCTTTTGGGCCAGCCAATTTGCATCAAAATATATCTTGATAGCCTAGTTAGATGTGAATGGATAAAATATCCCTTCATTTATTATATATATATGCGCATATGTAAGCTATGATTTGTGTGTCATAAACATTCTTCCTTGCTAGCTCAAGAATTTTGGACTTCTAATTATTTTTCTTATGTTGCGCAGAGACTGTTAGGAGCTAAGTAACAAAATGGCAGATCAAATAACGCAACTCTATTTGTACGAGTTAAGGATATATTTCTCGGACCAAACATTTGCCCGCATGGACATAGATGTCGACGACTTTGAGACGGAATACGATGTTGAGGAAGCGCATTGGCTGGTATGCTTTATAAATCAGGGTTTGGGTGTTGCATTTTACATTGAGTGTTTTGAGGAATACCTGACTCGACATGTAGGATGGGCGGGAGATCGATATTACTATTTCGAACCTTCGAGGGAAATGCCTAACGAGGAAAACGATATCACATGGGCTTGGGCAGATGTGCTAACGCTAGGAAGTGATGACGGAGCTCCTGAAGTTGAGCCTGACTCGCCCTAGGGAAATTGTCGGGATGCGGGTACGATGTGAGGCTACATGAGACATCCCGGAGACTCACATTCTAGAGCATCTAAGGATAGGTATACGAGGGACTAAGGCATAGCCGGCTGTAGTTACCTAGTGAAAAGTCAACTCGATGAATACATATGTAGTGTCTGTAATTGAGAGAATGGAGTGAAAAGGTGGTTGATCTGTCAAAGGCTAGAGTGTATATGTTTTGCATGCATGTGTGGGAAAAGTGGGAAAGTCCCTTTCTTCCTCTCCCTAATTCTCAGGACTTGGGTGAACTAATAAACTATGAAAAAAAAACGAAGAGAAAGAAAAGAAAAAGAATGTGTGTTGTTGTGATCGTACCGATGCGCTATGGTGGGCTAGTAGGTGGGTGGATTTATCTTAGCCGGGTGGTTAGGACCACGAGCCGCAGCTAGTTTCGCCATAGGCTTGGGAAGTATATGTTTGTGTCTTAGCTACGCGCCATAACGGGTTGGTAGGCAGGTGGAGCCATCTGGCTGGGAAGTCACGACCACGAGCCGTATCCAGCTTCGTTATGGGCTAGCTGATATATGTTATGTGTTATCATTGTGTGTTTGTGTGTTGAGCGCTGCATTGCATTGGTAGATGGGTGGAATCAACCTGGTCGGGTGGTCAGGTCCACGAATCGCATCCAGTGACAATGTAGGCCAACGTGTGATTAAAATAAAATTGACCTATGAAATTATTCCCCACTCCTGAGGGGGAGAGAGAGAGAGGAGAGGGTGATGATCGCCTGGAAGGGAACGTTATTTGCTTGTGTGATTGGTATGTGATGGCTTGCGACAGATCAGCTCACTTTGAATCAACATTCTTGAAGGCACAGATATTCTATATGTACTTATGGATGAGGCTTTAGCGAGGTAATGCACCGGTCTTGCTTTATAACTTGTGTGCTCTATCTAAGGGTTTTTTCTAGTGTGTGGGACACTCCAGGGTTCTGATGTATGTCTTCACTTGCACTCGAGTTTCGATGGCTTTTGTAGGACGACGATGGGGATTCTTCGGAAGTGTCTATTCATGGAATGATTGTACATAGCGAATAGTAGATGCAATAAGGGGGTATGCATTTTGGGTATTTTTGCATCTCCGATTGGATTCATTTCAGTTGCCGTTGTTCATTTCGGTATTTTCTTTTCTGTTTTTCGCAATGACAATGCATGTGTAATTCATGGAAAGGTGTGCATGTATTATTTTGGTTGAGACTATGTTCATAATGGAATGTATGAGCAAATTGATGCATGGCTGAAATGGAATTGCATATATGTGCATGCTCTGGGATCATTTTGGAAGTGACTGATCTGTATGTATTCATGAGTGATTTTTTGAGCACTAATAGCTTCAATGAGTGCAGGTTGAGTGGAAGTGACGGCTCGATGGAAAGGTAGGTAAACTAGTTGTACACTGACATTTTCATGGCTATTTTGATCATATTGCAGAAATAGTGGCTTGTCGAGGACGACTTCGCAATTAAGAAGAGGGGAGTATGTTAGCTCCAAAAATGGTTGATTTTTATGCACTAATGTGGTTCTATTTGGTAGGAAAATACGCTTGATTTCAGGTACTTGAAGCATGAATTTGATAATTGATGGGAAGCATGTGGAGATATTGATTGCAGGGATGTGGAGAAAAGGGATTGAGCATGGACAAGCCTCCTAAGAGCATAGGAGATACTGACGTGCAGAGGAAATTAGAAGCGGCTTTGTTTCAGGGGGGAAAGCTCACTGCTCGCAGTCCCAGCAGAGAGCTGTTGCATATCCGCTAACGGGAGCTTTCCATTGTTCCTCTCTTTGATCTTTGATCTTACTATCATGATATTTATGTATGGAAAAAAGACAATGAGAAATTGAGGCTTTTGATTAACCAGATGCCGAAAGCAAAAGTTAAATCCACTTTGGTTACTTATAGTGCACTTATCATTGTCTGTGCTGCTCAGTCAAACAATGGGCCAGGTGCTCTGGAATGGGTGCCGAGCTTGGTTCACAATGGCCCTTAATACTAGACGACGAAGAAGGGGCTGGAAAAGGAAAATGCCATAGGGAACGTCTCTTCCTGATTGGCTCACCAGATGGGCTTATCAACAAAAAATTTCACGGCGGCTGCTATCGATTGGGGGGTGTGTGCTCATCTGTGGAGGTTACGCAAAAAATGTATGGGGGGATGAACCAGGTTTGCACACGTTTTGGGGGGGGGCGGCGCCTCTTCTTATCTTATCCACAGGGGAGTCTTCTGTTCTGGGCTCTCTTAGTTTTTGAAAAAGGAAGGCAATATTGTGGGGCGGTCTCTGGCGTGATCTGGTTTTCTTTCAGCTACTAGGCTCTCGCTCAGACCCCGGGAAAGTTTGGATCCATGAAGAAGATCTTGCAACAACGGAAGAGCTATGATCCATAAAGAAGATGTATGCATGCTGCTTATACGAGGTGGGAAGGTGAATATCTAGCCTCCGTTCCTTCCGGCCTTAGTGACTGTAGTGTATATAACATTGCTAGGAGCTTCTTATTTGGCTGTGGGTTGTGTACGAAGATCGTAAGGTTGCGCGATCACTTAACCACTCTGAGATGAGGGACAGTCTTGCTACTACAGGTTTAGTCATTAAGGACCATGGATGTATGCTACTACAGGTTGAGAAGCATAATGAAAGTGGTTGCATATGAATCCTGTTGAAGTGTAGAAAGAGAAAACAGAGACAGCAGTGAAGGTACAAGAGATACATCAGAATCATCTGGAGAGGAACACTGATGCAAAGGGATGGAGAGGACTTGCGCTGATATTAATTTAGAGGAGGAGCTAATTACAGGATGAATCACGGTGCTGATAGAGAGAAATTCTCTTGGGGTGGACACTACCAACATCTGCCCTGCATGCTTGAAGATTTTGCATCCAACACCTTCTCGTTGTGCATCTCTGATGTTCGATCTTTTCGATATTACACCACATACTTCTATAACCATCGGTTTTTTCTCTCTCCACCACATACTAGGAAGCCAAGCAATGAAGAATAACGAGAAGCTTTCTGAAGATCATGAAGTTTGATGAAGCTGCAACAAATTCAAGGTCGGAGCAAAGGTCCAATCGTTTTATCAATCATTCAAGAATTGAATGTCCAGCTGAATGATGGGCAGCGGAGAAATGAAGTTATCTGGTTTACTCGGCCTCAGATCGTTACAGCGCTTGAACTACTTCACTAACATCAGGTGCAGATATCAACTTTCAATTCTCTCAATTCAATGGACACGCTTCACATCATGATTTTCTGGCGTTATTTTTCCTTTACGTCAACAATTATAAGGTGGTGGATGCGCTCTCTGTGCAAACGAAGTGGTTTGGTATAGTGATTTGCTTCATGTCATAATAAGTGTTCTGATGTTCTGTACTGTTTTGAATATATGAGGTCAACGTCAACGGGTAGCAGACAATAAGTTTTGGATCATCAGAAGATGTATTTGGATAAATGGTTAGCTTGAACCTTTTTTTTTTTGCAAAACATTGAGCTTCATGATTTTCTGGCGTTATTTTTCCTTTACGTCAACAATTATAAGGTGGTGGATGCGCTCTCTGTGCAAACGAAGTGGTTTGGTATAGTGATTTGCTTCATGTCATAATAAGTGTTCTGATGTTCTGTACTGTTTTGAATATATGAGGTCAACGTCAACGGGTAGCAGACAATAAGTTTTGGATCATCAGAAGATGTATTTGGATAAATGGTTAGCTTGAACCTTTTTTTTTTTGCAAAACATTGAGCGATTTGTTAAGATTGTTA
This sequence comes from Ceratopteris richardii, assembly GCA_020310875.1. Lineage (NCBI taxonomy): Eukaryota > Viridiplantae > Streptophyta > Polypodiopsida > Polypodiales > Pteridaceae > Ceratopteris > Ceratopteris richardii. The sequence goes on along the minus strand of CM035435.1, from coordinate 28,206,975 downwards.
AAAAAAAATGCTTGTTTTTAGCTCGACTCGGGTGCATCACTTTTAACACTCAGGTGACTAAGTGCGCTCACTTTTTTTTTGTTTCATCATAGCAAAAAGAAAGATGCTTAACTCCAGCAGTTTTTAAGTTCGTTTCCCATCCCATAAGGCTTGCCAAATATTTTGTTTTCAGATGACTGAACACGAGTTGGAATTATAATGAAGACTCAAATGTTGGTCGGTTTAAAAACTTTGAGGAATTGATAGAACTGTGCTAATGTACTGACAGATGCAATGAAAACTTCTGTTAAGATGCTGGTTGTAAACTTATGAGTGATTCTGATGCTGGAAGTATGTGCGCTAATTTAGTAGTTAAACAACTTGAGTTCTCATTTGCTTCGGATCCTTTATCATTAACCACATGAAATGAGTCAAACTTAATTTGAGAATGCAACGGTTGTTGAAAATACCCATACTAAAGAGGTTTTGGAATTCACATTAGTTGTTCTGCCCTTTTTGTGTTTGTTGCTTGACTCAATCACCTCTCAATTCCTACGTGAGTTTCACTTGTTCATTATAAAATGTTCGGTTGACTCGTGTTTGCACACACAATGCATAATGCGTTGCTTTCTGATCAAATGTGTGTTTGTGATAACACACAGCTAATAGGTAATCCAAGTGGATCAATTGCGAGGGGTTTGAACAAAATAAAGGCTTTCACAATCATCTTTTCCTTGGGCTCAAGACCCAATCAAGAAGGGACTACAATAATTATTCAGAAGATCAACCACATGAGAACTCATTGCTTCTCATGAATCTAAGCCATAAAGAAGGTAAAGAAGATGATCATTTGTTCAACATAGATTCAGGATGTTCAAATCATGTTGCAGGAAACATTGCTCTTCTATCTGATTTGGAAGGTCCAAAGCATAGACATGAAGTGCAAACAGGGGATGACACAAAGCACAATGTGGAGAAGATTGGTAATGTCAAAGCTTCAAATGGCAAGACAAACATTCTGAGTAAGGTTCTCTATGTATCCACTATCACTAAAAACCTAATAATTGTAGGCCAAATAGTTGAAAAAGGCGTGCAAGTTAGGATCACCCAACATGAAGCTTTTGTAGAAGATCCATATCAAGGCTTCAAAAAGATAGCCAGAGGTGAGAAGCATGGTAGGCTCTTTACTTTTGAAGTAGGAGAAACCAAGAACATAGGTCTATTCACTTTTGGGTCTCAAACCCTGAGTGAGCTTGAAGTGTGGCATAAGAGACTTGCTCATGTGAATGAAAGAACCTTGAAGGATATATGTAGGGATCAAAGTGTTCTAGGACTATCGAATATATCAAATCAACACATGATCAACAGGTGTGATGCATGTTAGATTGGGAAGGCACAAAGACAACCATTCAACCATGAAGGCTACATCCACAACAACTTATTGGACTTAGTACATACAGATGTATGGGGACCAAGTCAAGAACCTTCATTGGCAAGACCAAGGTATTATGTCTCATTTATTGACAATCATAGTAGATGGACTATTCTATACTTTATCAAGAGTACGAATGAAGTGTTTGATTGCTTCAAAAAGTATCTAGCACATGTGGAGAATCATACATGTAGATCACTAAAGAAGCTTAGATCTGATGGAGGGGGAGAATACTTCTCCAAAGAGTTTGATGAGTTCTTGCAGGATAAAGGTATCAAAAGGGAGGTGACTACCAGGTACTCTCCTCAACTAAATGGAATTGTAGAGAGGAGAAACAAGACATTGGTTGGATAAGCTAGAACAATGCTTGAAGAGAAGAAGTTGCCACATTATCTATGGGCAGAGGCTATTTCAACTGCTGTGCACATTGTCAATAGACTACCATCCAAATCACTTCAAGGTATGACTCCTTATGAAGCATGTCATGATAGTCTTGCACATTGCAAGGTTTTTGGTTGTTTATCTTATGTTCATGTACCATCACAAATAAGAGGTAAGCTAGATGAAAGAGCAACAAAGGAAGTGTATATTGGATATGATTTAACTCAGATGGGTTATAGGTTCCATAATCCTTCAACCAAGAAATTCACTACAAGTAGAGATGTTGTGTTTGAAGAACACGGGTCTTGGTATGATGAAGACAAACAAAAGGTAACTCTACCATATGATCTTGCATCTAGAAGATTAGCTAGAGAGAAGAAACACACAGAAAGGTATGGATATGATTCCACATTTGTTACGAATCATTCAATCTACTTGGAAAAAGACTCTATTTCAGAGAAACCCTGAACCTATGAAGAGGCAAAGGGAGATCGTAATTGGGAAAAGGCCATGAAAGAAGAAATAGATGCATTGAAGGAGATGGATACTTGGGATTTGGTTTTAATGTCACCGAATCAAAAGGTAATTGGTTTCAGATGGTGTATAGAGTTAAAAGAAATTGAAATGGATCAGTTTGTAGGTACAAGGCAAGATTAGTTTCCAAAGGATGCTCACAAACTCATGGTAGACTGTGAGGAAACATTCTCACCAGTTGCAAAGATGACTACAATCAAGACATTGATAAGTGTAGATACTCCAAGGAATTGAAGACTCCTCTAACTTGATGTGAAAAATGTATTCTTAAATGGTTGGATAAGTGAATAGGTATACATGTCACAACCACTAGGTTTTGAAAGCCATAATCATCCATCTTATGTTTGTAGACTTAAGAAAGCATTTTATGGATTGAAATAAGCTCCTAAAGCTTGGAATTACAGGTTGGTTACATATCTTCAAGATCAAGGGTTCAAACCTAGTAGCTCAGATCCTTCTCTATTCATCAAAAGGGATCACAATGAGGTTATCTATCTATGTGTATATGTAGATGATATTATTGTGACAGGTGATGATCTAAATGGCATTCAAAGGATCAAGAGACATGCAAGAGGAGTAACTCAAAATCAATGACCTAGGTGAGCTCACATATTTCCTAGGTATGCAGGTGTTATACACAGATCAAGAAATGTATTTGACTCAGAGAAGATACATCCAAGATCTACTTCTCAAGTTCAAAATGGAGAACACTAAACCTATAGGTACACCTTTGGAGATGAATCATAAACTTAGTGTTTATGGAGGTGAGAAAATTGAAGACATTAAAGGGTATCAAAGCTTGGTAGGTAGCTTGATATATGATACTCATACAAGGGTAGGCATCTCATATAGTGTGGGAGTGCTTAGTCAATTCATGCAGTCACCAAGAAGACCACACATGGATGTGGCTAAAAGAATACTTAAGTATCTCAAAGGTACAATCAAGGAAGGTATATTATATCCTTACTCTTCCGATTTGGATATCAAAATCTATTCATATGCAAATTGGGCAAGAGCTAAGGATGGTAGAAGAAGTACTTCTGGTTACTTAGCATTTGCACATTCTAAGCTAGTGTCATGGAGTTCCAAGAAGCAACCTACAATTGCTTTATCCTCAACTGAAGAAGAGTACAGAGGTTTGACCATAGCAACTCAAGAACCAATATGGTTAAAATCTTTGTATACAGATTTGAGACTTGTAAGTTTCAAACCTCACATATTTGGAGATAATGTAAGTTCCATGCATCTAGCAGCAAACCCTACTTTTTATGCAAGAACCAAACACATAGAGGTGCATTACCACTTCATCAAGGAAAAGCTCATGGCAAAGGAGATTGACATTTCTTTTGTTCCGACTGAAAAACAACTAGCAAATATGATGACGAAGGCACTTGATGGAATAAAGCTTTGTAGATTCAAAGCTATGGCAGGTATTCAACCTATTAGAGAAGGAAGACTCAAGCATACTTTAGCTTGAGGGGGAACTATTGGAACATCATGCTTACACTATGCTTGAGGTGGATTTGATCTACATCAAACTATCGCTTGGATTACGGGAAAAGAATATCCGTTGGAGAGTTCTTTTATCGATGCTCATTTATTGTATTTTTTTGAGAGATTTTTTATAGTTTATTTAGCATTGTAAAATCCTTGAGCTTAACACATCTAAAAGTAGAAAAAGAGAGCAAAAATTCCACGAATTGTGTTGGTTGAGTTGTAATCAATCAAGTAATCAATCACTTAAAAGTAGATCAAACTAGATCTTCACTCTTCCTAGATTGTAGGAAAGTGAATTGATTCTCTCCAACAACCATACTCACCTTCATTTGAATTCAAAATCCATGGAAGCAATATACATACACTTTTGACCATCATTCTCTTGCTTCCTCAATTTTCTGCATCATCTTCTTTGCCAACAGTAATCTTGAGGAGGCTTCTGCTCTCTCTGGAGCTCTAACTTTGATGCAAGATGGCTCATTGGAAAGGTATTAATATCTAGTTTATGGCTATAAAGTTTCATAGCATTTGATTTAGTATATTGGGAGAAAGCGTTGTTTTTCTGCGTCGGGTTCAATCCCTATGTATTCGTGAAAAATAGGAGGTACCACCATTGAGTGTCTGATTCATTCCTATAGCATATATTTCTTATTCCTTATACTTTTATGCATTATATACACTCAACCCTATGTGTATCACTCCCATAAAAGGGTTTTTTCTAATTGTAATCACGCTGGTCGCTATGGGCATTTGAAGTTCATTGTCTCTTCCATAGATAGTAAGTTTTTTGAGCTAGTCGACGTGTGAACCTATCTGTTTCGTATCAACTCCTTCTCCTTGATGCTCCAAAGTACATAGTGCACTACTTTGCACTTATTGCATGCCTATAAGTTCTATTTGATTCTGGTCTTGTGCAGGTTGGCTGGACCAAACTTCATCGCTTTGAAACGCACTTTTCTACCTCCTACAAGCTTCTCCAAGCTCTTTCAATAAGAAATTAGATATCGAGTTAATTATATAGAACCTAGCTAAAGCATCCTTTGCACACCATGTAGTTAGCCTTTCTTGATCTTCTCTTGTAGGTTGATGTTTGCTCCTCAATGTTGGCATTTCTTCATCCCTAGAGATGTATCCATACAAGCTTCTTCCTTGTAGATAAGCTTGCATCCCTAGGGACCATGTTGGATAATTGGCCCTATCCAATTTATCAATGAATGATGGAAATCCATCTTGCATCTTGCTTTCATGTTGTTGTGATACCACTGTTTAGGAGATGGTGGATAGATTCCATAAATGAAGTGGTGCTGCAAATCCCTACTTCACACTAGCCAAAAACAAGTTGTGGAGACTAGAGTAGAGCCCTTGAGCTTCCCAATAATCAGCTAATTGCTTTGGAGCATGATCCTCTACCCAGTATATAAAAAGAGATGAATAGAAGATTCAAAAATGAGTTAAAACTTAGTATTTTGATCTCTACACATGCTCAATAAAATGAAGAGAGCTCTTGGCATGTTAGCAATTGATCAAATTCCTTTTAAGGCTATCTAATTAACTTCAATAGCTACCAATCACAAGTTAGTTCAATAAAAATGATCAAGTGTCATTGAGAATGATGCTTAGCAATTTGGATGATTATCCCAACATTTTTGGGCTGCTATAGTATGCAAACTAGTGAGCAAAGATGTGAAGATATCTCAAGATTGAGAAATGCAATGAGAATGAATCTTTGCAGCTATGAATAGACAGTATGTTTGAAATCTATAACACTTTAAATCAGATCAAATGATCAACTATGCATCGAGAACAAGGTCTAAGAAGTTCACTGTTCTGAGATGATCATAGCAGAGAAGAGAAGTAGATATGTGAACAATGTATATGCATTTAATCATAGAAATACAATGAAATCGGCAATGTATAATTGCAAAATGTGAGGATAGTGAAGTGGCTATAGAGTGAGCTCACTAATCACACAAATCACTCTCAAAATGATATCCAAATCGGGCTCTACATCACTCGAGTCTTTTTTATTTATTTCTATTGCTAGAGTTGGAGGCAACTTTTGAATTAAAATTCAAGCTCTGACCATAAAATGAATCCTAAAATTTAGGACTTACTTTCTCATCAATCATCTACCAAGTAATTCGTGATTTGAAGCCTCCTAACGCCATGTGGGAATAGTGGAATTAACATATGAACTTTTACAAGGATAAAAGTAAATTGCTCTTTTACAAGTGAATAGTCATATGTGACTTCAATTGACTTAATGAAGTGAATATTGATTGCCCAAGTATGTAGGCTTGGAATCATCTACACCAACAGAGTCCATGTTTGATTCTCCTCAAGTGCATCAATCTCTTCTTGCATTTCCTCTTTCGATTCGATGTACCTTTTTGCATCTTCATAACAATCAGGCTCATGATCTTCTACTACTTTGTTCATATATGCATAATAAGTTTCCATATAACAATCATAAATAAACCTTTGAATTGGACATTTAACCCTATAAGACTTACGTTCTTCAACTTTCAGAGGAATAAACCTCCTCTATCTTGTGTACTTGATCTCTTTCTTTGATGTTGCTTCTTCCCCCATCATGTCTCCTTCATCGTCTTCAACTTGATTAACTTCTTCATCCAACTCCACCAATGTTTCTTTGCCTTTGTTGATTGTTTGTGCTCCATAGCTGGATCAAGATCTTCCCCTCTATGGTGAGGTCATTCTTGAACTATCTTCATTCATGGAACTCCTTGGGCTCCTTAAATCTAATTCAATTTGTTCTTCATCATGTGCATGCTTTTCTTCTTCATATTCCTGCATATAATCATACTTATTATTCCAAGCGAGTAGCTCACCAAATGCTACATCCCTTGATATCCTCAATTCCTTTCTCTTTGGGTTGAATTATGATCATTTTGATATCTAAGAAACACACATTTTTTGCCTTTGGTTGTAGCTTGTGTCATGGGAGCACTAGATTGTGCTCTCTGACTACAGTAGACAAGATTTCGGAAATACAATTATGATTACATGAACACCCACGTAGGGGAAATAATACAAGAATACGTTGTTGATACAATATGTCCCACAACCCGGGACCAATAGGTATGGAAAATTGGACTAGAGATGATACAGGAGATCCCACAACCTGAGATCGTAAGTATAAGACAAGATGTCTGGATTACAAGAACTCCCTTCTGGGAGATGAACTGGATACACGAAAGAACTCAACAAGATCTCGTACTACGAGATTACAAGAGGAAAAGACTAGATGTGCAGGATACAAGACTAGACAGGACTGGAACAAGGAACAAGACAAGAACTAGAACTGGAACTTGAAGAGTACTTACTTGGTGGTCACGACTCCTTGAGCTCCCAAGACTGGTATTGGCATGACTGATTATGAATGTGGCCAACCCCTCCTTATATAGGTTTTCAAGGGCGGTTCCCAAGGGCGGTTGCGACTTGATGATGTCATCATGATATCATCAACTTGGATCAGGACCTCCGGGTGTCAGAATTCAGCAAATAGACAGTCGATCTTGGGGTTTTGGCATGTTCCGGACGCAATGGAAGCATTAGTTTCTCCAAAATCTAAGCCAATCATGAGATATAGAAATTGACATGGAATCTAAGGTTTAGATGGTTTTCTTGTCCATGACATCACCTCCCCCTCAAGCGACGAGTTCCACGAGGAGCAGCTATGTGACTCTGAGATCTTCTAGGACTTGAATATTCATAACTCTTGGTCTTTGTAGAGTTCTTGATATGTGGTACTGGAACAAGATGATGATGGATATCCATGATGAAACTGGAAAGGGTTTGTAGTATATCGAGGTACAGAATCAAGGGTATGATTCTCATGATGAACTGTATTATTCTTTTGACTCTGATGATGGTCCTTCTGATATGGGATAGTGATTGTGGAAGTTCTAATCCCACCTTGTTTTCTTTTTCTTAGGGCATTTGAATACCATATGATCATGCTCTCCACAATAAAAGCATAATCCATTATCCTTTCGATATTGTCTTTCCTTTGTTGTAAGTCGTCTGACCATGATGTGATCCAATTGCATGGGTTCTGGTTCCTCGAGCATATGTTGTTGTGGAATAGAAGTAACGTTGTATTCTCGATCTCTAATAGAATTCTTCTTCTCTTGCTTTCTCTCGAACAGCCTATTATCACATTCAATTGCTTGATTCATGAATTCATTCAAACTATTTACCTTGGCCATGGTTAGCATGAGGTCCTTAACACATCACGTAAGCCCCATCAAAATTGGTTGATAAAATAATCCTCATGCCATGTGAGGTCACAAATGATTTGTCTGAATTCCGATGCATAGGTAGATGCAGGCCTATTTCCTTGATGTAGCTTCCTCAGCTTTGTTTCCGCAGCACGTCAACAATTGGTATCTCTAAATGAGGATGTGAACTCTTGAATAAAAGCCTTGAAATCATGCAAAATATCCATGTCCTTCTCAAGGATAGGTGCAAACCATGAAAGAGCAGACCACATAATAGAGTTCCTATGAGTCGTACTTGAGAAGCATCATCTGGGTACCTATCTGGTTGCATCCTTATGAATAGCTTCACTTGTTGCACAAATCCTCGAAACTTTGATCTTGTCCCATGAAATTTCTCAGGCATGCTCACTTTTGGACTTTTCTTCATGTTAGTTGTCATGGGGGTACTTGAAGAAGATTGACTAACAATGATCTGCAGCTCTTGGATTTGCCTCTGAAGTTCTGTGATTACATCTTGAATACTCTGTTGTTGAATCCTCTGTTGGTTCTCTCGTATCTCTTGGACTTGTTGTTGAATGAATTTAAGTGGAGTAAAAAATTCTTCTCGAATAGTCTCCATGGTGCCTGACCTTGATGAAGGTAGTCTTGCCAAAATGTCATGGGAGCACTAGATTGTGCTCTTTGACTACAGTAGACAAGATTTTGGAAATACACTTATGATTAAAAGAACACCCATGTAGGGGAAATAATACAAGAATACGTTGTTGATACAAGATGTCCCACAACCCGGGACCAATAGGTATGGAAAACTGGACTAGAGATGATACAGGAGATCCCACAAATCGAGATCGTAAGTATAAGACAAGATGTCTGGATTACAAGAACTCCCTTCTGGGAGATGAATTGGATACATGAAAGAACTCGACAAGATCTCGTACTACGAGATTACAAGAGGAAAAGACTAGATGTGCAGGATACAAGACTAGACAGGACTGGAACAAGGAACAAGACAAGAACTAGAACTGGAACTTGAAGAGTACTTACTTGGCGGTCATGACTCCTTGAGCTCCCAAGACTGGTATTGGCAAGACTGATTATGAATGTGGCCAACCCCTCCTTATATAGGTTTTCAAGGGCGGTTGCGACTTGATGATATCATCATGATGTCATCGACTTGGATCAAGACCTTCGGGTGTTAGAATTCAGCAAATAGACAATCAATCTTGGGGTTTTGGCATGTTCCGAATGGAATGGAAGCATTAGTTTCTCCAAAATCTAAGCCAATCATGAGATATAAAAATTGACATGAAATCTAAGGTTTATATGGTTTTCTTGTCCATGATATCACCTCCCCCTCAAGTGACGAGTTCCATGAGGAGCAGCTATGTGACTCTGAGATCTTCTAGGACTTGAATCTTCATAACTCTTGGTCTTTGTAGAGTTCTTGATATGTGGTACTGGAACAAGATGATGATGGATATCCATGATGAAACTGGAAGGGGTTTGTAGTATATCGAGGTACAGAATCAAGGGTATGATTCTCATGATGAACTGTATTATTCTTTTGACTCTGATGATGGTCCTTCTGATGTGGGATGGTGATTGTGGAAGTTCTAATCCCAACTTGTTTCTTTTTCTTAGGGCATCTGAATACCATATGATCATGCTCTCCACAATAAAAGCATAATCCATTATCCTTTCGATATTGTCTTTCCTTTGTTGTAAGTCCTCTGACCATGATGTGATCCAATTGCATGGGTTCTGACTGCATTTCCTCGAGCATATGTTGTTGTGGAATAGAAGTAACGTTGTATTCTCGATCTCTAATAGAAGTCTTCTTTTCTTGCTTTCTCTCGAACAACCTATTATCACATTCAATTGCTTGATTCATGAATTCATTCAAAGTATTTACCTTGGCCATGGTTAGCATGAGGTCCTTAACATCATCACGTAAGCCCCATCGAAATTGGTTGATAAAATAATCCTCATGCCATGTGAGGTCACAAATGATTTGTCTGAATTCCGATGCATAGGTAGATGCAGGCCTATTTCCTTGATGTAGCTTCCTCAGCTTTGTTTTGGCAATAGGTGAACAATTGGTATCTCCAAATGAGGATGTGAACTCTTGAATAAAGGCCTTGAAATCATGCAAAATATCCATGTCTTTCTCAAGGATAGGTGCAAACCATGAAAGAGCAGGCCACATAATAGAGTTCCTATGAGTCCTACTTGAGAAGCATCATCTAGGTACCTATCTGGTTGCATCCTTATGAATAGCTTCACTTGTTGCACAAATCCTCGAAACTTTGATCTTGTCCCATGAAATTTCTCAGGCATGCTCACTTTTGGACTTTTCTTCATGTTAGTTGTCATGGGGGTACTTGAAGAAGATTGAATAACAATGATCTGCAGCTCTTGGATTTGCCTCTGAAGTTCTGTGATTACATCTTGAATACTCTGTTGTTGAATCCTCTGTTGGTTCTCTCGTATCTCTTGGACTTGTTGTTGAATGACTTTAAGTGCAGTAAAAAATTCTTCTCGAATAGTCTCCATGGTGCCTGATCTTGATGAAGGTAGTCTTTCCAAAATGTCATGGGAGCACTAGATTGTGCTCTCTGACTAGAGTAGACAAGATTTCGGAAATAAACTTATGATTACAAGAACACCCACGTAGGGGAAATAATACAAGAATACGTTGTTGATACAAGATATCCCACAACCCGGGACCAATAGGTATGGAAAACTAGACTAGAGATGATACATGAGATCCCACAACCCGAGATCGTAAGTATAAGACAAGATGTCTAGATTACAAGAACTCCCTTCTGGGAGATGAACTGGATACACGAAAGAACTTGACAAGATCTCGTACTACGAGATTACAAGAGGAAAAGACTAGATGTGCAGGATACAAGACTAGACAGGACTGGAACAAGGAACAAGACAAGAACTAGAACTGGAACTTGAAGAGTACTTACTTGGCGGTCAGGACTCCTTGAGCTCCCAAGACTGGTATTGGCAAGACTGATTATGAATGTGGCCAACCCCTCCTTATATAGGTTTTCAAGGGCGGTTGCGACTTGATGATGTCATCATGATGTCATCGACTTGGATGAGGACCTCCGGGTGTCAGAATTTAGAAAATAGACAGTCGATCTTGGGGTTTTGGCATGTTCCGGACGCAATGGAAGCATTAGTTTCTCCAAAATCTAAGCCAATCATGAGATATAAAAGTTGACATGGAATCTAAGGTTTAGATGGTTTTCTTGTCCATGAGAGCTTGTGTCTCAATTCTTTTGGCAGATGTACATAACAAGTACATAAAAATATCTTCAAGTGGGAGGGATCAGGTTTTCTACCATAATAAGCTTGATATGGTGTCAAGCCATGGATCCCAGAGATAAGACATTTATTTGTAAGATACACCATAAAATTTGTTGCATCACTCTAAAACATGTTAGGTACATTCATCTCATTAAGCATTGCTCTAGCAATCTTTGCACTATATCTATTCTTTCTCTCTTCTAGCCAATTTTGTCAGGGTGTGTACCTGCATCTTACTTACATCATGATGCATTGATCCCATAAGAAATTAGAGAAATCATTGGAGAACAATTCGACCCCTCTGTTGGACCTTAGATTCTTGATATATGTACCTATTTCCTTCTCTGTCATTGCCTTGAATTCTTTGAAACATGTAAACACATATGATTTGTTTTATTATGAAATAAAACCAAACCATCCTTGTGCAATCATCTATAAAAGTGACAAATTACTTGTTACCTCCAATGTAGTTCTCTTTGTTGGTCCCCGTACATTTATATGTATCAAATCCAATGGATGTTGGCTTATGTAACCACTCTTCTTGAATGGAAGACTTGATTGCTTCTCTAGTTGGCAAGATTCACATAAATGCTTCATACCTTGTCCTTGGAAGGTGGGAAGCCTGTCAACTACCCTCTTGATTTGCATTTCCTTCATTCTTTATATGTTGAGTGATACTTTCTCAATCACTCCTTACCAAAATATCTAGTAGCATGGACGAGCCATACATTTACAAATGTTAAATTGGGATCAAAAGCTGAGATTCACAAAACATTTTCACCCCTTTATACTTGAGGATAATGATTTTTAGAAGTGGGAGAGAGTATTAGATTCTATTTATACCCCTATGGTCTACCATTGGTGTTCATGCATTGGTTGAGAACTCTAGATAGGTCAATCACCTGAGCATGGGGGAGATTAAGCTCTAGCACAGGTCCCTAAATTTATGAGGGTTATTCTAGCTCTTTAGAGTGGCCATATCAGGAGTTTCATGGAACCTTCAAGAGAAATCTAGATGTGCATGAGAGAAAGTTATATTTAATGTTGGTAGGAGAGTGGCAGGTAGCTAATTGGGACATCACATATTGCCTACTAAGATGATAGATTTTGAAGGCTCCTTAAGGATAAGACTTAGGTGGGACAGTCCAAAGTCGAGAAGAGAAGACTAGTTTCAATTAGGTTACCCAAAGCCCTACAAATTTCCTCAAGGGTGTTAGTTTCCATCTCACCACATGGAGTGAATGAGATATTTCCTACAAGAACAACCCACATGGGTTGAACCCACAGCCCAAACAAGAAAAGGTAGATGCTTCAACCAAAAGAGCTAGCATCTTTAGATTAAAAGTCTTATTTTCTTCTCTACGCTTCAACAGAACACAAAATATAGAACTTTGAATATGCAAGATCCTAAAGATGAGGAGGAAAAGACGCATCCAATGTTGTGACATACAATCACTTGACATTGGAGGATGCAAAGACATTCTCATTGTGATTCGAATCCTACTCATGGAACTAAGTTGGAAAGATAAACCATCATCATCATAAGCAAGGTGATTATGATTCAATTGAATCAAGAATGCATGTTGATTATGTATGTTCATTAAGAGGGATAGCATCAATACATAAAGAGACATTGTTGTGTGATGCAATTGACCTCCATACAAAAATCAACTAATAAAATTTCATAATAAGGTCACTGTAGTGATAGAGATGCATGTATCCACCCAACCAACTCCTCTAATATATATATATATATATATATATATATATATATATATATATATATATATATATATATATATATATATATATATATATATATATATATATATATATATATATATATATATATATACACCTCAGACAAGGAAATGTGTGTTCTTGCACACTATGAAGTGTCACTCTTTGACCCTCATGCAGATACTTATCTAAGGTCCAAGCACATGGCATCACATGGTATCACATAGATTGTTGATCAAATGAGGTTTTTGTTCTCACATAAACCCCAAGAGGGCACTTATAGAAGCTTCTTCCAAGACTAAGGTTTCCCACACTTAGCATAAATTAGCCTTAAGAATGAAAACCTTCAAATGAGAGCTCAAATAATCAAGCTATCTCAAGGGTTCAAGGCCTACAGTTGGAGATACTTTACCAAGCATGTCTCATAAACTCCATCGGCTCTCCAAGGGATTTTGACCCTTAAATCCATGTCTTTTGGATCTTGGACCTATATTTATACAATATTCTTCACCCCTTTAAACATTTTCATCCTAAAAAGTGTGTAGAAATATACTATGTGGACTATTCCCCCATGCACATGATCACTCTCATTGATCATTTTTTAATCTATCTAATCACCTCTTTATTAGAAGGGGATCCTACTCTATAATGGAGGTGAAAAAGAGGATAATCCATGTGTGTTTAGATCCTTTCCCAAGTCATTCTCGACTTGCATGTGAAAAATTGAATCAAGTGCAAATTATGAAAAGAGTGAAGAAGGTGGAACAGAACATCCCTACTTATTGCATTGTTTTTCTATGTTCAATTGTTTCAAGCTATCATGAGCAGGAGTAGATGTTTGATCAAACCTCCTTTCTGAAAATGAAAAAGATAAAGATTTTGTTGATCAAAGTTCCTTTGAAAAGAAAAAAGATAAAGCTTTTTTTGAAAAAAGAATACTTCTCTCCGCCCTATGTGAAGAGCAACCTATGTCGAGTTATGTGCAAAACATCAAACGAAGTAGTTATGTGAAAGATATTAAACCAAATAGTTATGTGAAAAATATCAAACCAACTACAACTTACATATGATTTTTTTCAAAAGGAAGTTTGGCAATAGCCCACTCTCTCAAAATTTAATTAATAAAAAGAAAAACTATACAAGTGAATGGGCTCGCACCCATGGACCCCCTGAATCTTACAAAGTAGGGGCTGGTTTTAACTTGCTAGAAAACGTTAGAAAGAAAGTTAATAACCCTTTCATCCCCATCATGGAGGCTCCCACTTGCTTTTAATCTTGTTGCTCTCAAGGAAAAACACTTTGCGATGTCTAAAAGGTGGGTGCTGCTTACAATTGAAAATTCTTTTTCCTAAAAGGAAAAGAAATTTTTTGGTTGGTGGCACACCTCTCTTTCTAGATCTTTTGGACGGTCTCACCTCTTATACCATTCAATAGTGCTGAGGAACAATCCATCGCTTCACTTAATAACGCTTACTTCGAGTTGATTTTTCCGTGCAACAACATGATTTTCCCAAGGGCCCAACAAACCGACATTGACTTGGGGCATGAAAAGAAGAGGTGTCACAAGCCCTCATTTCTGTGAAGAGAGATGGTGGATGCAATCCAAAGATGAGTAGGTGCCGCTACAACCAGCTTCACACCAGCCAACTGAGACTTCAGAGTTGATTAGTAGACCCTTTGAGCTTCCTAAATCCACCAAAATATCAGCCAAGTACTTTGGAACATGTATCCCAAAAGTTTAAGTCGAGACAGACAAGTTGCGAAATGACTAGCTCCCAAAACTTGCTATTTTTGGACATACACCTGCTGGAAAAAATGAAGAGTGCTCTCAACCTGGAAGGAATTAGAAAAAATTCCTTTTGGGCATAGCAAATAGACTTAGCAAGCTTCCTATTCCAAGTTAAAACACTTCAAATGATGGACTGAGCACTGAGAACAAGTTTCATCAAGTTCTGGAACATTCCCACAATTCTCGGGGCTCTGCAGAGATAGACCAGTAAGCAGTAAAATGCAGATATCTCCAAAAGTATAAATCCAATGACCTTGAAAATTTATAGGTAAAAACTAGACAGTGAGAGCTATCCAACGCACTTTAAAACACTGAAAAAGGTTCAGTAAAGCTCGAGATATGACCTTCTGAAGTTACTGCTCTGAGTGAGTATAGCAGAGAACAAAACAGAGAGGTAGATGATAATAAATGTATAGATTCACATATGATTACAACCACATTGGCAATGAATCTTTGCACAATGGGAGTAGAATGATAGAGCTATGGAGTAAGCTCTTCAATCTCTACAAAATGACATCAAGTGGTCACGTACAAGGCTTGCTATTCGCCTCTTCCTTCTTGCTCCTTTTATAGCAATTCTTGGAGGGAGTTTTGAATTCGAATTCGAATGGCTCCACTTAAAAGTGATCCCCAAAGTTAGGAGAGATTCCCTCAGCTCAAAAATTCGTGATTTTGGTAGTTGGAGCCACGAATTTGCTTTTACATCATGGATGAGGTAAGCCATCCTTTTACTTTTTTCTTTTTCCATTTACAAGAGATAAAATGTACTCTTTTACAAGAGGTGTTCACATGACTACTCATGTGACTTACAAATGAGGATAATATCAAGCATATCAAGCATGTAGGATTGGGCAAAATGCACCAACAGCTCCCCCTCAAGCCTAACATGCTTGGCCTCCAAATAAGTCTTCAATTGTCCTTGATTTCCTGCAAACCAATCATCAACTTGAATCTACTTAATTTCGTACCATCAAGAGCTTTCGTCAACATGTCTGCACATTGCATATCTGTAGAGACGTAGGATAGTTGAATATCCTTGCTCATTAGCTTCTCCCTTACATAATGGTAGTGGACTTCAATATGCTTGGTTCTAGCATGGTATACCGGATTAGCTGCTAGATGTAGTGAGCTTGTGTTGTCACCAAAAATGTGAGGTGTTGAAGAATGAAGTCCAAGATCTGTGTACAAAGATTTTAACCACATGATTTCTTGAGTTGCATTAGCCAAACCTCTATATTCAGCTTCAGTAGAAGATAATGCCACGGTTGGTTGCTTCTTCGATGACCAAGAAATGATTTTTGAACCTGCAAATGATATATACCCTGATGTGCTTCTTCTATCATCTTTAGATCCGGCCCAATCTGCATCTGAGTAGACCTTTAGCTCAATATCTGAAGTAAATGAATAAAACAAACCTTCATTCATGGTCCCCTTTAGATACTTGAGGACTCGCTTGGCCGCTTCCATATGTGGTCTTCTCGGCTTATGCATAAACTGACTCAATATGCTAACACTATAGCATATATCCACCCTTGTGAGTGTTGCATAGTTCAAACTTCCAACCAAGCTTTGATAGCTTGTGATGTCTTCAATTGGCTCTCCTTCATAAGCACTAAGCTTATGATTTTGCTCCATAGGTGTACCTGCACACTTGGTATTTTCCATCTTGAACTTGACGAGCATGTCATGGACATACTTCCTTTGTGTGATGTATATACCTGAATCTGTGTAGATCAACTCCAATCCAAGAAAATAAGTGAGTGGTCCGAGGTCACTTATCTTGAACTCCTCCTTCATTTGACTCTTTACCTGTTTGATTCCTTCAAGATCATTGCCTGTGATAATAATATCATCAACATACACACATAAATAGATCACTTCAGATCCATTCCTCTTTATGAACAAAGAGGTATCCGCCTTGCTAGCTTTGAATCCTTGGTCCTGCAAATAAGTAACCAATCTGAAATTCCAAGCTCTTGGAGCTTGCTTCAATCCATACAAAGCTTTCTTTAGTTTGCATACATAGTTAGGATGATGTGCATCCTCATATCCAGGAGGTTGTGCCATATACACTTCCTCAGAAATCCATCCATTCAAGAAAGCATTCTTTACATCAAGTTGATAAAGATTCCAATTTCTAGATGCAGCAAGACTAATGAGAACCCTAATTGTAGGCATTTTTGCAACAGGAGAGAAAGTCTCCTCATAATCAATACCATGGGTTTGAGCAAACCCTTTAGCAACTAACCTTGCTTTGTGTCTATTTATACTTCCATCTGGATTCTTCTTGATTTTGTATATCCATCGAGATCCGATTATCTTCATAGATGGCTTGTTAGGTACAAGCTCCCAAGTGTCATTCTCCTTCAAGGCTTCCATTTCTTCATCCATTGCATCTCTCCAAGCTTTCTTGCTTTGTGCTTCTTCAAATGTGGTAGGTTCTTCATTGGTTGAATCCTTTGCAATGTAGATTGAGTGCTTGGTGACCAAAGAAGTATCATAACCAAACCTCTCTGGTTTCTTCTTCTCCCTCGAAGACCTTCTAAGTGGTTGATGTGAGCTCTCGGGTCCATATGTAGCATCCTGCATCTTTGCTTTACCTTTGTTCTTCCATAGCTTTAGTCTTTCCAAGTCTTCTAGGTCAATCTCCGAATCACTTTCTTCAATCTGCTTTGGCTCCTTTGGTTGAAGTGATGGAAAATCTTCATCCAAGTCATATGGCAGCTTCACTTTCCTGTCATCATCAAACCATGATTTGTTTTCATCAAAAATTACATCTCTACTCACAGAAAATCCTTTATTGGTTGGATTGTACAATCTATATCCTTTTTGGTTTTGATCATAACCAATGAATACACACTTCTCTGCCTTGGGATCCAATTTCCCTCTTACTTGAGAAGGAATGTGAGCATAGGCTAAGCATCCAAAGATTTTACAATGCTCTAGACTAGGTCTTCTTCCATTCCACACTTCATATGGAGTGGTTCCATCTAGTGACTTAGATGGAAGTCTATTTATGAGATATGTGGCTGTCGACACAGCCTCTGCCCATAGGTAGTTCGGCAATCCCTTTTCGTTGAGCATGGACCTTGCAGCTTCGACGACAGCTCTATTCCTCCTCTCTACTACACCATTGAGTTCAGGTGTATACCTTGTAGTGACTTCCCTTTTAATGCCTCTTTCATGCAAGAAGGCATCAAATTCAGAAGAGAAGTATTCTCCTCCACCATCTGATCTGAGTCTTTTCAAAGTCCTACCTGTTTGATTTTCAACAAGAGCAATATACTTCTTAAAGCAATTAAACACTTCATCCTTGTGCTTCATGAAAAACAGAATGGTCCACCTGCTACAATCATCTATGAAAGACACATAATATCTTGAGCCTGATATAGATGGCTCCTTACTTGGACCCCACACATCCGTGTGCACTAGATCCAAAGGATTTTGATACATATATCCTTTCTTATTGAAAGGTTGTCTATGAGCCTTGCCGAGTTGACAAGCTTCACACTTATAAATCATGTGTTGCCTTGTGATATTAGGCAAACCAAGTACACTTTGGTCCCTGCAAATCTGTTTGAGTGTCCTCTCACCAATGTGAGCAAGCCTTTTGTGCCATATCTCCAACTCTGTTAGAGTTTGAGATCCATAGCTAAACAAAGCTATGTTCTTTGTATCTTCCACTTCAAAAGTGAAAAGCCTTCCTGTCTTTTCTCCTTTGGCAATCCTTCGAAAGCCTTGCCTTGGGTCTTCAACATATGCTCCAAATCGATTGAATCTAACCTGCAATCCTTTTTCAACAACCTGTCCAACACTTATTAAATTTTTGGTAATTGTAGGGACATACAAGACTTTGCTTAAGAGGTTCATATTCCCATCTGATGTCTTCACATTACCTATCTTCTCCACTGAGTGCTTTGTGTCATCTCCTGTCTGCACTTCATGCTTGTTATGAGGATCTTCCAAATCAGAAAGTAAAGCCACATTTCCTGCTACATGGTTCGAGCATCCCGAATCAATGTAAAATATGTGATCAGCATCCTTACCCTTCTTCGTTGATAGATTCATAATCAATAATGAATCTTCTTGACTTTGGTCCTCTGCATAGTTATTGTAATCTCTTCTTCCTCTATGGCCACTTTGATAGTTGTTGTTGTTGTTGTAATTGTTGTTGTAGTAGTTGTTGTTGTAGCCTCCATTGTACCTACCTCTATTTGATCCATAGCCACCTCTATTGAATCCTCTTCCTCTTGAGTTCCTTGGATTCCTGAAACATTCTTCAGTAGTATGGTTAGATAAGCCACATATGTTGCAAGGTTGAGATGATTGGAATCTCCCCCTGCCTTGCTTTCCACCTCTGCCTCTTCCTCTAGCTCTTCCTCTACCTGCAAAGTTTGCTTGGAAAGAGCTTCCTTCATCTTCATTCTTCCTATTCTTTGACTTGTCCTTGACCTTAGCTTTATCAGAATATAAGGCAGAAGTTTGATTACCTCTTGAGGACTCACCACCTTTGCTAATCTTTGCTTCATGAGTGAAGAGTTGGCCCATGAGTGTGTTGAGGTCGAGTACATGCATATCCATGTATAAATCCATGGCTGTTGTGAATGACTCCCACTTGTCGTCTGCTTTGATTCCATTCATGATTTGTCTTATGATTTGCTCCTCTTCAATTACCTCTCCAATGCTTCCAAGTTGGTCGGAAATCTCCTTCATCTTTGTGACATAATCAGTCACATTTTGCTTCGGGCTTTTCTTCATTGTTGTGAACTCCATCCACAATTGGTTCTTCCTTGCTCGAGTGTTGGAAGAGAAGAAAGAAGCAAGTGCATTCCAGGTTTCTCTTGATGTCTTGCATCCCTTGACATGAGGTAAAAGAAAATCAGAGATTGAGTTTAGAATATAAGACCTTGCAAGTGCATCCTTCGAACACCAATTCGAAAGTCCTTCCACTTCTTCATGTGATGGTTGCCCTTTGTTCCTCATGGTTGGCATTGCTTCATCTCCGGATATGAATCCATATAGATTCCTTCCTTGAAGGTAAGCCTCCATCCTTAGAGACCATGCCGGGTAGTTGTTTCGATCCAATTTGTCAATTGTTGATGGAAATCCATCTCCCATGTTGCTTGACTATGCTCTGATACCACTGTGAAGAGAGATGGTGGATGCAATCCAAAGATGAGTAGGTGCCGCTACAACCAGCTTCACACCAGCCAACTGAGACTTTAGAGTTGATTAGTAGACCCTTTGAGCTTCCTAAATCCACCAAAATATCAGCCAAGTACTTTGGAACATGTATCCCAAAAGTTTAAGTCAAGACAGACAAGTTGCGAAATGACTAGCTCCCAAAACTTGCTATTTTTGGACATACACCTGCTGGAAAAAATGAACAGTGCTCTCAACCTGGAAGGAATTAGAAAAATTCCTTTTGGGCATAGCAAATAGACTTAGCAAGCTTCCTATTCCAAGTTAAAACACTTCAAATGATGGACTGAGCACTGAGAACAAGTTTCATCAAGTTCTGGAACATTCCCACAATTCTCGGGGCTCTGCAGAGATAGACCAGTAAGCAGTAAAATGCAGATATCTCCAAAAGTATAAATCCAATGACCTTGAAAATTTTTAGGTACAAACTAGACAGTGAGAGCTATCCAACGCACTTTACAACACTGAAAAAGGTTCAGTAAAGCTCGAGATATGACCTTCTGAAGTTACTGCTCTGAGTGAGTATAGCAGAGAACAAAACAGAGAGGTAGATGATAATAAATGTATAGATTCACATATGATTACAACCACATTGGCAATGAATCTTTGCACAATGGGAGTAGAATGATAGAGCTATGGAGTAAGCTCTTCAATCTCTACAAAATGACATCAAGTGGTCACGTACAAGGCTTGCTATTCGCCTCTTCCTTCTTGCTCCTTTTATAGCAATTCTTGGAGGGAGTTTTGAATTCGAATTCGAATGGCTCCACTTAAAAGTGATCCCCAAAGTTAGGAGAGATTCCCTCAGCTCAAAAATTCGTGATTTTGGTAGTTGGAGCCACGAATTTGCTTTTACATCATGGATGAGGTAAGCCATCCTTTTACTTTTTTCTTTTTCCATTTACAAGAGATAAAATGTACTCTTTTACAAGAGGTGTTCACATGACTACTCATGTGACTTACAAATGAGGATAATATCAAGCATATCAAGCATGTAGGCTTGGGCAAAATGCACCAACAATTTCCGTGAAAGCATCGTTTACATCATAGAGGGGCTCTCCAATTCTTCCTAGCAAGTCTAATGAACTCCCAAGCATTGAATCTGCTCTGCAAGAGGCACCATTCTTCATAGCCCACTTTCTTATCTGAGTCAATTTCCTCAAATCTAATCATTGGCATGTTAATCCAAAGGTGTTTCCACAAGTTGAAACCTTTATTCCAAAGCTTCCTAGCTTTTTGGAGGTTCCATGGCTCAACAACTCTAATGCCAATGATAGTTAACCAAATTGAATCATATTTTCTAATAGTGGCTACCCATTTCCAATCTTCATTGATCTTGAAAAACTATTTCACCTTGTTCCAACACTTCCATAGGGAGCAAACTAAGCTCCAACCTAAGGGAGTCACCTGATAGGGGGACAACAAAAGAAGTGAGAAGATCAAGACCCTTCCTCCTTCCACTCTCAAAGGTCCACAGGCCTAAGAGTGCTCTTGTTTCTAAAAGTTAGTTTTGCCCATGGGACATCTATGTTGCTCCATGCTTTAATTAACCATTTGACTGCTAGTTAATTGGGCATTACTTTAATGTATAGAGTCCCCAAACCATCTTAATCTTTTTGGCTTATGCCGGTAGCCTATTTAGTTTTTGGGGACACCCCTTCTGTTAGGATCTCCCATCCAGAGAAACTTTCTCCAAATTCTATCGAATTTGACAATCTCTTGGGCTTTCAATCTCCAAAAAGAGACAAAGTAAATAATCGAAGAAAGAAGGAATGTGTTAACCACCATAACTTGCCCTAGCAAGTTGACCTAATCTGCATATATTTCCAATATGTCAACTTGTTGTTGAGATTAGAAAGATCCAAGTTCCATTGCTGACTCATTGAAATGTTGAATCCCATCGGAATACCAAACACACCAAAGATTTATCCCATAGGAATCAATCCAAAGACATGGAAATTTGAGGTGGATACCTAGTAATGACCGTGAAAGCACTTCGAGAGTGGTATATTTAAACCCAGTGGCTCAAAAAATGTATTTATGTAACACCAAAATGTATTGATGCTAGCCAAATCATTGGGCACAAACACATTCATGTCATCGAGAAAGAGTCCCATGATCATCTCGCCTTGATTGAAGGGAAGAAAGAGGCAAGGTAGCTGAGAGCATCAACAAGCTAGCTGAGAGCATCAACGAGGATGGCAGAGACAAGAGGGGCCAAGGGGCATCCTTGCCTAATAGAACGCTTTAATCGAAGAGTTTGAGAAAGATGGTCATTGATAAATGTTGAGATAATCTTAATGGATTTTTGGCCATACCCTAGGTCTTTCAAAGATTCGAGAATGAGGTCCCATGCAAGTCTATCATAAGCTTTGTCAAATTCAATCCTAAGGAAGAGGACATCTTGAGTAAACACTTTAGTGCAAGCCAAACCTTCCCAAATGTCAGACATTGGTCTACAGAGACCACTCCATGTGTGTGTGGGATAAGCCCCAACCATAGCCAAGGTCTCACACTTGGGTTTCCTCGTGTGTGGAGCATGTGTGCGGCTCCAAGAAAGAGCAAGTCATGCCTGAGACCGAAATGCAAGGAATGGAGAGTAGATGCTCCAAGTGAGCATGAAGCTCAGGAATTCCCTAGAGATAGCATACTAGTTAGAGAGGCATGATGGAAGCTTAAGGATCTTAAGCCTATTGATTGGATTCAGCAGATGCACATACATAGAGGATAGTACAAAAACAAGATCTCACAAAAGCATAAACAAAATAAAAAGAGACAAGAGAATTGACACTAGATTGGGTACAATCTCCCCCCACATATTTTGGTGGACAAGTCTATCAGAGCATGTGTATTTATAAGTATTTTTCATTACATCTTGAATAGAAGATACATGAAGGTGGCACGTCAAAAAGCATGCATTTATGAAAATACACTTCATTTAAAAAATCATCTCTTTTCAAGCAATCTACTAAAAATATTGCTTTCTAAAGCGATCTAAAGCGATCTATTATTTAAAAATAAATAAACACTATCTTCTAAATATTTGAATAAGTCCACATGCATTCAAACCCTCATGAGTCTTCACTTGCTAAATCAAAACACAAATCACATTAAAACCCTCAAGACATTAAAATCCATATAACATTCCATTATTCCATAAAATATAACATGCCTCCCAATTGACGAGCAACTGACCTCAGTTGATAAAAATAAAATAAACATAGATGGCCAGTCACATGTCCCATAACTAAACAATTATAAGCATGTTCCATGTAAAAACACATGCATGGAATTGGAAAACTAGAATTTAATGTGACTGTGATTGATATCTAAAAATCAAATGATCATAGTGTGGAGCTAGTGATGTTTTATGAATCCACTGAGATTCTTCAAGTGAGTAAATTTTATATTTAACTAAATATCTATAATATAGGTTACCTATGCATGTAGTAGTACCATCATAATCAAATATTTTCTTTGGAACTAAAATTTTAGCATCCTCTTCAAGTAATGGAGGATCATCTAAAATAGGAGTGAATGGTAAAGTTCCTTTAAAAGATTTCAATAAACTAATATGAAAAGAATTATCTATATTCCAATGAGAAGGTATGTTTAGTCTAAAAGGATTCTCATTAATTTTTTGAATAATATGGAAAGTTCCATAATAACATGGTGCAAGTTTAACCTTAGGATGTTGTGAAATATTTTTCATACGTCTTTTAATTATTCATAAACATACAAAATCATTTTCATTAAATTGTTTAGCTACTCGTTTCTTATTAACATTATGCATGTAATGTTCTTGAATATTTTTAATGTGCTCATGAACCTTATGAAGTGTAGAAATATGATCTTGTGCAAAAGAATCCACCATAGGAATATCAGTTTGAGAGAGAATCATCGGAGTGGGAAGCTTTTTACCATAAACGATTTCATATGTTGCACATCCAATAGTGGAATGTGTTATGTTATTATATGCAAACTATAGTAAAGGAATTTTCTCATCCCAATTACTTGGATTATCTAAAGAATAACAATGTAATGAATACAAAATAGTACTATTTGTAGCTTCACTTGTCCCAATTACTTTCATGATGAAATGCAGAGCTAAAATCTATTTTGGAACCCAAAATTTTAAATAATGCAACACAAAAGTGATTACAAAAATGAACATTTCGATATGAAAGAATAACTTTTGGAAGACCATGATGCAAAAATATACATTTAATAAATAACTTAGCAGCTTGAGGTGCAGGATTGAGTCTTTTTACAAGGAATGAAATATGCTTGTTTACAAAGCCTATTAGAAATTGCCCAAATCATATCATTATGAAATGAAGTTGTAGGAAGACCAGTAATAAATCCATAGAAATTTGTTCCCATGGTCCATAGGGTATGGGAAGTGGCATTAATAATCCAAATGATTTAACATGATGTCGTTTCACATGTTGAGACACAACGCAATGGGAAATATATTGTGCAATATCCTTTTCCATATTCGGCCAAAAGAAAAATTCTTTACATGTAGAAATACTACTTTGTATGCCCCTATGATCCATGTATGGTGGTTCATGCATCTCTTTCACAATGAATTGTTTATAACCTTGTGTGATGCATAACTTGTGTTGGAAATATAAGAATCCATTATGAAAAGTGTAGTGATCCTCACTAAATGTTGTAGGTTTATTGAAATCATTCCATGTTTGTGAAAAATACAAATCAAATGCATAAGTAGGAATCATGTTACAAAATCAATGAATATGAACAATAGAAATATTATTGATTGAAACAATATTTGTTTGTGGGGATGGGAAGTGACTAAGGGCATTGGTTACAACATTAGCTTTGGCAAGATGATATTGAATCATAGACTGAAAATTTTGTATGAATCAAGCCCATTTAATGTGTCTATCTAAAATAAATGGTTGATTTAATAAATGTGTAATAGCCTATTGGTTAGTTTTGGTTAGAATTGTAGAACCCATAAGGTAATGTTTCCAAATTTTTAAAGCATGCACAATAGTCAAAAGTTCCTTATCTATGTACTGAAATTCTTTTCAGAAGGTTTAAGTCTTCTACTTTCAAGTGCAATGGGATGATCATTTTGCATTAATACAACACCTATACCTAAACCACTAGCATCTGTAACTACATGGAAAGGTTTTGCAAAATTGAGTAATTGCAAAATAGGTGCATGAGAAAGTGCATGTTTGAGTTTTTCAAAAGATTGTTGTTGTGCTAATCCCCATGCAAATTTTAATTTTTTCTTCAATAATAATGTGAGTGGAAGTGCTAAATAAGAAAATACTTTTACAAACTTTCTATAGAATCTAGCTAACCCTAGAAAAGAGCATACGTCATTCACAAATTGAGATACATGGCATTGTTCAATTACTTTAATTTTCTTTGGATCTACATGAACACCTTGACTAGAGACAATATGCCTAAATACTCTAATTCTCTTGGAAGACATAACTCTTTTTAGGATTGGAATAAATTTTGTTTTTACATAACAAATGAAAAATAGTTGCTAAATGATTTTCATGGTCATTGTCATTCTCACTATAGACAAGTATATCATGAAAGAAAACAAGAACCAAAGCTTGGTCATCAAGAAAAATGTTATTCATCATACGTGCAAATGTAGCATGTGCATTGGTGAGTCCAAAAGGCATTACCAATTCAAAGTGACCAATCTGAGTTCTAAAGGCAGTCTTATAAATGTCATTTTGTGTCATTCATATCTGATGATAACCTAATTTAAGATCAATTTTGCTAAAGGCACGTGCTCCATGAAGTTTATCTAGTAAATCATCTATATGAGGAATAGGATATCTATTTTTAATTGTGATCTTATTGAGTGCTCTATAGCCAATGCACATCCTTTAAGTCTTGTTCTTCTTCTCTTCTAAAAGAACATGTGCTCAAAAGGGAGAACAACTAGGTCTTATAAGTTCTTTGTGGAGTAGGTCCTTGATTAGCAATTTCTTTTTGATGTAATGGTCCATGCCTATAAGGTGCTTTATGGGGAGGAGAACTACGAAGAATTAAGTCTATACTATGGTCAAGAGATCCTCTAGAATGTGATAGTATAGAAGGAAAATCATCCATAAAGAAATCCTGATAGGAATCCATAAATATTTATGTGCATTACGAAGTTAATGTGTATAATCAACTATGTTATTGACGAAAACAATACATGAATTGTAGCCATTCCTAAATGCATATTTTACTTGAGTATGACTAATTAATGGAGATGGTTGGAATTCATGCATTGCAATTGAGAATGTGTGTTCATCTATGTAAGAACCTATACAAAGCTGCACATTATGCACTTCACTTGTAACATTATATCTATTTCCTTGAAATGCAGCCTTAACTTTATACATAGAAGGAAATGGATGTAATTGAAGATCTTGCGCTAGTGTATAAGAAATAAAATCATGTAAAATATTAACAACTTTACCATTAATAGTACCTTTCATGAAAAGTAAAGAATGAATTGAAATTTTGTTACCCAAGGTACTTAGATCATTTTCCAGTGCTTCTTCAGTCCAATCAGGTTGAGTGTCTTCATGAACGACCTCCATGTTCAGTTAGATTTGTGTGAGCATAATTACACATAGTATAGTATAGGGTCACGAGTGTATAAAAACTATTATGATTGTTTGATTCTTGGGCTCTTACTTTCATAATACCTATATCCATTCATGTGAAAAGGATCATACATAGTAGGAGAAGAAAAAGTAGAAAAAGGACACTTGAAAGGAAAACTAGGCTTGATTGGTTGTGGTCATTGACATGTTTGTTGTAAGCGAATGGACTTGGTGATGGATTGAAACTCCTTTTCAACATAATGTGCAGAAGAAATAGCTTCATAGAGGGTCATGTGACGTAATGTGTTGAGCTTGGCTTGGATTCCCATCTCCAAACCATCTTCATACTTTCGTTGCAAGGTAACTTTGAAATCGTTTCAAATGAACGAATAATTAGTAGCCATTGTCAAAAACATTAAGTATAGGTAGACATATGATCTCCATCTTCCCATGCAAAAGTTGTCCATGATCGATGAGCATGTAAGTGGAACTGAGGAAGAAGGAAGGACTCCTTGATCTTTTCTTGAAATGCAGTCCATATGGTGGGGTAGTCAGTGCTATGGCACAAAACATTCCACCATACTTGGGCCTACCCACCAAATAACTAGTAAAAAATTTCACTTTCTCACTTTCAGAATATGATTCATCCGAAAAGAAAACATCGAATTGAGCCATGAAAGAACAAATCGGCCACCTTTTCGTCCATCAAATTGTGAAAATTAGACATTTTTAGCACCAATCTTGGACATTGTGCCTTATTCTTGAGTGGTGATAATGTCCTTCAACATTCTAACTAGGTTATTGGCATCACTTTGCAGTTGTTGGAGTGCAGCATCGCGTTCATTCGGAGCATTTTGGAGTTCTTGCTACAAAAGTTCCAACTATTCCTCGGACATTACCCCAAGTAGAGATGATGTACCAAAATCCTTGGTGTTATGGGTAGGGTCCATGGCCTTATATAGAACCAAAACCTAGGACTGGACCCAATGGTTGAGACAGTTGCCAATTCATGATCAGATGCCATGGATCATGACCTGATGCTGATACGTACACTTTCGTAGATGTGTCTTGGCTCTGATACCACTTTTGATCAGATTCCACAAACACACATATGTAGAGGATAGTACAAAAATGAGAGCTAACAAAAGCATAAACATAATAGAAAGAGATAAGAGAATTCACACCATTGTTGGGGTTCGCAATCAACACATCTCTACTTGTTTCTAAACAATCAAACTTTAGCAGTGATCTACTTCACACAAAGAATACGCTTCCAATAGATTTCAGATTTAGCATTGTTACACTGTGACAAAATCTCTCTTCAACGAAAATAACTCAAATAGACAAGGATTCATTCTTACGCTGAATGTACATGAGTAAATTACTCCATTAGAGTTCTTCTACATCAGGTATTAAATGATGGAAAAGTTCATTGGAACTTATGACTACAGAAAATACATTACAAAATAGGTAAATATGCCTCTGAAATCAAGATTTTGTCATTTCTGTTTCACCATTATCTTGCACCATTAGAAGAATGGAGTCTCTTTCTGTTCTGGTGATGTTCTCTCTTAGGACGCTTCTTTCTTTTTTCTTCTTGGAAAGATTTCTTCTTGCCTCTAGTTTCTTTTGCTCTCCCTCTTGGAGACGCTTCTTCCCCTTCCTAACCCTCCTTCTCGTGAACAAAATACAACTACTCTCTTTATTGCGACATCAGCGCCTAACAAAAAATAACTGTCTGTTAAAATCCAAGCAAGAAAATACAAATTCAACAAATTTCTAACTCAACAACATCTGATTGAGTAATATCTGAGTTAGCAAACTTTCAGAATTCAGATTAACTATTTATCCTCAAGACTCTTCTATCCTCAACTGTTGGTGCAGACCAATCACCAATTGAAGGCTTGGAAGGTTAAAGAGTGAAGGAAGGATCAACTATTGAAGTTTGGAAGAAAGACATATTCAGAGGATAAGAGAAGTGTACACATATGTACATTAGTATAGTCATAGGTGACTTAGATCTTTTGTCTGAGTAAGAGTCTTGTACAAATTGTCTATAAATACTTTGAGAAAAGTCGGGGCATGTATGAGAGCATATGTAGAAACCAAGATTGAGGAAGTTAGGAGTCAAGAGATAGAGAAAAGTTAGTTGAGTTAGCTCTCATCACTCAGTTGTAATTTTCTGAGTTAATGAAGAAATATTGCGCCCGATCTTTTCGTGTCTGCTCCTTCTGTGTTTGATCAATTGTGAAATCCTTTTGAGGATATCTAAGTTGTTAGTTAATGAGCCTGTGACCTGAATTTCAGAGTCTAATTGTAAACAGGCTAGGAGAATTGTGAGTAGGAACATTCATATGTGTTGAGTGTCTACAGTTCTCTGAAACAGGCGCAAATTTCGAGTTTAATCTTTTGGTCAGTTCTCACTCCATAGTTTAAAGTTTTGTGCAAGCAAGCACTTAATCTTTAAGTTGGAAGATGATCTACTCGTGGCTAGAAGCATTTGGTAAAACGGGTTAGATATTGTGAGAACCAAAGTTAAGAAGTTAGGGGTGTCTAAATCGACTTCTCAGAAGTGCAGATTCAGACATAGGTAACTTGTGAAATCAATTTCTCAAGTTATACTAAAGCTTTTGAAGTAATTTAACTTGGAGGTGATGCGCAATCTCTAGGAGATGATTCGTACAAAGTTTCATCAAAAACTTTACACATTTGATAAGTTAATGTGAAGAAATTCTGCAGCAGACTTTTCTGTGTTTCATCTTCTTCACATATTTTCTCAGATTTGATAATTTGGAGATTGGACCTCTA
Source organism: Ceratopteris richardii (assembly GCA_020310875.1). Classification (NCBI taxonomy): domain Eukaryota; kingdom Viridiplantae; phylum Streptophyta; class Polypodiopsida; order Polypodiales; family Pteridaceae; genus Ceratopteris; species Ceratopteris richardii. The sequence goes on along the minus strand of CM035435.1, from coordinate 28,177,449 downwards.
ATTAAGTGAAGGTTTTGACTTACTCTTGATATAGAGGTGTTCTAAATTCAAGAGTAGGTTGTTCTTTTGGAGATTAACACTCTCCATCAGTGGTATCAGAGCAGGAGACATCAAAATCAAGGAAAGGAAGGGCCCGGCTGCTGCAGATTCAAGAAGTTCAACATTTGAAGAGCTAAGAAGTGAAAGCTTGGAGTCAAAAGCCTGAGGAGAAGACTACTCGACATCAAGAAAGGCAAAAGGAGTCTAATTCGAAGTAAAGGTACATACATTGCTTGTAAAGCTTGAAGTTTTCAATACACAGGTGGATACAAGATGGGAGATGCTCTACAGATAGAGAAATTGGATAGGGAAAACTATCCTGCATGGTCAATGAGGATGGAAGCTCATCTTATGAGCAAAGATTTAATTGCTTACATCACAGGAGAAGAAGAGAAGCCACAGTTCAGAGATCCTAGTGTTCCAACTAGGGAAGAGTTAGCAGATCTGAAAAATTGGATGAAGAAAGATGCTCAAGCTAGGAGCATTATCTATATGAGAGTCAATGATTACTTGTTACCTCATATTAGAGGTCTTGAAAGTGCAACTGACATATGGAATGCTTTGGAGGAGCATTTCCAGAACACTACAAAGTCAAGGAAGGCATCCTTATGGGCAGAGTTTACTACCTTTAAGAAGAAGGCCTCTCAATCCATCTCAGACTATGTAACAAGGATGAAAGATATTGCAGATGCTTTAGGAGCTGTTGATGAAGACATTGAGGAAGATAAATTGGTAAGGCAAATCCTCACAGGGTTGAGAGGTGATGACAAATGGAAGCCATTTATTTTGTCTACAGAACTATCACTTGACCATTTCACTCCTGATTTAAATCAATTGTTAGGTCATATGCTAACATTTGAGCAGGATGTTAAAGGAGATGGTGACAAGAGTACAGGACATGCAATGTACTCAAAGGACAAGAAGAAGAATAGCAAAGGAAAACAACAAGCAGGTGAAGATGAAGGAACAACTACTCAAGCCAACTTCCTTAGAGGAAGAGGAGGTGGCAAAGGTAGAGGAAGAGGCAGGAACAATAAAGATGGAGGCAAAGCTTGCTGGATTTGTGGTAAGACAAATCACTTAGCTAATGATTGTTGGCATAATAATCAGAATAATGGTGGATACAATCAGAATTATAATACAAGAGGAAGAGGTGGCAGAAATCAAAGAGGTAATTACAGAGGTAGAGGTGGAAGGAATTACTTTGGAAGAAATGCAGGTAGAGGATTCCAAAGTCAACAATACAACAACACCTACTACAATTATGCTTCAGATCAAAAGGAAGATTCAACATTAATAATGAATGCAACTTGTGAAAGGCAGAGTGAAGATCAAAGAGTCTTCTACATTGACTCAGGGTGTAGCAATCACCTGAGTGGTAACATATCTTTGATGACTGATTTGGAAAGTAAAGTTTTTAATCATGTTGTTCAAACAGGTGACAACACAAAGCACAATGTGAAGTCAATTGGATCAGTGAAGGCCAAGGATGGAAGCACCTTATTGAGTAAGGTTATGTATGTTCCTACAATCCCTAAGAATTTGATAAGTGTAGGTCAAATTGTTGAAAAGGGATATGAAGTAAGGTTCACTAATGATGGAGTATATGTGGAAGACCCTAGCCAAGGGTATAAACAGATTGTTTCAGGAAAAAAGGAAGGAAGATTGTTTACATTGAAGATTCAAGGCAATATTGGTCATGCTATGTTCACATATGGAGGACATAAGATCTCTTAGTTAGATCTTTGGCACAAGAGGCTTGGACATTTCAATGAAAGAGGTATTAAAGATATGGTTAACAATGGTTCAGTGCTTGGATTGCCTAATGTTGCAGGTCAACATATGACATACAAATGTGAGGCATGTCAATTAGGTAAGGCTCATAAGAACTCTTACTCCAAGCATGGTTTTATGCACTCAGAGAAGCTTGAGTTGGTACACACAGATGTGTGGGGACCATCAAAAGATTTCAGTATAAATGGATCAAGGTATTATGTGATTTATGTTGATGATGCTACTAGGTGGATCACTATCTATGTGATCAAAGATAAGTCAGAAGTGTTTAATACATTTAAACACTATCATGCATATGCAGAAAGAATTACAGGTCATAAGTTGAAAAGACTAAGGTCAGATGGAGGGGGAGAGTATTTCTCAAATGAGTTCAGTGATTACTTATGGAATGCAGGTATAAAAAGGGAAGTTACTTGCAGGTACTCTCCTCAACAAAATGGTGTTGCAGAAAGGAGAAATAGAACACTTGTTGAGTTTGCAAGATCCATGATGAAGGAGAAAAATTGCCCTAATTATTTGTGGGCTGAGGCTGTAAATACAGCCACTTACTTGGTCAATAGGCTACCATGTAAAGCCTTGCAGGGTATGACACCATATGAGGCTTGGTGGGATAAAAGACCTACCTTGGATCATTGCAGAGTTTTTGGGTGTGTGGCATATGCATATGTGCCATCACAATTAAGGCACAAGTTGGAGCCTAAAGCTGAAAAGTATGTTTTCATTGGCTATGATGATAAGCAGATGGGCTATAGATTGTGGAGTCCATCAACAAAGCAATTTATGGTTTCTAAGGATGTTACATTTGATGAACAAAGCACTTGGTATGCAGGTACAATCAACATCAATACAGGTGATGAAGAAGAAGTGAGTCAAAGAAAAGGTAAATCAAAAGTTCAAATATTTGATGAGCAAGAGAATAATGAAGTGCAGGTTGAAGTGGAAGAGACACCAAGATTTGATCCTGAATGTGAAGAGCCAGAAACCTCAAGGAGTGGAGAACTCAGAAGGTCAACAAGAAATAGGTGGCAACCTACAAGGTATAGTTATGATACTTCATTTCTAGCCACAAAAGATTATGCTTATATGGTGAATACAGATGAAGACCCTTCTACATATGAAGAGGCAAAAGGTAAGGAAAAATGGGAGAATGCTATGCAGGAAGAATATGATGCACTATTGGAGAATCAAACTTGGGATTTGGTTCCTAAACCAAATAGTCAGAAGATTATTGGATGCAAGTGGGTCTATAAGACAAAAAGGTTTGCAGATGGAAGTGTGTCTAGATACAAAGCTAGACTTGTTGTCAAAGGCTTTGCTCAAACATATGGTATTGATTATGATGAGACCTATAGTCCTGTGGCAAAGATGACAACCATAAGGACACTTATTGCTATTGCTGCATGTAAAGGTTGGAAGCTATGTCAACTTGATGTGAAAAATGCTTTTTTGAATGGTTATATTTCAGATGATGTATTTATGGAGCAACCTCAAGGGTTCAGAGATAAAAGGTATCCAGATCATGTGTGCAAGCTCAAGAGAGCTTTGTATGGCTTGAAGCAGGCCCCAAGGGCATGGAATTATAGACTTGTGAAGTTCTTAAAAGAACTTGGTTTTCAGGTGTCTAAAGCAGATAGTAGCTTGCTTGTCAAGGCAAGTGAAAATGGTTTCATATACATGTGCATATATGTTGATGATATAATTCTTACAGGTACAGATGAAGAAGGAATACAAAAGCTCAAGAGGCAAATGGAAAAGGAGTTCAAGATAAGTGACTTGGGAGACTTATCATACTTCTTGGGCATGGAGATTACATATACTCAACATGGAGTATTTGTGACCCAAGAAAGGTATTTGAAGAACTTGTTAATCAAGTTTAAAATGGATGATTGCAGGGTAGCACCTACACCAATGGAGGTGAATCATAAATTGAGTAAGTATGGAGGTGAAGAATTCAAGGACATGAGACAATATCAGAGTTTGGTTGGTAGTCTTATCTATGCTACTCTAACTAGACCTGATTTATCATATGCAGTAGGGGTTTTGTCTCAATTTATGCATTGCCCAAAGAAAGAACATTGGATTGCAGGACAAAGGGTGTTGAGGTACATTAAGGGTACACTCAATGAAGGTTTGTATTATGGGTTTACCTCAGATACAAATATCAAAATTTATAGTGATGCAGATTGGGCAGGTAATCCAGATGATAGAAGGTCTACATTTGGATATATGTGTTATGTGGGAGATAAACTTATCTCATGGTGTTCCAAGAAGCAACATACAGTTGCTTTATCTTCTACAGAAGCAGAGTATAAAGGCATGGTTGAAGCTGCAAAGGAAGTGATTTGGCTCAAGACCTTGATGAAGAGTCTTGACATTATGCATGGGGTACCAATCATATATGGAGATAACATGAGTTCATTGTATTTAGCTGCTAATCCTGTTTTTCATGCCAGGACCAAACACATTGAGATTCAGTATCACTTTCTAAGAGAGAAAGTGATGGATAAAGAGATTGAAGTAATCCATACTTCAACAAAAGATCAGATAGCTGATATGCTTACAAAAGGCTTGGATGGACCAAAGTTACAAAGGTTCAAAGACATGGCAGGTATAAAGAAGATAGTGAAGACCTCAATTGATGATTGAGGGGGAGCTGTTGGTGCAGACCAATCACCAATTGAAGGCTTGGAAGGTTAAAGAGTGAAGGAAGGATCAACTATTGAAGTTTGGAAGAAAGACATATTCAGAGGATAAGAGAAGTGTACACATATGTACATTAGTATAGTCATAGGTGACTTAGATCTTTTGTCTGAGTAAGAGTCTTGTACAAATTGTTATAAATACTTTGAGAAAAGTCGGGGCATGTATGAGAGCATATGTAGAAACCAAGATTGAGGAAGTTAGGAGTCAAGAGATAGAGAAAAGTTAGTTGAGTTAGCTCTCATCACTCAGTTGTAATTTTCTGAGTTAATGAAGAAATATTGCGCCCGATCTTTTCGTGTCTGCTCCTTATGTGTTTGATCAATTGTGAAATCCTTTTGAGGATATCTAAGTTGTTAGTTAATGAGCCTGTGACCTGAATTTCAGAGTCTAATTGTAAACAGGCTAGGAGAATTGTGAGTAGGAACATTCATATCTGTTGAGTGTCTACAGTTCTCTGAAACAGGCGCAACTTTCGAGTTTAATCTTTTGGTCAGTTCTCACTCCATAGTTTAAAGTTTTGTGCAAGCAAGCACTTAATCTTTAAGTTGGAAGATGATCTACTCGTGGCTAGAAGCATTTGGTAAAACGGGTTAGATATTGTGAGAACCAAAGTTAAGAAGTTAGGGGTGTCTAAGTCGACTTCTCAGAAGTGCAGATTCAGACATAGGTAACTTGTGAAATCAATTTCTCAAGTTATACTAAAGCTTTTGAAGTAATTTAACTTGGAGGTGATGCGCAATCTCTAGGAGATGATTCGTACAAAGTTTCATCAAAAACTTTACACATTTGATAAGTTAATGTGAAGAAATTCTGCAGCAGACTTTTCTGTGTTTCATCTTCTTCACATATTTTCTCAGATTTGATAATTTGGAGATTGGACCTCTAATTAAGTGAAGGTTTTGACTTACTCTTGATATAGAGGTGTTCTAAATTCAAGAGTAGGTTGTTCTTTTGGAGATTAACACTCTCCATCATCAACACCTGGCACAACCCGGTGGGGGATTTTTTAAAAAATCAGACCCGAATTTACAATCCTTTGATCGTACAATATTATTTCCATCGACTGTTTAGGACTGTTAGCTTCCTCTGTTCCAACTTCTTGACTATGCAGCACTTTCACATCCTCCTCAGTACCTTTCTGTGCTTCCTATAGTTCCGTTGAATCAATTAACTGTTGCTGCTCAACTATTGCATCCACTTTCTACTCCAAATCTCTTTGCAATAATTGCTCTTACAGTTCTTTGATTTTTTGCACATGCTCATCAATCTGCTTATGATATTCTTCAACCATATGCAATAAATCCTTCTCATGCTTTGAAACAAAATAGTTCTGTACCTGCTCAATCTGATTTCTACACAGACTTTGCAAACGACCTTGAACCACCTTCCATATGTCTTTAACATATCTCTGCACATGCTGCTTCAGTACTCCAACATCCGACTCTAACATTAAAACTGCATCAAAATCCACATCCTCATTTTATAATGTTTGTTTCTCTAGTGACAATAATGCTTCCATCCGAGATCTAAGTACTACGACTTCTGTCTGCAAATTAGCATTCAGTGTAGAAAACCCATTCATCTCGTTTTCAATTTTATCCTATATAGTGCTCTTCCACTCATCAAACTCCTATAATGACCGCTTCACGTTTGACAACTCCATTACCTGTTGCATTTTACTTTGTTGACCGTATTCCTCCAATGCCTATGTTTTCTTGTTTACCTCTTCCTCAAGTAGTTGCACCTGCTTCTGTAAGAATTGATAACTTTCTATATTAACAGAATCTTTAGCTTGTTCATACTTTTTCAATTGTTCCTCCTGCCAGTCTAAAAAAATAGAAATTTCCTACATTTTCTCCTTCATTCTCAATACATCAAAACCTGTTTGCAATATTGCTTGCTGCTTGACCTCTTCCCCCAGTTTATTCTCCATTGCCTGCAATTGCACTTCTAACTTTCTCTTTTTAGATAGTTTAAACACCTTACCTATTACTTTTGGCTGCTCTGCACTATTCAAAACCTACAACAACCTATCATCATTTAGCATCTGTTTTTCATAATCAGTCTGAAGCATTTGCATAAGTGGTGCCAATTCTTAGGCCGTATATCCCGCCTTCAGCAAATCCGTACACATCTCCAACGATCCTTCCACTTCTTTCTCCATTACTTGCACTTCACCCCAAAGTCCTGACTCATCACCTGGAATTTTGGTTTCCTTAGGACTTGGCAGCCCTTGATTATCCGTTTGCTGTACAAACTGGAAAGTGTTGCCATATATGCTGACATACGACTGTTCAACAATGTTTTGCACCTATCTCGTATAAAAATTTCACCATGCATGTGCTTGTATAGCCAGTGAGCCCAACTTACCCTACCATTTGATTCAGCATGAGCTAATGGTGCAAAGTTTTCTCTTGACATGTAGTCATACTTAATAATAACATAATCTTTCTAAATACCACTTTAGCTGCTCCCGACGTGCATATCCTACATTTTTCATCATATAATACTGTCTTCCACCTTCTCTTGTGCCAAATTCTATTCTCAATGACTCCTCTGAACATTTCAAAATAACCACATCCTTATATATTGGTAGTCTAAACACCTCCGCCACTAACTCAGGCAAAAACTTTACTTGTAATGTCAACTGTCCTTTTGTCTTCTTAAGAATCTCGAGCTGACTTTTGGCATAGTAATTGCATCGCCATTATGCCCAGGGCAGCGCTGCAAACTGTAGTAAACCTATCTTGTGGAGCCAAGCTGCATTAATAGGAGAATTTATATCAATCTCTACCTTGAAATCCGTAAACTGATCCATGAGGGTCTGCATAAACTTCGTCGTAGTGGATGGTGTTGAAATCGCCTCCACCTCATCGTGAAGCAGGCCGTCACTCTCCTCTGTTGTTGTAACCTCCTTACACGACACTACTTCTCATCTTTTACAATGCCCCCGCATCACCGCTGTCTCTTGCAACGACACACTAGAACCTGCGACCAACAACGCCTTTGGAGCCATGAAATAAAACGAAAAACGCAGGTACAAGCAGTGCGAACTTTCAAATCACCACTGAGCTGAGAACTTCACGTACTTGATCATGTGCCAACACATGCAACTAAATAATGTTTGGGCATAAGTTACCTTAAAAATCATTAGGCGCATCTTTATGCACATTTCCATGCCATGAGTAAAAGTTATTCTACACGTGCAGTTATTCGCATTAAGGCTCATGCCCAAATCGAGAATAATTAAGTGAGAGCTCCTCCCCTTCACATTGCATTTTTTGATCCACCACCATAAAAGCTCCCACAAAACCTTCTGACACCATACAACTTGCTGCTTAACACTCACACAAATAAGTGATTTCACCTGAGAGTCCAACTGAACCTGAATCTTGCTCCCTCTTACCTTGTTCAGGTGAATTGTACTTTCCAACAGACAATAAAACTAGTATCCTCCATTATCTGCATGTCCACCCAGGAACACCGATCCATGATGTTGCTACCTACTTGCTATCATCAGTGTCCATGCGCCTTGAGTTACATCTCTTGCTGCTTCTCAATATTCCTCTAATACTTCAGTCCGATTCACCAACACTCCCTTCTTTGTTGTATGTTGATGAATAACTGCTAACAAAAATGTGAGCCTCTGATTATAACCTATCCAGATAAATAGGCCTTCTTGCTTTGGTGATCAGACATATTAGTAATATGATTTTCAGACTTAACCATTACTTGCACTACATTAGAAGATAACCAATCCAAATGTGGCAGCTTCCCTTGAAATTTCTTTAGCCGGAATCCATTGATTGGTTTTTCCATTCTTGTGCCAAATACATCTGCCAATAGAAAATTTCCTTGCCCTAAATCTTGCACAATCTGATATGGACCTTGATATCCCAATGTGAGCTTTCTCGGATGTGGTTCTAGCTTAGAATTATACACCATTACCCAATCTCCTTCTTTAAATAACTTAAACTTCACATTCTGATTCACCCAAGCTTGTCTTCGTCTCTGAATTACCTCAGTAATGTACGCACTTACCAAACGATCCTCTTCCAACTGTAGAAGATATTTGCTTCTGCATTTAACCGATAAATCAAGAGACATCTTTTCTGCTGTGATTCGCAAACTTGGAACCACAAATTCCATGGGTACCACTGGCTCCAATCCATATACCAGTTGGAATGGAGTCATACCTGTTGTCACTTTGAATGTTGTTCTGAATGACCACAAAGCTGAGTCAAGTAATAAATCCCAATTTTTCTGATTGTCATGCACAAGCTTCTTAAGAATACGCATTAATGTTTTATTTGTACTTTCAACCTGAGCATTCGCCTATGGATGATATGCTGTAGACTTTTTATGCATAATCAAATGAGTTCGTGTTAATTCTGAGATTACTTCATTAAGGAAATAAACACCTCTGTCACTTACCAACTCAATAGGACAACCAAATCAGGTTATAATATTATGATAAAGAAATTTCACCACACTTGCTGCCTTATTATCTTTCAATGCCACTGCTTCCACCCACTTTGTACAATAATCTGTAGCTACTCAAAAATATCTGTTGCCATGCTGAGTAATTAGTTTAATAGGGCCCACAAAATCCATACCCCACTTTTGGAATGGATCCAATGGTAAAACCGGATGATCAGACATCTGATATGAATTGCTTGGTTGGCCTATCTTCTGACAAATCACACATCTTTTTGCATACTTATGCGCATCCTTTAACAAAGTAGGCCACCATAAACCTGCTTGTAACACTTTCTTTCCCATAATGTCCCCAGACAAATGACCTCTTGCTGGACCTGAATGTGCCTCTTGTAACAATGCTGGTTGCTCAAATTCTGGTACACACCTCCTAATATAACCTAATCCACCCCTTTTTTATATAATGCACCGGCTACGATCAAATATGGCCTGCTTTTAAGTGTAAATTTCTTTCTCTCATCAGGTGAAAAATGTTATGGTAATGACCTATCCGTTAAAAATACCAATAACTGATCATATCAAGAATCTGGTTCAACAACCTCTACATTAAACAATTCCGCATCGGGGAATTCATCATTGACACCTGAAGGTTCCTCTCCTGATTCCAACCGACTAAAATAGTCAGCCATTGTGTGCTCTTTGCCTGGAGTATGAATAATCACAAAATCAAACTCTTGCAATAAAAGAATCCACGTGGCTAGTCTTCCTGTCAACAAAGGCTTCTTAATCAAATATATCAAAGCCTGGTGATCCACATGAAAAACCACTTTATTTCCCAACAAATAATGTCGAAACTTGTTGAGAGAATATACCATTGCTAAAGCTTCCCTTTCATTCATCGGATAATTCCTTTCGGCTGAACACAATACCCTACTAGCATAATACACTCGTCTATACCATCCTTTCTCCTTTTGCTGCATCAAAACTGCTCCAACAGCCACATCAGATGCATCAACAAATATGTGGAAAGGCAATGACCAATCTGGTGGTTGCAAAATTGGTGCCACAGACACCATCTTCTTCAAGAGTTGAAATGCTTTTTCTTGATCATCCACCCATATGAATGGAACATCCTTTTTTGTCGAATATGTAAGTGGTCAAGAGATATTAGCCAAATATCGTAAGTATCTGGAGTGCCACTTAGTCTGACCCATGAACCACATTATTTCCTTCACATTCCTAGGTGCCTTTGCCATCCTAATAGCTTCAATCTTCTTAACATCTATGGCCATGCCTTGTTCAGAAATGACATGTCCCAATAAAATACCACTTCTGACTGCAATTACACTTTTAAACGGATTTAACACCATCCTAAAATGTCAACATCTGTCAAAACATAATTTGAGATGCTGCAAATGTTGAACCTTCTTACCAAAGACCTAGAAATCATCCACAAACACCTACATAAACTCTTGTAGGTAAGGTTCGAACACTTTATGTGCCACATAATTAAATGATGGTGGTCCATTCTTCAACCCAAAACTCATAACTGTGAACACGTAAGCACCAAATTCTATAATAAACGTCGTTTTATGCTGATCCTCTTCACCCACACTAATTTGATTGTACCCTGAAAACCCATCCAAGAAACTGTACATTTCGTGTCCTGCTACTGCGTCCAATACAACATCACAAAACGACATAGGAAAAGGATCAGTAATTGTTGCCGCATTTAACTTTCTATAATCCACCGAAATTTTGAGTTTCCCATTCTTTGTGGGGACTACAATAACAGGAGAAAGCCAAGTCACCTGATTGACAGGTTTAATAAATCCAACAGCCAATAGTTTATCAATTTCTTCTTTCACTTGTTTAGCAAAATTTGGATTCATCCTATACCACTACTGCACAACCGGCACTGCATCAAATTAGTCCGATGTTGATGCAAATCCAGATCTATGTCCTTTACCTGCGAATAATCCCACGTAAATACGTCTACATACTCTTTCAACAAACAAATAAGATCCTCCATAAATTGACCATCGACTGCTTTACTGATTCTCACCATCTTAGGTTCAATTTCGGTCCCAAAATTGACTTCCTGAAGCTCTTCCTCCTTTACCCTTGCCGAACCTGCATACTTCTGGTCATATATCCGTTCAGCCAGACTTATTACTACTTTTTCCTATTGTTCTAACTTCTGTTGCACTGGAGTTGCCATAATTTTCTCAAACATCCTTTGTATTTGTACTCCTTCAACCTGTTCACCCAAAAGTGGCCCATCTACTTTTTGCCCAATCGGATCATCCTTACTCCATACTCCTGCGACACCAACCTTCAATACCAATACTATCGTTGGATTTGCTTACAAAAATGTTTCCTCTTCATCATCTTCTAACTCATCCGCCAAATTAATAGTCTGAGCCATAAGTGGTTTATCCTGCATCGACATATTCCTTCTTCCTCGCATAGGGATTCTCACCTGCTTTTTCCCTTTTATGATCATTACCACATTCGGACCCTAATCTTGCTTGACTTTAGCAACCTTGAACCAAGGTCTTCCTAACAAGATTTCATATGGATAAGCTGACACAAACATCCTAATGACCACAAAATGTACCATAAATGACATTCCAGAAATAATGATCTGCTGCTGCTTCAAAATGCCAACAGGCTGAACTCGAGTTTGATCCGCCATCTTCACTTGAAACCATGCTGGAGCCAATGCCCCTTCTCCCATTTCTTTAAAAATATGTTCAGGTAATATATTCACCCATGAGCCGCCATCAAGCAACACTTCATCAAATCATCTTTGCCCATACTGTACCTGAATTACTGGCACAATAAAATCTACATCCGCTGGATCAGTATTATTGGCTGATGTTGAGGGTACCGACCTAAATGCTCGCTCTGAACGCTGACCAATCAGCTTCTTCAATAATTTCTCCCGAAACACTGGTACCAAGGATAATAATTGGTCTAAAGACAATTGTAATGGTGAGTTAATGATTACCTCAAACCAATCTTTATCAGCATCTTGCTTGATTGGATTCTTGTTTTTGGTTGTTATTGATGGTACCATGCTGCATCCTGCTCTTCCTCGGTTAGATCTATAAATTTCACCTGTTTATGTTGCTCTTGCTGAACCTGTTTTTGCACTTTGTCCCTAACCTGTCGTTGTTCTTGCCAATTAACAGGACCTTTGTTCTTGGACCTTGTGATCGCCAACACTTCCACTTCTTTTCCTTTCCCACACTGCTTACAAGCACAACACCACTGAGAGTCATGCTTTTACCATTTTTGATGTACTAGGAGCTGTCTCCTTTCGACACTCCGGTTCTGGTAACTCAATAACTATAGCATTGGCTTGAGTAGCCTGATGTCCCTCTTGTAGTTGTTGTCCCTGTTGATTAAGCTGATTATACCAAATTACTGGTATGCCCCTTTCTTCTCTATGTTTTACCCATAATGGACAACTAGGTCCTATCCAATGATCAGGCGCTGAACAATATCCACAAGGCATCACTCTTTGTGGTTGCCCCTACTGATGACCTTGCTGGTTATTTCCTTGTTGATTCCCCTGATCTCCCCATAGAGGTGTTGCTTGTTGCTGCCTTTGAAAATTGCCTCTCCCTTGCACAGACATAGCTTGATTGGCTTCCACATCAATATTATTCCTATTCTCTTGCCATGAACTTTGCCCTCTATTCTTGGGGTTGTACCAACATTGATTTGTTGTATGTCGGTCTTTATCACAAATATCACAAAATCTCCTTTCTTTTGGAGCTACAATGGAATATCTATGTCTTTTTAACTTAGTAATCCATGCTTCCTCTTTACTTTGCTTAGCCTTATGCTTGCGATGCTTGCTCCCTACTACTTCTGCATCTTGGGTATCAGAGTCAGAAGCAGTTGAACCTTTGTCTAACTCCAATTCTGAATCAGAGTCAGCCTCTGAACTAGAATCAGAATGTCTCTTTTTAGCCCGTGTAAATCTTCTTTTCATGTGTGCAACTGCTAACACTAATATATCAAAACAATTCGGAATATCCACACTTGCAACTGCATGTCTAATGGTACTTCGAAATCCTTTTAGAAAATAACCTGCTAACATCTCATCAGTAGGTCTTTCATTACCTTGCAATCATTCCATTAAGGTTCTGAATTTCTGAGTATAATCTTCCACTAACATGGTTTTTTGCCTAATAGCTCTCAATTTCCGTAACACATTGGCAGGAGTCTTCTCTTTTCTAAATTGTTGCAAAAATGCTATTTTTAATTCATCATATGTAGCAAAATGAGCAATACCATATTGAGTGAATCAACTCATTGCTCGTCCTTCCAACGTGGTAGCAAATTGCTGAAGTTTAATTTCATCACCATATATAGCTGGGTATCCATTAGCTGCCCATTTTTATCTCAAATTGAACCACATGGCAATCATCATCTTCTTTAGAGCCTCCTCTGAAATGAGCTTCTTTGACTTTGGGATTGGGAGGTCTGTTGGTGCAAGACAATCAACAATTGAAGTTTTGATGAAGTTTTGAAGTCAAGGATTGAAGAGGAGGTCAAGATATGAAGCATGAAGAAAGTACATGTTCAGATAATGAAGATGTGTATACATATGTACATTAACTTAGAGTTAGCTCGCTTATACTTTTGTATGGTTATGAGATTGTGCATACTTGCCTATATATATACAAGGAAAAATGTCGGGGCAAATATGAGAGAGTGTGAGAGAACAAGAATTCAAGAGAATTAGAAATCATTAGACACTTGTGAAGTGAGTAAGATAGCTCTCTCAACTAGATGTAAAATTTTCCAGTAATGAAGAAAAGTTACGCCCGATTTTTCTATGTGTTCTCATTCTGTGCTTGATCAATTCAAGAATCCTTTTGTAGGTGTCTAATTCCATAGTTAATGAGTCTATTGTTAAAGTTTGAGAGCTTGATTGTAAACAGACTATGAGAATTATGAGTAGGAACATTCATATGTGAGAAAGTGTTGAGTGTCTTCTAAAACAGGCACAATCTCGATGGTTAAAGAAATGTTCAGTTCTCAGTGCGTAGTGTAACGTTTTGCACAAATGAGGAGTTAAAATCTAAGTTGGAAGGTAAGCCATCTATGGCAAAAATCATTGCATAAATGGGTTCTAGTTTGAGAGAACCAAGCTTTAGAAGCTGCAGGTGTCAAAGTCGACTGTAAAGAACTATAGTTTTAGACATAGGTGACTTGTTGAGATCATTTCTCAAGATCTACTGAGTATTTTGGAGTGATTTAACTCGGAGGAGGTGCGCACACTATAGGCGACATCGTGTACAAAGTTTCATAATAAAACTTTACACATTTGATAAGCCAATGAATGAGTTATGTGCAATAGACTTTCTGTGTAGTCATCTTCTTCATAGTTTGTTCACAATTTTGGTAGTTGAGTATTGATCCTCCAAATTGGTGAAGGGTTTAAGTTATTCTTGATATAGAGGTGCTCTAACTTCAAAAATAACTTGTTTTTTTGGAGATTGACACTCTCCATCAGTGGTATCAGAGCAGGAAGCATCAAAATTGAAGAAAGGAGGACCCCGACTGTTGAAGTTGTAAAGAATTCAACATTTGAAGATACAAAAGGTGAAAGCTTGAAATTAAAGCTTGAGAAGGAGGTCAGAAGATATCAAGGAAGACAAAAGGAACTTCATTTGAAGCAAAGGTACACTTATTTCTTATAAAGGTTAAAGAATTTAATACACAGGTGAAGAAAGGATGGGAGATTCTCTTCAGATAGAGAAATTGGATAGAGAGAACTATCCAGCATGGTGAATGAGGATGGAAGCTCATCTTATGAGCAAAGACTAGATAGGTTATATCACAGGTGAAGAAGACAAGCCTGAGTTCAGAGATCCTAGTGTTCCAACTAGGGATGAATTGTCAGATTTGAAGACTTGGATGAAGAGAGATGCTCAAGCTAGGAGCATTATCTATTGGTGCAATTCACAAGCCTACACATTTGGCTTGTAGTTCAACCGCATATGGAGAAGCATAGGAACCAATGCTAGTGGTTAATTACCACTTTATCTTTTTTGTAAAAGTCATATTTGACTTGGAATCTTTGTAAACACTTACCAAAAAGAACTCCTAGAAATGTTAGCTTTGATTGATGGAATATCTCCTATAATGGAGGATCACTTTTAGAGAGAGCCAGCAATTTGAATTCAAATTCAAATTGGAAGTGAACATCTATATAAATCACTAAGGAAAAAGTCACGGGATATAGACTCATTATCTCGAGCTTTCATTGTCATTTTTTGAGTCTTTGTGAGGCCTATACTCTAGCCCACACCTACCTACACCATTAGGCAATGATATTCATGCCTATGGCATTTTATACAAGTGTTCATTAATACATACATCTACATTGTTCATTTATGAGTTCTCTGTCAAAGTCTTTGAAAGTCTGTCAACTTGTGGAGATCATATCTCACTCAGTTCTTCCTCAAATTCAAAGATCTACAGCTTGTTGGGACCAGCTCAAAGTCACCTACATGCTTGCAAAATTTGAAGGATTTCTATTCAGCCATTTTAGAGAAAAATCCATCGAGGTGATCACTGGTCAAAGTCTGCAATAGTCCTAAAATATCAGGGGTAAAGGTTTATTTGCTAAATTGATTTCTCTGAGCATAGTTAATCTTTTTATGTCATTCCACTTGGAATAGTTAGCTTACTAAGCTAATTAGATACCCCTAAAAGGAATTTTTCCAATTCCTACTCTGCTTGTCATGTGGTGCCTTCTCTTTGCTTTCCACATAGTCCTTTGCATAATTCTTTAGGAAGCTTCTGAATAAGATCCTCTTGCTCACAAATATTTTGTATCAAACCTTCCATCATCATCGAGGAATGATTCTTCTCTAACAGGACTTGAAGCACTTCCCCAATCACAAGCTTTTGATCAATCGAGAATAGTAGAAGAGAGAACAAAAGAACTTGAACAAGATAAGAGATAATTTGATGCAGAAGACTAGACAAGATATGACCCAAAGAAAGAGAATTTTTGGTTATATAGATTTGATTCAATTGGATACAATAGCTTTGGAAAATATCTGCTTGATGAATCCTCAAACTCTCAACCAACCCCAAGCTATCATTGTCATTCACAATCTCACTCTCACCCTGACTCTCAATTTCAATCTCAATTATAAGGTAATTCTATGATTCTCCACCTCTCCTTGCAGGACACAACAAATCTTTCTTAAAATAGAGCTCATCATCCCCCCAAGGAAGTGTGTGATCCACCCAATTTAACAAAATTTGGCTCTCCGATGTTGCATGCAAAGCTTTTGGAAAAGCATGTGCTTGCAGTAGTTAAGTGTTTTCTTTAGCAGTACCTATTAAAAGTAGAAGCAAAGCAACAAAAAGACATTCTAAAAGTGTGCATGACAACATGTATACATCAAAATCACGAATTGAAAAGCCCACTCTTTTTTCTCCTTTTAAGTATTGGAAATATCCCCACTTTTCTACTCCTTATAACTCAAAAATAATGTGGAATTTCATAAAGCTTGTAAGAGACAAAAATGTTGAGCTCTTTGACCTAAAAAATAGTGCTAAAGATGCCCTAGGTCCAAATCCGCCTCCAAATATAACTTCTTAGTCTTGCAACATTAAAAATTCTAGAGAGAGAATAAAATCAAAGAATTATCTTTGGGTGAACTAAATTGTCTTATGCATGCTCTAGCTTTGTTTCATATAGCATTTTTCTTAATTCTTTCATCTTCACGTTCACTTTTCAACAAAGAAACTTGATGTAGATAAGGTTTAGAGAGAATATGAACTTGTCATCCCGAAATTTTGCCTTTATGCATAAAATGATCTAATTATTGATTCCCCACAATGTATAACCAAAAGTTCAAAATGAAGTATATTACTGTCAAAACGTGTATTACAACTTCTTTGACAAAAAATATATACTATTAACTTTTGAAGACCAAAAATCAATGTTGAATATTCATTTTTACTCACCTTATGGCTGTGTTTTGGAGGAAAGAATACCCTATTGGTGTGATAAATAACCTTGTTCCAACCAAATTCAACTTTTTGCATCAACAATACCCCTCGTAATATGTGCAAAGTTTCTATAAATAGATGAAAATGTAGCTCCCAATATGGCGTATCAAAATTGATGCTACGACAACCATCTCCTTTAGTTTCTTGAATGCTTCCCCCCATTTTGGCCTCCATTGAAAATGTTCATTCCTCCTAGTCAACTAAGAAAATGGTGCATAAACATTTTTTGAAATACTTGATAAATGTACAATGCCATTTCACTTGAATGATGAATCACATTACCTACTTCACTATCTTTGGCGGTTTTTCCCACACAATCTAAAGAACATTTTTCGAATCAATAGCTCTCCTTCCTTGTTGATTATGTGCCCTTGCAACATTCCTCTTCTTAGTGCAAATGCACACTTGTTAAGGTTTAGATACATCTTGAATCGCCTACAGAATTGAAAACACAATTCCAAGTGCTCCAATTGATCAAGCTACTTGTCATCAACACTAAAAGCAACTAGGAAGGCTTTCATGGAATTCCTCAAATATGACTCAAACACCTACATCACCCTAGTTTGGAAAGTCAGAGATGTGTTTTCTAGCTGAAACATCATGACATTCAAGGTAAACACTACCCACTTAGTTACAAATGTTTGTTTACCACGATATTCAAGCACCATCCTAATTAGATTGCCACGTCTAAACCCATCTAGGAAGCTCCACATTGTTGCCATTAGCACTGAATCCAACATTGTATCTCAAAAAGAAAAGCAAAATGTCTTCGTATATTTCTGTAGTGATGTGTATGAACACATTTAGGAATACCGAGGATCTTTTTTCACTCTTTAGGAGATTTTTTTTCCTAGCTTATATGTATGCATATAACCTCAATGGGTTACTTATCTTTGTACATTCATGTGGTAATACATTCAATATTGTGTGTTGTGCTCGAAGCTTCTTCTTCTTCCTTGTGCTATTCGCATGTGCAGATAGCATACTCAGGGTGATTAGGAGTTCAAAATTGCTTTACTTTGTGGTGTCAAATTTGGATATGAGCTTGTTTCAGCCTTCGAATGCACCATTGCAGTGCGTATGCATGCAATTTTGTCCTCTTATGCTAATAGTATATAGAGGTTTTGGTTCGCCAATAAAAGCACCTTGGTTGTCCTCTTATGCTAATAGTATATAGAGGTTTTGGTTCGCCAATAAAAGCATAAGAGGTTTGTCCTCTTATGCTAATAGTATATAGAGGTTTTGGTTCGCCAATTTTGTCCTCTTATGCTAATAGTATATAGAGGTTTTGGTTCACCAATATAGAGGTTTTGTCCTCTTATGCTAATAGTATATAGAGGTTTTGGTTCACTTTTTGCATTAGGGTATTTGAGTTACTGGCCTTGGTTGAAATCATTGATGTATTCCATATGTTGGTTGTTGAGAAAAGGTTGGATGGTACCAATTATCCATTGTGGGCATATATGATGCATCATGTGTTGGTCACAAAAGGGCTATGGAATTATGTGCATGGTGTTGAAAAATGGACCACTACATCTCCAAATATATCTATTAATGGTGAAGCACATGGCATTGAAGATCACGATCTTAGAATTCCTATTTGAGTTGCGGTTCCGGCTACACCTACTATAGAGCAACTTCAAAGGGATGGTAGAGAGGCTTAGGCACATGCATTGATAGCTTGTCAATAAAATGTGCTATTATCCCTTTTATTCTCTCTTGGAAAACAACAAAGGATACTTAGGATACACTTACCACCTTTTACAAGCAAGAAATGAGGCACGTATTGCTTACCTCCAAAAACAGCGAGAGAGTGAGCATATGAATGAAGGAGATTCTATCTACAATGTTTTGAAAAAGATCAAAGATTGAAGGAACAATTGATTTCTTCTCATAACATCTTGCCAGACAATTTACTTGTGCAGACTATTCTGATAGGTCTTCTAAATTCATATCAGAATTTTGCTTCCACCTTTCAATTGATGATGAAAGGCAATCCAAATGCCTTAATATTTGAGGGTTTAGTCTTTGTTTTGTTGCAGGAAGATCATTCCAAGAAGAACAGTTCCATTATGCATGTAGCAGATCAATCTTTCTTTTGAATCTATTGATTCTACACAGTTGAAAAAGAAGATAAAGATGAGAAAAAATGAGAAAAGTGCAAACTATTTTGCAAATACTCTAAAGGATATCATCATGTCATAAAGAGTTTTCTAAAACTAGCTCAGTAAGAGGCAAAGAAAAAGAGGCTGAAATGGTTGTTACAGAGGCCTCTACACCAAAAGCAGATTCTTCTAATCTTGTGCACAATGAAGAGTGGGTATTTACTACTATTTTCATTTATGGCCCATCTTCTTATGAGCATGTGAACAACATAAGGAAGAAAAAGAAGGTTGGAGCACAACACACAATAGTGAATAAATTACCAGGTGAATGTACAAATATAAGTAATGCATTAGGTTTATAGGCATATATACAAGTCGCAGGAAAAAAACCTCCTAAAGAGTGAAAAAAGTTCCCAGACAGTCCTAAGTGTGTTTGCACACATCACTATTGAAATATCAACAAATCCCCCCCTCGGAGTGACTGTCATGTATAAGTAAGTGCCAAGCTATGCGGAAAGAGATCAATCCACAAAAGGAAGTAAAGCCAAAGATTTTCAAAACGCTTCAAACGTTTCCTAAGGAAGAGCCTTTGTGAAAAGATCTGCAATGTTATCCAAAGTGGGCATGCATGCCAAACTGATCTCTCTAGTAGAGAACCTCTCCATGGCACTAAAAAATAGAAGTAGTTGGGTACCATTCAAGTATCAAAAGATGCACTTAACCACTTGCCAATCCTTGACACCTTGGCAATGCATGAATGTTCTCAATTCATGAGAGAGAAAATAGAATATCAAGCCGACTATGAATGTTCTCAATTCGTGAGAGAGAGAGAGAGCGATTGTAGTGGAATACTTTTGATAATGAACGAGTGTCCTTTAATCTAGGTTTCATGCAGGAAGAGATGTGGCAAGGCCCAAACCTTAGGATGTAGTTAAGGAGAGCAGATGCTTAGGAAGAGCAATCTCGGGGGACATAGGCAATTTTCCCCATTTTTAAAGTGGATATATTGAAACTCGCAAATTTAGTTATGCGAGGGACTTAGGGTATTGAAGCTCTATAGGTCGTGTCAAGAAGCTAGTAAATGGAACTCAAGAACATGAACCAAAACAAGAAGCTAAGTGGACTATCTCCTAAGTAAAGAAACTATTTCAGGATTTCTCGAGATGGAGTGCAAGAGTGAAGGATGATAAATTGCTCGACTTCAATTTGGGGACTAAGGAGGAGCCATGCAATGTAAGCATATTTGTAGAGTTAGAGAGAAACCTTTAGGGAGGACCTCAGATAGTTGTTACGAAAGTATATGGAAATGTTTGCACGATTTACTTGGATATTAAAGGTGTAGATTGGTTAGCATGTGGCTAGCTTGGAAGAAGATGTAGTAATGTTTAATTAAAAAGGATACAAAATGAATCCAAAATTATGCACATAAGTTTAAAGAGGATATCGACAAGGAGTTTAAGATTGGATTTAATATCTAGTCGAGAAAACATAATGGATCTCTCCTATAGTAGTGCTACTAAATAAATATGGGAACATTTGTGTATGTGTTGACTATTGTAAGATGAATGCAACAATAATTACAAACCCTTTCTGTTGGAGTTTGAGGTCTATGCGAGCATGTGAACAACACAAGGAAGAAAAAGAAGCTTGAAGCACATCACAAAATACTGAATAAATTACCAAGTGAATGTACAAATATAAGTAACACGTTAGGGTTATAGGCATATATACAAGTCGTGGGAAAAATAACCTCCTAAAGAGTGAAAAAAGTTCCCGACAGTCCTAAGTGCTTTCACACACATCACTATTGAAATATATCAACAAATCCTCCCCTTAGAGTGATTGTCATGTATAAGGAAGTGCCAAGCTATGTGGAAAGAGATCAATCCACAAAAGGAAGTAAAGCCAAAGATTTGCAAAAAGCTTCAAACTTTTCCTAACGAAGAGCCTTTGTGAAAAGATCTACAATGTTATCAAGAGTGGCCATGCATGCCAAACTGATCTCTCCAGTAGAGAACCTCTCCATGGGATAAACAAATCCAAGTAGTTGGGTACCATTCAAGTATCAAAAGATGCACTTAACCACCAGCCAATCCTTGACACATGGGCAATGCATGAATGTTCTCAATTCATGAGAGAGAAAACAAAATATCAAGCCGCACTATGCATATGCAAATCAAGCGTCCAACAACCTCCTAATAGAGAACAACATCAAATGCATCTCCAACATCATGAAGACTTAATCGTACACTTGTTTTCATAGGAGTGGCAAATGGTTTTGCAATCTTCAAGGCCAAAATATTGCAAACATGTGTCAATATATTTTGTTTGACATAGAACTATTCCACCATCAACTTGCATAAATTGAATGCTTAAATAATGAGGCAAATCCCCCAAATCTGACATCCCAAATGATGCATGAAAATCAGCCTTACGATCAGCAATATGCTTCTCATTTGGACCAATGAGGAGCATGTAATCAACATAGATAACAATGATCATAAGCATATCATTTGCATGCTTAACATATAAGTTTATCTCAATTGGACTATTTTCAAAACCATGTGCAATGAAGTAGGCATGTATTTTTCCATACCAAGCATGTGTTGCTGATTCAAATCATACAATCCCTTTTTCAACCTACACACTTTGTTTTCATGCCCTTTCTGCATAAAACCATGGGATTGAAAAACATACACTTCTTCATGTAAGTCATCATTCATAAATGAAATTTTAATGCCCAAATGTTATGCATTCCAAACATGATGAGCTACAAGTGCATAAGTGCTATGAATGATAGTTATTGGACATGTGGGTGCAAAGGTCTCATAAAAAACAATGCCTCTTTCTTGAGCATAACCTTTTGCAGAAATCCTAGCCTTATACCTGCCAACTATTCCATTAGGCTTGCACTTTGGCTTGTATACCCATTTAGTTCCAATGGACTTTTTGTCTGGAGGCAAACCACATAAAGACGAAGCACCATTCTTCTTTTTAGCATCATATTCTGATTGCATAGCAGCCATCCAATTTTTTTATTTTTTTGCTTCATCAAAAGAAATGTTCTGGTTCTCCACAAAGACTAGAGGCAGTCATTGCATAGCAATCTGATGGAGAGGCACTATGAGAGCCTAAATAAGTACGATATGAAAGAGGTGCATCCAAAGTTAGCATCACTAATTTAGGCATAGTTTGTGCCTCCTCTATAGGATCCGTTGCTTCAACAAGTGCATCATGTAAATCTGCATCAGAAACAGAATGATCTACATCATCATGTTGAACATATAAAGGTTGAGAAATTGCCTCATTTGGAACAACACTTGACTCGCACCTATGAACAAAGGTAGCAAAGTGTGGAGACACATCTTTGGAGCTAAGTGATGTCTCCTTAGTACATGAAAGTAATGGCTGAATTGCATCTTTCACAAAAGCAATATCACAACTAACCAAAATGCATTTACTTTGTGGATGATACAAAAGATAGCCTTTTCTTTTAAAATAGTACCCAACAAAGATACATTTCACTAGTTTATCATCTAAGTTTCTATATTGTTGTTCAAACACTAATGCATATGCCAAACAACCAAAGACACATAGATTAGAAACAAATGCCTTATGAACATGCCAAGCCTCATATGGAGTGATAGATTTTAGTGCTTTGGTGGGACACCTGTTAAGTACATTAATTGCATACATAACAACCTCAAGCCAAGAACTATGTGATAAAGCATCAGTTTTGGCCATACACCTCACCATCTCCAAGAGAGACATGTTCTTTCTTTCAACAACACCATTTTGTTGAGGTGTATATGGTAGTATACACTAATGTTGTATCCCATGCTAAGCCAGAAATGCATTCAAATTAGAGACATGTATTCCCCCAAGGTGATCAGAGTGGAGGGTGCTCATTTTACATGCTTATAGATTTTTAGCTAGAACTAGAAATTGTTTGATGCACATAAACACTTCAAACTTGGCTTTCAATGGATACACCCATGCATGCCTGGAAAAATCATATATGAAATTCATGAAGTAAAGGTAGTTCTCGAAAGAAGGTGTCTCCATAGGACCATAGACATCACTATGAACAAGTTACAACTTCTTACTAGCTCAAACTAAACCATCTTTTGGGAAGGAGCAACACTCCATTTTGCCAAAAATATAGGCTTCACATTCGTGTTTACTAGGTGTCTCAAGTTTGGGTAGAGAGGTAATTATTTTAGATTTCTCCGGGTGTAGCAAACTATCAAAATTTAGATGACCAAAGCATGAATGCCAAATCTTTGCATATGAGATAGCATGAGAATCTTGAACTAACCATGCTGAATCATTGAAAGATTTTGCATAGCCTCTGAGCTTATACAACCCATGACATAAAATTGGAGAAGCAAAAATAACTCCACCATTTAAGAGATCATGAACTATACATCTATTAGTAACATATTTAACAACCAAGCCAATCTTGGCTAATGCTGAAAATTGAAAATAGATTTTCCTTGATAGTTGGCAGAGACAAAGCATCTCACAATGTAAAATAGCTACCATCAGCAATAGTAAGTTAATCTTACCAACTCCCATGACTGGATAAGAGGAATTGTTGGCACATGTGACAGTATTCCCTATGGGGGTAGACTTAAGTCAACCATACACAAATTTTCCCATATTTATTCAGTACCACTACTATAGGAGAGATCCATTATGTTTTCTCCACTAGATATTAAATCCAATCCTAAATACCTTGTTGATATCCTCTTTATATAATTTTGGATTCATTTTGTATCCTTTTTATCCAAACATTGCTACATCTTCTTCCAAGCTAGCCACAAGCTAACCAATCTACACCTTTAATATCCAAGCTGTTAATCGTGCAAACATTTCCATATACGTTTGTAACAACTATCTGAGGTCTGCCCTAAACGTTTTCTCCAACTCTACAAATATGCTTACATTGCATGGCTCCTCCTTAGTCCCCAAATCGAAGTCGAGCAATTTATCATCCTTCACTCTTGCACTCCATCTCACAAAGTCCTAAAATAGTTTCTTTACCTAGGAGATAGCCCACTTAGCTTCTTGTTTTGGTCCGTGTTCTTCAGTTCCATTTACTAGCTTCTTGACACGACCTATAGAGCTTCAATACCCTAAGTCCCTCGCATAACTAAATTTGCGAGTTTCAATATATCCACTTTAAAAATTGTGAAAATTGCCTATCTCCCCCCAAATTGCTCTTTCTAAGAATTTGTTTTCCTTAACCACGTTCTAAGGTTTGGGCCTTGCCATATCTCTTCCATGGAACCTAGATTAAAGGACAATCGCTCATAATCAAAAGTATTCCACTACAATCGCTCTCTCTCTCTCTCTCTGAGTGCTCTCATCTCTATGACCGCAACCCGCATCTTTGTATTATAAGCTTCATTATTTGGGGGATTTGCATCATTATTTGGGCATTCAGTTTATGCAAGTTGATGGTGGAATAGCTCTATGTCAAACAAAATATATTGACACATGTTTGCAATATTTTGGCCTTGAACATTGCAAACCAATTGCCACTCCTATGAAAACAAGTGTACGATTAAGTCTTCACAATGTTGGAGATGCATTTGATGTTGTTCTCTATTAGGAGGTTGTTGGATGTTGGTTTTGCATATGCATAGTGCGGCTTGATATTCAGTTTTCTCTCTCATGAATTGAGAATATTCATGCATTGCCCAGGTGTCAAGGATTGGCAGGTGGTAAGTGCATCTTTTGATACTTGAATGGTACCCAACTACTTGGATTCTTTAATGCCATGGAGAGGTTCTCTATTGGAGAGATCAGTTTGGCATGTGTGCCCACTCTCAATAACATTGGAGATCTTTTCACAAAGGCTCTTCTTTAGGAAATGATGGAAGCTTTTTGTAAATCTTTGTCTTTACTTCCTTTTGTGGATTGATCTCTTTCCACATAGCTTGGCCCTTCCTTATACATGACACTCACTCTGAGGGGGTGATTTGTTGATATATTTCAAAAGTGATGTGTGTGAACACACTTGGGACTATCGCAGACCTTTTTTCACTCTTTAGGAGGTTTTTTTTCCTGTGACTTCTATATATACCTATAACCCTAATGCGTTACTTATATTTGTACATTCACTTGGTAATTTATTCGGTGTTGTGTGTTGTGCTCCAAGCTTGATTTTCTTCCTTGTGTTGTTCACATGCTCGCGTAGACCTCAAACTCCAACAGAAAGGATTTGTAATTATTGTTGCATTCCTCTTACAATAGTCAACACATACACAAATTTTCCCATATTTATTCAGTACCACTACTATAGGAGAGATCCATTATGTTTTCTCCACTAGATATTAGATCCAATCTTAAGTATCCTCTTCAAACTTATGTGCATAATTTTGGATGAATCATTTTGTATCCTTTTTATCCAAACATTACTTCATCTTCTTCCAAGCTCGCCACATGCTAACCAATCTACACCTTTAATATCCAAGTAAATCGTGCAAACATTTCCATATACTTTCGGAACAACTATCGGAGGTCCTCCCTAAAGGTTTCCGCCAACTCTACAAATATGCTTACCTTGCATGGCTCCTCCTTAGTCCCCAAATTGAAGTCGAGCAATTTATCATCCTTCACTCTTGCACTCCATCTCGAGAAGTCCTGAAATAGTTTCTTTACCTAGGAAATAGCCCACTTAGCTTCTTGTTTTGGTTCGTGTTCTTCAGTTCCATTTAATAGCTTCTTGACACGACCTATAGAGCTTCAATACCCTAAGTCCCTCGCATAACTAAATTTGCGAGTTTCAATATATCCACTTTAAAAATGGGAAAATTGCCTTTGTCCCCCGATACTGCTCTTCCTAAGCATCTATTTTCCTTAACTACATGCTAAGGTTTGGGCCTTGCCATATCTCTTCCTGCATGGAACCAAGATTAAAGGACAATCGTGCATGGAACCTAGATTAAAGGACAATCTTTCATAATCAAAAGTATTCCACTACAATCTCTCTCTCTCTCTGTCTCTGTGAGTGCTCTCATCTCTATGACCGCAACCCGCATCTTTGTATAAGCTCCATCCTGGGCTGCCTCTTTGCGATGCCTACCGCTTCATCCATTGCATGGTAGCATGAAGTAGAATAGTTAGAGCAAAGTTTCCTTTAATGGTTCTAGTGAGCTTGCATTTGAGAAGCGTCTAAGCCGTGACTATCGATTCCTAACTGTGAAGGATGTTATATAGCTATATATTAGAGTAATAAGAATGCTACGCCTCAGTAAAGTAAACTTGTTCGGTCGTGAGGTCAGTGTGATCACTATTACAGCAATGTATTCTTTACGCAGTTCGTCAGGCCAGAGAATGAGCAAAACAAACATAGTGAGCAAGTACTCTTTAGGTAGTTAGTCAGTGACTGATATACTTCTGAGTAAACACTGGAAGCACTGGACAGATTCAGCAAAAGTAACGTGTAAGTGATAAAGAGAGCAAACATTATTTATTCCTTGGCGCAGAGCAGCAGTCAGATAGATACATTAGGAACGGTCTGCACAAGTTTGCATGCAAGGCATGGCAGAGAGTGCAAATCAATCTGCGCGCTCTTCACTTGCTCCATGTACGCAGCAGCTAGTGCGGGTGGCCTGGATAACCCTTTCCATGGCCGCCCTTCCCATGGTAGTCGCCCTTGTCATTGCAATTTGCCGCCCTTCCCGTAGCCCTTCTTCCACCCTCCCATGCCCCCACTTCCGTGCCCATCTTTCTTCCCACCATCCATTCCCTTGTGCTGGTAGCCGTCTTTCTTGTACTTGAGCTCTTGAGCCTCCCCTGAACCTTCAGATAGCTTTCGGCCAACATCCAGCTCTGCACTCTGAACGCAGCTAGAGACAAGCATCACCACAAGAACCGTGCAGACAAGACGGAGGTGTATCGCCATTGGGATGGGGGAGGCAAGAAGAACTGTATGCGATGTGAGGTCTCAAGAGCAAATAATAAGCTATGTAAGCAGAGGGAGACACACAGACAATCTGAGATAACTCTTGCGCCCGTCCCCCTCATTTATAGAGAGCGTTCACATTTGGAAGTGACGCACAATACTTTCGGCCAGGAATAGGTAGAAAGCAAAAGTCATTGTCACTCTTGTGCTTTGGATTGGACCGGTCAAACCACACATAACATACATGCTGGTTATAGATCCACCCTCTTGATGGCACAGCTTAAAGTGTCGGTTACTCCTTAGATCTGCACGCTTTTTGTTTTTTCACGTAATAGAGTTGTAAATTCATGAGAGACATTCATAAGTCATATGTAACCCAAATCCATTAAGATAAAGCAAAATCACGGAAAAGCTAATGTAACGGAGGAGAACAAAGAAGGTTCAATGGCCCAGAGCATGTCAAAACATCATCCTCCATCCTCTCGATGTTGAGAAAAGGAAAGAAACACAAGTCATGGAGAAGAACCAGAAGGATTCACCGAAGTGAGAAGAAGAAGAAGCAGAAGAAGAAGCTGCCCTAAGGGGATTGCTGAGAAGAGTCCCTCTTGCACCGCTCCGAAAACAAACATCTTTCGCAACTTTGAGAAGGATGTCAATGAGTTGGATTACCCAGGCGGAAGTGAATCGCTATGTCTATCGCAATGAGGGGAAACCCCAGAGGATTCCTCGTGCAAGGAAGACAACCAAGAAGGATACACCACTAGCAAAGAGGATGGATTCACCATTAAGGATGAAAAGAACCAGGATAGTGAAAGCTCGATCATTGGACTCACAATTGGCGAAAGGATATCGGGCTCATTTCTGAAGAAGACTTTTCACAAAGGAAAATAACCGGCTCACATACCATGGAACAACCCCATTAAGATGAAACTCCTATGTCAGCACCCCTCCACATCAAGGAAAAAAGATGATGAGAAAAACAAGAAAAAAAGGGACAAGGGCCCTCCCCGCAAAGAACATAACCTTCGATAATGATAATCATTTCTTTCAATGCCAGAGGGTTTTCTGACCCCTCAAGAGCGACCGTTATTGGCTTGTGAGTCCGCGATAAAAGCCCAAAGCTAGACTTCATCTGTCTTGAAGAGATCAAAATCCTCCCATGTCTACCTCTCCACTGCACACGCTAGGGGAATTGGTGGCTCAACTTTCGACATTAATAGCAATTGGTACACCAAGCTTGTGAATACCCAAGCGGATCAGAACCATCGGTGGATTGGTGCTTCCTTTAGTTTCTGTTCTTCAGCTCCATTTACTCGTTTCTTTTCAGTTCCATTCCGTGACATAACTAAATTTGCGAGTTTCAATACATTCACTTCAAACATGGGGAAAATTGTCCTTCGTTTATATAAAAACTCCTCATCTTAATCATTTCCCAATGATTCTCCCATGTTCATAGCTTCTACGTTTAAAGATCGGGCCCCTACAAGATTTTTTTTTCAAACCTATCATCTGTAGCTCGACCTTTTCTTTTTGCCTCCATAAAATGATCACATCCGAATTCCAAAATTGTTTAACTCGACCTTCCGTAAACCATGGACATCCTAAGATTAACACGACCTTCCTACAACCAAAGGACCATAAGATTCAAATGAATCGATTACACAAGATTCCTAATGGATGCACTCGTCTACAATCATGAAGTTGCAATTCCCCAACCTACATCTACTAATGATTCCTTCATAGCACTATTGTTTTTTTTATATAAAGGAAGTTCGGCATTAACCTACTCTCCCGGACTTGAATTAAATTAAAGAAAAGTACAAAAGAAAGGGACTAGTGCCCACAAGATCCACTGAATCCCATAGAGTAGGGTAGCTTTTACAATGTTTAGACGGCATTACAAAGAAGGTCAATAACCCACTCATCCCAGTAGGGTAGCTTTTACAATGTTTAGATGGCATTACAAAGAAGGTCAATAACCCACTCATCCCCCTCACTTGGGATTAAGCACTATTGTTGCATGTTCTAAGTTATTACTTGATAAGTTAGCATGGGTACATCCTACATCTTGAGAAAGTGCGGCCTCCGCCAATGCGTCGTACAACTCATCTCAAAGCCCTTCATACACCAAAATCTTTCCATATTGCTCTTCCTTTACTATTGGTAATGACTTCCACGTATATTCCACATTGTTTGCCAGTTTCTCCAAAACTTTGTGCCATATCTCTTCCTATGCATGCCAATGAAGTGGATCATCCGATTTGTTTTCCTTAACTACGTCCTAATGTTTGGCCCTTGCCTTGGCCTGAGTTATGGATAACACCCTAGGAGTGTCATCATAAGTACAATAAGTACTCCGTTCACACTCAATAAGATACATTTTCGGTAAACCATGTTCCATTATATGCTTCCATTCATGTAATGTCCCTATATCCATGGACAAAGTTAATTCCAAAAAGAGGTGTGAAACCATGATGCCAATGAGCATCTCAGTAAAGCTGCCAATTATCGTGCTTGGAGAGCTCAGGATCTCTTCTCCCCTCCCACCCTCCCCCTCCCTTGAACTTGAGATAGTGAAGAATTATTAAGGCTCTTATCACTGAGATTTTTTAATATTTCATAGTGAGTCTTATCAGTGAGATTTTATAATATTGCATAGTGGGTTCTTCCATGGAACCTAGATTAAAGGACTTCTAATCCTACGTTATTTCAAATTTCTTACGTCTCTACAAACCGCTAAGATAAAGGTATTTTAGGGCTAAGTAGAGTCAAAGAGATAAACCCACATTTTTCCACTACAATCGTTCATAATCAAAATTTTCCCACTCCAATCGTTCTCTCTCTCTCTCTCTCTCTCTCTCTCTCTCTCTCTCTTTGCGTGTTCTTATTTCTATGACCGCAACCCGCATCTCTCTATGAGTTGCAATGACTATAACTTGATCCATTGCATGGTAGCATGAGTTAATATTATGCAGGAGAATAGTTAGATCAAAGTTTCCTTTGGTAATCGAGTCTAATCTATGATAATCAGATGCAATAGAGTTTCTTCAGCTCACTTGAGTCTTCCTCTATAGGGAATGTTATCACACACGCCATGCCAATGATTCCTCTTATCCAATCATGGGAGTTGGTAGGATCATTCTGACTATTGCTGATGGTAGATCTTTTACATTGTCAGATGCTTTGTTTGTGCCAAGTATCATGAAAAATCTATCATTAGTTTTAGCATTAGCCAAGATCAGCTTGATTGTTCAATTTGTTGATAATAGATGTACAATTCATGATTTGTAAAGTGGCCATGTTATTATTGCTTCTCGCATTTTATATCATTGGCTATATAAGCTCATAGACTATGAAAAATCTTTCAATGATTCACCATGAGTAGTTCAAGATTGTCAGGCTATCGCATATGCAAAGATTTGGCATGCATGCTTTGGTCATCTAAAGTTTGATAGTGTGCTACAACTATAGAAATTTGAAATAGTGTGCCATGTGCCAAACTTGCGGCATCTCATAAATATCAATGTGAAGCTTATATGTTTGGAAAAATGTAGTGTTTCTACTTCCCAAAAGATGGTTCAGTTTGAGCTACTCAAAACTTGTAGCTTGTTCATAGTGATGTCTATGGTCCTATGTAGAGACCTTCATTTTGGAGCTATCTTTACTTCGTGACCTTTATTGATGATTTTTCTAGGCATGCATGGGTGCACCCATTGAAAGCAAAGTCGGAAGCATTTATGTGCTTCAAACAATTTTCGATTCTGGTTTAAAATCTATCAGTATGTAAAATGATTACCTTCTATTCTCATCAAGTGGGGAGAATACATGTCTTCTAATTTTAATGCTTTTTTGGCTTAGCATGGGATACAACATCAGTGTATAGTGCCATATACACCTCAACAAAATGATGTTGTTGAAAGAACAAATAGGTCTCTCGTAGAGATGGTGAGCTGTATGACCAAAAGTCATGATTTACCACATAGTTTCTAGCTTGGGGCTCTTTTGTATGCAATATATGTACTTAAAAGGTTTCCCACCAAAGCACTACAGTTTATCAGTCCATATGAGACTTGGCATGGTCATAAGCCATCTATTTATCATCTGTTTGTATAAATTGGTTGTTTGGCATATGCATCGATGCTTGAACAACAATGCAAAAAATTGGATGATAAATTGAAGCAAGCACCACATGCTTGGTATGAAATGATGCATGTATATTTTATTGCACATGGTTTTGAGAATAGTCCAACTGAGAGAAGCTTGTATGTCAAGCATGCAAATGATATGATTATGATCATTGTTTTCCATCTTTATTACATGCTGCTCATTGGTCCAAATGAGAAGCCTATTGCTGATTTTAAGGCTGATTTGCATGCCTGATTTAAGATGTTAGATTTGGGGCATTTGCATCATTATTTGGGCATTCAGTTTACGCAAGTTGATGGTGGAATAGATCTATGTCAAACAAAATATATTAACACATTATTGCAACATTTTAGCACTGGAGATTGCAAAATAATTGCTACTCTTGTGGAAGCAAGTTTATGGTTGTGTGGTCATGATGCTGGAGATGCATTTCATGTTGTTCTCTATCAGCAGGTTGTTGGATGCTTGATTTACTTATACATGATGTAGCTTGATATTTTGTTTCCCATCTCACAAATTGAGCATGTTCATGCAGTGCCCAAGTGTCAAGCATTGGCGGGTGGTTAAGTGCATTGTCCGTAAACCATGGACATCCTAAGTTTAACACGACCTTCCTACAACCAAAGGACCATAAGATTCAAATGAATCGATTACACAAGATTCCTAATGGTTGCACTCGTCTACAATCATGAAGTTGCAGTTCCCCAACCTACATCTACTAATGATTCCTCCATAGCACTATTGTTTTTTTTATATAAAGGAAGTTCGGCCTTAACCTACTCTCCTGGACTTGAATTAAATTAAAGAAAAGTACAAGAGAAAGGGACTAGTGCCCACAAGATCCCGTGAATCCCACAGAGTAGGGTAGCTTTTACAATGTTTAGATGGCATTACAAAGAAGGTCGATAAGCCACGCATCCCGCTTACTTGGGTTTAAGCACTATTGTTGCATGTACTAAGTTAGTACTTGATAAGTTAGCATGGGTACATCCTACATCTTGAGAAAGTGCGGCCTCCGCCAATGCATCGTACAACTCATCTGAAAGCCCTTCATACACCAAAATCTTTCCATATTCCTCTTCCTTTACTATTGGTAATGACTTCCACGTATATTACACATTGTTTACCAGTTTCTCCAAAACTTTGTGCCATATATCTTCCTATGCATGCCAATGAAGTGGATCATCCGATTTATTTTCCTTAACTACGTCCTAATTTTTTGCCCTTGCTGTAAGGAATTGAACTCACAACCTCTTGGTTAGGAATGTGATGGGCTAACCACTTGCCCCAAAAGCCATGGTTGAGGATTACTTCCTAATCCTCCCTCTTAGGGTGTAGTTCAACCATCTCCTATCTGTCAAGGGTGTGGTTCAATCACTTTATTACATTCTTCCCCCCTTGGTCAATCATTGTCCTCAATGATCTGCTCTTGTATCCCTGTGGCCTCGGTGATCGACCCCTTGAACTCCCTAGGTGCGCTTGAAATGATGTCCCTCAACCTCGCATAGTTTCTTGAACCTTGTTCGCAATCTTGGTCTCTTGAACCCTTGCTCTCAACCTTGGTGTCTTGAACCTTCTTGTTCGCAACCTTGGTATCTCGAGCCCTTGTTCTCAACCTCAGTCTTGAACCTCGTTCTCACCCATGCTTGGTATCTTGAACACTCAATCAAGTGCAAACCAAGGATTCCCATGGAGTTCACACTTTCAAGCTAGCTCATTGTTAATCTTGTTCCGAGAGCTTTCCAACGGTATATTACATGCCTCAATCCGACCTACGGATTGACAGATACACCTCAATCTTTGTTAGGTCCATCCTTGAAACCGACGTGCGCGCCTTCCACAATTCCTACCCTTTCACATAGAGGATGCCCAAGCGCCTTTTTTGGAGGCCATTGGATCATTCCACCTTGCCCAAGCTTACTTCCTAGGCTCTGATACCAATGTAAGGAATTGAACTCACAACCTCTTGGATAGGAATGTGATGGGCTAGCCACTTGCCCCAAAAGCCATGGTTGAGGATTACTTCCTAATCCTCCCTCTTAGGGTGTAGTTCAACCATCTCCTATCTGTCAAGGGTGTGGTTCAATCACTTTATTACACTTGCCTTGGCCTGAGTTATGGATAACACTCTAGGAGTGTCATCATTAGTACAATAAGTACTCCGTTCACACTCAATAAGATACATTTTCGGTAAACCATGTTGCATATGCTTCCATTCATGTAATGTCCCTATATCCATGGACAAAGTTAATTCCAAAAAGAGGTGTGAAACCATGATGCCGATGAGCATCTCAGTGAAGCTGCCAATTATCGTGCTTGGAGAGCTTAGGATCTCTTCTACCCTCCCACCCTCCCCCTCCCTTGAACTTGAGATAGTGAAGAATTATGAAGGCTCTTATCACTGAGATTTTTTAATATTGCATAGCAACAAAATTGTGTCACCTTAACCATCGCTATGAACCCATATTCCTTGTAGTGTAACTTGAATGCATTTCTGGCTCAGCGTGGGATACAACATTAGTGTATAATGCCATGTGCATTTTTGGCATTTTGCAATTTATAGCGACAAAATTGTGTCACCTTAACCGTCGCTATGCACCCATATTCCTTGTAGTGTAACTTGAATGCATTTCTGGCTCAGCGTGGGATACAACATTAGTGTATAATGCCATATACACTACAACAAAATGGTGTTGCTAAAAGAAAGAATAGGTCTCTCTTGGAGATGGTGAGGTGTATGGCCAAAAGCCATGCTTTAGCACAAAGTTTTTGGCTTGAGGTTATTATGTATGGAATTAATGTACTTAACAGGTGTCCCACCAAAGCAATACACTCCATCACTCCATATGAGGCTTGGCATGTTCATAAGGCATTTGATTCTTATCTGTGTGTCTTTGGTTGTTTGGCATATGC
The DNA here is from genome assembly GCA_020310875.1 of Ceratopteris richardii. NCBI lineage: Eukaryota > Viridiplantae > Streptophyta > Polypodiopsida > Polypodiales > Pteridaceae > Ceratopteris > Ceratopteris richardii. The sequence goes on along the minus strand of CM035435.1, from coordinate 28,143,342 downwards.
ATTAGTTGGGCTCCTATAGAGGAGGCAAAAACTATGCCTAAGTCGTTGATGCTAGCTTTAGATGCACCTCTTTCATATTATAATTATTTAGGCTATCATGGCACTTCCTTTGCATCATATTGCTATGCAATGATTGCCTCTAGTCTTTGTGATGAGAACGGGACTATTTCCTTTGATGAAGGAGAAAACTCGAAAAATTGGATGGTTGCTATGCAATCACAATATGATGCTATTAAGAAGAATGGTGCTTTGTCTTTATGTGATTTGGCTCCAGACAAAAAGGCCATTGGAACTAAATGGGTATACAAGCTAAAGTGCATGCCTAATGGAATAGTTGGCAGGTATAAGGCTATAATTTTTGCAAAAGGTTATGCTCAAGAAAATGGCATTGCTTTTTATGAGACCTTTGCACCCACACGTCCAATGACTATGATTTGTAGCACTTATGCACTTGCAGCTCATCATGCTTGGAATGCATATCAGTTGGACATTAAAATTGCATTAATGAATGATGTTTTACATGAAGAAGTGTATGTTTTTCAGCCCCATGGTTTTATGCAGAAAGGGCATGAAAATAACGTGTGCAGGTTGAAAAAGGGATTATATGGTTTGAAGTAGTAGCACATGCTTGGTATGGAAAAATACGTGCCTACTTCATTGCACATGGTTTTGAGAATATTCCAATTGAGAGAAACTTATGTGTTAAGCATGGAAATGATATGCTTATGATCATTGTTATCTATGTTGAGGACATGCTGCTCATTGGTCCAAATGAGAAGCATATTGCTGATCTTAAGGCTGATTTGCATGAGTTATTTGAGATGTCAGATTTGGGGCATTTGCATCATTATTTGGGCATTCAATTTATGCAAGTTGATGGTGGAGTACCTCTATGTCAAACAAAATATATTGACACATTTTTGCAATATTTTGGCCTTGAAGATTGCAAACCAATAACCACTCCTATGAAGACAAGTTTACCATTAAGTCTTCATGATGTTGGAGATGCATTTGATGTTGTTCTCTATGAGGAGGTTGTTGGATGCTTGATTTGCATATGCATAGTGCGGCTTGATATTCTATTTTCTCTCTCATGAATTGAGAACATTTATGCATTGCCCATGTGTCAAGGATTGACAAGTGGTTAAGTGCATCTTTTGATACTTGAATGGTACCCAACTACTTGGATTGTTTATCCCATGGAGAGGTTCTCTACTGGAGAGATCCGTTTGGCATGCATGTCCACACTTCATGATGCTGGAGATGCATTTTATATTGTTCTCTATCAGCAGCTTGTTGGATGCTTGATTTACTTATGCGTAATGTGGCTTGATATTCTATTTTTTGTCTCAGAAATCGAGCACGTTCATGCATTTCCCAAGTGTCGAGCATTGGTGAGTGGTTAAGTGCATTTTTTAATACATGAGTGGTACCCAATTACTTGGATTGTTTTATCCCAAAGGGAGATCCCTACAACTAGATTTACATGTTTTTTTTGACTTTAACTCGGCTAGTTATTATGACACTCGTATGTCCAATATCGGTTATTGCTTCATGATTCGTATCTCATGCATATCTTGGTTGAGCAACAAGTAGCCTACTATGACCACTTCTAGTTGTAAGGTTGAGCAAAGGGAAGCTTTCATAGCGACTGTTGAGTGTGTGTGGATGGGATGCCTTTTCTCTGATTTGGGTGTTGATCAATCTTCTACCACTACCATCTTCATTGACAGTCAACTTGCATTAGCATTCGTGAGAAAATCCTTGTTCCATGCTCACACAAACCACATTGAAGCATTATGATTATGTTCGAGAGAGGTTCTCTACTGGAGAGATCAGTTTGGCATATGTGTCCACATAGAATAACATTGCACATATTTTCACAAACGCTCTATGTTGGAAAATGTTTGAATCTTTTTTCTAAGCTTTGGGTTTACTTCCTTTTGTGGATGGATCACTTTCCACAAAGCTTGTCAGTTCCTTATACATGAGTGCCATCTTCTTGTTCACTACATCACTCCCAAGGAGGATTTGTTGATATATTTTGGTAGTGGCATGTGTGAACACACTTAGGATGATGCGGGAACTTTTTCTCTCTTTAGGAGGCTTGTTTCCCCTAGCGTAAGCCTATAACCCTAAGGGTTTACTTATCTTTGTACATTCACTTGGTAATACATTCAATATTGTGTGTTGTGCTCCAAGCTTCTTCATTTTCCATGTGTTATTCGCATGCTCCCGCAGATCTGAAACTCCAACAAAAAGGATTTGTAATTATTGTTGAATTCATCTTACAATAGTCAGAAAATAATTTTCCCTTATTTATTTACTACCACTAATATACGAGAGATCCATTATGTTTTTTCCGATAGATACTAAATTCACATGCTAACGAGATACAAATCTACACCTTTAATATCCAAGTAAGGTTATGCAAACATGTGTATATACTTTCATAACAACTACCTGAGGCCTTCCCTAAAAGTTTCCTCCAACTCTATAGATATCATTGATATTTCTAAAAATGAGAAATATCTTCGAGAGGCATGTCTAAAGCGTGTATATGAAGGAGGTCGTTTGACATGACTAAGTGCGAGCTTACTTATTCTCAATCTTCAAAATCCTTTTGGATGGAGTAATGTATCTGTTTTGACACTATTAAGGTATAATTTTCAATTTTCTATCTATTTGCATATATATATATATATATATATATATATATAAACATACACATAATATACATGAATTTATACACGCATAGAAACATACACACACATATACACACATACACATGTTATGAGTCTTCTTATTTCTCTTATTTTAGTCGACCTAACACTTGGGTTGCTAACTCTTTTGCATACAAATATTAAGTATCAATTAGCTATGAAGGTATTAATTCATTAATAAAATGGGAGGGCCAAATTTATCTAGAAGATTTTGAAGGATGGAATAATAATTTTAAAGGATGGACAGAAAAAAGCATCCATTCAATGGAGGTTTTTATTCTTACTCTAGCTAAGGTAAGAACAAGAACTTGCATTGAATGGGCACTTTTTGTCCGCCCATCCTTTAAAACTATTCATGCATCTTTCAAAATATTCGCGATAAATTTGATCCTCCCAATTTACTAATGACTTAATACCTCCATAAGTAACTGATACTTTATATTTGTAATAGATTGACTATAAAATGGGAGAGGATCAGACCATTCAATCGTCTGGATCTGAAAATCTGCAAAGCACAATATACAAAAAAAATTAAAAACAAAATCAAATATACACAGCTACACATGCATACATACATACATATACATACATACATACACATTCATACATATATACACATACATACATACATACATACATACATACATACACATGTATACACACATACATATACATATATGCATACACATATGCATACGTATATATACATATGTATACACCTATAAAACACATATACATACATATATACATATACACATACACATATGTATACACATGCACATGCATATACACATCCGCATACACATACACATAAGCATACACATATATAAAATTATATGCATATATATATATATATCTATATATGTATGTTTATTTATTTATTTATTTTAATATGTCTTTTTTGATGAACTTACAAGTTATTATCTGAAAAGTTTTTACCAAGTTAGAATATTCTTCCTACCTCAGATGATGAAATGAAGAAGATAATCAACAATCTTGGTATAGATTATCAATGTATACATGCATGTCCTAATGATTGTATTTTATATAGAGGTGAATATGCAGACTCTTTGAGATGTCCCAAATGTGAATCTCCTCAATATAAGGACAAAGAAGGTAAAATCCCAAAAATGGTATTGAGACATTTTCCATTGGCTCCACGGATAAGACATATGTTTCGAAGCCCCGAATTATCAAAGCTTTTGACATGGGGACATGATCATAAAAGTACTGATGGAATAATTAGAATTCCTCATGATAGTGTTGCTTTTCAGCATATTGATTCTACATGGCCTGAATTTGCACAAAATCCACAGAATCTAAAGTTAGGAGTTGCATTAGATGGGGTTAATCCATTCTCCACGAAATCTAGTAAATGGTCAACATGGCCAGTGGTAGTCATAAACTACAATCTTTTGCCATATCTTAGCTTTAAAAAGGAACATTTAATGCTTTCACTTTTAATCCTAGGCAAAAGACAAGTTAAAAATATGAATATATATCTTGCTTCTCTCATTGAGGATCTCCAAGAGTTATGGAGAGGTATTAATTTCATTGATGTATCAAAAAGCATCAATCAAAGACATATTACGGTTCGTGGTATAGTGGCTTAGACTATTCATGACTTTCTAGGATATGGTGTTTGTTCAGGTATTGATGTTTTTTTTTCAATATGCATATAAATAAATGTAACTTAATCTAATTACATTTTTATCGTTTTCATGATGCACGAATATCTACTAAGGGTTATAAAGCTTGTCAATATTGTGATGATTGGTTGAGATCAATCTATAGTAAGTACCTCAACCAAAATATTTATCTTCTACATCGATGATTCTTGCCTGATGATCATCCATTAAGATCTAAAAGAGCAGCGATACATTTTAATGGAAAGCTTGAAATGGTCAGTGTCCAAAACCTATGACGCATATGGATTGGTATAAAAAATGGACAAACGGACCTCTGATAGATCCAGAATCAGAAATCTTTAGTGATGATGAAGATAATGAGTATGTGAAGAGAGGTAAAGGAAAATTGGCACTCGTAGAGAACATATCAATATGATATTCTTTGGGGTATTGAAAAGAGTTAAAAGTATATCATCTTCTTGATCCTATGCATATATTCAAGAATATTGGTTACTCACTATGGCAGCATCTTCTTGGACTAAAAGATACCATAGCATCAAGGAATGATTTGAAAGATCAAAACTCAAAACCAAAGTTATGGTCAGTTTTTGATAGACATCGATAGGAAACGACTTATGCACCTGCTCTTTGGGTACTTACAACAAAAGAGATACACACTATCAACAATATGATTCAATTGATTAAGACTCCTACAAGATATGGAGCATATTTCCAAAACATGTTTACTATGGATGATAAGAGCTTATCTAGGTTAAAGACCCATGACTAGCATAACTCTCTGAAACATATTTTACCTTTGGTTATCGATGGATCTACAATGAAAGGATTATGAGATGTGATCTATCGTCTTGGATCGCTTATAAGGTAATGATGATACTTTTATATTTAGTATGTATGAATATTGGATATCTTTTATTTTTGAATTAAATTCTTTATAATTTTATTTATGATATGTTTAGGTGGATTACATCAAAAGAGATTGAAAAAAACTCGATCCCACAAGAAAAATGTGAATGCAAAGAGCTACTATGTTTGATGGAGAAAGAGCTTCCTACTTCATTTTTTTATGTTCAGGTTCATTTATTAGTCCATCTTGTAGATGAAATAGAGATTGCAGGTGTCCTCAACACTCGATGGATGTTTTGGGTCGAGCAGTTCATGGGAATATTAAAAGTTTATGTGTGACAAAGAGCGAAACCAAAAGGATCCATGGCAAAGGGTTGGATGCTTGAAGAGTGCATGTATTACATTATTGAGTACCTTGAAAGAGTTCATGAAGAAGCTCCTTGTCCATGGACCAACAAATCTTCTTCAAAAATAATAGATGAGGTATTATCAGGTAAGGGAGTTCCATTTTTATTTACATTTCAAGAAAAAAATGATGTTTCTACTTTTGTAGCATATAATAGCGAATGCATGCACGCATTCCTTAGCGAGTACGAATAGGAACTTCAAAATCTCCGAGGTAAAAGGCAAAGAAACAAAAGACATAGACATAATCTTGATAATAATGAGATTACAAATATATCTTCTTTCATGAATTGGCTATATAGTTATTTGCAATGCGCCAACACAAATAATGAAGAAATCTCAGATGAGCAAAGAGAGTTAATGATAGGCTGTGAAAGAAAGGTAATTTTATTTTAATAATATTGTGTTTTTTTCATGTATGTATATTAGTTTCTATTTACTAATTTAATTTCTTTTGCAAGATCAAATGTTCACTAATATGTGGGCTTTTGGATAGCATATTAGAATCAAAGCCATTGATTCTTTATGTAAAACAAAGGATTCTAGTATTGTTGCTTCTTTCAAACAACTATCATGTGCTAGCTCAAAAGACACGAACCTTATAGATGGCGGACTTGGTTACGTGGGAACTCTTGTTGGTATCTACGAAATGAAATTTCGTACATTCAAACAGATAGAAAAAAATTTATATTTTTTATGATAGAGTTAGTTATTTTTTTAAGCACCTAATAATGGGTTTTTCTTTTTATATATTTTGATAGGTCATTTTGAAGGTTGACTGGTTTCGAGCCGAGTATAAAGATAGTAATTCCACATTAAGAAAGGAATTATCTGGGTTTTGGGCAATTGATTCTTCCAAGGTAATGCGATCTACTAAAGAACCAGATATTCTTCCTAGGTATATTGAACAAGCATTTCTTTTATAAAAACTCAGATGCTCACCCTTCTTGGCTAGTCATTCATGTTCAACCTAGAGGCAAGTCATTGTTTGAACATTCTAATGTTAGAGAGATCGAAGAAAGTCCTCTTGATGATTCACCATCAGATACTAATACATCAACATCTGAAAGAGAAATTAGAACCATTATACATGATACTGATACTAATCTTTTTGATGAAGAGGATAATAATCTACATGCTGGTTCTACTCATGAGGAAGAGGAATTACCAGAAATCAATATTAATCCATCAATAGATGATGTGACTCATGAGAACACAGATTTAACAATAGAAGAAATAAATGAAACCAATAAGGATAATGAAGATGAGACTATATTGATGTCTTACCAAAATGATGCAAATAATGAAAACATATGAGGAGATTAGATAGTGAATTCTACTCTAGCTATCGATCAATAACTTGAAGCTTCTGAATGGATATCAGATAATAGATTCTGTATTCAACTTGAATAACGATGAATCCTACTAGAGAGATGAAATCATGTTCTTTTAAGTTAGAACATGAAGCTCGGGGGTATGCCTGATTATTTTATATATATCTTTATCTTCGAGGAGCAAATTTTTATCATATATGTATGCATGAGTGTGTATTCATGTGAAATACATGTGTTACTATGCATATATATGTATTTCATGTATATGTATGTGTGTGCATATGTTTGATATATGTATGCATGTGTTAGTATGCATGTGTATATATGCATAAGCATTTTTGTAAAATATTCATGTATTCATGTAATATATGCAAGTGTTTATAATTGTGTATGCATGTATAAGTATACATTTGTGCATGTAGGCATGTATATGTGATGTGTACATGTATATATGTATATGTGTCTATGTGTAAATGTGTACATGTAAATATGTATGCATATATATATATATATATATATATATATATAAATATATATATATATATATGTGTGTGTGTGTGTGTGTATGTGTGTGTTTGTGTGCATTTAGGTATGTATTTGTGATGCATAATGTATCTACTCCATTTTATATTTATGTATGTGTATCTACATGATGTGTGTAAAGCTTCATATATATTATGATCCTTGTTGATTCGAGTAGCTATATATAGAGGCATAAGGTTGGGAGGAGAGACATCTCTCTAGTAGGACATCGGAGGAATAGATGCAATGTGTACATATACTTCACTCATATGGCTAAAAGACTGAATTAGAGTTTCTAAATAAGGGGTTTTAAAACCCTAATATCAAAGTTACTATTTTTGAATTAGGATTTTTGAAATATGACTTGTGAATTATAATATTTATAATAGGGTTTTTGAATTAGGGTGTATATATATATATATATATATATATATATATATATATATATATATATATATATATATATATATATATATATATATATATATATATATATATATTTCTTTATATATAGATATATATATATATATATATATATATATATATATATATATATATATATATATATATAGATATAGATATACATATAGATATATCAGTATGCATGTGTGTATGTATGTGTATCTATATGTGCATATGCATGTATGTGTATGTATGTGTATCTATATGTGCGTATGCATGTGTTGTGTGTGTGTATATGCATGTGTATATGTATATATGCATGTAAATATGATTATGTGAGTCCATGTGTGTGTACATATGATTATGTATGTGTATGTGTATGTGAGTATGTGTATGTGTCTATGTGTATACATTATATGTGTGTAACTGCATGCATGTGTATTTGTGTGTAAAAATATGCTGTGTATGTATCAATGTGCATGCATGTGTATATGTGTATAAATGTTCATGTATGATGTATATGTGTGTGTATGTGTGTATTTCTACCTCTAGTCTCACTCTTTTCTCTCTCTCTCTCATATACATACGTACATGCATAAACACACATACTCATATCCACGTATATATACATAAAAGCAATGTGTATGGTGCATTATCGCGATGATGAGCCATAAGTGTCTACATCTCTTTTAGATGCCACTTATGCGACCATCCTGTCCCAAACTCTATCTCAAGTGAACTAAGTACGTATTTTGTATCCTCCCATCATGCTCACTACCAAAAAAATCATGTAAATAAAACATAAAATATTTATTTCAATTTATATGTAAAATTTATACTTACTTGCACTCTAAGTGGACAAGGTGCAGGTAAGAGTCACATAATGCTCGCATTCTTCTCTTGAACTCCAATCCATTCCCTATGTACACAATGTTCCCCTCTCTCTATATCGCACTCTAGCCCTAAGGTGCCTATGCATGTCCTCATAGGCACCTCTGCTCTGCTATCATGATCTAGAGGTGGTATAGGTGTCCTGAAAATAGATAGATAAAAATAAATAAAAATATGTGTTATAATATCATTCAAAAAAATTTATGAAAAAAACATACCTATGAGTAGATAGCTATCTTCGTGCATGTGGAGCCGCAGAAGAGACCTCCTCTAATCGCTGGGTAAGCATCTAGATCCTATAATCTAGCTCATCATTAGGCATCTCTGAGTACTCATGCATGATGATCCCTAGAGTATCAGGCAAAACTCTTGCTCTCATAAGACTTTTTATGAGAGTGAATTTCACCTTTCTCTCTTTACTAGGATCCATAATACCTGTACATATAAAACAAAATGGGTTAGAAATCAATAAATATATGTGTACATATGTATGTGTGTATATGTGTATGTATGTGTATATGTGAGTGTGTGTATGCATGTAAGCATGTATGTATGCATATGCATGTGCATTATGTATGCAAATGTATGCATGTGTGTGTATGTGTGTGTATGCATGTAAGTATGTATGTATGCATATGCATTATGTATGCATATGCATATGCATTATGTATGCATATGCATATGCATTATGTATGCATATGTATGCATGCATGTGTATGTGTGTGTGTATGTATCTCTATGTGTGTGTATGCATATATATATGTGCGTAAGTCTCTATGTGTCTATCTATGCATATATGTGTGTGTATGTGTCCATGTGTGTGTATGTGTGTGTGTGTGTGTGTCTCTGTATATACGTGTGTATTTGTATATATGTGTCTATGCATGTGTATGTATGTGTGTAAGTGTGTGTGGATGTGTGTATGTTTCTGTGTAAGTGTGTATGTGTGTATGTGTGTGTATATGTGTGTGTCTATGTGTGTATATATGTGTGTATCTGTATATTTGTCTATATGCATGTGTATGTGTAAATGTGTGTGGATGTGTGTTTGTTTTGTGTGTAAGTCTGTATGTGTCTATGTGTGTATGTGTTGGTTTATATATGTGTGTGTGTATCTCTGTGTGTGTAAATTTGTATGTGTGTATGTGTGTATGTGTGTGTGTCTATGTGTGTAAGTGTATGTGTGTCTATGTGTGTATGTCTGTGTGTATGCATGTGTAAGTGTGTCTGTGTATGTGTGTGTGTGTGTGTCTATGTGTGTGTGTAAATCTGTGTGTATATGTGTGTGTATGTGTATATGTATGCATGTGTCCATGTGTGTGTATGTATCTATGTGTGTATGTGTCTATGTGTGTATGTGTACTCATGTAAGCATATATCTATGCATATGCATGTGCATTACATATGCATATGTGTGTATATATGTGTGTATTTCTATGTATGCATGTAAGTATGTATGTATGCATATGCATTATGTATGCATATGTATGCATGCATGTGTATGTGTGTATGTCTCTTTACGTGCGTGTGTATGCATATATATGTGTGTATGTGTGTGTCTGTGTCTCTCTACATGTGTGTGTGTGTCTATGTGTGTATACATATATGTGTGTATGTGTATTTATGCATGTAATCATGTATGTACACATATGCATGTGCATTATGTATGCGTCTGTGTGTGTATGTGTGTGTATGTCTCTCTACATGTGTATGTGTGTATGCATATGTATGCATGTCTGTGTATGTGTGTGTATGCATGTAATTATGTATGTATGCATATGCATATGCATTATGTGTGTATGTGAATATGTGTGTATGTGAATATGTGTGTATGTGTGTGTGTATGTGTGTGTATGTGTGTGTGTGTGCCTATGTGTGTATGTGTGTGTAAATCTGTGTGTATATGTGTGTGTATGTGTCTATGTATATGTATGTGTCTATGTGTGTGTATGTGTATGCATGTATCTATGAATATGCATGTGCATTATGTATGCATATGTATGCATATGTGTGTGTGTATGTGTGTATATGAGTCTATGTGTTTGTATGTGTCTATGTGTATGTATGTGTATGCATGTATCTATGCATATGCATGTGCATTATGTATGCATATGTTTGCATATGTGTGTGTGTATGCATGTAAGTATGTATGCATATGTATATGCATTATGTATGCATAGGTATGCATGTATGTGTATGTGTGTGTATGTGTGTGTGTCTATGTGTGTATGTGTGTATGTGTGTATGTGTGTGTATGTGTGTGTATGTGTGTGTATGCATGTGAGCATGTATGTATGCATATGCATGTGCATTATGTATGCATATGTATGTATGTTTGTGTATGTGTGTATGTGTGTATGTGTGTGTATCTATATATATGTGTCTGTATGCATGTGTATGTGTGTGTGTAAATGTGTGTGGATGTGTGTGTGTGTGTGTGTAAGTGTGTGTGTCTCTATGTGTGTGTGTATATGTGTGTGTATGTGTATGTATGTGTGTCTATGTGTGTATCTGTGTGTGTCTATGTGTGTATATACATGTGTATCTATATATGTGTCTATGTGCATGTGTATGTGTGTGTAAATGTGTCTGGATGTGTGTGTGTAAGTGTCTATGTGTCTATGAGTGTGTATGTGTGTGTATGTTTCTATGTTTGTGTATGTGTCTATGTGTATGTATGTGTCTATGTGTGTATGTGTATGCATGTATGTATGCATATGTGTGTGTATGTGTGTATGTGTGTGTATACATTTAAGTATGTATGTATGCATATGCATATGCATTATGTGTGTATGTGTCTATGTGTGTATGTATGTGTGTGTATATGTGTGTGTATGTGTGTGTGTCTATGTGTGTATATATGTGTGTATCTATATATATGTGTCTGTGTGCATGTGTATGCGTGTGTGTAAATGTGTCTGGATGTGTGTGTGTAAGTGTGTATGTGTCTATGAGTGTTTATGTGTTTATGTGTGTGTATGTGTCTATGTGTGTGTATGTGTGTATGTGTGTATGTGTGTATGTGTATGCATGTATGTATGCATATGCATGTGCATTATGTATGCATATGTATGCATATGTGTGTGTATGTGTGTATGCATTTAAGTATGTATGTATGCATATGCATATGCATTATGTGTGTATGTGTCTATGTGTGTATGTGTCTATGTGTGTATGTGTGTGTATGTGTGTATGTATGTATGTATGTGTGTGTGTCTATGTGTGTATGTGTGTGTATGCATGTGTATGTGTGTAAATCTATGTGTATATGTGTGTGTATGTGTGTGTATGTGTATGCATGTATCTATGCATATGTATGTGCATTATGTATGCATGTGTCTGTATGCATGTAAGTATGTATGTATGCATATGCATATGCATATGCATATGCATTATGTATGCATATGCATATGCATTATGTATGCATATGCATATGCATTATGTATGCATATGCATATGCATTATGTATGCATATGTATGCATGTATGTGTATGTGTGTGTATGTCTCTCTATGTGTCTCTGTATGCATATATGTGTGTGTGTGTATGTGTGTATGTGTGTGTGTATGTGTATGTGTGTATGCATGTGTATGTGTGTGTATGCATGTAAGCATGTATGTATGGATATGCATGTGCATTATGTATGCATATGTATGCATGCATGTGTATGTATGTGTATGCATGTAAGTATGTATGTATGCATATGCATATGCATTATGTATGCATATGTATGCATATGTATCCATATGTATGCATGTATGTGTATGTCTCTCTACGTGTCTGTGTGTGTATGCATATATATGTGTGTATGTGTATGCATGTGTATGTGTATTTATGCTTGTAAGCATGTATGTATGCATATGTATAATTGTATGTGTATGTGTGTGTATGTCTCTTTACGTGTGTGTGTATGCATATATATATGTGTGTATGTGTATGTGTGTATGTGTGTATGCATGTGTATGCGTGTGTATGTGTGTGTATGTGTGTGTGTCTATGTGTGTACGTGTGTGTGTGTGTCTATGTGTGTATGTGTGTGTCTATGTGTGTATATACATGTGTATCTATATATATGTGTCTGTATGCATGTGTATGTGTGTGTGCGTAAGTGTGTATGTGTGTGTGTATATGTATGTGTATGTGTATGTGTGTGTGTCTATGTGTGTATATGTGTGTGTCTATGTGTGTATGCATGTGTCTATGTGTTTATATATGTGTCTGTATGCATGTGTAAATGTGTATGTAAATTAGTGTGTATATGTGTGTGTGTCTATGTGTATGTGCATGTGTCTATGTGTGTATTGTGTGTGTGTATGCATATGTATGTGTGTGTGTGTATACCTTGCTTCAAGGAGTGTGTCGATCTCTCTCTCTCTCTGTCTCTCTCTCTCTCTCTAATTTGTGCTGGGAGAAATCGATTTTCTTTTAACATTCCAGAGTGTCCCTTATGCGACGCTCTAGAACATAGGATGTCACTTATATGAAGCAAAATCATTGCAACCAGTTTGCCAATGTCGCAAATAGCATCGCTAATTAGTGATGCGAATTCCGATGCATAGTTTTAACATCGCATAAGCGACACTAACATCGGTTATGTGACGATAGCTCTTCAAAAAAAATGGGGCCATGGCTTATGCAACACTACCATCGCATAAGCGACGATTCCCATTTTTTTTCAACTCGGGGGCATCGCTATGCCCCCTATTTCTAGTAGTGGAATCATGAAGAAAAAATCGGTATTGGACACATGAGTGTAATAATAGCTAGCCGAGTTAGGGTAAAAAAAACGCATGTCAATTTAGTGGTAGTGATCTCCCTTTAGGATAAAACAATCCAAGTAGTTGGGTATCACTCAAGTATCAAAAAATGCACTTAACCACCTGCCAATGCTTAACACCTAGGCAATGCATGAACGTGCTCAATTTGTGAGATAGAAAACAAAATATCAAGCTACATTATGCATAAGTAAATCAAGCATCCAACAACCTGCTAGTAGAGAACAACATGAAATGCATCTCCAACATCATGAAGACACAACCATAAACTTGCTTCCATAGGAGTGGCAATTGTTTTGCAATCTCCAATGCTAAAATGTTGCAATAATGTGTTAATATATTTTGTTTGACATAGAGCTATTCCACCATCAAATTGCATAAATTGAATGCCCAAATAATGATGTGAATGCGCCAAATCTAACATCTTAAATGAGGCATGCAAATGAGCCTTAAAATCAGCAATATGCCTCTCGTCTGGACCAATGAGCAGCATGTAATAAACATAGACAACAATAATCATAATCATATCATTTGCATGCTTAACATACAAGGTTCTCTCAGTTGGACAAATCTCAAAACCATGTGCAATAAAGTACACATGCATCTTTTCATACAAAGCATGTGGTGCTTGCTTCACTTTATCATCCATTTTTTTGCATTGTTGTTCAAGCATCAATGCATATGTCAAACAACCAAATACACACGGATGAGAAAGAGATGGCTTATGACCATGCCAAGCCTCATCTGGACTCATAAATTGTAGTGCTTTGGTGGGAAACCTTTTAAGTACATATATTGCATACAAAAGAACCTCAAGCTAGAAACTATGTGGTATAGTGTGGCTTTTGGTCATACAGCTCACCATCTCAAAGAGAGACCTATTTGTTCTTTCAACAACATCGTTTTGTTGAGGTGTATATGGCACTATACACTGATGTTGTATCGCACGCTAAGCCAAAAAAGCATTAAAATCAGAAGACATGTATTCTCCCCACTTGATCAGAATAGAAGCATGGAGCGCGTACCATCGATTAAACCACGAGCCAAATGATGTTTTTTTTACGTGTGGCATGACAGGGTCTGCCACGCTCGCATAGAGCGTCGCTAACATGACAATTTTAATCAGCGTCACATAAGGGACGTTTTTTGCATCGCATAAGCGACGTTTTTTGCGTCGCATAAGCGATGGCTTTTTGTGTTGCATAAGCGATGCTAAAATATGTCGTTTATGCGACGTCAACTCTATTGGTTTTTTCGACACATTAGCATCGCTTATACGACGGTCTGTTGACAAAAAAAATTTTGGAGGCTCTTCGATCGGCATTTTCACGCATCTGATCGAAGAGCTCTCCAACGTTCGCAATTGCGCTGCATTTATGAGCTGAAATAAGTATATGCAGAATTGTTTTTTTGCCTAAGCTCTCTGTTATTGTCTCCCTCTGTCTTTGTTTCTCTCTTTCTACATCTTTCTCTCACAGAAGACAAGTTAAAGATATGAATATATATCTTGCTCCCCTCATTGACAATCTCCAAGAGTTATGAAGATGTGTTAATGTCATTGATGTATCGAAAAGCATCAATGAAAGACATGTTACGGTTCGTGGTATTGTGGCTTGGACTATTCACGACTTTCTAGGATATGGTGTTTGTTCAGGTATTGATGTAATTTTTTTATTCAATATGCATGTAAATAAATATGATTTAATCTAATTATATTTTTATCATTTTCATGATGCAGGAATATCTACTAAGGGTTATAAATCTTGTCCATATTGTGGTGATTGGTTGAGATCAATCTATAGTAAGAATCTCAACAAAAATATTTATCTTCGACATCGATAATTCTTGCCTGATGATCATCCATTAAGATCTTAAAGAGAAGCGATAAATTTTAATGGAAAGCTTGAAACATGTCAGTGTCCGAAACCTATGACGCCTATGGATTGGTATAAAAAATGGACAGATGGACCTCGGATAGATTCAGAATCAGAAATCTTCAGTGATGAAGAAGATAATGAGTATTTGAAGAGAGGTAAAGGAAAATTGGCACTCGTAGAGAACATATCAATATGGTATTCTTTGGAGTATTGGAAAGATTTAAAAGTATGTCATCTTCTTGATCCTATGCATATATTCAAGAACATTGGTTATTCACTATGGCAGCATCTTCTTGAACTAAAAGATACCACAACATCAAGGAATAATTTGAAAGATAAAAAATCAAAACCAAAGTTATGGCCAATTTTTGATAGACATCGACAGGAAACGACTTATGCACTTGGTCCTTGGATACTTACAACAAAATAGATACAGACTATAAACAATAGAATTCAATTGATTAAGACTCCTACTTGATATGGAGCATCTTTTCAAAACATGTTTACTATGGATGATAAGAGCTTATCTAGGTTAAAGACCCATGACTGGCATAACTTTTTGAAACATATTTTACCTTTGGTTATTGATGGATGTACAACGAAAGGAGTACGAGATGTGATCTATCATCTTGGATCACTTATAAGGTAATTATGATACTTTTATTTTTAATATGTATGAATATGGGATATCTTTTATTTTTTAATTAACTTCTTTATAATTTTTTTAATGATATGTATAGTTGGATTACATCCAAAGAGATTGAAAAAAACTCAATCCCACAAAAAAAACGTGAATGCAAAGAGCTACTATGTTTCATGGAGAAAGAACTTCCTACTTCATTTTTTGATATTCATATTCATTTATTAGTCCATCTTGTAGATCAAATAGAGATTGCAGGTGTTGTCAACACTCGATGGATGTTTTGGGTCAAGCGATTTATGGGAATATTAAAAGGTTATGTGCGACAAATAGTGAAACCAGAAGGATCCATGGAAAAGGGTTGGATGCTTAAAGAGTGCATGTATTACGTTAGTGAGTACCTTGAAAGAGTTCATGAAGAAGCTCCACGTGCATGGACCAACGAGTCTTCTTCAAAAATAACAGATGAGGTATTATCAGGTAAGGGAGTTCCATTCTTATTTACATTACAAGAAAAAAATGATGTTTCTACTTTTGTAGGATATAATAGCGAATGCACGCAAGCATTCCTTAGCGAGTACGAACATGAACTTCAAAATCTCCGAAGTAAAAGACGAAAAAACAAAAGATATAGACGTAATCTTGATAATAATGAGATTATAGATATATCTTCTTTCATGGATTGGCTATATAGTCGTTTGCAATGTGCCAACGCAAATAATGAAGAAATCTCAGATGAGCAAAGAGAGTTAATGATAGGTTGTGAACGAAAGGTAATTTTATTTTAATAATATTTTATTTTTTTCATATATGTATATTAGTTTCTATTTATTAATTGAATTTCTTTTGCAGGCTCGAATGTTCACTAATATGTGGGCTTTTGGACAACATATTAGAATCAAAGCCATTGATTCTTTACATAAAACAAAGGATTCTAGTATTGTTGCTTCTTTCAAGCAACTATCACGTGCTAGCTCAAAAGACACAAACCTTATAGATCGCGAACTTGGTTACGTAGGAACTATTGTTGGTATCTATGAAATTTGATTTCGTACATTCAAATAGGTAGAAAAAAGTTTCTATTTTTATGATAGGTTTAGTTATTTTTTTAAGCACCTAATAATGGTTTTTTGTTTTTATATATTTTGATAGGCCATTTTGAAGGTTGACTCGTTTTGAGCCGAGTATAAAGGTAATAATTCCGCATTAAGAAAGAAATTATCTGGGTTTTGGGTAATTGATTCTTCCAAGGTAATGCGATCTACTAAAGAACCATATATTCTTCTTAGGCATATTGAACAAGCATTTTTTTATAAAATCCCAGATGCTCATCCTTGGTGGCAAGTCATTCATGTTCAGCATAGAGGTAGGTCATTGTTTGAATAGTTTATTGTTAGAGAGATCGAAGAAAGTCCTCTTGATGATTCAGCATCAGATACTGATACATCAACATCTGAAAGAGAAATTAGAATCATTATACGTGATAATGATACTAATCTTTTTGATGAAGAGGATAATTCTCTACATGCTGATTCTATTGATGAGGAAGAGGAATTATTAGAAATCGATATTAATCCATCAATAGATGATATGACTCATGAGAACACAGATTTAACAATAGAAGAAATAAATGAAATCAATAACGATAATGAAGATGAGACTATATTGATGTCTTACCAAAATGATGGCAATAATGAAAACATATGAGCAGATTAGATAGTAAATTCTACTCTAGTTATCGACCAATAACTTGAAGCTTCTGAATGGATATCAGATAATATATTTTTTATTCAACTTGAATAATGATGACTCCTACTAGAGAGATGAAATCATGTTCTTTTAAGTTAGAACATGAAGCTCATGGGTATGGCTAATTATTTTATATATAGCTTTATCTTCAAGGAGCAAAATTTTATCATGTATGTATGCATATGTGTGTGTATTCATGTGTATTATATGTATACATATGCTAGTATGCATATATATGTATTTCATGTACATCTATGTGTGTGCATGTGTGTGATCTATGTATACATGTGTTAGTATGCATATGTGTATATAT
Source organism: Ceratopteris richardii (assembly GCA_020310875.1). Taxonomy (NCBI): domain Eukaryota; kingdom Viridiplantae; phylum Streptophyta; class Polypodiopsida; order Polypodiales; family Pteridaceae; genus Ceratopteris; species Ceratopteris richardii. The sequence continues at coordinate 28,125,217 of CM035435.1, read as the reverse complement.
TCATAAGCATTTATGTAAAATATTCATGTATTCATGTAATATATGCAAGTGTTTATAATTGTGTACGTGTATATATGTATATGTGTCTATGTGTAAATGTGTACATGTAAATATGTATGCATGTATATATATATATATATATATATATATATATATATATATATTTATGTGTGCATGTAGGCATGTATATGTGATGTGTACATGTATATATGTATATGTGTCTATGATACATATATACACACACACACACACACATATATATATATGTATATATATATATATATATATATATATATATATATATATATGTATATATATATATATATATATATATATATATATATATATATATATATATATATATATATATATATATATATATATATATATATATATATATATATATATATGTATGTATGTGTGTGTGTGTGTGCATTTAGACATGTATGTATGATGCATAATATATCTACTCCATTTTATATTTATGTATGTGTATCTACATGATGTGTATATATCTTTATATATATTATGATCCTCGTTGAATCGAGTAGCTATATATAGAGGCATAAGGTTGGGAGGAGAGGCATCTCTCTAGTAGGACGTGAGAGGAATAGATGCAATGTGTACACATACTTCAATCATATGGCTAAAAGGTTGAATTAGAGTTCTTAAATTAGGGGTTTTAAAGCCCTAATATCAAAATTATTGTTTTCAAATTAGAATTTTTGAAATAGGATTTATTTATTTTTTTATTTATTTGTGTGTATGCATGTGTGCATGTGTTGTGTATGTATGTGTATCTATATGTGTGTATGCATGTGTTGTGTGTGTGTGTATATATATATATATATGCATGTAAATATGATTATATGAGTCTATGTGTGTATACATATGATTATGCATGTGTATGTGCATGTGAGTATGTGTATGTGTCTATCTGTATTCATTATATGTGTGTAATGACATGCATGTCTATGTGTGTGTAAAAATGTGCATGTATGTGTGTGTATGTATAAATGTGCATGTATGTGTATATGTGTGTAAATGTGCATGTATGATGTATATGTGTGTGTATGTGTGTGTATGTGTGTATTTGTACCTCTAGTCTCACTCTTTTCTCTCTCCCTCTCTCTCATATACATACATACATACATAAACACACATACTCATATCCACATATATATACATAAAAGAAATGCATACCCTGCATTATAACAACGATGAGCCATAAGTGTCCGCATCTCTTTTAGACACCACTTATGCGAGCATCCTATCCCAAGCTCTATCTCAAGTGAACTAAGTGTGTATTTTTTATCCCTCTCATCATGCTGAGTACAAAAATAAAAAAAAATCATGTAAATAAAACATAAGATATTTATTTCAATGTATATGTAAAATTTATACTTACCTCCACTGTAAGTGGACAAGGTGCAAGTAAGAGCCGCATAATGCCTGCATTCTTCTCTTGAACTCCAATCCATTCCCTATGTACACAATGTTCCCCTCTGGCTCTATATCGCACTCTAGCCCTAAGGTGCCTATGCATGTCCTCATAGGCAACTCTGCTCTGCTATCATGATCTGGAGGTGGTATAGGTGTCCTGAAAATAGATAGATAAAAATAAATAAAAATATGTGTTCTAATATCATTAAAAAAGTTTATGAAAAAAACATACCTATGAGCAGATACATGTCTTCCTGCATGTCGAGCTACTGAAGAGCCCTCCTCTGATCGTTGGGTAAGCATCTGGATCGTATAATCTAGCTCATCATTAGGCATCTTTGAGTACTTATGCATGATGACCCCTAGAGTATCAGACAGAACTGTTGCTCTCATAAGACTTTTTATGAGAGTGAGTTCCACCTTTCTCTCTCTACTAGGATCCATAATACCTAACATATAAAACAAAATGGGTTAGAAATCAATATATATATATGTGTACATATGTATGTGTGTATATGTGTATGGTGTATATGTCAGTGTGTGTATGCATGTAAACATGTATGTATGCATATGCATGTGCATTATGTATGCAAATGTATGCATGTGTGTGTATATGTGTGTGTATGCATGTAAGTATGTATGTATGCATATGCATTATGTATGCATGCATGTGTATGTGTGTGTGTATGTGTCTATTTGTGTATATGGATTTGTGTGTATGTGTGTATGCATGTAAGCATGTATGTATGCATATGCATGTGTACGTGTGTGTGTGTGTGTATGTGTGTGTGTCTATATGTGTGTATGCATGTGTATGTTTCTATGTGTATGTATGTAGCTCTGTGTGTATGTGGATGCATGTGCATTATGTATGCATATGTGTGTGTATGTGTGTGTATGTGTCTATGTGTGTGTATGTGTATGCATGTATCTATGCATATGCATGTGCATTATGTATGCATTTGTATGCATATGTGTGTGTATGCATGTAAGTATGTATGTATGCATATGTATGCATGTATGTGTATGTGTGTGTATGTGTGTATGCATGTGCATGTGTGTGTATGCATGTAAGCATGTATGTATGCATGTAAGCATGTATGTATGCATATGCATGTGCATTATGTATGCATATGCATGTATGTGTGTATGTGCATCTCTGTGTGTATCTATATATATGTGTCTTTATGCATGTGTATGGGTGTGTAGATGTGTGTGGATGTGTGTGTGTGTAAGTGCATGCGTCTATGTGTGTGTGTATATTTGTGTGTATATGTATGTGTGTGTGTGTGTCTATGTGTGTGTGTGTGTGTCTATGTGTGTATGTGTGTGTGTCTATGTGTGTATATACGTGTGTGTGTGTATGTGTGTGTGTATCTATGTGTCAGTGTGAATGTGTATGTGTGTGTGTAAATGTGTATGGATGTGTGTGTGTAAGTGTATATGTGTCTATGAGTGTGTATGTGTTTATGTGTGTGTATGTGCTATGTGCGTGTATGTGTCTATGTGTGTATGTGTATGCATGTATGTATGCATATGCATGTGCATTATGTATGCATATGTGTGTGTATGTGTGTATGCATTATGTATGTATGTATGCATATGTGTGTGTATGCATTAAGTATGTGTATGTATGCATGTTGGGCTTCTTGGACAGGAAGGAGTTTGAGAGTTTGTAGGAGAAAAGGAAGATAATGAAAATGGAATAACCTTGAAAACTTCTACAGAAGAGTACGCCTGGAAATCTTGAATGTTGATTATATTGAAACGATTACAATGACTAAATACAATCCAAGTCAATAACTGAATACAACTACAGAGAATGTTCAGTGGAGGACCAATTATCTCAAGTCTTCTGGCAGCAGCCTCTTCTGCACCAGTCCTTCACTTGCTTCAGGCTTCCCTTGTGCACACCTTGCACCAAGTTTCCACCAAGCTGAGGAATGGATATCTTCGCGGCGCGCACACACAACAGACCTTGGGACTCTTGGAGTATATCTTTGCCTTCTCTGCACACCTTCTTCTTTACACTTCTTGCACTCTTCACTTCTACCTCTCAGTGCTGTCGCACACTGGTGGCTCTTCACTTCCCCTTCTTGCTTCCTCTGAAGCTCTCCACTCTTCACTTTCAATGTGTCTAGAATAGCCTTTGCCTTTGCCTTTTGAATGCGTCAGCCGCGTGATGTCTAACTGTCAAAGACTCTTGGGCTTCCTTTGATGGCTCAAGATTGTCTTTTCAGTTGGCCAACGACTTGCTCCTTTTGTCCTGTAGTGACTTTAGACAAAAAGAAAAATTTTGATTGGTTGGCCATATTCCCACATGTGCATACCCGACCGCTTCACGTACCTTTACCTTTTCCCTTTTAATTCGTCACTTTTGTACCTAAGAGGGGTTCACCTGGACCCTCCACCTTACTTTAAAGACACCCTTTGACCTTAAGGGAATTTAGAAAATACTTCTGCAATATTGCCAAATGAACAATTAAAAGTCCTCTTTTTATGACAATTGAGGGTGCACTACCGTGCACTTTGACCCTAGAATTTAACTTTGACCTTGACTTGTCGGTTTCGACCTTGCCAGGGCTCAACAGAGATGCCCACCACCTAATGTACTCTTCGACCCGGAGAGACAATAACAATACGAGACAGGGAGAACGGGATGGATTGGCAGAAGCAGAGAGGCAATTGAAGTAGGAAAATAGAGAAAGAGTGCTTTTATTGATGAAGCTAAAGAAAGTGGTTAAGCACGCTACAATTATTAGTGAATCTGATCATGACAAAAATCAGAAGTTGAAACTACTTGCAATTTATTTTGAATTTGGCTAGCCCATTCTTAAACTGTGGAATGAGATTATGGAGGAATAGGATCGTGATCCGCAGCGGGAGGTTGTGGAGAGGATGGCAGGGGAGCAAAAGCTTGTTCTATCATGTGCTGGAGAGAACTTAGACACTGCCGAAGGTGGTCCCATTCGCGTTTGATACGTCGGCATGCAGCATTATCGCATAGTCCTAATTGAGAACGATTTTGAAGATTTGCCAAGGTTTGTAGAGCAGAATCAGCCAGGTCTCTATACTCATCCCTCTCTTCTTTGAGTAATCGTGCCGATTCAGTGAGGGATTGCCATTGTGCTGTAGCCTTTTGATTGATATTGTCGATGGTCGAAATATACTGCTGGTGAATCGTAGCTGCAGCTGAAATGGAATCCAAGGACACCTTGGAAGCATGAGCACTGCCCTGTGCAATGTCACTTGCTTCACGAAGCAAGTGGAAAAAGGAGGGAGATGTCGGAATATCAATGGTAGGAGTAGGGGCTGCACGCGGAGGGGAAGAATGGGTTGGAGTGGTAGAGGAACCGGGTTGGGTAGGTTGATGCGAGGGAGTGGGTTGGGTGATGGGAACGGCACTGGTAGATGGGAAAATGGGGACAGGAGGGCGAGGGGGTGTACAAGTTGGGTTTTGCGGGTTGAGATGGGTTTGAATGAGCGGGCGGAAAGAGGCTGCCAAAGAAGAACCATGGTGGAGAACAGGGTCAGGATGATGAACGGCGTTTGTAGTCTGAGGGGTGGTGAGGATAGGAGAAGAAGATTGTGGTGTAAATGCAGGTTTATCAGGGGCGGGGGGCGGTGTGGAAACGGAAGTGGAGCCAATGGAGAGTGTAGAGGAGGGGGGAGGGTTGGTTATGGAAGGTGGAAGGGTATCGCTGAAGTGCTGGTCAACAGAGATCTGAGGTGACGATGGTAGAGCAGAATTATTAGCCGAGTGCGCGGGGAGTTGATATAGCCATTCTAGTAATGGAGCAGAATATATGGAAAATGAGCGAGATCGACGAGGAATAGCCTCGCGGAGGCGATGGGAGCGCATATTTAATGAACTATAGAGGAGGGCGGCGTAAGGGTAGGGGCGGCTAGTGAGGAAGTAGTAAAGTGGATCTGCAATGCGAATGTCGGACAGTGGAAGCGGAGATGTGGGGCTCCGAAGTAAAAAGAAAAAAATGAAGGAAGTAAGGACGGATTGCATACGGATAGAAAAACGTGCATTATGTGCAAAGCGCTCATGACAAAAAGCAATTGTTTCCGAGGGTGACACTCCAGAATATAAAAATGGAGGGCTGGTGAAGTGGATGAGGGAGGATCCTATACTGGTGGCAATGTCAGAGATGGTCAGAGTGCCGGTGCAAAAAATGGGGAACAACCGAAGAGCTGCATAGACATCATTAAGGTTGGAGGGTTCCTGGAAGAGAACGTTCGCCAAACCCAAAAGACCTGCATACTGAAGATTTTCCACTGAGAAAAGATTTCGGAGGTCAATGGGGGGAAGAGATAAGTGAATACGGATTTGGAGGTTTAAATCATCTGGGAGAAAAAGGCGCATATAATCGCCGGAAGGTGAATTAGGTAGCGAGTTATGAGAAGTAGAAGGAGATGGAGAAGGTGAAGGGGGGCGAGGGAGAGAAGGTGGAGAATAATTGGTGGAATCCGAGTGAATTGAATAAGTAGGAATAGTTATAAGTGGAGGAGGAAGCGCGGAAGACGAGGCATCTGCTGTGGGATAATGTGAGTGGATAGAAGTAGGAATCGGTGGGGTAAGGGAGACCGGCAATGTTGGGACTGGGAAGACGAGGGTGGTAAGGGGTTGGGTATGCGCCGGAGGAGCAGAGTCGGAAGGATTGGAAGTGGGATCGGGGGTTGGTATTGCGGAAGGCGTGAATTCCGAAAGAACGTCCTGCAGGGGAGGATCGGCCATGGAGGAACGTTTGATAAGATGATTATTTGGCACTCGCCGTGTGGATGTGATGTTGGACAAGCTGTTGAAGAAGAGCCTCCTTGGAGTCGTACTTACTAGGCAAGGGGGTGGTTGTTGGGGAAATTGAGGAGTGGTGGAGGGGCCTGGCGGAGGTGGAGGGGGGGGGGGGGGGGGGGGGGGCGGAGGGATGGAGGGAGGATCTGCGGGGGATTATGGAGGGGGGGAGGCGGTGGGATGGAGGGGTGTGGTGTCGAGGGGGGTGGTGGAGGGGAGCGCCTACGGGAAGGATTGGAGGAGGGATGGTGGAGGGGGGGGCGGTGGGGTCTGCGGGGGACTATGGAGGGGGGGAGGCGGTGGGATGGAGGGGTGCGGGTGTCGAGGGGGGGTGGTGGAGGGTAGGCGTGGGGATTGTGGAGGGGGCGCCTACGGGAGGGGGTGGAGGAGGGATGTTGGAGGGGGGGGGGGGGGCGGAGGGATGGAGGGAGGATTGGCGGGGGATTATGGAGGGGGGGAGGCGGTGGGATGGAGGGGTGCGGGTGTCGAGGAGGGTGGTGGAGGGGAGCGCCTACGGGAGGGGTGGAGGAGGGATGGTGGAGGGGGGGGGGGGCGGTGGGATGGAGGGAGGGTCTGCGGGGGATTATGGATGGGGGGGGGGGGGCGGTGGGATGGAGGGGTGCGGGTGTCGAGGGGGGTGGTGGAGGGGAGCGCCTACGGGAGGGGTGGAGGAGGGATGGTGGAGGGGGGGGGGGCGGTGGGGTCTACGGGGGATTATGGAGGGGGGGAGGCGGTGGGATGGAGGGGTGCGGGTGTCGAGGGGGGGTGGTGGAGGGTAGGCGTGGGGATTGTGGAGGGGCGCCTACAGGAGGGGGTGGAGGAGGGATGTTGGAGGGGGGGGGGGAGGGGCGGAGGGATGGAGGGAGGATCGGCGGGGGATTATGGAGGGGGGGAGGCGGTGGGATGGAGGGGTGCGGGTGTCGAGGAGGGTGGTGGAGGGGAGCGCCTACGGGAGGGGTGGAGGAGGGATGGTGGAGGGGGGGGGCGGTGGGATGGAGGGGTGTAGGTGTCGAGGGGGGTGGTGGAGGGGAGCGCCTACGGGAGGGGTGGAGGAGGGATGGTGGAGGGGGGGGGGCGGTGGGGTCTGCGGGGGATTATGGAGGGGGGGAGGCGGTGGGATGGAGGGGTGCGGGTGTCGAGGGGGGGTGGTGGAGGGTAGGCGTGGGGATTGTGGAGGGGCGCCTACGGGAGGGGGTGGATGAGGGATGTTGGAGGGGGGGGGCGGAGGGATGGAGGGAGGATCGGTGGGGGATTATGGAGGGGGGGGAGGCGGTGGGATGGAGGGGTGCGAGTGTCGAGGGGGGTGGTGGAGGGGAGCGCCTACGGGAGGGGTGGAGGAGGGATGGTGGAGGGGGGGGGGGGGGGGGGGCGGTGGGATGGAGGGAGGGTCTGCGGGGGATTATGGAGGGGGGGGGGGCGGTGGGATGGAGGGGTGCAGGTGTCGAGGGGGGTGGTGGAGGGGAGCGCCTACGGGAGGGGTGGAGGAGGGATGGTGGAGGGGGGGGGCGGTGGGGTCTGCGGGGGATTATGGAGGGGGGGAGGCGGTGGGATGGAGGGGTGCGGGTGTCGAGGGGGGGTGGTGGAGGGTAGGCATGGGGATTATGGAGGGGCGCCTACGGGAGGGGGTGGAGGAGGGATGTTGGAGGGGGGGGGAGGGATGGAGGGAGGATCGGCGGGGGATTATGGAGGGGGGGGAGGCGGTGGGATGGAGGGGTGCGGGTGTCGAGGAGGGTGGTGGAGGGGAGCGCCTATGGGAGGGGTGGAGGAGGGATGGTGGAGGGGGGGGGGGGCGGTGGGATGGAGGGAGGGTCTGCGGGGGATTATGGAGGGGGGGGGGGCGGTGGGATGGAGGGGTGCGGGTGTCGAGGGGGGTGGTGGAGGGGAGCGCCTACGGGAGGGGTGGAGGAGGGATGGTGGAGGGGAGGGGGAGCGGTGGGGTCTGCGGGGGATTATGGAGGGGGGGAGGCGGTGGGATGGAGGGGTGCGGGTGTCGAGGGGGGGTGGTGGAGGGTAGGCGTGGGGATTGTGGAAGGGCGCCTACGGGAGGGGTGGAGGAGGGATGTTGGAGTGGGGGGGGCGGAGGGATGGGGGGAGGATCGGCGGGGGATTATGGAGGGGGGGGAGGCGGTGGGATGGAGGGGTGCGGGTGTCGAGGAGGGTGGTGGAGGGGAGCGCCTACGGGAGGGGTGGAGGAGGGATGGTGGAGGGGGGGGGGGCGGTGGGATGGAGGGAGGGTCTTCGGGGGATTATGGAGGGGGGGGGGCGGTGGGATGGAGGGGTGCGGGTGTCGAGGGGGGTGGTGGAGGGGAGCGCCTACGAGAGGGGTGGAGGAGGGATGGTGGAGGGGGGGGGGGGGGCGGTGGGATGGAGGGAGGGCTGCTGGCGGGGTTAATCGGAGGGGTGGGATGGGGTGAGGGAGGGCTTCTGGCGGGGGTCGGAGGGGTGGGATGGGGTGGAGGGAGGGCTGCTAGCGGGGGTCGGAGGGGAGGGTGAGGGGAGGCGGGGGGATGGTGGAGGGGGGGGTTTGCGGAAAAGGTGGAGGGAGGGCCGCTGGCGGGGGTAATCGGAGGGGTGGGATGGGGTGAGGGAGGGCTTCTGGCGGGGGTCGGAGGGGTGGGATGGGGTGGAGGGAGGGCTGCTGGCGGGGGTCGGAGGGGAGGGTGAGGGGAGGCGGGGGGATGGTGGAGGGGGGGGGGGTCTGCGGAAAAGGTGGAGGGAGGGCCACTGGCGGGGGTAATCGGAGGGGTGGGATGGGGTGTGGGAGGGCTGCTGGCAGGGGTCGGAGGGGTGGGTGTTGGTGCATACCAATCACCAATTGAAGGCTTGGAAGATCAAATGATGAAGGAAGAATCAATTCCTAAAGTGTGGAAGAAGATCACAATCAGAGGACAAGAGAAGTGTACACATATGTACATTAGCATAGTCATAGATGACTTAGATTTTTTGTTCAGTAAGAATTATGTACAAATTATCTATAAATACCTTTGAGAAAAGTCGGGGCATGTATGAGAGCTTATGTGACATTAGTTAGATGTCAAGAATGAGGGAGATAGAAGTCATGAGATAGAGGAAAGTGATTTTGAGTTAGCTCTTATCACTCAGTTGTATTTTCTCTGAGTAAATGAAAAGATTTGCGCCCGATGTTTCTGCGTGTTCTCCTTCTACAGTAGATCAATTGTGAAATGCTTTTGTACAAGTCTAAGTTGAGAGTTGCTTGACCTCTGTGCAAAGTTTCAGCTTCCAATTGTAATCAGGCTGAGTGAATTAAGTGTAGGAACATTCATATGTGAAGCATGTTCACTAGTTCCTAAAACAGGCGCATATTTCGAAGTCAATGTTTTGGTCATTTCTCCTAGCACAGTGTAAAGTTTTGCATGAGTGAGGGCTTAATCTTTAAGTTGGAAGATAAGCTACTTATGTCTAGAAGCATTTTGTAAAACGGGTTCTATTCAAGGAGAACCAAGGCTTAAAAGTTACAGGTGTAAAGTCGACTGTTCTTAGTAACAGTTTCTGACATAGATAACTTGTGAAATCAATTTCTCAAGTTATACTTAATCTTTTGAAGTGATTCAACTTGGAATAGTTGCGCAATCTCTAGGAGATACTTCGTACAAAGTTTCATCAAAAACTTTACAGATTTGATAGGTCAATGTTGAGAAATAGTGCAGCAGACTTTTCTGTGTATCACCTTCTTCACAGATTTGTTAATTTCTGATAAGTTAGCAATTGATCCTCTAAATTAGTGAAGTGTTTGACTTACTCTTGGTATAGAGGTGCTCTAATCACAAGAGTAAGTTGTTCTTTTGGAGATTAATATTCTCCATCAGTGGTATCAGAGCAGGAGACATCAATTTCAAGAAAAGGAGGATCCCGACTGCTGCAGATTCAAGAGATTCAACACTTGAAGGATCAAGAAGTGAAAGCTTGGAATCAAAGCTTGGGGAGAAGACAAATTGACATCAAGAAAGGCAAAAGGAGTTCAATTCGAAGTAAAGGTACATACATTGTTTGTAAAGCTTGAAGTTTCAATACACAGGTGGATACAAGATGGGAGAAAGCTTGCAGATTGATAAGCTAGATAGGGAGAACTATCCAGCATGGTCCATGAGGATGGAAGCACACCTCATGAGCAAAGATCTTATATCATTTATTACAGGAGATGAAGAAAAACCAGAATTTGCAGATCCAAGTATTCCTACTAGGGAAGAACTTGCAATGTTGAAGACTTGGATGAGAAAGGATGCTCAAGCAAGGAGTATCATCTACATGGCTGTAAATGATTATCTTCTACCTCACATCAGAGGTTTGGAAAGTGCCACAGATGTTTGGAATGCCTTGGAAGAGCATTTCCAAAATACAACTAAGTCAAGGAAGTCCTCACTATGGGCTGAGTTCACAACCTTCAAGAAGAAGAGCTCACAATCAATTTCAGATTATGTGGCAAGGATGAAAGATATTGCAGATAGCTTGGGAGCAGTGGATGAAGATATTGAAGAAGAAAAGTTGGTAAGACAAATACTTACAGGTCTAAGAGGTGATGAGAAGTGGAAGCCTTTTATCTTGTCCATAGAGTTGTCACTTGATCACTTTACTCCTGACCTTAATCAATTGCTAGGACACATGCTAACCTTTGAGCAGGATCTTAAAGGAGACAATGAAAGAAGTACAAGTCAAGCTATGTACTCCAAAGACAAGAAAAAGAATGGCAAAGGAAAGCAATCAAATGATGATGAAGGGAATTCAAATCAAGCTAACTTCACAAAAGGGAAGACAAATTTCAGAGGTAAAGGAAGAGGAGGTAAGAACAAAGATAATGCTAAAGCTTGTTGGATTTGTGGCAGAACAAATCATTTGGCACATGATTGTTGGTATAATAATCAAAGTGGAGGATACAACAATCAGAATTATAGTCAAAGAGGTAGAGGAGGCAGAAACCAAAGAGGCAATTTCAGAGGAAGAGGTGGTAGGACATCATATGGAAGAGGAGGTGGAAGAAACTTCCAATCTCAGTCCTACAACAATAATTATTACAATTATGCATCAGATCAGAAGGATGACATGACTCTTATCCTGAATGCAACTCATGAATCAATGGGAGAAGATCAAAGAGTGTTTTATATTGACTCAGGGTGCAGCAACCATCTGAGTGGGAATCTATCCTTGATGACTGATATGGAAGCAAGGGTAAATGGACATACAGTTCAAACAGGTGACAATACCAAACATAAAGTGGAGAGCATTGGATCAGTGAAGACAAAGAGTGGAAGTACACTTCTGAGTAAGGTACTTTATGTTCCTACTATTCCTAAAAATTTGATAAGTGTAGGGCAAATTGTGGAGAAAGGATATGAGGTAAGATTCACAAATGATGGTGTTTATGTACAAGATCCAAATCAGGGATATAGAAACATAATTGCAGGTAAAAAGGAAGGAAGATTGTTTACTCTCAAAGTCCAAGGTAATGTGGGACATGCATTGTTTACCTATGGAGGTCAAAAGGTGTCTGAATTAGACCTATGGCATAAGAGGCTAGGTCATTTCAATGAGAGAGCTATAAAGGAGATGTCAAAGAATCAGGTGGTGCTTGGATTGCCAAACATTGAAGGGCAACATATGGTGTACAAGTGTGAAGCTTGTCAATTAGGTAAAGCACATAAGAGTTCTTATAACAAATCAGGGTACAAGTATTCAAATATGCTTGAATTGGTTCATACAGATGTATGGGGTCCCTCAAGGGACTATAGCATAAATGGATCCAGATATTATGTGTTGTTTGTTGATGATGCAACCAGGTGGATTACTTTGTATGTAATCAAGGACAAATCAGAAGTCTTCAAGACATTCAAACATTTCCATGCTTATGCAGAAAGGATCACAGGACAAAAGCTCAAGAGGTTAAGATCAGATGGAGGGGGAGAGTATTTCTCAAAAGAGTTTGATGATTATTTGTGGAATGCAGGTATCAAAAGAGAAGTGACTTGCAGGTACTCCCCTCAACAAAATGGAGTAGCAGAAAGGAGGAATAGGACTCTTGTAGAGTTTGCAAGAGCCATGATGAAGGAAAAGAATTGTCCAAATTACTTATGGGCAGAAGCCATTAACACTGCAACATACCTTGTGAATAGGTTGCCTTGCAAAGCTTTGGATGGAGGAACCCCTTATGAAGCATGGTGGGGTAAGAAGCCTAGTCTTGATCATTGCAAAGTATTTGGATGTATTGCATATGCTTATGTTCCTTCACAATTAAGACATAAGTTAGAACCAAAAGCAGAGAAGTATGTGTTTATTGGATATGATGATAGACAGATGGGTTACAGATTGTGGAGTCCATCCACAAAGCAATTTCTTGTTACTAAAGATGTAACATTTGATGAGCAAAACATGTGGTATACAGGATCACCAAATGAGTATGCAGGTGTTGAAGAAATACAAAGGAAAGGAAAGGCAAAGGTAAAAGTATGTGAAGAAATTGTTGATGAAGTTGATTCTAGATGTAGAGTGCAGGATCATGAAGAAGAAGGGCCAAGATTTGATCCAGAATCAAATGAAGCTGAAACTTCAAGAAGTGCAGAAATCAGGAGATCTACAAGAGAAAGGAAAGAGCCTATAAGGTATAGTTATGATACATCTTTCCTAACAACAAAAGATTATGCCTACATTGTGAAAACAGAAGAAGATCCAACTACTTATGAAGAAGCCAAAGGTAAACAGAATTGGGAGAAGGCAATGCAAGAAGAGTATGATGCTCTACTTGAAAATGAAACTTGGGAACTAGTACCAAGACCAAAGAATCAGAAAGTCATTGGATGCAAGTGGGTATACAAAACAAAGAGGTTTGCAGATGGTAAGGTGTCTAGATATAAGGCTAGACTAGTGGTTAAAGGTTATGCCCAAACTTATGGGGTAGATTATGATGAAACCTTTAGTCCTGTTGCTAAGATGTCTACAATTAGGACATTGATTGCTATTGCTACTTGCAAGGGATGGAAATTATCACAATTGGATGTGAAGAATGCATTTCTTAATGGTTATATTGCAGATGAAGTATATATGGAGCAACCAGAAGGCTTCATGGAGTCAATTGGATCAGATTATGTGTGTAAGCTCAAAAGAGCTTTATATGGGTTGAAGCAAGCTCCAAGAGCTTGGAATTACAGATTGGTCAAGTTCTTGAATGAATGTGGTTTTCAAGCATCAAAGGCAGATAGTAGCTTGCTAGTGAAGGCAAGTGAAAATGGATACACTTACATGTGCATTTATGTTGATGATATTATTGTTACAGGAACAGATGCTCAAGGAATCAATGAACTCAAGAAGCAAATAGAGAAGGAGTTTAAGATAAGTGACTTGGGAAACTTATCTTATTTTCTAGGAATGCAGATTGTGTATACTCAACATGGAGTATATATTTCACAAGAGAGATACTTGAAGAATCTTCTAACCAAGTTTAACATGAAAGATTGCAGGACCTCAACTACACCATTGGAGGTAAATCATAAATTAAGCAGATCTATCATATGCAGTAGGTGTGTTGTCACAATTCATGCATTGTCCAAAGAAGACTCATTGGATTGCAGCCCAAAGGGTACTCAGATATATCAAGGGAACCCTAAGTGAAGGTTTGTATTATGGTTTCACTTCTGACACAAGAATCAAAGTGTTTAGTGATGCAGATTGGGCAGGTGACTCAGATGATAGAAGGTCTACTCATGGATATCTATGTTATGTTGGAGACAAGTTAGTGTCTTGGTGTTCAAAGAAGCAACACACAGTTGCCTTATCATCCACAGAAGCTGAGTATAAGGGAATGGTAGAAGCTGCAAAAGAAGTGATATGGTTGAAGACCTTGATGAAGAGTTTTGAGTTTGATCATAGTACTCCAATAATTTTTGGAGACAATATGAGTTCTTTGTATTTGGCAGCTAACCCTGTTTTTCATGCCAGGACTAAGCATATAGAGATACAGTATCATTTCTTGAGGGAAAAGGTACTAGATAAAGAGATTGAAGTGATGTACACTCCAACAAAAGAACAGGTGGCAGATATGATGACAAAGAGTTTGGATGGATCTAAGTTACAAAGGTTCAAAGACATGGCAAGTATCAAGAAGACAGAGAAGACCTCAATTGATGATTGAGGGGGAGCTGTTGGTGCATACCAATCACCAATTGAAGGCTTGGAAGATCAAATGATGAAGGAAGAATCAATTCCTAAAGTGTGGAAGAAGATCACAATCAGAGGACAAGAGAAGTGTACACATATGTACATTAGCATAGTCATAGATGACTTAGATTTTTTGTTCAGTAAGAATTATGTACAAATTATCTATAAATACCTTTGAGAAAAGTCGGGGCATGTATGAGAGCTTATGTGACATTAGTTAGATGTCAAGAATGAGGGAGATAGAAGTCATGAGATAGAGGAAAGTGATTTTGAGTTAGCTCTTATCACTCAGTTGTATTTTCTCTGAGTAAATGAAAAGATTTGCGCCCGATGTTTCTGCGTGTTCTCCTTCTACAGTAGATCAATTGTGAAATGCTTTTGTACAAGTCTAAGTTGAGAGTTGCTTGACCTCTGTGCAAAGTTTCAGCTTCCAATTGTAATCAGGCTGAGTGAATTAAGTGTAGGAACATTCATATGTGAAGCATGTTCACTAGTTCCTAAAACAGGCGCATATTTCGAAGTCAATGTTTTGGTCATTTCTCCTAGCACAGTGTAAAGTTTTGCATGAGTGAGGGCTTAATCTTTAAGTTGGAAGATAAGCTACTTATGTCTAGAAGCATTTTGTAAAACGGGTTCTATTCAAGAAGAACCAAGGCTTAAAAGTTACAGGTGTAAAGTCGACTGTTCTTAGTAACAGTTTCTGACATAGATAACTTGTGAAATCAATTTCTCAAGTTATACTTAATCTTTTGAAGTGATTCAACTTGGAATAGTTGCGCAATCTCTAGGAGATACTTCGTACAAAGTTTCATCAAAAACTTTACAGATTTGATAGGTCAATGTTGAGAAATAGTGAAGCAGACTTTTCTGTGTATCACCTTCTTCACAGATTTGTTAATTTCTGATAAGTTAGCAATTGATCCTCTAAATTAGTGAAGTGTTTGACTTACTCTTGGTATAGAGGTGCTCTAATCACAAGAGTAAGTTGTTCTTTTGGAGATTAATATTCTCCATCAGTGGGATGGGGTGGAGGGAGGGCTGCTGGCGGGGGTCGGAGGGGTGGGATGGGGTGGAGGGAGGGCCGCTGGCGGGGGTAATCGGAGGGGTGGGATGGGGTGGAGGGAGAGGCGCCGGCGGGGGTAATCGGAGGGGTGGAAGAGGGAATAGAGAGGGTGGGCGCTGTGGGTTTAAACGGAGGGGAGGAAGGTGGAGATGCGGGGTGAAATGTAGGGGGCGATGGAGGAGAGATGGGGGAGTATCGCTGCGGTGGAGCTGAGAGGGAAAGACTGGAGGGAGTTGCAACAAATTGGCAATGGAAATCGATGAGGATATGGGGGTGTTGGCTGAAGCTGAGGCAGCAAGAATGACTGAAAGGGGTCATTTTATAGCAAGGAGGAATGAGGGATCACCTCACAGAAAGGGAGGTTCGTCTTAAAAGAGGACTTAAAAGAGAGGAGAAGCAAGTTCCCCTCTCATCCATTCAAGAGATAACCAAAGGGAAGGGTACAATTGAAAGTTGTTGCGCAAAACTACAAGCCTTACAAAAAAAAAATTGACGCCAATTTTAATTTAGCCATTAATTATTGAATTTGTTGCTTATTTATGAAAGAAACAAAAAAAAAACCCAAAATGGTGCCCCAAAAAAAATGCGTGAGCATTTGGTTAATTAGCATTATTTATTAAATCAATCTAAAATAGAAAACAAAATTAGTGAACTTGCAATGGTTATGACTTTTGGTGATAACCCTTGAGTCTGGAAACGTTTACCAAGGGTAGGGTGTCGCCATCGAGTGTTTCTAATTGCACAGCACCCCACTGCAGCATCTTCTGAATGCGAAAAGGGCCTTCCCAGTGAGGGATCCATTTTCCTTTGGCTTGAGTAGAAAATTGTGGTCTGTGTAATAGAGCTAAATCACCAGGCTGCAAGTTGATGTTCCATAAATTTTTGTCGTGGTTCTTCTTCCTTTTTATCTGAATCTCCTCTAACTGTTTGGAGGCTAAGATCCTTGATTCTTCCAGGTTATGCAAGGCAGTTAGTCGGGCTGGAACTTCTATCCCCTTTTTTTCAATTTCTTCCATTCGGATAGATCCCTTGATGAACTCAAATGGTTCGATGGAAACCAGGCCATAAACTAATTGAAAGGGAGAATAACCTGTCTCTTTATAGGCCGTTCGGTATGCCCATAATGTGCCCAGATAAGCCTGTCCCCAAGAAGTAGGCTGTAACATGCATTCTTTTCGTAGCATTGAAATTAATACCTTGTTGGTTGATTCGGCTTGTCCATTAGCTCATGGGTAGTATGCACACGAAGTCCTATGTAAAATGCGATACTTGTCGGAAATGTCCTGCAGTATTTTGTTGACAAAATGAGTACCCTGATCGGTACAGATTTCAAGTGGACACCCAAACCTGCAAATGATGTTACTATACAAGAAGTCAGCTACTGTTTGTGCAGTGCAGTCAGTGGATGCAATAGCTTCAGCCCATTTTGTCGCATAGTCGGTGGCTATCAGTAAGTACTTTTCTCTTTTAGGAACTGCCACAGGGTATATAGGCCCAACAAAGTCTAATCCCCACTTCTCAAAAGGTTGCCAAGAAGTGGAAACCATTAAAGGATTATGCCTTTGCTTGGTGGGCTTAGGGCCACACCTCTGGCACACATCACATGTTCTTCTCCAATCATCTGCATCCTTAAATAGTGTAGGCCACCATAGACCAGCATCCAGTATCCTTTGGCTCATGATATGCCCTGGAAGGTGCCCACCACCTGTTCCTTCATGTGCAGAGTGCAGTACTTCCCTCACTTCATCTTCCTCCAAGCATTTCCTAAGCTTGTCATCCTTGCCTTGTCTATATAATTTCTCATCAATTAAGGTATATGGCCTACTCTTGATTAGCAGTCTCTTCCTTTGAACAGCACTAGCTTTTTCAGAATACAGCCCAGTTTTAATGAACTGCTTCATGTCATCATACCATCCTTGAGCTTGTACAACAAACAGATGAGCGTCAGGAAAATCATCATTGATTCCACTGGCTTGATCCATCATACTTATTCTGGACAGGTGGTCTGCCATCACATTCTCTCTACCTGGTTTATGAATTACCGAGAAATCAAACTCCTGGAATAACAATAACCACCTCCATATTCTACCAGTGGCTTGTGGTTTATTGAGTAAGTACTTCAAAGGTTGGTGATCAGTTATAATAATAAATTTCACTCCCAATAAGTAATGCCGAAATTTTTGGACTGCAAAAACCATTGCTAGGGCTTCCCTTTCTGTAGTACTGTAATTCCTTTCACCCTTAGTCAAGATTCTACTGGCATATTGAATTGGCCTGTCCACTTTAAATTCTTCACTGGGTTGGGTCAAAACTGCCCCCACTGCATAGGCACTGGCATCGACATGTATATGAAAAATTTTTGACCACTCAGGTGTGACCAAAATAGGAGCATACACTAACCTTGACCGTAACGTTTGATATGCGTTTTCCTCCTCTTCTTCCCATTTAAAAGGTACTTCCTTACCTGTAAGTCTAGCCAGACGTCTAGCTATCTCTGCATACATTTTTATAAACCTTCTGTTGGAAGCAGCCAGAGGCACAGACGCCACGGAAGCATGTAAAGAAGGATCAAGGAGCCAGGCGGATCAATTTTCAAACAAATATATTTCTTATTAATTCTCCAAACATTCAACAGTGATCATTATCACTAATTGTAACATATGTATCATAGAAAACCACATTTTGTAATCCATAGCTCCATTTTGTGCAAGCCGAGGAGTCCTCGAGCTTGAGGAGCTTAGGTAGAATGCTCATACCAATTTTCGTTATTTTTAGACATTGTTTACCCTTCCAAATAGCCTCTAGGACCTATTTTTTAACTAGGCCGGTCACTAGATGTGAAACCGGTCAAAACTAGTCTAGAAACTATAAAAAGAGCTAGAGAGCTCATTTTTGAGGTTGGTTCATTTTGGTTAGTGTGAGCTTAGAGCTAGTTTGAGCTTGTAAGAGTATTCTTGAGTAATAGAGCTAATTTCCCACCTTCCATTGTGTCTTGCTTGTCTCTTCATTGTGTGTGTGTATGTGTGTGTGCATCTTTGTGCTTCTCACCTTCACTCTCACATCATCTCACATTCACGATCTTCATATCACTCCTACCTCTCCCTCGGATTGACATTAAGGAGGTGAAGCTTCTTAACGTGGTTCTCACCATTGTGCTAGAGCAACACCAAATTTGGCGCCGTTGCCGGGGATCGAGTCTAGGACGAATGTGTGATGGTAAGAGTATAGCAAGAAGTGGCGTTGGAAGGTAAATATTTCAGTTTTTGTTGTTGTTTTTACTTAGTTTTTAGTGTTTTTCACCTTCCCCATACTCCATCTTCATCATTGCATCATCATCTCCATCTCCAAAAAAATCAGAAAATTCACCATATCCACCCATTCACCTCATTTCCCCTCATTTGTGCATGCGAGAGAGCGAGAGAGAGTTTTTGCGATTGTATGTGCTTGCTTTTTCTTGAGTTTTCTTGCAGGTACAGAGCCTCAGAGCATCAGGAAAGCTTCCAAAAGGTAAAAAATGTACTTTCTGTCAGAGATTTCCGAGTGTGGCGGACCATCGCGATGGTCTGCAATTTTCGGATTTTGAGGTAGGCGACCACACCACGAGGTAGGCGATCCTTGCGCACGCACGGCACCATAGTTGCATTTCAAAAATTCGTTGTTTGGTGGACCATCGCGATTGGCTCGGACCATCGCGATTGTGTCGCACCATCGCGATAGGCTCACGCCATCGCGACGGCTCGGCCGGACCATCGCGACGGTTCGCTTTTTCGGACCATCGCGACGGTTCACTTGAACCATCGCGACGGTCCACTTGGACCATCGCGACGGTTCAGCTGACCCCGGACCATCGCGATTGGCTTATGCCATCGCCACGACAGTGCCACGTGTCACGATAGACCATCGTGACGGTTCATTTTTTGGACCATCGCGACAGCCCAAAATCGGACCATCGCGATTGGCTCAAGCCATCGCATCGCGGACCATCGCGACGGTTCACTTCGGACCATCGCGATTGTCCACCTTTGACCGTTGACCGCGCCATCGCGATTGTCCGCCTGATCAGGCCATCGCGACGGTTCATTTTTCGGACCATCGCGACGGTCCACTTCCACGCCATCGCGATTGTTCACTTCGAGCCATCGCGACGGTTCACCTTTTCGCGCCATCGCGATTGTCCAACTTTGACCATTGACCCGCGCCATCGCGACGGTTCGCCTTTTCGGGCCATCGCGATTATCCAAATCCCACGCCATCGCGATGGTTCGCTCGGACCATCGCGACGGTCCCAGACCATCGCGATTGCCCATCCCCATCGCAAATTTTGGGCTCCAATTTTTGACCAATTTTGAGGGAATTTTTGAGAAATTTTTGGACCATTAGACTCATAGGAGACCCCTTAGCTCATATTTGAGGGAAAACTGGATTATCAGTTTTTACCCCCCAGGGCCTGAACGCTCATAACTTTTTCATCCGAAGTCCGTTTTTCGAGCTTAATAGCTCGTTAGAAAGCTCGTGACGAGTACTACGTGACCTCAACTGTTTTTTTCATAAAGAATACATCTATTTTTGGATAAGCTATTTTGAGGTTCACCTAGTTTGGGACTAGGAAGCCAGGGGGCACATATTGAAAATTTGGGCAAAAAAGGGGAGGGATTGAAAAGGTGTATATGCTTAAGTGTTTGAGCATCTTGTGAAGTGGTCTAACATTGGAACTTTTCCAGGTCTAGCAAAGGCAATCCAAGGCAAGCAAGCAAGGCAGTGGAGACAGCAGAGCTTGGGAAGCACGACTTCTTGGGCAACAGGACATCAGAGCAATCAGAAAAGCTGACTCGAGGTTGGAAGATTACTCAACCCCCTCAGTCAATTCTTAGCTTAGGCTAAACGGTAGTTGTGGATTAACGACGATAGGAACGCCTCAAGTTCAAGCTACTTAATTCTTTCAAGTTTAAGACTACAAGTAAAGGTGTGTGTGACGCGAAAACCTAAAGAAAAGAACATAAGTCTGACGGAACGAGAACTCAAAATCATAACGAAAGTCGAATTCCTGACGCATAAATTAAGACAAGAATCCAGAGAAAATTAAAAAGAATCAAGAGAATAATAACCAAGGACCATTGACGATCTAAGTGTGTAATTGAGTGAGCAAGGAAGGAAATTAATGAACCTTAGATCGGGCAAACATATAGGTAAGTCAGACCGACGAAGCCTTAGATCATCAGAGGCTAGTGTAAGAACTACTGCTCGATCGTGGGCTCAGCAATTGAATAGTAATTACCCCTACGAGAGCTCAGAGACAAGTGAATCAGAGATGGCATTTAGTGCAGACAGACCAGAAGGAGGATCTCATGTAGCATACTTAGAAAAACCAGAAGGACCCTATAGAACGCAGCTAGAGTTTCTCCGAACCAACCGACTAGGTGCTCGCATCTATGAGGATGGTTTGCAAAGGCAAGTGGTGCAACTGCACAACCCTGATCAACCCATTGGATTGGAGAGACCAGTGGTGAAATTTGAGAGAGACGCTTACATAGACAAAGAAGGGACCATGTACATTCTCAGTACGCAGCCAAACGATACTAATGAGTTTGGCACAATTCAATTAGAGACGGAAGCGAAATTTCAAGGAAAAGAACCGTTAGATGAACCTAGAACACCGAGAGGGAAATCTGTATTAACGAGAGTACTCATCCCAGAGTGGATCCCTCAAGATAACAGGAGCACCGAGTTGTTCTTAAATAAAGAGACAGACGAAGCCTTTTGGAGGTACAGAAAGGAAAACCCCAGTGAGGTAGGCATCATTACAATTTATGAATTCAAGGACCCAGATACACCTGGAAAGGTGGTATACCTGGATGAGACTTCAGAAAGAGTCTTTGTGGTGCCTGAGCGCGCTAAAAACACCTACACTTGGAGAGGTGAATTGATATTCCCTCCATCCAGAACAAACATGAATGCAAATCAACAAGGGGCAGGATCATCCTCAGCCCATGGAAATCAAAGAGAAGGAAATCATGAGAGACCGGAAGTAAGCTTTAATCATCCCATAGGGAGAGATAGAACAACCACGGACACTAATAGAGCGGATAGACAAAGAGATCATGGAATACCAGGTGGTAGAGATGATTTTCCTCTACCTAGACCACGTGAACACACAAGAGTATTGAGACCCACACAATTAGTGAAATCCATGAAGAATTACTTTGATCGGACAGGAGATCCCTATGACCACGTTGCAGAATTCAAGCAAGTACTGAGGGCAGAACAAGTCGAGGACATGTTCACGCAGTACAACGCATTTGGACTAATGTTAAAGAATACCGCTTTAACTTGGTTCCAACCACTGCAACAAAGGCAATTTAGAGACATCCATCATTTTTTAGAGTCATTCATCACTGAATTCTCTAAAAGTGGGGTTAGACATGACACGTCTTCGTTGATTCATAGCTTTAAACAAACCCCTCAGGAAACAGTAAGACTGGCAGGTCGTAGATTCAGACAATATGTTGAGCGATGTCCAATGCAAGAGCTACCCTCACAAGCCAAACAAGTATCACTATTCCTAGATGGCTTGTTGAGCGCTAAACTACGCTCCTATGTGTACCTAAAAGAACCCAGAACGCTAGAGGAGTGTGTAAGAATATGTATAGACATTGAGGATAACCTAGGAGAGGAATTAGAGCTCTCAAAGGTCTATAAGGACTCAGATTGTTCTTCTCTAGCATCCACAAAATTGTCTAATACGATAGAGGACCTAGCAGAAAAAGTGGCCCAAAAACTAGGAGTTTCTAGTAAACAGGTGCCCAAGCTACCAACAAACGTACGTTGTTACACTTGTGGTGGAAATAATTTGGCAAACGTGTGCCCCAATGCACCTCAACCTCAAGCCAACCCTAGTGGCCAATACTGTACAATTGAGAGGAGATATACAAATCATGCGGCTCAGGACTGCCCATACAACAAACAAACCGTGAGACAGAACTACCCGCAAACATACCAGCAGCCAGGTAGGTGTCAAGGCCCATACAATGCTCAGCCTTATTACTATAGGCCTCCTCAGAACTACCCATACCAGGCTCAACAGAGACCTCAACCCGTCTTAGCTCAGCAGCCACCCCCACCAGCGAATGTCATCTCAGTCAAATACGCTGCTGCAGAAGAGAACCTAAGTAGGGCCTTAGTGCCTTCTTCACCCCTGATCACCGAAAGTGACCCGAACTCAAACAGTTTTGACTCTAATCATGTAACTAGTCCACCCGCTTATTACACGGAGTCACCAGAACATGTGGAGACATATCATTATGATAGTCCACCAATGGAACCTAGTTGGGAGCCAGATTATGCTAATGTAATGTACGCAAACCCAAACCCACGGCCCCAACTGAGACAACAAAGACTACAGGGCCCTAGAGGATCATGCTTTAGGTGCCAAGGAGAACACTTCATAAAGGATTGTCCACATCCCCCAATAGTAAGGCAATTACAGTACTATAACATACAAGGCTTTTGTGCCGATTGTGGCAAAGAGCACATAATCAAAGATTGTCCTAAGAACTCAGTTAACGCTTCGAATGTGACACCGATCAACGTGATAGGTATTGTAAATAACGCAGATGGATCCAACCCAACATACGTGCCTATCCAAGCGATAACCAGAGCCCAGACACTCTTACAAAACCAATAGCTTAATCAAGAGAAAGTAGCAAGAACTAGTGAAGTTGCAGAATCTAGCAGTAAAAAGACGAAATCTTGGAAAGATTCTAGGGAAAGAATCAAGAGGAAGTGGAGTAAAAAGATAAGTGAGTTGGAAGGAAGTCTAAGAGAATCTAGAGCCAAAATACAAGAATTGGCCTCACAAGAATTAAACCAAGAAATCCCAGCTCAGAAATCAGGATCAGTTTTAGCGGAACCCATACCAGAAGACCTAGACATGATGTTTCGTGCATATCAGGCTAGAATAAAAGAGGGACCTCAAGTCACGGAAATGAGTAAAAACTACCCTCGAGCTGATCTAGAAATTGAGAGAACTAAACTTTGCATGAAAATGGTAGAATTAGCACAAGCTTTGTTCGAAGCCTCTAGATATCTTAATTGGAATAACATGGCAAAACCAGAACTACACTTTCAAGGACTAATGGAGAGGCTAGAATACTTGATAGAAAGCAAAGAGAAAAAGGATCAACCTAGGAACCCTATTGTCCCAGAGATACAGGAAAGGAATGCACCATCCCTGTCTCAAGTACCTAATACAGAAAGTCAAGATAACCTATCTTCCATACATAGGTACTCACATGAATTTTTGAGGGAAATCCAAGAAGAGAAATGGAGAAAAGAACAAGGAACTCATCCTCCTATTCAAGAAATAGACGATTTGCAGGAACAATTTCCCCAAGACATCCCCTCTATATATGATGAGGTAGAGGTGGAACAACTGAGTGAACCCAGAGGATTTGAATCTAATTCTTTACAAGAATTACCTCAGTTCACAGGACCTTGGGAAGCAAAGTCTATTAGTATGAGAGCACCCACGATAATAGTGAGGAATGAAGAATCAGTGATCCCTAGGAACACGGAAGTGATCAAGAACACTAAAGTACAGTGTAATCTCACCCTGGAGGAATTGTTAAAGGTAAAACCAGAATTGTGGAAGCACGTAGCAAATCAATTCCCTGAGCTAGCTACCACACCCTCTCAAATAGGATCACATAAGAAGGTACCAGAGATACCCGTGGAAAAGATTGGAGACGTAAGCGAAGGAGAGGAAGGTAACACATATCTTCCAATAACCCATCAGGGCTACACCACGAAAGCCATCTTAGATTCAGGAGCCGGAGTAGCCATCGCTACCACCGCTTTATGGAAACGTTGGGGTAAGCCAGCACTCAGACCCACCAGGATGAAACTACAAATGGCTGATGGACACATAGAAAAACCATTAGGCTTACTAGAAGGCATATCTCTCACCACTTGTGGTGTAGAATTTGAGCATACTTTCGCCATTTGTGACTTCGCGAAAAATCATGCATATGAGATGATATTGGGACGACCATTCATGCGTCAGTTGCAAATTGTACAAGATTGGGGAACTAATTCTTTGTACTTGCAACATTTAGGAGTGACTACTAAAGTCAATCTTAAAGACTATTCACACAGAGATGTACCCCCAATACAATGGAATACCATCCATAAGACACCAGTAGAGACGGAATCCGTGCACTCATTAGAATCAGATCCTTCTTGGTTGCATGAGGATACCCATTTATGGATGTGTAAAGTTGCCAAACAAGAGGAAGAAAGATTAGAAGCCAGGACCTTAGGTGCAGAACAACATCCACGAACCCTTCAAGATCCAACTTATGCACCTGTAGTATTCCCAGACGAAGAGTTTGAACCCCATGGTTGGGCGGAAATACTAGCAACCATGGATGTAGCCATCAATGAAGAACAATGGACACCCCACTGTGACGAGGATGGCTATGACATTTCAGTTTTCACGATAGAGCCAATCATGTGCGATGCAATTTTAGAAGAGTGTGAACCGAACACTGATGCATTTGAGGATGCAAGCGATTTTGATTTAGAATCAATTATCATGGACCCGCCCTTTGCATCAGAGGAAGAATATTTTTTCGAGGTAGAGACTCACACTCAGAAACACGAGGAAATTACGAATGAGGTAAGGTTAGCCACTCAAGTGACTAACAAGAGTGAAGGTAAGAAAAGAAAGAAGAAAGACACCATGACAGAAAAAGAAGAATCTTTATTTGAAGTACCCGAGAATTTCAAGAAATATGAAATTGAAGATAGAAGAATCATAGTACGAATGCCCAATAGAAAGGCGAATGACGGACAAGTATACGATAACCGAGAGAAAACCAAGAAAGTAATAGTTGCCATAGAAGGAGAAGAAGAAAAATGCACACACATAGGGCATGATTTGACGACTGAAGAAGAGGAAGAACTAGTTGCCCTATTGCGCGAATATAGAGATGTTTTTGCTTGGAGTTACAAAGATTTGAAAGGAGTAGATCCAGATATATGTTCTCATAGAATCCCTATGACTCCAGATGCAAAACCGACAAAACAGAAACCGTACACGTATAATGACAACTACGCTGCGAAGATTAAAGAGGAGATAGATCGCTTGATAGAAGCAGGATTCATTTACGAAATTGAACACACCGAATGGGTATCCCCCATTGTGGTTGTGCCCAAGAAGAACGGAAAATTGCGTGTGTGTATTAACCTTAAAAAAGTTAATGCCGCCACGATTAGAGATAGTTATCCTCTTCCTATCACGGAACATCTATTGGAAAGAGTTGCGGGCAAGGAAGTTTACAGCTTTCTTGATGGATTCTCAGGCTATAATCAAGTAGCCATTGCTCCAGAAGACCAACACAAGACGGCTTTTGCCACAGAATGGGGCATATTTGCATTTCGTGTGATGCCATTTGGCTTAACAAATGCACCCGCTACTTTCCAGCGACTCATGTGTCATGTTTTTAAGGAATTCTTACGCAAGAGCTTGGAAGTTTACGTCGATGACTTATGTGCTCATTCAAATGTAAGGCAGACACATATCCCAGAGTTAAGACAAATATTTGATAAATGTCGAGAATATCAGGTTTGTTTGAACCCAGAAAAATGCGTTTTCATGGTCAGACAAGGCAAAATTCTAGGACACATTGTGTCAAAAAATGGAATCTCTACGGACGAGGAAAAAGTGAAGGTAATTGCGGATCTACCTAGGCCGACGAACATCAAAGAGGTACAGGCATTTATGGGCCATTGCGGTTATTATAGGAGATTCATACACATGTATGCAATCATAGCCAAGCCTCTGTACTCTCTTTTGACCAATTTTGAGTGGACAGATGAATGTGAAAATTCATTCAATGAACTTAAACGACGCTTGTGCTCAGCACCTATATTGACTACTCCTGATTGGAGTAAGCCATTCCATGTACATGTGGATGCATCCAATTATGCCATAGGATGTGTGTTAGCACAACCCACGAATGAAGGTAACATAGATCTCCCCATAGCTTATGCTAGCAGACAATTGAACGCAGCAGAAAGAAATTACACCACGACGGAACGAGAAGGATTAGGGATGATCTACGCAGTAAAGAAGTTTAGGCATTACTTGTTGGCCAACAAATTCAAGTTCTTTACAGATCATCAAGCCCTATTATATTTAGTCAACAAACCATGTAACACAGGACGACTGATACGTTGGTTTCTATTACTCATGGAGTATGATTTTGAAGTAGTAGTCAGGAAAGGAAAGACACATCTTAGAGCTGACCACCTTTCAAGATTAACCTCAGGAGAAGCTCCTCAAGGAATAACCGATGAATTACCAGATGCATACTTGTTTAACCTTGAGATAGCACCAGAATGGGCTAAGCCTATAGTCCCTATTCTGACATACGGACCCAAGAATCCTAGGATAAAGATCAGAGAAGGAGAAATTACCAAGTCTCAGAATTATCAAATAATGGCAGGAAGCATATATAAACAGGATAATCAAAAGATTCTTGCTTGTTGTGTAGATGAATCAGAACATGCGAATTGGTTGCAATTAGCACACATAGGTGCACTAACGCAACATCATTCAAAACATCGAACCTTACAGACTCTGCATAGATTAGGAGTATATTGGCCTACGATGGAAGCAGATGTCTACAAGTTGTGTAAGGAATGCCATGTTTGTTGTGAAAGACCACCAGTGGAGCATGCTACATTGTATCACGTGTCTCTCACACCCGACTGGAGTGAACCATTAGTGACCTACTTGAGGACGAACACATTCCCTCAAGGAATGACCTTAGCTCGACAACGCAGTCTAGAGCAGGAAGCTCAAGACTATTCACTTATTGGCGATAATTTATACAAAAGAGGACGAGATGGATATCTAAGACAATGTGTTCATGAAAGTGATTATCTGAACATACTAGAGACTGCACACCAAGGTGTTGCAGGAGGTCACTTTGGACCCGATAGGATAATCAAAGCCATCCTCTTTTCAGGATTATGGTGGCCCACTCTTCACATGGATGCTCATACCTATGTAAGGAGATGTGATGTGTGCCAAAGAACTCAGTTTCCTACTCGCAGAGATGAAATGCCATTGAAACCCATGATGGGCGGACGTGCATTTTCTAAGTGGGGTATAGACTTTGTAGGACCCATTAACCCCCCTGCAAAAGGTACACATGCGGAATACATTATTGTTGCCACAGATTATCTTACGAAATGGGTAGAGGCAAAAGCCACAAAAAAGAATGATGCTCACACGACTGCAAA
Organism: Ceratopteris richardii; assembly: GCA_020310875.1. Taxonomy (NCBI): domain Eukaryota; kingdom Viridiplantae; phylum Streptophyta; class Polypodiopsida; order Polypodiales; family Pteridaceae; genus Ceratopteris; species Ceratopteris richardii. Next base: position 28,097,444 of record CM035435.1, on the reverse strand, counting down.
ATTCTTATTTGAGAATGTCTTTACAAGATATGGATTGCCTATAGAGTTAGTGAGCGATCGAGGCACTCACTTTCTAAACCAAGTCATTGAATATTTGTTACAGGATTTTATGGTGATTCACAAGAAATCTGCACCATATCATCCTCAGGCCAATGGTCAGGCTGAAAGCACTAACAAGATACTTTGTAACGTACTGACGAAACTCGTGAACAACAAACGTTCAGATTGGGACAAACAGCTACACCACGCTGTTTGGGCATATCGAGTGGCCTACAAGACCGTATTCAATGCAACTCCCTTTCAAATGGTTTATGGTCAGACTGCAGTACTTCCTTTGGACTTCTTGATACCGACCCTTAAGGTTGCACAAGAACATCAGTGGACCGGCCATGAATTAACAGCAAGAATAATGGACTTGGAACGATTAGGAGAAACCAGGCTAAAGGCAGCAGCAGGAATATACGCAGCGAAGAAGCGACAGAAAGCATATTTTGATGCACATGTGAAAGATAAAGGCCTAAAAGAAGGAGATTTAGTTCTAGTGTATACGCTGAAACAGCATGCACGGAAGTTAGAAAAGCGAGGTTATGGACCTATGATCATTAACAGACTCTCGACTAGTGGAGCAGTACAGTTAGCCACCTTAGAAGGAGATATAATGCCTAATTACATTAGTGGCTGTAGAGTCAGGTTATATCAAGAACCTCTTACTAAGGATATGCTTAGACGACTCACGTTGGCAAAGAAGCGTAAGGAGGAAGAAAATAGAATACGAGCGGAAGCTCAGGCAGAAGCCATAGAACGCATTAAGCGCATGAAGCTAAGAAGACAAGGACTAGGGAGAGAACATTATAACCATCTGGAAACATCACCCAGATATCCCATGGCCATGTGTCAAGTAAAGTCAACCACTCATCCTAGCATAGTGGACAGGAGACCATTCATTACAGTAAGGCTAGCGCACGGTAACCATAGCCAAGAACTCAGGGCTTTGATTGACTCAGGTGCTGCGACTAGTGCGATTAGATGGTCCCACTATAAGGCTTCAGGAATAGAAATGCGGCCAATTGAGGCATACCTCATAGGCCTAGGAGGCATGGAAACCCCTTGCATGGGTGAGGTGGACCTTCCTATCCTCGTTAAGGATGTGACCATGACAACGAAGCTATTAGTGTGCCATGATGACGACCTGATAGAACCCCTAATCCTTGGCCAAGATTGGCTATACGATCACTCAGTGGACCTAAATCTTAGGCAAGGCTCCTTACAGATTGGTACCTTCGAGCAGAAGCGAGTGATACCGCTTGACTTCCCTAACGGCATTCCGACTGAGGTTTGTAACCCTAGACCCTATGAAATACATGCGAGGGAAGACCGGAAGATCTTTAAACAGACCAGTCACGTTACGTCTACACCAACCCACTCGGGCTTGGCTATGGACAATTGTCAATCAGAAGGACGACAGAAGATCTTCCCTGGGACTTCCTGCAAACTAGAAGAGACAGTTACCCAACTGCAAGGGCAGATGGGCACAATCAGCGGGCAGATGGGCACAATAAGAGGTCAGGTGGGTTGCATAAGCGGCCAAATGAGCACGACACCCTGCGGTGCTCATCCTTCCAAACTTGTTGCGGACTGGCCTAGATTAAAGTTAAATAAGGCATCACTTCCTAATGGGCAGGTCACGCAAGTGTTGGAACTCCCTTCTTTTCCAAAGCAGAGTGTCCATCCGACCTCTCAACCCCAGCAACAACAGAGTCAACCACGACAAAGGAACCCAGACCGATTGCAGTATCAGAGGAAACAACAAGGAAAGCAGTTTAGGCCACCCAAAGGAAGCGGCACCAGACAAATATGGGTGCCAAAAGGACAAAGAGCACTGAAGAACTCCAACGAAACAGAAATCGACAAGAAAAAGGCAGTGCAGAAACAGAATCGATATCCACCATCCCCTCGACCTCCTTCTACAGGTCCGAGCATCCGACAAATGTGGATCGCCAAGAAGTACCTTACCCATAGACCCACGCCCACGCAGATTTGGGTACCCAAACCATGTATCATAGCTCAACCCATAAGCCATGTAACATACAACCCTCACAAATCTTCCCATCCCTCAACACCACCACACGCGATACTACCTTTGACCCCTCAGCAGAAACCCACCACCCACTCCAAGATCCTTAGGAAATGGATACCGAAACGTGTCCAACCGTCTTCCCCTAACCCATTGTCTAACTACCCCCCGACTAACATACAACCTTGTACTAAATCACTAACCTTTAAACCTTGTATAAATTCACACACCATCATCACATATCATTCGTAATCTCATCTCATCAAGAAATGTATGCATGATCTGAAACGTATAGGTCTCTAGAGACCTGCACTAGTGCTGCAAGAAACATTGCATCGATCACATCACAGCACTTGGCTACACGGGTTACGCATCAGTTATGGAAAGGGATTGCGGTCTCACTTTAATGGGATCATAATTAATTTCCATGCTAATGTGTTAATCTTTTGTAGCAGATCTTTCTCATTAGCGCATCCGTCACCATGCAAACCGATGAAGGAACATCTGGAGCAGGCCCCAGTGTAGCGGCTGTGCCCCTCAAGGTGCTACGAGCAGAGTCCCACCCGACTGCTCCACCGCCGGAATTTCAGGGATTTCCAGGGCCCATGCCTATCGACAACCCACCCATGGGCTACACCGAAAAGATACACAGGAACTCTCATTGGTTTCAGGGCCTTGCAGGACCCCTTGCGGACGCGGACTTTATATTTGAATCCTCTCTGACATTTGATGACCGCACGTGGGGAAAGTACCAGTTTTTCTCCAGAGAGTTCGAAGCCCTACAAAGCACCAAGGATTTAACTCATGTTTGGGCCAGAGCAGGCTTCACAGAGTATTTCAGTGATCCTCTAGCCAAACCGGATTTTTACAGGTGCTATTATTTAATCACTACATTGCTGGCATCAGAGAATAAGGACATCCCAGGAACCTTCATATTGCCTACTCTAGTGGATGATCCACCTTACAAGAGGTTTTATCTCTCTAAGGACTTAATCAGAGCAGCCATCAAGATTCATGGAACCCACACACCCACAGATCGAGAGAGATTAATTCCAGAACTGATGAAACGTGGGGATGTCACGAAGTGGGAGGAGATTTCGGCCATTACACCTGAGCTGTCAAAGCCACTAAGGATATGCATGCAACATTTCGCATTTCCAGCTCAGGACAGATTTACCATGCCCCATAAACGAATCTGGTTCGGATTATATTTGGCATGCACGGGACCTCAAACTGTTGATCTGGCAAGCTGGATCATAGATCAAATGTATCTAGCACAGCACAGATGGGAGCGTAAAAAAGTGCTTAATGGATGTTGTGCACTCACAAGAATTGTGTATATGTGCTTGGCTTATGACTTGCCAATTGAGCGTGCACTAACAGGAGAAGAACTGAAGGCATTCAAGGGCACAACGAAGAAAGCCAGGAAGCCCAGTAGGACACGGGCAGGTAAGCGCATGCGAGGCACCATCCCTTGCCTTCAAGTGCCAGAGTTGCCATCACCACAACCCTCTCCAGAGCGACCACAGACAGAAGCTGCTCCCACTGTACAACCTATTCGCATAAGGTTGTCCAGACCAGTGGTTACGGAGGGCACCACTAGTACTGCTGCACCTCAGGCAGCCGCCACCTCAGAACCCACCACCACAACAGCAGAAGCTCCCACCACTATTGGTGCGGAAGCGTTTTCTTTCCCGATACCACATATGGAGGCCGACCCCATAAACACGACATTTGATTTTGAGATGCCTGATGCATTCTCAAACGAATTCCAGTATTCAGAAGCACAACTGTTCTCCCAGGAATATGAGCGTCCCAGCTACCCTACCACGCCGCGAGATCTGCCACAGGGACAAGCTGTGTCGGGCTCTAAAGAAGAAAGAACCGAAACAGACGACGATGAAGGCGACGATGAAGCCAGCCAGAGCTCACATGACGGACAGATAGAGGGCCAAGGCCAACAAACCGACACACACGGCGACACCAGCACATATGAAGATGAGACTTTCGAAGCCGCAGCGTACACACTGGCTATAAAGAAATTATATCGTACCATGGAGAAAGTCTGGGCACGAAAGAAGTTAACTGAAGAGGAGAGCCAGGCATTAATTGAACAGGAACTCATCTCCGGAGGATTCGAAGATGCCTACATCAGAGGGTTCAGAGAGTTAGTCAAATCAGTAGGCTCCCATGAAGCACTCAGGTTTTTACAAAGAAAGCAACTACCACAGTTTGACCCCCGCCGAGTGCGACTACTTTCAAAGCCCGGAGAGTATATTCGTGTACCAACAGGAGCTCAATCTTCAGCACAGGCCAGGGAGGCACGCCTCGCCCCCGAACGTTCATTGACCACCGAACCCATCCTCGTAGATTCCCCACCACGTACCACTGTTGTACATACCACTACTATCCTCGAAATAACATCCACCCCTTCTACTCCCCTCTCACCTCCTCTCTCACCAACCCATCCTGTATCCCCCGCACACCCAACTGTTCACCCCACATCCACACCTGTACAAAGCAACATAGCCACAACCTTTTCCTTACCCATTCATACCACCCTGCCCACACCCAACCCTCCGCATCCATATGTTAACCCCTTCACCCCTTCATCCTTCCCAGCGTTTCCCCCACCTCTAAGACCCCCATTCCCCTTCCTAACCCCACTAACCTTCTCACCAGTCTCACCTCCCCAACCTACCATAACCCCTATTTCCCCGTTTCACCAAGCTGCTCCAACCATTCCCCCTGTAAACTACACTACATTTGTAAATCCCGTATTCACGCCTACACAACCACCCACAATCACACCACTTTTCACAGTCACAACACTAAACACGTCCAATGGTATGGACATATCACCATCCACCTCACCACCACCCACTCCACTCACAACACCCTCATATTTAGGCACGTCACAATTTTCCACAATCACCACTGCATCCACTGTCCCAACCCCATTTCCCATTCCCACTGCATCTACTCCCACTGCATCCTCATTTAGCACTTCACTACTACTATCGCCCACCATAGACACCGCATTTCAACAGATGTTCACATGCATGACGCAAGTCCGCGATGAGTTTGCATCACTCGGCACCAACTATCAACAGCTGCAGAAGACGACGAATGAACTACAAATGCAGCTTAATTCGTTATCAATTGAGAACGCCTCACTGAACAGCCGATACCAAGATTTACGAGAGGCCTATCACAAATTAGAACTAGAAAGTGAGGAGAAAACCAAAGAGGCCACCGCGGATTTGGATAATCTACTTCGAGCCCAGACCGTCCGCAATGCAACGCTTACTAGAAATATGGGCTTACTAAGAAGACACTTAGCCGCAGCAAAAGAGGAGAACCAGAGACTCCAAGAGCAGAATAGAGAGAACTTGGAAGCGGCTTTGGACCATCCAGACCAACCCTTAAGTCCGAGCAGATTCAAGGCAATCCCATCTGAATCGATGCGGATGTTGCTAGATGATCATGTGTGATTGCTCGAGGACTATGATCGTATGAATGAAGAGCATCAAAAGTTAAAGGAAGATCACAAACTGCTACAGCTCAGAGAACCAGCAGCACAACAAGTACAAGTAGCAGCAGAATTACCAGCGCCTACGGACCCTGCCCCTGAAATTTTAGAGGAACTCAACGCACTCCGGGCCCAGGTAACAAATCTCGAATCGAGAATTGCAGTCTATGAAGCACCACCAAGGCCAGACTCCCCACCTGAGCTACCAGCTGAGGAAGAAACCGTCACTATCCCGGTGGAGGAGACATTTGAAGAGGCATATGAACCGATACCCATCCCAGGCGGACGTGTCACGGCCGAAGGCCAGATGACCTATGAATTACCTACCCCCGCGTGGATGAAGACAGTGGAAGAACTCGGAACGACACACTCGGCCAGAGTAGAGGCACAGCTACATGCCATGGCCATAATTGAAGAGAAAATTTTACAGTCACCATTCTTTGCTCAATTGGCCCCGCGACGATACATATCTGGGCATGAGCTCCAATATAAACCATACTTCATGTTAATGGCCGAATACCAGTTAGCCATAGAGAAAGAAACAGGTATGAAACCCATGCATGCCACTCAATTCGAGCCAGAGGACTTGCCACCAAGGGCGCAGAGAGGTGAAATCCTTCAACCAGACTGGCGCAGAGATTTATTGCAAAACTATCCCGAGATGATGAGCACATGGGTGAAAGCGCCGCTGCACTTAAAATTTAATCCATGTTGGGGACCAGTCCCACGACGCCGCTCTTGGACTGCCTTCGCTATTAAGCTACAGAACAATAAGCAGTGCCAAGACTGGCTGAACTATCCCTATTTCAGGCCACCAATCGAGTTACCCACAGTAGGATACATGATGGCGACGATCCGCCACTGGCTCCCTCGATTAAAGCACATGGATGATATTGCCGCGCACATGACTGTCAAAATCTTTGACATGATGCAGATGGTCTTTAAAGTCTTCCGACGCATCAAGGCTCCCCATGTAAACACCCCGGGCTTCGAGCATGGCAACTTTGATTTAGTCTATGATATGAGCACAACGCCATCGCTACGGGTGTGTTACGCCTGGCACTGCAGGATCAAATATCTGCCGGCATGTTACAAGCAGACATTCGAAGAAATGTTCACCACCGGCTTTTGGGAGTACCATTCAGAGGTATTTATAAGCAGGCCCACACACTTATTGCAATTTTTCGCCTGTGAACGAATGGTGTACTCCACACATTATCAGCTCCCACCACCAGACGAGCCACAACCTATCGACTGGGAGAAACTCGAGGCTGATCTAGCCCGAGGCATTCGTATATCAGAACACACCCTCGCTCAAGACCTCCTACAGAACTACATCCGGCAGACCTCACAACAAGGTTCTGTCAGGGACGACAGAAGCGAGAGGGAGGGGGGTGTTGGAAGCAGCCAGAGGCACAGACGCCACGGAAGCATGTAAAGAAGGATCAAGGAGCCAGGCGGATCAATTTTCAAACAAATATATTTCTTATTAATTCTCCAAACATTCAACAGTGATCATTATCACTAATTGTAACATATGTATCATAGAAAACCACATTTTGTAATCCATAGCTCCATTTTGTGCAAGCCGAGGAGTCCTCGAGCTTGAGGAGCTTAGGTAGAATGCTCATACCAATTTTCGTTATTTTTAGACATTGTTTACCCTTCCAAATAGCCTCTAGGACCTATTTTTTAACTAGGCCGGTCACTAGATGTGAAACCGGTCAAAACTAGTCTAGAAACTATAAAAAGAGCTAGAGAGCTCATTTTTGAGGTTGGTTCATTTTGGTTAGTGTGAGCTTAGAGCTAGTTTGAGCTTGTAAGAGTATTCTTGAGTAATAGAGCTAATTTCCCACCTTCCATTGTGTCTTGCTTGTCTCTTCATTGTGTGTGTGTATGTGTGTGTGCATCTTTGTGCTTCTCACCTTCACTCTCACATCATCTCACATTCACGATCTTCATATCACTCCTACCTCTCCCTCGGATTGAAATTAAGGAGGTGAAGCTTCTTAACGTGGTTCTCACCATTGTGCTAGAGCAGCACCTTCTATGGTATCCAGTATGCCCCAAGAAACTCTAAATCTCTTTAGGGGATTTAGGTTTAGGCAACTTTAATATAGAAATGATTTTGTCAGGATCGGGGGCCATACCTTTAGCCGACACCACATGTCCTAAGAGGGTTCCTTCTGTCACAAGGAAATGACATTTGTTTGGATTGAGCTTTAACTTAGTCTCCCTGCATCTTTTGAAAACATTCTGCAGCTGCCTCAAGTGGTGGTCCAAACAATCTAGAGGAGTTTCCTTGTGAGATCCTGAAAACGAAGAGAAGTCATCCATGAAGATTCTAAGTGATTCCAGCAATAGGGGGCCAAAAATGAGATTGACCGTTCTGTTAAAGGTGGCTGGAGCATTTCTGAGCCCAAATGGCATTTTTACATACACATATGTTCCCCAAGGTGTGATAAAAGCAGTCTTTTCACGATCCTCTGGATGTATTGATATTTGGTTGTAGCCACTGAATCCATCCATAAAGCTATATAATGTATGCCCAGCCACTTCTTCAATGACCTGTTCTGCAAAAGGCATAGGGAAACCATCTGGAATGGTCACTTTGTTGAGTGCTCTAAAGTCAACACAAATTCTGATTTTATTAGTATTCTTCTTTGGTACTATAACCATAGGTGAGAGCCACTCTGAGTGTTCAACAGGAATGATGATTCCTGCATCCTCCATCTTTTGGATTTCCACATAGACAGCTTCAGCATATTTTGGATTAAGTCTATAACTCTTTCCTCTTATGGGTTTGGCTCCATCAACCAGAGGGATTCTGTGCTCTCCATAAGTTGCAGGCACTCCTCCTAAGTCTTTATAATGCCAGGCAAAAACATCTATATACTGGGTCAAGAATGATTTTACCTTTTCAAGGAGCCCTGGGTGGCTCCACAACCAAGTGGCCACCAAAACTGGCTGATTATTGTCTTGAGTGCCTAATTGTATTTCTTGGACAGGATTTCTCGCTACCATATTATCTTCGTGTCCATCTGCTTCCTTGTCTTCTTCTACTAGCTTTTCGTGCATTGCTTCATAAGCAGGTGTATTTTGGACTTCAATGTGTTCCTCCTTGTCCTGCATCCATCCTGCAGGGATTTCTTGAATTGGGAAAGAACATTCTTCACTAGAATTTTTTACCTTGCATTTAGCTTTAGAAACTTCGTTATCTGTGGTTGTCACATCCTCCTCCAAGTTGTATTTGAGGGGTGTCTTCCTGCCCCTTCTGTGGTCTGTGATGGGCTCTCCCAATCCATCAACCTGGACCTTTTCCTTATCTTCATCATAACCTTCAGTCGTGCAAGAATTACTAAGAAAAATTCCAAAATAAGAGGAAGAGTTGCCTGCATGTAGCCAATTTAGAATATCCTCTTCTTCCTCAAAATCTATCTGTGGTTGATCTTCTGGTTCTGGTTCCATGCAAATGCCAACCTTTTGCATCATGCTAGTGTTTCCTTGGTCATCCGGGCCTTCTTCCAAGTAAAGCTGTGTCAGCTCTTGCCCTTTCTTTTGTACCCACATAGTGTCCTTGCCCCAATCATGGATGACACTTGCGTGTCTCAACCATGGTCTCCCAATTAAGAGGGGAAATCCTCCTTCAATCTAAGCAATCTTAAAACAACAAAATCCAGTATGAACACATTGCCTTGTATCTCAAGTGGGACTTTTGGAATCACTCCCACAGGCCTTACTTTGCTCTGGTCCGCCAGGGTAATAGTGAAATTTGCCGGACTGGAAGGGTGGAGTCCAATTTTTTTCATTGTATGTTCAGGCATCAAGTTGATGCCAGAACCACCATCCACAATAACTCCCTGAAATTCATGACCTTTTATAGATACTGTCAGTCGAGGACTTTTATAATCTGTAAGGGGTGCTTCCCCTACAATTATTCCTTTATGTAGAACAGCAGTCTTGGCCACTAAACTTGTAGTAGAAGCCTCATCAATTATCTGCAATAACTCTGATATGAATTTTCCATCCATCTTTATTAGATCAAAAATACTAACCTCTTTCTTCATAGACTTGAGTAGTTTAGAAGCTTCTGACTCTTTAATTGAATGGGCTCCACTTGACTTATTCAACTCTTCCTGAGCTCTGATGAATGCATGCCCGATGACATCTCCGGTGCCTATGAGGTTTTCCTTTTGTTTTGGATCTACAGCTGTGGTTGCTTTGTCTTCAGCTACAATTTTGTCTTTGTTGAATCCCCCAATCCTTGATTCTTGACTTACGTCCACTTGAGCCTTCCCCTTGCTTCTTGTCTGCACTGTAAAGGATTCAAGTTCTTCTAATTGTACCACCCTGGTAGACGGTGAGGGCTCATCGACCTGAGGTAATGTTTCCTCCTTGTATACAGAGATCAATTGGAGATGGGGTCCAGAAGTAGAAGCTTGATTCTTAGGACAACCGTTTGTATAATGGTCCCTGGCTTCTGGACAGTTCCTGCAAGGAGGTGCATTTTCTGGGAGAGTGCACCTAGATTGGTAGTGCCCGCATTCTCCACATCTGAAGCAAATAATTGGCCTTCTAGGCCCATTTGCAAAGTTAGTTCTCGGTCTAGGATTATAGTTGTTACCTTGATTCGCTGCAGCTGCCATCACATTTGCTGGTGGCAAAAGTCCTCCTTGTGTCCAGTATGTCGTTGTAGGCATTCCCCTTACTTGGCATTCATGGGCCTCATGCCCAATTTTCCTGCATAATTGACAAGTCACATTTAGCAGAGGACATTCACTTACTATGTGCCCTTGCTTGCTACACATGGAGCACCAGAGTCCATTCTTAATGCCACCTCCTTTGAGATCCTGCAATTCTTGTCTCAGCTGAGCTAATTCTCCTGCTTGGGCTTCCTCTTCCTTTTGGAGCTTGAGTGCTTCAATCTCTCTTCTCAGCTGAGCTACAGCAGTCTCCTCCTCTGTGTAGGGCTTATTCCTTCTCAAGCCTTCCAGCTCCCTTCTTAACTGGATCACTGGGTCCTCCAGTTCTGTACCATAGGTTGGTTGGGAAGAAGTTGCACCATATTGGTGCCTTATCTGCTCCAAGCCTGTGGCCGTATTGATGAACTCCTCAACAGGGGCCGTAGGTAACACTAACTCTTTTATTTTGCATTGGGTGACCACAAGTAGGGGTTTGGCTAACCACTTCTTGACAAAGAAGTCGTGTGGTGGATCCTGTAGTTTAGCCATTAGTGCTTTGGCCCTGGTCACAAACTCTTGGAACTTTTCTCCTGGACCCAATTTCAAGTTTTCCAACTCTTCTATAATGATCTCCGCCGTGTTGCCATGCTGAAACTGATTTTTGAAAGTCTCTTTCATCAAATCCCAAGAGGTAAAGTGGTTTTCAGCAAACTGGCTAAACCACTTGTCTGCCAGACCTTCCAATGTGGCAGGGAAGAGTATCAAGAAAGCATCTTCCCTACCCATTAGACCTCTAGTCTTGCATAATGCAAGAAATCTTCGAATGTGCTCATCTGGATCCTCATGGGCTAAACCTCTGAAGGAGGGAAATTTTATGTTTAATCTGGAGAGTAAGGTTTCTAGGTCTACTTGTCCTGCCATGCTTCCTACAGATGAAGTTGATGAAAGTGGACTCGATGATCCTCTGACTGCCCTTCTTCTTGTCTGCTTGCACTTGACCCTCAAGGTTTGTGACCGGGTTGCGGTCATGAGCTGGTCATAGTCTACTTGAGCTGGTCATAGTCTACTTAATATGAGGCACTTGATATAAGTATGTACCTATTAGTAGTCCACTGGAGTGTTAATGTCGACACTGGAGTATTGGTCTCCAATTTCAATTGACCTTCTCCTAAGCTCAAATCTCCTTGGATGTCCCACCGTGCGTGCCAAATTTGTTGGGCTTCTTGGATAGGAAGGAGTTTGAGAGTTTGTAGGAGAAAAGGAAGATAATGAAAATGGAATAACCTTGAAAACTTCTACAGAAGAGTACGCCTGGAAATCTTGAATGTTGATTATATTGAAACGATTACAATGACTAAATACAATCCAAGTCAATAACTGAATACAACTACAGAGAATGTTCAGTGGAGGACCAATTATCTCAAGTCTTCTGGCAGCGGCCTCTTCTGCACCAGTCCTTCACTTGCTTCAGGCTTCCCTTGTGCACACCTTGCACCAAGTTTCCACCAAGCTGAGGAATGGATATCTTCGCGGCGCGCACACACAACAGACCTTGGGACTCTTGGAGTATATCTTTGCCTTCTCTGCACACCTTCTTCTTTACACTTCTTGCACTCTTCACTTCTACCTCTAAGTGTTGTCGCACACTGGTGGCTCTTCACTTCCCCTTCTTGCTTCCTCTGAAGCTCTCCACTCTTCACTTTCAATGTGTCTAGAATAGCCTTTGCCTTTGCCTTTTGAATGCGTCGGTCGCGTGACGTCTAACTGTCATAGACTCCTGGGCTTCCTTTGATGGCTCAAGATTGTCTTTTCAGTTGGCCAACGACTTGCTCCTTTTGTCCTGTAGTGACTTTAGACAAAAAGAAAAATTTTGATTGGTTGGCCATATTCCCACATGTGCATACCCGACCGCTTCACGTACCTTTACCTTTTCCCTTTTAATTCGTCACTTTTGTACCTAAGAGGGGTTCACCTGGACCCTCCACCTTACTTTAAAGACACCCTTTGACCTTAAGGGAATTTAGAAAATACTTCTGCAATATTGCCAAATGAACAATTAAAAGTCCTCTTTTTATGACAATTGAGGGTGCACTACTGTGCACTTTGACCCTAGAATTTAACTTTGACCTTGACTTGCCGGTTTCGACCTTGCGAGGGCTCAACAATGCATGTGCATTATTATTGCATATGTGTGTGTACACATGTAAGTATGTATGTATGCATATGCATATGCATTATGTATGCATATGCATATGCATTATGTATGCATATGCATTATGTATGCATATGCATTATGTATGCATATGCATGCATGTATGTGTATGTGTGTCTATGTCTCTCTATGTGCGAGTATGCATATATGTGTGTGTATGTGTGTGTATATGTGTGTATGCATGTGTATGTGTGTGTATGTATCATTATGTGTGTATGTGTCTATGTGTGTATGTGTGTGTATATATGTGTGTGTCTATGTGTATGTGTGTGCGTGTATGAGTGTGTATGAGTTTATGTGTGTGTATGTGTCTATGTGTGTGTATGTGTCTATGTGTGTATGTGTATGCATGTATGTATGCATGTGTGTGTATGCATTATGTATGCATATGTGTATATGCATTATGTATGTGTATGTATGCATGTGCATTATGTATGCATGTAAGTATGTATGTATGTATGCATATGCATATGCATTATGTATGCATATGTATGCATGTATGTGTATGTGTGTGTATGTCTCTCTATGTGTGTGTGTGCATACATGTATGTGTATGTGTGTGCGTGTATGTGTGTGCATGTATGTGTGTGTGTATGTGTTTATGCATGTGTATGTGTGTGTATGCATCATTATGTGTGTATGTGTGTATGTGCGTATGTGTATGTGTGTATATGCATTATGTATGCATATATGTGTGTATGCATTAAGTATGTGTATGTATGCATGTGCAGTATGTATGCATATGTGTGTGTATGCATGTAAGTATGTATGTATGCATATGCATATGCATTATGTATGCATACATATGCATGTATGTGTATGTGTGTGTGTATGTATGCATATGTGTGTGTATGCATATATATGTGTGTATGTGTGTGTATGTGTGTGCGTGTATGTGTGTGTATGTGTGCATGCATGTGTATGTGTGTGTATGCATCATTATGTGTGTATGTGTGTGTGTATGTGTGTATGTGTGTGTGTGTCTATGTGTATGTGTGCACATCTATGAGTGTGTATGTGTTTATGTGTGTGTATGTGTCTATGTGTGTGTATGTGTCTATGTGTGTATGTGTATGCATGTATGTATGCATATGTGTGTATGCATTATGTATGCATTATGTATGCATTATGTATGCATTATGTATGCATATGTGTGTGTATGCATTATGTATTTGTGTGTATGCATGTGCATTATATATGCATGTAAGTATGTATGTATGCATATGCATATGCATTATGTATGCATATGCATGCATGTATGCGTATGTGTGTGTATGTCTCTCTATGTGTGTGTATGCATATATGTGTGTATGTGTGTATGTGTGTATGCATGTGTATGTGTGTGTATGCATCATTATGTGTGTATGTGTGTATCTGTGTGTGTATATGTGTGTGTCTATGTGTATGTGTGTGTCTATGAGTGTGTATGTGTTTATGTGTGTGTATGTGTCTATGTGTGTGTATGTGTCTATGTGTGTATGTGTATGCATGTATGTATGCATATGTGTGTGTATGTATGGGTATGTATGCATGTGCATTATATATGCATATGTGTGAGTATGCATTATGTATATGTATGTACACATGTGCATTATGTATGCATATGTGTGTGTATGCATGTAAGTATGTATGTATGCACATGCATATGCATTATGTATGCATATGTATGCATGTATGTGTATGTGTGTGCATGTCTCTCTATGTGTGTGTATGCATATATGTGTGTGTATGTGTGTGTCTATGTGTGTGTGTACGTGTGTGTGTATGTGTGTATGCATGTGTATGTGTTTGTATGCATCGTTATGTGTGTATGTGTCTATGTGTCTATGTATGTGTATATATGTTGTGTGTATGTGTGTGTGTCTATGCGTATGTGTGTGTGTCTATGAGTGTGTATGTGTTTATGTGTGTGTATGTGTCTGTGTGTGTATGTGTCTATGTCTGTATGTCTATGCATGTATATATGCATATGTGTGTGTATGCATTATGTGTGTGTATATGTGTGTGTATGTGTCTGTGTGTGTATGCATTTATGTATGCATGTGTGTGTATGCATTATGTATGTGTATGTATGCATGTGCATTATGGATGCATTATGTATGAATATGTGTGTGTATGCATATATGTGTGTGTGCATGTATGAATGTGTGTGTATGCATGTATATGTGTGTGTATGCATCATTATGTGTGTATGTGTGTATGTGTGTATATGTACATGTGTGTGTATATGTGTGTGTGTCTATGTGTATGTGTGTGTGTCTATGTGTGTATATGTGTGTGTGTGTATGCATATGTATGTGTGTGTGTGCATCCATACCTGGCTTCAACGCGTATGCTTGCTCTCTCTCACTCTCTCTCTCTCTCATGCTCTCTGTCTCTCTCTCTCTCTCTCTATCTCTCTCTCTCTCTCTCTCTCTCTCTCTCTCTCTCTCTCTCTCTCTCTCTCTCTCTCTCTCTCTCTCTCTCTCTCGCTCTCTTGCTCTCTCGTGTCCAAATCCCAGCACAAATGTGCCGGGAGAAATCAGAATTTTTTTTAACATTCCAGAGTGTCGCTTATGCGATGCTCTAGAGCACAAGACGTTGCTTATGTGATGCAAAAACATTGTAGTCAGTTTGCCAATGTCGCTACTTAGCGATGCTATTTGTGACGCATGATTTTACCATTGCATAAGCGATGCTACCGTCACTTATGCGACAAATAGTCCTTTAAAAAAAGTCCAAAAACACTAGCATTGTTTATGCGACGCTAGCATTGCTTATGCAACACTAGCGTCTCATAAGCGATGAAACCCGTTTTTTTTTCAATTTGGGGGCGTCGCTACGCCTCCTATTTCTTGTAGTGTTAGAAGACATGTATTCCCCCAAGGTGATCAGAGTGGAGGGTGTTCATTTTACATGCCAAGAGATTTCCAGCCAAAACTAGAAATTGTCTAAAGCACATAAACACTTCAAACTTTGCATTCAATGGATACACCCATGTATCCATGGAAATACCATGAATTAATTCATGAAGTAAAGGTAATTCTTGAAAGAAGGTGTCTGCATAGGACCATAGACATCACTATGAACAAGTTGCAACTTCTGAGTAGCTCGAACGGAACCATCTTTCGGGAAGGAGCAATACTACATTTTTGCCAAAAATATAGGCTTCACATTCATGTTTACTAGGTGTCTCAAGTTTGGGTAAAGAGGTCATTAATAATTATATAAAATTTAATAATACTCACAAAGGCATCCAGATGATCTCGCATATACTCGTTCAAACGCCGATATCCAAAATGTGTAGCATACGCAATCTCATGTTTCATAGGATATCAGCCATAATCCTTTCGCTGCATTGAAACAAATAAAAAAGATTAGTTTCTTGCATTTTAACTAAAATAAAAAATATACTCACAATAATACATATACTTACAAATGTAGCTACAAAACCATGATGGCCCATTTGGTGTAGATACGATGTGTGGCCCAACTCAACTCTCTTCTTTGCAACAGCTTCTTTATTTAAGAAAAAAGAAATACATAAATTAAATGTAAAAAATTACTAAAATATATGAAAATTATAAATATAAACTATTAATGTGTATACCTTCTACTGAGGAAATGACTCCTGAAGATGTAACTATCTACGAAAAAATTGCAACGTCTTAGGTGGTATGTTAGGTCGCCTCTTATTTTTTCCACCATACAATATCTCCTGTTATTTTAATCTCAAACAAAAAAAAAATCAGAATACATACACATATATACACACACATACACATACACATACCCACATACACATATACATGCAAACATATATGCATACATATACACATATACATACATATAACATAAACACACATATACATATCCACATATATACATACACACATGCATGCATATACACTCATTCATACAAAATACATGCATTTATCCCACAATAATGTGTATTTGTGTATATGTGAATATGTGTGTATGTGTAAATGTGTATATGTGAATATGTGTGTATGTGTAAATATATATATATATGTGAATTTTTTGTGTATGTAAATAATCAGATTATTAATATCAAATACCATTATTTGTAGATTCTGATCAATCAGATGGAACTCCACCACCATCTCATCATCGTGCAACGACTATATACTATAAGTATATCAAACATTTAATTTTAAATATATTTGATGGATACATAACTTATATATTTTTTTGTTTCTTATTATAATCAGATTTTGATCAATCAGAGGGTACTCCACCACCTCCTACCCATGCAACAACTTCACATGTGTCCTCCGATAGGAATTATGATGAATTTTACTATCAAGAGCATATTATATGTTGGTGTAACTCTTGTTATGGCAGGTATCGAAGACCACGATTGGAATGTATTGAACATGAGGCAGAGTATGGTACTTTTGAGCATGCACCATCACCTAGTCAACGTGATAATGCTTGGGTATGTATTTTTTATATAAATTAATGTCATTATTTTATTTAAAAACCATAAACAAAATCAAATTACTGTTGATATACAAGAATACTTGCTCGATCATGATGATGATGATAATTTTTCTCATAATGTTAATATACCTCGTACACATCATGGACTTGCTGTTCATCAATTACAAGCAGAGGTTTCTAGAAATCCTCTACCTCCTGGTTTAGAGATTGAAACGGTTGGAGATTATCCATTGCTAGCTCGTGATCGTTCTCTAGTACAAACATATGATAGAAGAAGATATGGAGGATGGAATAGAGGACCACTTCCTTTAGATGGACAGGTTTTCAACTTTTGGGGTAATCGCTATATGATTGCTACATCCACTATTATTAATGTTGGTCATGGTCTCTTTATTGTAGAGGATTTGTATGTGCCTCCAAACTCTGAAGTCACTCTTATGTAATTTTGTTGGTCCTATATATGGATGGGGAGATTGGCATCGACTTTCACGTTATGTTCAAAGCATGAGTAATTATGGAATATGCTTGAACACAACATCCCTTAATAGTAGAAGGATTTTACATGCAGAAAATGAAAGATTATATATTGATGGAAGACCTTACACACATGGAAATATAGCATGTTTGATAAATATTAGTCGAGGGTTACATAATAGTTCAAGGACTAATTGCACATTTGAGGAGCATGAAAATAGTCATGAATCACCATACATGAGTAGAGATGTATCAAGATACATAGTTGCCAATGCTATTACTAAATTACATGATGGTGATGAACTATTAGTGAATTATGGATGGCGTAGGCCTCCAAGAGCACCTTTTAGTTAGAGAGAATAAAAATTTTCTATCCATATTTAATAACTTATATATTTAATTTTATGTTTAAAGTTTACTTTTTATTCATTTATGGAATGCTAATGAATTTTATTTATATGTGTAGATTCCAACATATGATGTTGATGATATTCCTCCACACCATTCACAATTACCAGTAAAACCTCATTTATCAGAAGCTTCTATGAGGAGGCTACGCAAAAGTGATCATGTGAAATATGCAAGGTTGAAAGATCTATATTCAAAAGAAGATAAAGTACAAGATTTGTGTGACAATGATGAAGATGATGGCATGGCAGATTTTATTGAGGATTGGTATCAAAATGAGAGTGAGAGCATTGATATTTTTAAAAATGAGAAATATCTTCTAGAGGAATGTCTAAAGCATGTATATGAAGGAAGTCGTTTGACACGACTAATTGCGAGATTACTTATTCTCAATCTTTAAAATGGTTTTGGATGGAGTAATGTATCTGTTTCGACACTATTAAGGTATAATTTTCAATTTTCTATATATATATATATAGAAAATTGAAAATATATACCTTAATAGTGTCTATATATACCTTAATATATATATAGACATATATATATATATATATATATATGTCTATATATATATATATATACATATATATATATACATATATATATATATATATATATATATATATATATATGTATATATATATATATATATAGAATAAATATGTATATATATATATATATATATATATATATATATATATATATATATATATATATATCTACATGCATATATAAACATACACATAATATACATGAATGTATACACACATATAAACATATACACACATACACATGTTATGAGAGTAAGGTCAAATTATACATACCCATATCGAATGAAGATTTTTTGTCCATTTAGCCTTTAGAATTGTCCACCCAACCTTTAGAATCTTCTTGACACATATGTTTCTCCTATTTTAGTCGACCTAATACCTGTGTTGCTAACTCTTTTAAATAAAAATATTAAGTATCAGTTAGCTATGCAGGTATTAAGTCATATGTAAAATGGGAGGAGCAAATTTATCTTGAAGATTTTGAAGGATGGAAAAATAATTTTAAAGGATGGGCGGACAAAAAGTGTCCATTCAATGCAAGTTTTTATTCTTACTTTAGATAAGGTAAGAACAAGAACTTGCATTGAACGGACACTTTTTCTCCACCCATCTTTTAAAACTATTAATGCATCTTTCAAAATATTCACGATAAATTTGATCCTCCCATTTTACATATGACTTAATACCTTCATAGGTAATTGATACTTAATATTTGTAAATAGCTTAGCAAGACAAGTACTAGATTGAGTATAAAATGGGAAACTGCCAGACGATTCAATGGTCTAGATATGAAAATCTGCAAACCATAATATACAAAAAAATAATTAAAAACATATACACACATACACATGTTATGAGAGTAAGGTGAAATTCTACATACCTGTATTGAATGAAGATGTTTTCTCCATCTAGCCTTTAGAATTATCCACCCAACCTTTATAATCTTCTTGACACATATGTTTCTCCCATTTTTGTCGGCATAATACCTGTGCTACTAACTCTTTTGCATACAAATATTAAATATCAATTAGCTATGCAGGTATTAAGTCATAAGTAAAATGGGAGAACCAAATTTATCTTAAAGATTTTGAAGGATAGAAAAATAATTTTAAAGGGTGGGTGGAAAAACCTGTTCATTCGATGCAGGTTTTTATTCTTACTTTAGCTAAGGTAAAAACAAGAACTTGCATTGAATGAACACTTTTTGTCTGCCCATCCTTTAAAACTATTAATGCATCTTTCAAAATATTTGCGATAAATTTGATCCTCCCATTTTACTGATGACTTAATACCTTCATAGGTAACTAATACTTAATATTTGTAAACAACTTAGCAAGACAGGTAATAGATTGACTAAAGAATGGGAAACCGCCAGACGATTCAATGGTCTAGATATGAAAATATACAAACCATAATATACAAAAAACAATTAAAAACGAAATCAAATATACACATCTACACATGCATACATACATATACACACATACACATTCATACATACACATACATACATACATACATACATACATATATACACATATATACACACATACATAACTATATATGCATACATATACGCATACATATATATATACATACATATACACATATAAAACACATATACATGCATATATACATATACACATACACATATGTATATGCATGCACATGCATATACACATCCACATACACATACACATAATCATACACATATATTAAATTATATGCATATATATATGTATATTTATTTATTTACTTTTTTTAATATATCTTTTTTTGATGAACTTACAAGTTATTATCTGAAAAGTTTTTACCAAGTCAGAATATTCTTCCTACCTCACATGATGAAATGAAGAAGATAATCAACAATCTTGGTATATATTATCAATGTATGCATGCATGTCCTAACAATTGTATTTTATATAGAGGTGAATATGCAGACTCTTTGACATGTCCCAAATGTCAATCTCCTTGATATAAGGGCAAAGAAGGTAAAATCCCAAAAAATGTATTGAGACATTTTCCATTGGCTCCATGGATTAGACATATGTTTCAAAGCCCCAAATTATCAAAGCTTTTGATATGGGGACATGATCAAAAAAATACTGATGGAATAATCAAAATTCCTCATGATAGTGTTGCTTTTCAGCATATTGATTCTACATGGCCTGAGTTTGCACAAAATCCATAGAATCTAAAGTTAGGAGTTGCATTAGATGGGGTTAATCCATTCTCCATGAAATCCAGTAAATGGTCAACATGGCCAGTGGTAGTCATAAGCTACAATCTTCCACCATATCTTAGCATTAAAAAGGAATATTTAATGCTTTCACTTTTAATCCCAAGCCAAAGACAAGTTATAGATATGAATATATATCTTGATCCTCTCATTGACGATCTCCAAGAGTTATGGAGAGGTATTAATGTCATTGATGTATCGAAAAGAATCAATGAAAGACATATTATGGTTCGTGGTATTGTGGCTTGCACTATTCACGATTTTCCACGATATGGTGTTTGTTTAGGTATTGAAGTAATTTTTTTTTATTCAATATGCATATAAATAAATATGATTTAATCTAATTATATTTTTTATCGTTTTCATGATGGAGGAATATCTACTTAAGGTTATAAAGCTTGTCCATATTGTGGTGATTGGTTGAGATCAATCTATAGTAAGAATCTCAACAAAAATATTTATCTTCGATATCGATGATTCTTGCCTGATGATCATCCATTAAGATCTAAAAGAGAAGCGATACATTTTAATGGAAAGCTTGAAACAGGTCAGTGTCCAAAACCTATGACGCCTATGGATTGGTATAAAAAATAAAGAGATGGACCTCTGATAGATCGAGAATCAGAAATCTTCAGTGATGATGAAGATTATGAGTATGTGAAGAGAGGTAAAGGAACATATCAACATGGTAATCTTTGGAGTATTGGAAAGAGTTAAAAGTATGTCATCTTCTTGATCCTATGTATATATTCAAGAATATTGGTTATTCACTATGGCAACATCTTCTTGGACTAAAAGATACCATAGTATCAAGGAATGATTTGAAAGATCAAAAATCAAAACCAAAGTTATGGCCAGTTTTTGATAGACATCGACAGGAAACACCTTATGCACCTGCTCCTTGGGTACTTACAACAAAAGAGATACAGACTATCAACAATAGAATTCAATTGAGTAAGACTCCTATAGGATATGGAGCATCTTTTCAAAACATGTTTACTATGGATGATAAGAGCTTATCTAGGTTAAAGACCCATGATTGGCATAACTTTTTGAAACATATTTTACCTTTGGTTATCGATGGATGTACAAAGAAAGGAGTACGAGATGTGGTCTATTGTCTTGGATCGCTTATAACGTAATTATGATACTTTTATATTTAATATGTATGAATATTGGATATCTTTTATTTTTGAATTAACTTCTTTATAATTTTTTTTATGATATGTATAGGTGGATTACATCCAAAGAGATTGACAAAAACTCGATCCCACAAAAAAAAACATGAATGCAAAGAGCTACTATGTTTGATGGAGAAAGAACTTCCTACTTCATTATTTGATATTCAGGTTCATTTATTAGTCCATCTTGTAGATGAAATAGAGATTGCAGGTGTTTTCAACACTCAATGGATGTTTTGGGTCGAGCGATTTATGGGAATATTAAAAGGTTATATGTGACAAAGAGCGAAACCAGAAGGATCCATGGCAAAGGGTTGGATGCATTAAGAGTGCATGTATTACGTTAGTGAGTACCTGGAAAGAGTTCATGAAGAAGCTCCACGTGCATGGACCAACGAGTCTTCTTCAAAAATAACAGATGAGGTATTATCAAGTAAGGGAGTTCCATTTTTATTCACATTTCAAGAAAAAAATGATGTTTCTACTTTTGTAGCATATAATAGTGAATGCATGCAAGCATTCCTTAGCAAGTACGAATAGGGACTTCAAAATCTCTGAAGTAAAAGGCGAAGAAACAAAAGATATAGACGTAACCTCGATAATAATGAGAATACAGATATATCTTCTTTCATGGATTGGCTATATAGTCGTTTGCAACGCGCCAATGCAAATAATGAAGAAATCTCAGACAAGCAAAGAGAGTTAATGATAGGTTGTGAACGAAAGGTAATATTATTTTAATATTATTATACTTCTTTCATATATGTATATTAGTTTCTATTTACTAATTTAATTTCTTTTGCAGCCTCGAATGTTCACTAATATGTGGGCTTTTGGACAGCATATTAGAATCAAAGCCATTGGTTCTTTACGTAAAACAGAGGATTCTAGTATTGTTGCTTCTTTCAAGCAACTATCACGTGCTAGCTCAAAAGACACAAACCTTATAGATGGCGAACTTGGTTACGTAGGAACTATTGTTGGTATCTACAAAATTTCATTTCGTACATTCAAACAGGTAGAAAAAAGTTTATAGTTTTTATGATAGAGTTAGCTATTTTTTTAAGCACCTAATAATGGGTTGTTGTTTTTATATATTTTGGTAGGTTATTTTGAAGGTTGACTGGTTTCGAGCCAAGTATAAAGGTAGTAATTCCACATTAAGAAAGGAATTATCTCGGTTTTGGGCAATTGATTCTTCCAAGGTAATGCGATCTACTAAAGAACCATATGTTCTTCCTAGGCATATTGAACAAGAATTTCTTTATAAAAACCCAGATGCTCACCCTTGGTGGCAAGTCATTCATGTTCAACCTAGAGGTAGGTCATTGTTTGAACAGCTTATTGTTAGAGAGATCAAAGAAAGTCCTCTTGATGATTCAACATCAGATACTGATACATCAACATCTAAAAGAGAAATTAGAATCATCATACGTGATAATGATATTAATCTTTTTAATGAAGAGGATAATACTCTACATGCTGATTCTACTGATGAGGAAGAGGAATTACCAGAAATCGATATTAATCCATCAATAGATGATGTAACTCATGAGAACACAGATTTAACAATAGAAGAAATAAATGAAATCAATAAGGATAATGAAGATGGGACTATATTGATGTCTTACCAAAATAATGGCAATAACGAAAACATATGAGCAGATTAGATAGTAAATTCTACTCTAGTTATGGATCAATAACTTGAAGCTTCTGAATGGATATTAGATAGTAGATTTTTTATTCAACTTGAATAACGATGAATCCTACTAGAGAGATGAAATCATGTTCTTTTAAGTTAGGACATGAAGCTCGTGGGTATGCCTAATTATTTTATATATAGCTTTATCTTCGAGGAGCAAATTTTTATCATGTATGTATGCATATGTGTGTGTATTCATGTGTATTATATGTATATAAATGTTAATATGCATATATATGTATTTCATGTATATGTATGTGTGTGCATGTGTGTGATATATGTACACATGTGTTAGTATGCATGTGTATATATGCATATGCATTTATGTAAAATATTCATGTATTCATGTAATATATGCAAGTGTTTATAATTGTGTATGCATGTATAAGTGTACATTTGTGCATGTAGGCATGTATATGTGATGTGTACATGTATATATGTATATGTGTCTATGTGTAAATGTGTACATGTAAATATGTATGCATGTATATATATATATTTATGTGTGCATTTAGGCATGTATGTGTGATGCATAATATATGTACTCCATTTTATATTTATGTATGTGTATCTACATGATGTGTATATATATTTATATATATTATGATCCTCATTGATTCGAGTAGCCATATATAGAGGCATAAGGTTGGGAGGAGAGACATCTCTCTAGTAGGACGTCAAAGGAATAGATGCAATGTGTACAAATACTTCAATCATATGGCTAAAAGGTTGATTTAGAGTTTTTAAATTAGGGGTTTTAAAACCCTAATATCAAAGTTAGTGTTTTCAAATTAGGATTTATTTGTTTATATATAGATATATATATCCGTGTGCATGCATGTGTGTATGTATGTGTTTCTATATATGTGTGTGCATGTGTATGTATGTGTATCTATATGTGTGTATGCATGTGTTGTGTGTGTGTATATGCATGTGTATATGTATATATGCATGTGTATATGTATATATGCATGTAAATATGACTATATGAGTCTATGTGTGTGTACATATGATTATGCATGTGTATGTGTATGTGAGTATGTGTATGTGTATGTGAGTATGTGTACATGTC
Organism: Ceratopteris richardii; assembly: GCA_020310875.1. NCBI lineage: Eukaryota > Viridiplantae > Streptophyta > Polypodiopsida > Polypodiales > Pteridaceae > Ceratopteris > Ceratopteris richardii. The sequence continues at coordinate 28,072,874 of CM035435.1, read as the reverse complement.
TATGTGTATTCATTATATGTGTGTAACTGCATGCCTGTGTATGTGTGTGTAAAAATGTGCATGTATGTGTGTGTATGTATAAATGTGCATGTATGTGTATATGTGTGTAAATGTGCATGTATGATGTATATGTGTGTATTTGTACCTCTAGTCTCACTCTTTTCTCTCTCTCTCATATACATACATACACATATAAACACACATGCTCATATCCACATATATATACATAAAAGCAATGTGCTCCATGCATTATCGCGACGATGAGCCATAAGTGTCCGCATCTCTTTTAGACACCACTTATGTGACCATCATGTCCCAAAATCTGTCTCAAGTGAACTAAATACATATTTTTTATCCCTCTCATCATGCTCACTACAAAAATAAAAACAAATCATGTAAATAAAACATAAGATATTTATTTCAATTTATATGCAAAATTTATACTTACTTCCACGGTAAGTGGACAAGGCGCAGGTAAGAGTCGCATAATGCCCGCATTCTTCTCTTGAACTCCAATCCATTCCCTATGTAAACAATGTTCCCCTCTGGCTCTATATGGCACTCTAGCTCTAAGGTGCCTATGCATGTCCTCATAGCCAACTCTGCTCTACTATCATGATCTGGATGTGGTATAGGTGTCATGAAAATAGATAGATAAAAATAAATAAAAATATGTCTTATAATATCATTAAAATATTTTATGAAAAAAAACATACCTATGAGCAGATAGTTGTCTCCCTGCATGAGGAGCCATAGAAGAGACCTCCTCTGATCACTGGGTAAGCATCTGGATCATATAATCCACCTCATCATCAGGCATCTCTGAGTACTCATGCATGATGACCCCTACAGTATCATACCGAACTTTTGCTCTCACAAGACTTTTTGTGAGAGTGAGTTTCACCTTTCTCTCTCTACTAAGATCCATAATACCTATTATATAAAACAAAATGGGTTAGAAAGCAATATATATATGTGTACATATGTATGTGTGTATATGTGTATGGTGTATATGCCAGAGTGTGTGTATGCATGTAAACATGTATGTATGCATATGCATGTGCATTATGTATGCAAATGTATGCATGTGTGTGTATGTGCGTGTGCATGCATGTAAGTATGCATGTATGCATATGTATGCATGCATGTGTATGTTGGAGTTAGACGTCTGCGGAAGCACGCGAACAGCACAAGGAAGAAGAAGAAGCTTGGAGCACAACACACAAGACTGAATGTATTACTAGAGAATGTACAAAGATAAGTAGCCCATTAGGGCAATAGGCGTATATACAAGCCGGGGAAAAAAAAAACCTCCTAAACAGGGAAAAAAGTGCCCCGGTGGTCCTAGAGTGTTCACACACATCACTACCTAAATATATCAACAAATCCCCCCTGGGAGTGATGCGGTGAACAAGGAGCTGGCACTCATGTATAAGGAAGTGCCGAGCTATGTGGAAATCACTCCACAAAAGGAAGTAAGCCCAAAGCTTTGCGGAAAGCTTCAAACTTCTCCCTAGGCAGAGCCTTCGTGAAAAGGTCTGCAATGTTCTCCTGTGTGGGCACATATGCCAAGCTGATCTCCCCAGCAGAGAACCTCTCCCTGACATAGTGATAATGCACCTCAATGTGCTTAGTGCGAGCATGGAACACAGGGTTCCTCGCAACTGCCAATGCGCTCTGACTGTCAGTGAAGATGGTGGTGGCAGAAGACTGGCCAACACCCAAATCAGCCATAAGGCGTCTGAGCCACACACACTCAACAGTCGCTGTGAAAGCTGCCCTATACTCAGCCTCACAACTGGAAGTGGCCACAGTAGGCTGCTTCTTGCTCAACCAAGATATACATGAGCTACCAAGCATGAAGCAAAAACCACTGGTGGACACACGAGTGTCATAGCAACCAGCCCAATCTGAGTCAAAAAAAGCATGCAAATCTGGTGGTAGTGATCCCCCCTTGGGATAAACCAACCCAAGTAGCCGAGTACCACTCAAGTAGCGAAAGATGCGCTTAACCGCTTTCCAATGCGTGACTCCTGGGCAATGCATAAACCTGCTCATCTGTGAGGCAGCAAACTGAATATCTGGCCGAGTAATGCATAAGTAAATCAAGCATCCAACAGCCTGCTGATAGAGAACAGCATCAAATGCATCTCCAGCATCATGAAGACTCAATCGTAAACCTGTCTCCATAGGAGTGGCAATAGGCTTACAGTCTTCAAGGCCAAAACGCTGCAATAATGTGTCAATATATTTCGTTTCACACAAAGCCATTCCACCATCAACTTGCATAAACTGAATGCCCAAATGGTGATGCAAATGCCCCAAATCAGACATCTCAAATGAGGCATGCAAATCAGCCTTGAAATCAGCAATATGCTTCTCAAGAGGACCAGTGAGCAACATGTCGTCTACATAGACAACAATGATCAAAAGCACATCATTAGCACGCTTAACATATAAGGTGCTTTCAGTTGGACTGTTCTCAAAACCATGTGCAATCAGATAGGCATGTATTTTCTCATACCAAGCACGTGGTGCTTGCTTTAAACCATATAACGCCTTCTTTAACCTGCACACCTGGTTTTCATGCCCTTTCTGCACAAAGCCACGAGGCTGAAAAACATACACTTCTTCATGCAAGTCACCATTCAGAAATGCTGTTTTAATGTCCAACTGATGTACATTCCAAACATGATGGGCTGCAAGTGCACAAATGCTCCGAACAGTAGTCATACGGCATGTAGGTGCAAAGGTCTCATCAAAATCAATGCCTCTTTCCTGCGCATAACCCTTTGCAACAAGCCTAGCCTTATACCTGTCAACTGTACCATCAGGTTTACACTTCAGCTTGTATACCCACTTAGTGCCAATGGCCTTCTTGCCAGGAGGCAAGTCACATAAAGACCATGTACCATTCTTCATTATAGCATCATATTCAGATTGCATAGCAGCCATCCAATTTTCTGAATTTTGTGCTTCATCAAAAGAAACAGGCTCATTCTCATCACAGAGACTAGATGCAGCCATAGCATAGCAATCTGATGCAAAGGAGGTACTATGAGAGCCTGAACGAGTATGATATGACAAAGGTGCATCTAATTTGTTGTCACGCAAAGTCTGCACCAGCCATTTTGGCATAGTTTTTGCCTGTTCAATATCAGCTCTCTCATAAGCAAGTGCATCATGTAAATCTGCATCAGAAATGGAATGATCTGCATCATCATATGAAACCTGCAAAGGCTGAGAAGTTGCCTCATTAGGACCAGCGCTAGCCTGTCCACCTGTAAAAAGAGGCATCAAAGTATCATACATGTCTTTGGAGCTAACAGATGTCTCCTTAGTACATGAAAGCAATGGCTGAATAGCATCTTCCACAAAGACAACATCACGGCTAACCAGAATGCGTTTAGTCTGTGGATGATACAGACGATAGCCTTTACTTTCAGAACTGTGCCCAACAAAAATACATTTTACTGCCTTATCATCCAATTTTCTACGATGTTGTTCAGGCACTAATGCATATGCCAAACAACCAAAAACACGCAGATGAGCAACAGATGGCTTGCAGTCATGCCAAGCCTCATATGGAGTGATAGACTGCAACACTTTGGTGGGACACCTGTTCAGTACATATGATGCACACATGACAGCCTCAAGCCAGAAACTATGTGGTAAAGCCTGACTTTTGACCATGCACCTCGCCATCTCCATGAGTGACCTGTTCTTTCGTTCAGCAACTCCATTCTGTTGAGATGTATACGGCACTGTACATTGGTGTTTTATCCCACGTTCAGCCAGAAATGCATTAAAATCTGAAGACATATATTCCCCCCCTCGATCAGAACGGAGGGTGCCCATTTTACATGCTGACAAATTTTCAGCCAAAACCAAAAACTGTTTGAAGCACATGAACACTTCGGACTTTGCTTTGAGTGGATATACCCATGCATGCCTGGAAAAATCATCAATGAAAGTCACGAAGTAAAGGTAATTTCCAAAAGAGGGTGTCTGCATAGGACCACAGACATCACTATGTACAAGCTGCAATTTCTGCATAGCCCGAACTGAACCATCTTTTGGAAAAGAAGAACGCTGCATTTTGCCCAAAATACAGCCTTCACAAACATGTTTTCCAGGTGCCTCAAGTTTGGGCAAAGAGGACACCATTTCAGATTTCTGCAGGCGTAACAAACTAGCAAAATTCAGATGACCAAAGCGTGCACGCCAAAGCTTTGCATCTGACATAGCCTGAGAATCATGAACTGCACATGCCGAATCATTCACAGATCTTTCATAGTCTATGAGCTTATACAGCCCACGACATAAAATGCCAGAAGCAATAATCACATCGCCATTTGAGAGATCATGGACTGTACACCTGTCATCAACGAATTTCACAACCAAGCCAATCTTGGCTAATGCAGAAACTGATAACAGGTTCTTTTTTATCCCTGGCACAAATAAAGCATCTGACAAAGTGAAAGAACTACCATCAGCAGTAGTCAGAATGATCTTACCAACTCCCATAACAGGATAAGAGGAGTTATTGGCGCATGTGACAGTATTCTCTGTAGGGGCAGGCTCGAGTGAAGAGAAGAAACTGCGCTGCGAGGTAATATGTTTGGTCGCCCCACTGTCAAAGTACCAAACATCTGAGTCTACTGCAGACATGCACTGATCATGAGAAGATGGGTCAAAACTGCAGACAGTAGTAAACGCCCATTCTTCTTCCTGCACAAGATTTGCTGACTCTGTTTTTGGTGTAGAGGCCTCTGCAACAACCATTCCAGCCTCTTTCTTCTTTGCCTCTTTAGCAGCCAGTTTTGGACAGTTCTTTATAATATGATCATTTCCTTTACAGTACTTGCAGAACAATTTCTGCTTTTCTGATTTCTTCTCATCTTTATCCTGGTTCTTCGATTGTGCAGCATTTGCAGATTTCTGCTTACTAGTAGAAGAGCTCCATTTTCCTTTGCCCTTCTGACTAGCCAGGAAAGCTTGATTTGCAACACGCATAATGGACCTATTCTGCCTGGACTGATCTTCCTGCAACAGAACAAAGACTAATTCCTCAAATGACAAGGCATTCGGATTGCCTTTCATCATCAATCGAAGAGTAGAGGCAAAACTCTGATATGAATCAGGAAGGCCATTCAGAACGGTCTGCACAAGTGAGCTATCTGGTATAACCTCATCAGTAGAAATCAATTGTTCCTTCAGGTTTTTTATCTTTGTAAGAAAACTGTCCATTGAATCACCTTCATTCATGTGCTCACTCTCCAACTGTTTTCGGAGGTAAGCAACACGAGCCTCATTCCTAGCCTGGTACAAAGTGGTAAGTGTATCCCAAGCATCCTTTGCTGTTCTGCAAGAGCGAATGTGAGGAATAATGGCACGTTTGACAGACAAAGCTATCAATGCATGTGCTTGGGCATCTCTGCCATCCCAACGAATCTGCTCTGCAGTAGGTGCAACAGAAACAGCAGCACAAATAGGAATGTGTGGAATATCATCTTCGATACCATCTTCATCAGCTCCAACACCTATATTTGCACTACCTGTCGTTACAGGTGTAACAGGACGTCTTTCAACACCCTGCACAATGTTCCACAATCCTTTTGCAACCAGTACATGTCGCATCATATAAGCCCATAATGGGTAGTTGGTACCATCCAACTTATCCTCAACAGCCAACATACGGAATACATCACTGCTTTCAGCCATGGCCGGTGACTAAAATACCTTGATGCAAAAAATTGACTGTATCTCAAAAAGTTGAACAGAACTGCCTAGACGAGTTCTGCTAGACTTGTAGCAGACTTCGAGACGCTTAAACTGGCGAACAGAAACTGGTATATACCTTTGGCACAAAAGGACGAAATAGCCTGCAGAAGCACTGCGATAATGCGTTCGGAAACACCCTGAGTATGCTCACCAAATTTTGTGCGAATCTGAGACTGCAAATGGAGGAGTGTCGACGGCACCCTAGAAGAAGCAACGACCTGCTCTGATACCAATTGTTGGAGTTAGACGTCTGCGGAAGCACGCGAACAGCACAAGGAAGAAGAAGAAGCTTGGAGCACAACACACAAGACTGAATGTATTACTAGAGAATGTACAAAGATAAGTAGCCCATTAGGGCAATAGGCGTATATACAAGCCGGGGGAAAAAAACCTCCTAAAGAGGGAAAAAAGTGCCCCGGTGGTCCTAGAGTGTTCACACACATCACTACCTAAATATATCAACAGTGTATGCATGCATGTGTATGTGTGTGTGTATGTGTCTCTATGTGTGTGTATGCATATATATGTGTGTATGTCTCCATGTGTCTTTCTATGCATATATATGTGTGTATGTGTCCATGTGTGTGTATGTGTGTGTGTATGTGTGTGTGTGTGTCTGTGTGTATATACATGTGTATTTGTATATATGTGTCTATGCATTTGTATGTATGTGTGTAAATGTGTGTGGATGTGTGTATGTGTCTATGTAAGTGTGTACGTGTCTATGTGTGTATGTGTGTGTATATGTGTGTGTCTATGTGTGTATATATGTGTGTATCTATATATATATATATATATGTCTATATGCATGTGTATGTGTGTGTGTGTAAATGTGTGTGGATGTGTGTATGTGTGTGTGTAAGTCTGTATGTGTCTATGTGTGTATGTGTTTGTTTGTATATGTGTGTGTAAGTTTATGTGTGCGTATGTGTGTGTGTCTATGTGTGTAAGTGTGTGTGTGTCTATGTGTGTATGTCTGTTGTTGCAGAACAAAGAAGCACAAAAGAGGAGCCCCAAAATTTTCAAATTAATGGGCATATTTTTCTTCTTCAAAGTCTTAGGAAATTCCTTCAAGCCATGTAAATGCACTAGAGGAGTCCTCTAGATGCATAATCCCAACCCATTGAAACATATTCTTTGTAAATTAGTAGGAAATTCACTTTTTAGTAATAAAGTGCCAGTCTCTTGTGTGAAAGGACCAATTTTTAGGGCACATGTATATAAGTCACTTTGTGACTCTTTGTAGAAACTTTTTGCCATTGTGAAGAAGGAGAGCTCCTGATTTTTGAATTTGCTTCTTTCTTGCAGATTTTTATCTTCTCTTTGATCTTCTATGTGTGTGTAATGCTTGGAATGTGTGTGTAGGACTGTTGTCTACCGCTCCCCACTGTTTTTGAACTACTATAGTGTGTGTGTGTGTGTGTGTGAGAGCTTGAATGAGTTGTGGAGTGAGTGTGGGTGTTTCCTTCCATTCACTATTTTGGTCATAACTTGAAGCACGGTTGTCAGAATCAAGTGAAACCACCTCCATTAGAAGCTAGAAGCGTCTCGTCGAGAGCTTCAAAAAGAACCCACTATTGGCCATATTCAGAGTTTGGAGCTGAGAGAAATCCTTGATTTAGTGAAAACTGATGTAAGTAGTATCGTGACAGACACTTTCAGTATTTCAGTGAGTTAGAGAGGTGGATTAGTCTTTTCTCATGCATATAAGCTGAACCACTTCATTTTCCATCATGTGTGCACATGTCCTCATACACTTGGTTAGGTCGTTTGATCGGATTGACAAATAAGCGTGTGTCAATTTCCCACTATACGCACTTGTGTGGCAAATGAGGTTTAGTCTCTTTGGCACAAGTCCTTAAGTCTTCTTGACTTAGGTACACACGTTTTTGGCACCATTGTCGGGGATGGTTATAGCTCGAGAGTGATGAAATCATTCTTGTAGAAGTGAACTCGTTCAGTGGCAAGTAGTCCATCACTTCAGCACTTGTTACTTCACATCCCGAAGGTGTGTGTAATGAGTTTTTAGGCTTAGGGTTAGTAGGAAGGGAGAGAAGGAAGAGTTAGGCTTAGGTTAGGAGAAGAGGAGTGGAGTAGGAGTAAGCCAAGACCACCAAGAAAAAATCCCAAAAAATTTACCAACTTAGTGTAGTTCAGTTTCAGTCACCAAAAAGTATAAAAACCAAAAATTTTAGTTTATTTCTCAATTGTTCAGAAAGCAGTATCGTGTGAGAGCAGCGATCGGTATCGTGGGAGGGGTATCGTGCTTTCCAGGCTATCAAAGCTAGTTATTGAGCTCAAGGTGCAAGCAAGACATCATAGAGGTAAGATTCCATCAGATTCCATTGACAAAAACGCTTTCGAAGTGCACAAAAACGTGATCACTTGCGCAAGCAGTATCGCAGGGAGGGATAGAGTGTTTTTTTTTAAGCGTCTTGGAGTGAGACAGTAGGCTAGGAGTGAAGAGGGGTCAAATAAGAGCAAGGGGAAACTAAAATTTTTTATTTTTGAGATATTTTGGCTTGAGTATCGCGATCGGTTGAGTTTTTGGTATCGTGATACCAAAAATTCCCTTGTATCGCGATACTCGCCGAAGTATCGTACCGTCACTGACCAACCTTGGTATCGCAATACCACTTGTGGTATCGTATCGTCAGGTTGGTATCGCGATCACACTTTACCAAAGTGGTATCGTATCGCGGTCCACTTTTGGTATCGTATCGTGTCTTGTCCAGTTTTGTATCGCGATACCATACTAGTATGGTATCATGCAAGTTGGTGGTATCATATTGCCTCTTGCAGTGATATCGTATCGTGCGGTTATGTGGTATCGTATCGTGTAACTGCTAGTATCGTATCGTGCCCTACTCTGGTATCGTATCGCCAGAGAATTCAGTATCGTATCGCGTAGGTCGGTGGTATCATATCGCCACCTACAATAGTATCATTAGTATGCTTGAGATCTTCAATCCTCCAAGATTATGTGCAAACCTATCATAGCCTTGAATTTGCAAAGCTTTGTACCATCCAATGCTTTGGTTAGAATATCTGCACATTGTTGATGATTGGACACATATGATATTTGAATCTCCTTGCTCGCAATCTTCTCTCTTATATAGTGATAATGAACTTCAACATGTTTAGTCCTTGCATGAAAAATTGGACTAGCAACTAAGTGAATAGAGCTCATATTGTCACCAAAAATATTTGCAGTTCCAATCTCCAAACCAAGATCTGTGAATAGTGTCTTCATCCACATAGCTTCTTGAGTAGCTATGGTAAGACCTCTATATTCAACTTCAGTAGAAGAGAGAGAAAATATGGGTTGCTTCTTGGATGCCCATGAAACAAGTTTTGAACTTGCAAAGGTAAGATAACCTGAGGTTCTCCTTCTGTCTTCCTTGGAGCCAACCCAATCTGCATCAGAGAACAATTTCAAACTTAAATCAGATACATAAGGGTAATATGAGCCCTCATTCATGGTCCCTTTGAGATATCTAAGTATCCTCTTGGCAGCCTCCATGTGAGGTTTCCTGGCTTTGTGCATAAATTGACTTAGCACACTCACACTATAACATATATCAACCCTTGTCAATGTGGCATAGTTCAAACTACCCACAAGACTTTGGTAACCTATCACATCTTTTATGAGTTCACCTTGATGTGCGAATTTTTTGTGATTAACTTCCATTGGAATACCTACAATCCTGCAATCTTGCATCTTGAATTTTGCCAACATGTCTTTAATGTACTTTCTTTGAGTAAGAAAAAACCATGATCTTTGTAGACAACTTCCAATCCTAGGAAGTAGGTAAGTGAACCCAAATCACTTATCTTGAATTCTTCTCTCATCTATTATTTGATTCTCTTCATGCCATCTGTATCATTTCTTGTAAGTATAATATCATCTACATACACACACAAATAGATGATTTCAGAGTTACTCCTTTTTATGAATAGTGATGGATCTGCCTTGCTAGGTTGAAATCCTTTGTCCTCCAAGAATAAGACAAGCCTGTGATTCCAAACCCTTGGGGCTTGTTTGAGTCCATATAAAGCTTTATTAAGTTTACGCACATAATCAGGATATATGTGATTCTCAAAACGAGGTGGTTGTGCCATATATACCTCTTCTCTTATCCATCCATTGAGAAATGCATTTTTTTACATCCAATTGAAGTATCTTCCAATTCTCAAAAGAGGCAATACTAAGAAAAACCCGAACAATACGCATCTTTGCCACTGGAGAGAAGGTCTCCTCATAATCAATTCCCTGAGTTTGTGCAAAGCCTTTTGCCACAAGCCTTGCCTTATACCTGTTAATGGAGCCATATGAGTTCTTCTTCAATCCGTAGATCCACCTTGAGCCTATCACTTTCATTGATGGAGATTCGGAACCAATTCCCAAGTGTTATTCTCGTCAAGAGCTTCAATTTCTTCTTCCATTGCATGTCTCCATTCTGATTTCTTCTTTGCTTCCTCAAATGTTGAAGGTTCCTCTTGATTTATGTCCTGTGCTAGATAGATTGAATGTTTAGTGACCAGAGAAGTATCAAAACCATGCCTTTCTGGCTTTTTTTCTCCCTCATGGACCTTCTTAGGCCATGATGTGATGATTCTGCCTCTTGTCCAAGTTCTTGCATTTTTGCTTTACCTTTAGACTTCCACATTTTGATTTTTTCATACTGAGTTGCTTCATCATCTTCTGAGGTATCCTACTCTTCAACTTTAGAAGAATTATCCTTATCAAGTTTTGGAAAATCTTCTTCAAGATCATAAGGTAGGTTGACCTTTCTACATGAACCTTGATACCAAGAACTATTCTGATCAAATACTACATCTCTACTCAACAATAATCCTTTGGCTGTTGGGTTTGTATTTCTTCTTCTATTACATAAAAGGAATGTACAAGAATGACCTAAAAACAAGAATACAACAAGTGCAATATATAAAGACCAGTACATAAGGAAAAACCTAATGTCTGCGAATGAGTGAGCTGGCAAGAAACAAATGTGCCATCACTCTCGGTAGATAAATCTAATAAAGCTCAATGAAGTATCCCTGACATATACCGGCGTGACCACTATACATGTCAAAGAAACGAAACATGGTACGTGTCATCCTGGATCATCACATGTTGACCTTGATATGTCAACACTCCCCCTCAAGCTCAACGCCATATCCTATATCCAAGCATCTTCCGAAACTTCTTCAAGTTCTCAGCTCCAAGTGCTTTGGTGAAAATATCAGCAACCTACTCATCTGTTCTCAGATAAACAAGATCAATATCACCTGCTAATACCTTCTCTCGGATGAAGTGATAATGTACCTCGATATGCTTTGTTCTAGCATGGAAAACAGGGTTTCGTGCTAACTGTATGCTGCTAAGATTATCACAATAGATAGTGATAGGCTTTTGCACTTCCACACCTAAATCTGCAAGTAACATCTCCAGCCATGATGCCTCACATGCTGCCATTGCAACACCTCTATACTCAGCCTCTGTACTCGACAAAGCAACAGTGGGTTGCTTCTTACGGCTCCATGTAATAGCTGCACCTCCAAGTGAGAAAACAAAGCCACTAGTAGATCTTCTATCTGGAGTACTACCAGCCCAATCTGCATCAGTGTATCCATGAACCTGCAAATCTACACCAGCTTCATAAAACAATGCATAATTCAAAGTAGCACTCACATAACATAGAGTGTGCCTCAGAGCATCCAAATGTGGCTTCCTGGGAACCTGCATAAACTGACTTTCAAGTCCAACAGTGTAGCTTAAATCAGGCCTTGTAATTGTAAGATATATAAGACTTCCCACAATTTTCCTGTACATAGTAGCATTTTCCAATGCTTCACTTGATGTAGTATCCAATTTCAAATTCTAATCTAAAGGCATAGAAATTGGCTTACAATCAGCCATACCATACTTTTGCAGCATATTCAAGGTATATTGCCTTTGCGACATCCATATACCTATTTCTGTATGTATAAACTCAATGCCCAAGAAATAGCACAGCACACCAAGATCTTTCATGTCGAATTCCTACATAAGAAGTTTCTTTACCTCTTTGATGCTTTCTTCATTATCACCACCTATAATCAGGTCATCAACATAAATAGCCACAATAGTGATGCCATCATCAGCCTTCCTTGCATATAGTGAGTGATCTGCATCACACATAGAAAACCCAATGCTGGTTAAGTAATCAGTAATCCTTGCATGCCATGCACGCGGAGCCTGCTTCAGCCCATACAAAGCCTTTTGCAACCTGCAAACATATTCTGGATGCTTTGAATCTTCATATCCTTGTGGCTGGTCCATATATACTTCTTTCTGTAACTCATCATGTAGGAAAGCATTCTTCACATCCATCTGATGCAAAGTCCATCCTTTTGTTGTAGCTAATGCAACAAGTGTCCTAACAGTAGACATTTTAGCTACAGGGCTGAATGTTTCCTCATAATCAATGCCATATTTCTGTGCATATCCTTTAGCTACCAATCATGCTTTATACCTGCTTATGCTACCATCAGCATTATGCTTTACCTTGTAAACCCATTTACAACGTATGGGTTTCTTTCCTTGCAGCAATGGAACCAGCTTCCATGTATCATTTCCATAAAGTGCAGCCATCTCCTCATCCATAGCTTTTTCCCAATCTGCATTACCAATTGCATCTTCAAAACAAGAAGGTTCAGCATCTTGTAGTACCTTTGTCATGTAGGCACAATGGCGAGCCATGTAACTATCATATGTCAATCGTTACACTGAATTATGCATCCTCCCAAATCTTCTTGGTCCTGGGTCACTTCTCCTTGTATCATCTGCATGTGCCCTTCTTACTCCTAGAGTCTTCACAGAGGGCAATCCAAGTTCCTCATCAAGACTCTTTTCTGAACCGCTTGAATCTCCATCAAGGTCTTCAAAACTTGCACATGTTTTATGACCAGCAGAAAGCTTTTCTTTACCTTTCTTGGATGTATTTGATGAATTTGTTGGACTAAAATTCCCACGTAATCTTCCACTCCATGGATTTGAGTTGGAGCTATTGCTTGGTGATGCATCTGGTCCACTCAAAATCTGAGATTCTGCACTTGATTTTTCAGCATTTTCTTTGTCATTTGGTTCAAGACTCAGTCCTTCTTTGGTATCTGCATAGAAGCTTGACATTTCATCAAATACCACATCTCTGCTCACCTTTATCTATCGTGTGAGTGGGTTATAACATTTATATCCCTTTTGCTCAAGGGAGTATCCAATGAAGACACACTTTTCTGCTTTTGGATCAAGCTTCGTCCTCAACTCATCTGGGACATGTACATATGCAATACAGCCAAAAACTTTCAGATGTGATAAGTTTGGCTTTTTACCTGTAAACTTCTCTTCAGGTGTAACTTGATATACAACAGCAGTCGAAGTTCTGTTCATGATGTATACAGCAGTATGCACAGCTTCTGCCCAATAACAATGAGGCATATTCTTCTCAGCCATTAAGGCTCTTGCTATTTCTGCAATATGTCTGTTTTTGCGTTCAGCAACACCATTCTGTTGTGGTGTGTACCTGCATGAAAACTGACGCCGAATTCCATGATTTTTTAGAAAACTAATGAAATCATCTGACACGTATTCACCTCCTCCATCAGATCTTAATGTCTGAATGTACTTCCTTGTCTGCTTTTCCATCATAACTTTAAAATTCTGGAAGTGAGTAAACACCTCGCTCTTCTCTTTCATGAAATATACCCATACTTTGTGTGTATGTTCATCAATGAAAGTAACATAAAACCTGCAACCACCCATAGATGTGGTCTTTGCTGGACCCCAAACATCTGTATGTACTACTTCTAGTACATTCTCACTAACATGCTTGTCATGTGGAAATGATGCTCTTGACTGTTTACCAAATTGACATGCTGCACATACCTTTTGCATTTCTGCAACTTTGAAATTTGGTAGTCCATGGACAATCTCCTTTGACTGCATTAGTTTCAACCTTTGCAAGTTTGCATGTCCAATCCGTTTGTGCCATATCTCTATATCTGCAATAACTCCTACACATTTTGCAAAAATGGCTGTATTCATTTCAGGAATCTTCACATTTAAGGTGAACAACCTACCCACTTTGTTTCCTTTGGCAATCAATCGTCCATCCTGCTTGTACTCTTCTACATATAATCCATCAGCATTGAACCTGACTTGTAATCCCTGGTCAACCATTTGTCCAACAAAAACTAGATTCTTTGTTATATTTGGAACATGCAGCACATCAGCGAGATGTTTTACCTTTCCGTCCTCCATAGACAATGCTATGTTTCCTGTATGCTCAATAGGATGCGATGTATCATCACCTGTTTCAACATATCCAGGAACTGGCATTTTCTACAAACTACTAAACCATTCTGCATGACTGGTCATGTGATTTGAAGCACCTGAATCAACATACCAGACATTATCATTCGATTTTGAAACACCAGCAGACATCATATTCATCATGTGATGTTGCGTTCGATCTCAGGAAAACACAGTTTTCGTGTATCAACAGTACACGGAATCGCTTGAAATTCTGGATCTGGAATATATGAGTCTCGCCGAACACAACGCAAGTTAAAGTTAATGAAACTGACCTGGTTTTTCTGTGGGCCCCACCTTGCGGGCTCGAAAAGGAGGTCAAGATGACTCCGAAACTCCGAAAATATTTTGAGGTCTTCTACCTTCATGCCGATTTTCATAGCAAACGAAGGTCGTTTGTGAAATCGCGTTTCTCCACGCCTTGCCGCGTAGTCTTCACCGTCATCTTCTCCACAAGCTCTCTATAGCCACGCTGGCTCTGATACCATGTCACGAGGAAGGAGATAAGGAAGAGAGCTCACACACACACTCTCACTCTCAAGGAGAAGCACACACACAAATTGAGATAGGGAAGAATGATCTTCTTCTTCTTCTTCTATTACATAAAAGGAATGTACAAGAATGACCTAAAAACAAGAATACAACAAGTGCAATATATAAAGACCAGTACATAAGGAAAAACCTAATGTCCGCGAATGAGTAAGCTGGCAAGAAACAAATGTGCCATCACTCTCGGTAGATAAATCTAATAAAACTCAATGAAGTATCCCTGACATATACCGGCCTGACCACTATACATGTCAGAGAAACGAAAAACTGGTACGTGTCATCCTAGATCATCACATGTTGAGCTTGATAACTCAACAAACCAGTCCTAGGAAACCAACCACCAACTCCTACCAATGTGATCCTAGTTAAGTATGCAGTGGCAGAGGAGAACCTTAATAGAGCATTGGTGCCATTAACCTTGTTGGTCTAAGAAAATGAACCTCATGCTCATAGTTTAGACTACTCTCATGAAGACAGTCCACAAGCTTACTACACAGAGTCACCAGAGCATAGTGAGGCTTATTCCTATCAATACGAGGCACCATCTACGGAACAAAATTGGGAGCCAGAATACTCCAATGTCATGTATACAAATCCTAACCCCAGGCCCCAATTGAGACAAGTAAGATCACGAGCCCCTAGAGGACCATGTTTTAGGTGTCACGATGACCATTTCATTTGTGAATGTCCCCACCCATCAACTCCGGGACAAGGAAAAAACATCACAATACAAGGCTTTTGTCTTGAGTGCAGCAAAGAACATCTCCCAAGAGAATGTCTCAGGAACCCCTCTAGTGGGCCCAAGGTTACACCCATTAATGTGGTAGGCTTAGTGGTGGATTCAAGTGCTAGTAGCAGTAATGTGGCTCCCATACAAGAAGTTACTAGGTCACAAGCTGTACAACAAGCAAAACGAGTTGATTGATCAAAGTCAAGCGAATCAACAGAGCCTAGTAAGAGGAAAACAAGAACTTGGAAGGATACCAGAGAGAAAGCTAATCGCAAGTGGAATAAAAAAGTTACATGAACTAGAAGAAAGCCTGAAAGATGCAAAAACAAAAATAGAAGACATTGCATCTCAAAGTCCATTGCATGTGGAAACTCCATCCACACCATCTCATTCCACCCCACCAGCCATTGTAAATAGACCATAACCAAGGTTTGTTCTTGCATATCCAATCGTAGAAGACTTGGACATGATGTTCAAGGCCTACCAGCCTCGACTTCAAGAAGGGGCAACAATTGCAAACCTAGACAAGAGTTACTCTAGAGCAGGTTTAGAGATTGAACCGACAAAAATGTGCATGAAAATGGTAGAGCTAACTTAGGCTATGCTCGAGACCAGTCAATTGTTCAATCAGACAAACTCAATCAAACAAGATTTGCATTTCTAGGGCTTATTAGAAAGATTAGAGCAATTGGTAAACAAACCCCATGTTTCTTTACCTCCACAAGCTCAACCAATTATCGAAAGAGAAAGCTCACCACCAACAAAAGCTTACGTTCCTGATTCCATAGATGGTGGAACACCTCTTTCAATTCAGCAATACTCTCAAGAGTTCTTGCAGGAAATACAAGAGGAGAAATGGGCAAGAGAGAAGGATAATCCCCCTCCTATTCCTGAAATTGATGATCTTCATGATCAGTTTCCCCAAGACATTCCCTCTATTTGTGGAGACCAAGGAGAGCAACAAGAAGATGAAAGACTAGATTTTGAATCTAATTCTTTACAAGAGTTGCCACAATTCACAAACCCATGGGACTTTGAATATCTTTAGATCAGAGCTCCCACAATATTGGTAAGAAATGAAGACTCAGTGGTTCCAAGGAACATTGATGTCGTGAAGAACACTAAGGTTCAATGTCATCTCACTTTAGAAGAGCTGCTCAAAGTAAAACCAGAGCTATGGAATCACGTGAAGGATCAAGTTCCAGAACCTGATTCCAATAAGCCAAAAGCGGGATCTAAGCAGAAAGTACTAGAGATACCTCTAGACAAAATAGGAGACATGGGTGAAGGTGAAGAAGGTAATACTTATCTTCCAATCACCTACCAAGGTTACACAACCAAAGTGATCGTAGATTTAGGTGCTGGTGTTGCTAATGCGACCAACTCCTTGTGGAAGCAATGGGGCAAACCAATGTTAAGACCAACTAGAATGAAGCTTCAAATGGTCAACGGCCATGTTGAAAGACCTCTAGGCCTGCTAGAAGGAATAACTCTAACCACTTGTATAGAGTTTGAAGATACATTTGCTATATGTTAGATTTATTTAGACCTCCATGGTCTACCATTGGTCTACCTGCATTTGGTCGAGGACCCTAGCCAGGTCAAGGACTAGAGCTCGGGGGAGCCAAGGCTCTAGCACGGATCTTCGAGGTTATTCCATCTCCTCAGAGTGGCCATATGAGGAGTGTTTGGACCTTAGAGAAGATTCTAGAGGTGCCAAGGGCAAGGGCTATTTAAGGTTGGGAGGAGAGTGGCAGGTAGCTAATTGGGATCTTTCATTTGGTATCAGAGCCAGAGTGAGAGAGAGAGAGAGGAAAGTCTTGGAGAAGAAGCCATCTCATCATCTTCTTGAAAGAAGAGTTTTAGTAAGAAATTTTCGTGGAGCTCGCGAAAGAAGAAGGGGAGCAGTTCGCGCGCATGCATAGAGTGAGAAGGACTGCCTCGAATCGCGTGTAGCAGAGGAAGCAAAAGCTATCACTAACTATCGATTGTTGCCATCAAATAAGAGTCAAGGACGATGATGTACATAAAACAGCTTTTCGTACTAGATTTGGTCATTATGAGTATCTTGTTATGCCTTTTTGTTTAACTAATGCACCAGCTACTTTTATGATGCTCATGAATGATATTTTTCGTCCTTTTTTTGGTCAGTTTGTGGTTGATTTTGTTGATGCTCTGTTGGTTTATAGTAAAAGTTTGGAAGAACATGAATGTCATTTGCGTACAATATTTGAAATGTTGGATGACAATACTTTGTACGTCAATCCAGAGAAGACACAGCTATGTTTATCTGAGGTTGAGTACTTAGGACATATAATTTCTGCAGATGGAATTAGAATGGATCCACGGAAAGTTTCTGTGATCCTTGGTTGGCCGATTCCTCAGAATGAGCACCAGTTGCGATCATTCCTAGGATTATCAAGCTTCTATAGGAAATTCATTGCCAGCTATTCACACATAGCTGCGCCATTGACGGATTTATTATAGAATAATCAGAAGTTTGTATGGACTAGTGCACAACAGAAAGCTTTTGACACAATGAAACAAGCAGTTTCAAGTGCCTCAATTTTATTGGTGGTAGATCCCCAAAAGCCTTTTGAAATAGAAACCGATGCTAGTGGCATCGCAGTTGGTGCAGTTTTGATTCAAGATGGCAGACCAGTAGCTTTTGAAAGTAAGAAACTTTCTCCAGCTCAGAGAAACTAGCCTGTCCATGAACAAGAATTATATGCAATAGTTCATGCTTTGAAGATCTGGAGACACTATCTATATGGTGCAACTTTTAAAGTGTATACAGATCATCACACATTGAAGTATTTTTGTTCCCAGCCTGATCTTCGGGGGAGACAGGCTAGATGGGCTAAGTTGATGCAAGATATTCATATGGAAATTCTATATAGAAAAGGAAAAATGAATACAGTTGCAGATGCATTATCTCGCATTTTGCATCAGATTAGCTTCACAGTTCTTGATAGTGATTTGATCCAAGAGATCAAAGATTCACAGATTGAGGATGATTATTGTCAGTCTATAATCAGCAAGTTATCACAGAATGATAAAGATCAAGCATTCTCAAATTTTCAAGTGGAGCAAGGTTTGCTCAAAAGAAAGGGGAAGATTTGTGTGCCTAATTCCCAAGAAGGGAAGTTTAGAAAAGAGGTTATTTTTGAGAACCATGATGTACCTTGTGCAGGACATCCTGGTATTGAGAAAACTTTGCAGTTGATCATACGTACCTTTTGGTGGCCAAAGATGGTCAGAGATGTAAACAATTATGTAAGTAAGTGTTTTAAATGTCAGGTGAATAAAGCAGAGAGAATTAGTTCTCCAGGTCTGCTACAGCCATTAGAGATACCACAATATTGTTGGGATAGTATTTCCATGGACTTCATAATGGGTTTACCTAGAACACCACGACAGAAGAATGCTATTCTTGTAGTGGTTGATCGTATGAGCAAAATGGCACACTTTATTCCTACAAAGGAATCAATGGGGCTCCGCAAGTCGCGGAACTATTTATTCATAATATTTTTAGACTACATGGTCTACCTAGATCTATAGTTTCAGACAGGGATCCCAGGTTTACATGAAATTTTTGGAAACACGTGTTCAATAAGCTTCAAGTTCAACTCAAGCTGAGTAGTGGAGAGCATCCACAGACAGACGGTCAGACCGAAAGAGTTAATCAGATACTGGAAGATATGCTACGTGCATATGTTTCAGAAAAGCAAACAGATTGGGATAGTTTTCTCCCATTAGTTGAATTTGCTTATAATAGTTGGAAGCACAAGACTACTAGGTTTGCACCTTTTGATGTCATCTATGGAGTTATTCCACATAGTCCAGCTACCATTGGATTACCTAGGAAATCTCCGAGTGCTTCACAGTTTTTGACAGATATGCAAGCTAACTTAAAAATAGCTCAGTTCAATCTCCAGCAAGCTGCTGAAAGAAAGAAAGCATTTATAGATTGACATCGAACACCACGAACATTTCAAGAGGGAGATCGTGTGTTTTTACAGGTCCCATTTGGTTCATCATTGATAGTGGGTTAGAAACCCAAGTTATCCCCTAGATTTTGTGGACCTTGGACAGTAATCAAGAAGATTAGTGATGTGGCATATAAATTGCAATTGCTAGAAAATTGTAAAGTTCACCCAGTTTTCCATGTTAGCAAGTTGAGACCATACATTTCTCGAGATGAGAATTGTGTAGATGGTTTAGTTGCTTTAGAAAATAGAGCATCTCAGCCAGATGTTCCATTTCAGGTTCTTGATAAGAGGGAGTGGAAGTTGAGAAATCGCTCCATACCAGAGTATTTAGTAGCATGGACTAGCCGTCCACTCACAGATGCTACTTGGGAATCAGAAGCTCTGATTCGCAAACACTTTCCTTCCTTGATCACTGAGGACAGTGATCTCTAGAAGGGGAGAGAGTGTTAGATTTATTTAGACCTCCATGGTCTACCATTGGTCTACCTGCATTTGTTCGAGGACCCTAGCCGGGTCAAGGACCAGAGCTCGAGGGAGCCAAGGCTCTAGCACGGATCTTCGAGGTTATTCCATCTCCTCAGAGTGGCCATATGAGGAGTGTTTGGACCTTAGAGAAGATTCTAGAGGTGCCAAGGGCAAGGGCTATTTAAGGTTGGGAGGAGAGTGGCAGGTAGCTAATTGGGATCTTTCACTATATGTGACTTTGAAAGAAATAATGTCTATGAGATGATCGTGGGAAGGCCCTTCCTACGACAATTGCAAATAGTACAAGATTGGGGAACCAACTCCTTGTACTTACAGCACTTAGGGGTCACCACCAAGGTCAATCTAAAGGATTATACCTTCAGAGATGGACCAACTGCAATACGATACTCCTTGTGCTACGCAATAGGATACCACAAGGTGCATGATACGATACCAGAATAACAAACAATATGATACTAAGTTGGCGATCTGATACCAATCATGCATGCGATATGATATTGTTGGGTCAACAATATGATACTATGACTGACATGATACGATACAGGTGCACCATGATACGATACCAGTGGGTGACCATGATCGTGATACCAGCACTTGATGATAGGATACCTTAATGGTATCACGATACCTGAAGGAGGTGATACAATACTCGACAAGTATCACGATACATAAGAGTTCTCGTATCAGGATACCAAAACTCAATCACACATGATACTTTGAGATTTTGAGGTCCAAATTCAAAATTGTTTTGCAAATATGTGTACCTTAGGTTCTCCTTGTCACTCCTATGTGCTTGTAGATGCAAGGCCACTCTCCAAATCCATGACACTGCACTTGCGATACCAGACCTAGGTCGTTTCACTTTGTGATACTGTCACTTAGATTTTCGGTGTTTTCATAGCACGAACCTTTGTATTTCATACACGCTTCAGCTTTGACTCTCTCTGAACACCTCGCACAACCAAAAATGAAAATGAAGAGGCGATAATAGGGAATGTACAGTGAAAAAAATGAAAAACTCTGAGAAGGCGAAGATGGGAGAAAAAGGTGGTAATGGTGAAGATGAAGATGAAGAAAAACTCAGAAACTGAACTAAAAATGGTGATTTTTTTACCTTCCAACGTCGCTACTCTACGTCTTACCATCACACGCTCGTCCTCCAAGCTCTCTCCCTGGCAACGGTGCCAAATTTGGTGTCACTCTAGCACAATGGCAAGTACCAACGTGAGGAGATTCACCTCATAAATGTCAATCTGCGGAGATGTGAGGACTGGTATGAAGATCGTGAGCAAGGGATAGCACAAGTGCGTGAGTGAAAGCACACAAGCATGCACACACATACACACATATGCACAAAGTAAGAGCAAAGAGTGGAACAATGGAAGATCTTTGATTACAAAAGGAAATCTCTTACAAAGCTCAAATCTACAACAAGATAACCCCAAAAATGAGCTCTCCAGCCCTTTTTATAGCTTTTTGAGGGGTTTTGGCCCTGTCCAGACTTAGTGTCTGGCCTAGTTAAAATTAGGTTCCAAGGCTTATTTGAGGGCTCAAATGAAGTCTAAAAATTATGAAAATTGGTAGGATGATACTTCTAATACTCCTCAAGCTTGAGCACTCCTCAAATTGAACAAAATGGAGTTGGAAAAAGGTGAAATGATATTTACAATGGTTTTTAGTGATGAAAATCACTATTTTCATAGGGATTTCTTCTGAAAATTTGACATGAGCTTCTTGGGGATCTCTATATGCTTTGTCTTCTTTTGTGTCTACTTCTTTGATGTGCTTCCATGCTTTGTGCTTTGTCCTTGACTTGAGCTTCAACACTCATCCTTTGATCTGATAGGATATACCTAGACTTTTCTAGTAGCATCATCTATGAAAGTGACAAAGTAAAGAGAACCACCTAAGGACCTAGTAGACATAGGTCCACACACATGTGTATGAACGAGATCTAAAGGCTGAATTGAAGAGTCAATGTGCATTCTATGCACATTTCTTGTTTGCTTTCCATATTGATAATGCTCACAAAATGCAAAATCGGAGAAAGATAACACAGGCAAGTATCTAGAATGAGAAAGATTTTCCATTACACTATGAGATATATGGCCCAAATGAGCATGCCAAATACAAGCCATAGGCTGTTTTGTAACAACCAACAAGTATTCTTTATGTGATACAAATAAAGGATAAAGTGAGCCAACTTTGTTTCCTTTTTCAATAACCGTATTGCCCTTTTATATACGAAAGGACTGAGCATAGAAGACCACCTTGTAACCAAGGTCATCAAGTTGACCAACTGACGTCAAACTGCATGATAATTGAGGTACATGGTAGACATTATGCATAGTAAATTTTGAACCATCCATGAACATCACAACCACATCTCCAATCCCCACAATGTCACACTGGTAAGAGTCATCAAGTCTTAGGGTACCAAGAGGTCATTATAGACCGCAATTTTTTATATTAAAAGAAAAGCTTTCTACGAAACTCACCAACGTTTAGTTTCATGCATGCTTTTCGAAGCCGCTCTCATGTAACCACTCTTTTCCACGTAATCAAAAATTCCTATAAATACATGCACTCTGTGGACTGTCAAAACAGAGTGCATGGGGGGAGATTGCACCCAATACTGCATTCGGTCTTGTCTCTTGGCGTCTCTATTTTTTTGTGTGTTTTCTGGATTTGCAAACTCTGTGTGCATGTGAGCAAGATCCTGATAACAGTGCCAACCATAGATTTTCTACAAATCTTCTCACTCAAGGGAGCTCCACATATGTCTTCATAGACGAGTTTACCACTAGGTGCACTATTGCCAATAACTATGCAAAATGTATCCCATGATGATGGCACTATGCATAATAGCAATACTGCTTTCATTTCATTATCCATGTCCATTTTCTAAGCCTGTAATTGTGAGAATATAGCATCAAATATATTTAGATGAGCAGCAACACTATCTGTGTCCTTCATGCGAAGTTCATATAATTTTCTCATCAGATACACTTTATTTGATGCCGTCTCTTTTTCATATGTATTGCATAACTTCTTCCAAAGATCCTCTGCACTTTCACAGTCTAATATTGTAATGTAAACATTATTTACTAGGTGCTAGCAAATGGTAGAACTGGCCATTTCATCTAACTCATCTCAATCATCTTCATCCATGTCAACAAGCTTCTTTGAAATCCCATTTACTAGCTTCCATTGCCTCCTTCGAATCAAAACATCTTTAATCTAATTCTTCCATAGAGCAAAGTTTGTGCCATCAAATTTTTGGATCTCAAAATGGATGGTCTTTGCCCCACAAGTTATAGCTCCTCCTGGAAACACTAGCGCTAGACCCTGATCCACCATATGTGCCTAAGACCTCTGATGCCATGATGTTAGAGAACTAGATAGAATGATGATGGAGCTACAAGAGTTCAAATACCAATGAATGAGTGTATCAAGGAGTAAATCGACCACTATATAGTTGGCTAAACCCAAAAACTGAATAAATTTTGCTAGAGTATCCTCAACCAAATGAGCATATGACCAGTGTCAAAATATAAAAAAACTGCAAGTACTGACATGTTTTCCTGCATAGTGAATCACTGACTCCACTGCATATAGTCAATTACCCAACAGAAGCCAACTAGGCTTATCGAGCACCTATGAAAAACTATCATACATCTCCTATGGCTAGGATGGTTAAGTCTTCCACCTGCGTCACAAAAGAGACCTTGACACCTAGGTGTCTCCTAGTTAAGAAAACATCACCATGAACCTCTTTATCAAACGTAAAAGGCTTTATGCAAAAACATAACCACTATATCAATGACCACATGGACGTACATAAGTGTTATCCATAGAAGCATACATGGTGTGTATGTGCTCAATATATGTAGCAAAATGACACTAAAAGGCTGAATGCACAACCCAAAAACTAGCCAACAACACCTGCAAGTGTTTGTCAGCTCCGATGTTTTAGGCTCAGAAACCTGCATAAATTTGCAAAGGCAGCTCCCACCAAAAACTGAAAACCTTTCAAGAAACCTGTAATTTTATGAGTGTGGATGAAAACATAGCCCCATAGGTTGATATTTATTGTCCGATAAGTACAAAGAACACTCTTCTTGATGTTCTTGGACTTGTGTGAAGAGAACTCTCTACGAAAATACTCCAAAATGGCTCCAAAAGACACCCCAAAAATGCTTCAAAAATAGGTTTTGAAAGCAAAGAATGAAGCTTTGAGGGACCAAAACATGTTCAAGGTAATGTTAACCTTAGTCTTTCCCCTTCTTCAGACACCACAAGAGTGTAGCTTAGTGGCAAGAGATTGCCACAGTTAAGCAAGCTATGGGGAGAAACAATACTGGGATGGGTGACCTCCCGGGAAGTACCGAGAATGTCTATCTTCCTTGATCATTGAGGTCCTCCCTCATGTGTAGACAACAGTGCCAACAGTGAGTTCGATGACTCGGATGACAAGGTATGCCAAGGTCTATGCTTTGATACTAGTGAAGTAATTCGACGGTGATGCACCACGATGCACTCTCCTTCTTGAGAGCTCTAGGACGATATCCTCGGAGTAGAAAATGGAGATCCTAAGGCCGCACAAAGTACTCTACACAGAGGCTATGAGAATATGTAGAAAAACATAGTACACAGGGAGCCTGAAGACAGACTTCTTAGGCTTTACAAATGCGGTCAAACTTATAGTCTGTGACTGACCAGACCACTATATGTTTTATTAAAGAACATATACAAAGAAGTGTCCGGTGGACATTTGGCCTTTCACATGGACACTAACAGTAACACCTTCTACATATTGAAGTTCTTCATCTTCTCAAATTCTTGGCCATGGCAATAGCATCCAACAAATCAGCACATCTAGAGTCCTTCACGTGATAATCAATCTCCTCATGAAGCCTTCAATAAACTTGCTCTTCAGAGCATCACCACTAACATCCAATGCATATTTATGAAGATGTAGAAACTTTTCATTATAATGATCAATTGACAAGCTATGCTTCTCACTCGTGTTTTCAAAAAATGTAGAACTCCCTTCTTCTCCATATGGTAATGTGGAGAAAAATAATGTTTTTTTTTGCTTTCTCTCTAAATTGCTTCCATAGAACAAAGCCAAAATGTGTTTGCATCGCATATATGACTTCCACCATCAGTTTGTAATGCCATGTAGGTGTAGGATCACAACTTTTGCCTTGGACTCCTCTCTCAAATGTTGAAGATCAAAGAAATCCTCTAGCTCTTCAATACATGCTTCAAGATCTTGACCACTCTTCTTCTCACCCATTAAAATCATTCACTTTTGCCTACTTGAGGACTTGGTTGAGGGAAAACTCATCAGCCTCCATATCTTCATAGTTTCATTTGTATCTTCCTCTTGTCACACTCGATGTTCATATAACCTCATTCACTTCATCATTCAAACTCCACGAACACATTTGTGGTGCCTTCTCTTTGCTTTCCACCTATTCCTTTGCGTAATTCTTTAGGAAGCTTCTCAATAAGCTCCTCTTGCTCACAAATATTTTGTACTAGACCTTCCATCATTGTCGAGGATCGATTCTTCTCTAATGGCACTTGAAGCACTTCCCCAATCACAAGCTTCTGATAGTCAAGAATAGTAGAAGGGAGAAAAATAGAACTTGAACAAGATAAGAGATAATTTGATGCAGAAGAGTACACAAGATATGACCCAAAGAAAGAGAAGTTTCAGTAATATAGATCTGATTCAATTGGATACAATAACTTCTTGATGAAGCCTCAACCTCTTGACCAACTCCAAGTTATCACTGTCATTCACAATCGCACTCTCAATCTCACTCTCACCCTAACTCTCAATTTAACTTCTATGATTCTCCACCTCTCCTTGCGTGACACAACAAATCTTTCTCAGAGTAGAGCTCATTGTCCCCCCAAGGAAGTATGTGATCCACCCAATTTAGCAAAAGTCAGCTCTCCCCATGTTGAATGCAAAGCTTTTGGAAAAGCATGTGTTTGTAGTAGTCAAGTGTTTTTTTTAGCAGTACCTATCAAAATTTTCTCCTTTTAAGTGTTGGAAATATCCACATTTTTCTACACACTATAACTAAAAAATAATCCCAATTTCCATAAAGCTTTTGACAAACAAAACTTTTGAGCTCTTTGATCTAAAAAATAGTGTTAGAGATTCCCTAGGGCCAAATCCCCCTCCAAATATAACTCAAATATAACTTTTGAGACTTGCAACATTAGAAATTCTAGAGAGAGAATAAAATCAAAGCATTATCTTTGAGTGAAGAACATTATCTTATGCACACTCCACCTTTCTCTCATATAGCATTTATCTTAATTCTTTCATCTTCACATTTAGTTTTCAACCCAAAAACGTGATGTAGATAAGGTTTAGAGAGAATATAAACTTGTCATCCATAAATTTTGCCTATATGCATAAAATGATCTAATTATTCATTCCCCACAATGTATAACGAAAAGTTCAAAATGAATTATTTCACTATCAAAAGGGGTATTACAACTTCTTTGACAAAAATATATATTATTAACTTTTGAGACAAAAAATCAATGCTAAATATTCATTTTTACTCACTTTATGGCTATGTTTTGTAGGAAACAATACCCTATTGCCTATATGTGTTCACATCATTCACTCTAGGGGGGTTTTGTTACACTTATGTGTTCCTCGAGTAGCTTTGATGTGAACCTTTTCCCTATACATGGGCACTTTTTACTCTAGTGCTCACTAGAGTTTTTTTCCCCATGTTACCACATACTGGATACTCTCATATGTTTTGGTACTTTGTACTTAGGGATATTATTCAGCTCTTACTTCAGTTCAATTCATTCTCAATAGAGAGAGCTATTCCAACCATCCCTCTTCTCCGTGTGTCTTGCTGCATTTGTGCTTCTTGTGTGTGCTTCTCATGTGTCTCTCACACTTCTACACACACCCAACAATTATCAATCGAAGAGTAGAAGTAAAATTTTAATATGTGGAAGACCATTCAGAGCAATCTACACAAGTCAACTATCTAGCAAGACTTCATCATCAGAAATCAACTCTCCTTCAAATCTTTGATCTTTGTCAAAAATGTATCCATGGAATCTCCTTCATTCATATGCTCAATCTCCAACTATTTGCAAAGCTAAGCAATATAAGCCTCATTCCTTGCCTAGTATAAAGTGGTAAGTGTATCCCAAGCATCCTTAGCTATCCTACAAGAGGGAATGTAAGGAACAATGGAATGTTTGATAGACAAGGCTATCAATGCATGTGCATGAGCATCTCTGCCATCCCAACAAATTTGCTCTGCAGTAGGTGCAGCAGGAATCGAAGCACAAATAGGAACATGAAGAATATCACCATCTTCAATGCCATCTGCATCAACTTCAGTTACTGTATTTAGAGGTGTAATAGGACATTATTCAACACTGTGCACAATATTCCACACTCCTTTTGTGACAAATACATAATGCATCATATAATCCCATAATGGGTAATTGGTACCATCCAACTTATCCTCAATAACCAACATACAGAATACATCTCTACTTTCAGTCATGGCAACTAACCAAAATACCTTGATGCAAAAAATATATATATCTCAAAAAGTTCAACAGAACTACCCTAACGAGTTTTGCTAAACATGTAACAGAACTTTGAGGCGCTTATACTTGCGAACCAAAATGTGCACATATCTTTGGAACAAAAAGACCAGATTACCTGCACTAGTACTACAATAGTGCATTTGGAGGCCAAAATGAGCTCAGATCGCGATTTTGACACCACAAGGAGAAGTAGCACTAAAGCCCTAATCACCCTAAGTACGCTTACCAAATTTCATTTGATTTTGAGACGATGACTAGAGAGGTGTCAATGACACCCTAGATGAAGTGATGAACGTCTTTGATATCAATTTTTGGAGTTTGAGGTCAATGGAAGCACGTGAACGGCACAAGGAAGAAGATGAGGCTAGGAGTAGAACACACAATATTGAATGTATTACCAAGAAAATGTACAAAGATAAAATGAACCATTAGGGTTAGGGCCTTATATACAAGTTGGGGAACAAACCTCCTAGAGAGGGAAAAAGTGCCTTGAGGGTCCTAGTGTGTTCACACACATCACTACCTAAATATATCAACAACAAAATTATGCATAGTAACCAACAAGGTGCTTGTTGCTTACATCCGAAAATAGTTGGTCAGTGAGAATATGACAAAGGGAAGTTTATAGAGAGATTTTTTGACAAAGATCAATGATTTCAAAGAGAAATTTATTTTGCTAATGAATTTTTCCTAGAAAGGTCTCTTATGTAGACTTCTAAATGGTCTTCTAGATTCATAATTAAGTTTTGATTTAAGTCTTGGTTTGATGATGAAAGGCATTCAAAATGTCCTAATCTTTGAGAATGTAGTCTCTATTGTGTTGCATGAAGATCAATCAAGGTAGAACACTCAATGATGTGTGTTGCATATCAAGCTTTCTTAGCTATTGAGAAGGGTGAAGGTAAATGGAGCTCATCTCCTAGTAAGCATGAATTTGTTACTGTTACATAGTCCAAAAAGAAAGAAAAGGATGACAAGAAAACAGAAAAGTAGAAATAATTTTATAGTTCATGATCCGTCAAATGGCAAGATGATTATTGCTTCTGGCATTTTATGTCATGGGATATATAAGATCATAGAGTATGGAAAATTTGTGAATGATTCAGCATGTGTAGTACATGATTCTCAGGCTATGTCAGATGCAAAGCTTTGGCATGCATGCTTTGGTCATCTGAATTATGCTAGTTTGCTATGCCTGTAGAAATCTAAAATGGTGTCCTCTTTGCCCAAACTTGAGGCACCCTGTAAACATGTCTATGAAGGTTGTATTTTGGGCAAAACGCAAAGTTTTTTCTCTCCAAAAGATGCTTTATTTTGAGCTACTGAAAACTTGTTCACAATGATGTCTGTGGTCCTATGTAGACACCCTCTTTTGGAAACTATCTTCACTTCATGACTTTAATTGATGATTTCTCGAGGCATGCATGTGTATATCCATTGAAAGAAAAGTTTGAAGTGTTTATGTGCTTCAAACAACTTTTGATTCTGGTCGAAAATGTGTCAGCATGTAAAATGGGCACCCTCCATTCTGATGGAGGGGGGGAATATATGTCTTCTAACTTTAACGCATTTCAGGCTAAATGTGTGATAAAACATCAGTGTAAAGCATCATATACACCTAAATAGAATGGACTTGGTGAATGGAAGAACATGTCAGCCATGGAGATGGCAAGGTGTATGGGCAAGAGTCATGCTTTACCACATAGTTTTTGGCTTGAGGCTATTATGTGTGTAGTATATGTACTTTATAGGTATCCCACTAAAGCATTTCAATCTATCACTCCATATGAGGCTTGGGATGGTCGCAAGCCATATGGTGTTCATCTACATGCTCATCTAGCATATGAATGTTGATATATTTAGGTAGTGATGTGTGTGAACACTCTAGGACCATTGGACCACTTTTTTTCCTCTTTAGGAGGTTTTTTCCCACCGGCTTGTATATACGTCTATTGCCCTAACGGGATACTAATCTTTGTACATTCTTGTCGTAATACATTCATTATTGTGTATTGTGCTACAAGCTTCTTCTTCCTTGTGATGTTCACGTGCTTCCATAGATGTCTAACTCCAATAATTGGTATCAGAGTAGGTCGCCGCTTCATCTAGGGTGTCATAGACACGTCTCAGGTTCCAGTCCTAGAATCGCATGAATTTTGTTGAACATACTTAGGGTGTTTTTGGGATCAAAACACCGTCGCTTTGTGGTGTCAAAATTGCGATGTGAGCTGTTTTGGCCTCTAAATGCACTATTGTAGTACATGCAAGCTATTTCATCTTTTTGTGCCAAAGGTATATACCAGTTTCAGTTCGCCAGTATAAGCCTCTCAAAGTCTGCTATAGGTTTAGCAGAATTTATCCGGGTAATTCTATTCAACTTTTTGAGATGCAGTCAATTTTTTGCATCAAGGTATTTTAGTCACCGGCCATGGTCGAAAGCAGTGATGTATTTCGTATATTGGATGTTGAGGATAAGTTGGATGGTACCAACTACCCGTTATGGGCTTATATGATGCGACATGTATTGGTTGAAAAAGGACTGTGGAACATTGTGCAGGGTGTTGAAAAACGTCCTATCACATGTGTAACTGTTACAACTACAAGTACTGAAGCTAATGTAGAAGGTGTCAAAGATGATCATATTCTACAAATTCCACTTCGTGTTGGGATTTCTACTGCACCTACTGTATAGAAAATTCATTGGGATGGCAAAGATGCCCAAGCACATGCATTGATAGATTTGTCTATCAAACATGCCATTTTTCCTCACATTTAACTCTTGTAGAATAGCTAAGGATGCTTTGGATACACTTACCACATTGTACCAAGCTAGGAATGAGGCTCGTGTTGCCTACCTCCCAAAATAGTTGGAGGGTGAGCACATGAATGAAGGTGATTCTATGGACAATTTTTTGACAAAGATGAAGGATTTGAAGGAACAATTGATTTTTGCTAATGAAGTCCTTCCTGATAGTTCACTTGCACATATTGTTTTGAATGGTCTTCCTGACTCATATCAGATTTTTGCTTCTACTCTTGGTTAGATGATGAAAGGAAATCCAAATGCCTTGTCATTTGAAGAGTTGGTCTCTGTTCTGTTGTAGGAAGATCAATATAGGCAGAACATGTCCATTATGTGTGTCGTAGATCAAGATTTCCTAGCTAGTTAGCAGGGCAAAGGAAAATGGAGCTCTTTAAGCAGTAAGCAGAAATCTACTAATCTTGCACAATCAAAGAGGGAAGACAAAGATGAAAAGAAATCAGAAAAGAAGAAATTGTTTTGTAAATATTGTAAAGCAAATGATCATGTAATCAAGAGTTGTCCAAAACAGGCTGCTAAAGAGGTTGGAAGGGTTGAAATTGTTTTGTAAATATTGTAAAGCAAATGATCATGTAATCAAGAGTTGTCCAAAACATGCTGTAAAGAGGTTGGAATGGTTGTCGCAGAGGCCTCTATACCAAAAAAAAGAGTGTGCTAATCTTGTGCAGGAAGAAGAATGGGTGTTTACTATTGTTTGCAGTTTTGACCCGTCTTCTGATAACTAGTGCATGTCTACAGTAGAATCAAATGTTTAGTACTTTGATAATGGGGCGACCAAACATATCACCTCACAACACAGTTTCTTCACTTCACTCGAGCCTGCCCCTATCGGGAATACTATCACACGTGCCATAAACTCCTCTTATCTATCATGGGAGTCGGTAAGATCATTTTCACTACTCCTGATGGTAGTTCTTTCACTTTGTCAGATGCTTTATTTATGCCAAGGATCCATAAGAATTTGTTATGAGTTTCGGCTTTAGCCAAGATTGGCTTGGTTGTGAAATTTATTGATGACAAGTGTACAGTTCATGATCTATCAAATGGTGACGTGATTATTACTTCTAGCATTTTATGTTGTGGGTTGTATAAACTCATAGACTATGAAAGGTCTGTGAATGATTCAGCATGTGCAATACATGATTCTCAGGCTATGTCAAATGTAGAGCTTTGGCATGCACACTTTGGTCATCTAAATTTTGTTAGTTTGTTATGCCTACAAAAATCTGAAACGGTGTCCTCCTTGCCCAAACTTGAGGCACCCGATAAACATGTATGTGAAGGCTGTATTTTGGTCAAAATACAACATTCTTCATTTCCAAAAGATGGTTGAGTTTGGGGTACTCAAAAATTGTAGCTTGTTCATAGTGATGTCTATGGTCCTATGTAGACATCCTCTTTTGGAAATTATCTTTACTTCATGACTTTCATTGATGATTTTTCTAGGCATGCATGGGTACATCCATTGAAAGAAAAGTCCCAAGTGTTCATGTGCTTCAAACAATTTTTGGTTTTGGCTGAAAATTTGTTAGCATGTAAAATGGCCACCCTCTGTTCTGATCGAGGGGGGGCATATATGTCTTCTGGTTTTAATGCATTTCTGGCTGGACGTGGGATAAAACATCAGTGTATAGTTTCGTATACACCTCAACAGAATGGAGTTGCTAAATGGAAGAACATCTCACTCATGGAGATGGCGAGGTGTATGGTCAAGAGTCAGGCTTCACCACATAGTTTCTAGCTTGAGGCTATTATGTGTGTAGCATTTGTACTTAATAGGTGTTCCACTAAAGCGCTACAATCTATCACTCCATATGAGGCCTAGCATGATCACAAGCCATCTGTTGCTCATTTGCATGTATTTGGTTGTTTGGCATATGCATTAGTGCCTGAACAACATCGCAGAAAATTCGATGATAGAGCAATAAAATGTATTTTTATTGGGTACAGTTCTAAAGTAAAGGCTATCATCTATATCATCCATAGACTAAACACATTCTGGTTAGCCATCATGTTGTTTTTATGGAAGATGTTATTCATCCATTGCTTTCATGTATGAAGGAGACATCTGTTAGCTCCAAAGACATGTGTGATACTTTGCTACCACTTGTTTCAGGTGGACACTCTAGCGCTGGTCCTAATGAGGCAACTTCTCAACTATAGGTTTCAAATGATGATGTAGATCATCCCATTTCTGATGTAGATTTACATGATGCACTTGTTGATGAGAGAGCTAATATTGAGGATGCAAAAGCTATGCCAAAATGGCTAGTGTAGACTTTGCATGACAGTAAATTAGATGGACCTTTATCATATAGTACTCAATAAGGCTCTCATAGTGCCTCTTTTGCATCAAATTTCTATGCTATGGCTACATCTAGTCTTTGTGATGAGAGTGAGCCTATTTCGTTTGATGAAGCACAAATTTCTGAACATTAGATGGCTGCAATCCAATCTGAATATGATGCTATCATGAAAAATGGTACATGGTCTTTATGTGACTTGCCTCCTCACAAGAAGGCCATTGGCACTAAGTGGGTATACAAGCTAAAGCATAAGCCTGATGGAACAGTTGATAGGTATAAAGCTACACTTGTTCCAAAGGGTTATGCATGGGAAAGAGGCATTGATTTCGATGAGACCTTTTCACCCACATGGTTGGTATGTACATCAGTTGGACATTAAAACAACATTTCTGAATGGTGATTTGCATGAAGAAGTGTATGTTTTTGAGCCCCATGGCTTTGTGCAGAAAGGGCATGAAAACCAGGTGTGCAGGTTAAAGAAGGCATTATATGGTTTAAAGCAAGCACCACGTGCTTGCTATGAGAAGATACATGCCTATCTGATTGCACATGGTTTTGAGAGTAATCCAACTCAAAGCACCTTATATGTTAAGCATGCTAATGATGTGCTTCTAATCATTGTTGTCTGTGTTGATGATATGTTGCTCATTGGTCCTATTGAGAAGAATATTGCTGATTTTAAGGAAGATTTGCATGCCTCATTTGAAATGTCTGATTTGCGGCATTTGCATCATTATTTGGGCATTCAATTTATGCACATTGATGGAGGAATGGCTTTGTGTCAAATGAAATATATTGACCCATTATTGTAGCATTTTGGCCTTGAAGATTCTAAACCTATTGCCACTCCTATGGAGATAGGTTTATGATTGAGTCTTCATGATGTTGGAGATGCATTTGATGTTGTTCTCTATTAACAGGTTCTTGGATGCCTGATTTACTTATGCATTACTCAACTAGATATTCAGTTTGTTGTCTCATAGATGAGCAGATTTATGCATTGATTAGGTGCCAAGCATTGGCAAGCAGTTAAGTGCATCTTTCACTCTTTGAGTGTTACCTGGCTACTTGGGTTGTTTTATCCCAAGGGGGGATCACTGCTGCCAGATTTGCATGCTTTTTCTAACTCTGACTCGGCTAGTTGCTATGACACTTGTGTGTCCACTAGTGGTTTTTGCTTCATGCTTGGTAGCTCATCCATATCTTGGTTGAGCAAGAAGCAGCCTAGTGTGGCCATTTCTAGTTGTGAGGCTAAGCATTGGGAAGCTTTCACAGCGACTGTTGAGTGAGTGTGGCTTAGACGCCTTATGTCTTATTTGGGTGTTGGTCAATCTTCTGCCACCACCATCTTTACTAACAGTGAGAGTGCATTGGCATTGCAAGGAACCCTATGTTTCATGCTCGCACTAAGCACATTGAGGTGCACTATCATTATGTGAGGGAGAGGTTCTCTGCTAGGGAGATCAGCTTGGCATATGTGCCCACACATGAGAACATTAAAGACCTTCTGATGAAGCCTCTCCCTAGGGAGAAGTTTGAAGCTTTCCGCAAAACTTTCGGCTTACTTCCTTTTGTGGAGTGATTTCCACATAGCTTCACACTTCCTTGTACATGAGTGCCAGCTCCTTGTTCACCACATCATGCCTAGGGGGGATTTGCTTATATATTTAGGTAGTGATGTGTGTGAACACTCTAGGACTGGCGGCACACTTTTTTCCCTCTTTAGGAGGTTTTTTCCCCTGGCTTGTATATATGCCTATTGCCCTAACGGGCTACTAATCTTTGTACATTCTAGTGGTAATACATTTAGTATTGTGTATTGTGCTCCAAGCTTTTTCTTTTTCCATCTGATGTTCACGTGCTTCCGCAGACGTCTAACTCCAACAATGCATTAGTTCCTGAACAACAGTGCATGAAATTGGATGTCAAAGTAGTGAAATGTATTTTTGTTGGGTACAATTTCAAAAGAAAAGGCTATTGTTTGTATGATCCACACACTAAATTCATTTTGGTTAGCATTGATGTTGTTTTTGTGGAAGACGCCATTCAGCCATTACTTTCATGTACTAAGGAGACATTTGTTAGCTCCAAAGACATATATGGTATTTTGCTACCTCTTTTGACAGGTGGATAGTCTAGTGCTGGTCCTAGTGAGGCAACTTCTCAACCTTTGCAAGTTTCATGTGATGATTCAAATCATTCCATTTATGATGTAGATTTACATGATGCACTTGTTGATGAGAGAGCTAATATTGAGGAGGCAAAAACTATGCCAAAATGGCTGGTGTAGACTTTGCATGAAACCAAATTAGATACACCTCTATCGTATGGTACTCGGTCAAGCTCTTATAGTGCCTCTTTTGCATCAAATGTTTATTCTATGGCTGCCTCTAGTCTCTTTGATGAGAATGACCTTATTCCCTTTGGTGAAGCACAAAATTCTAAAGCTTGGATGACTACCATGCAATCGAAATATGATGCTATCATGAAAAATGGTACCTGGTGTTTATGTGACTTGCCTCTTGGCAAGAAGGCCATTGGCATGAAGTGGGTATACAAGCTGAAGTGTAAGCCTGATGGAACAGTTGACAGGTACAAGGCTTTGCTTGTTGCAAAGGGTTATGCACAAGAAAGAGGAATTTATTTTGATGAGACTTTTAAACTTGCATGTCGAATGACTATTGTTCATAGCATCTATGCACTTGCACCTCATCATGCTTGGAATGTGCATCATTTGGATATTAAAAGTGCATTTCTGAAAGGTGATTTGCATGGAGAAGTGTATGTTTTTCAATCCCATGGCTTTGTGCAGAAAGGGCATGAAAACCAAGTGTGTAGGTTGAAGAAGGCATTATATGGTTTGAAGGAAGCACCATGTGCTTGGTATGAAAAGATACATGCCGATCTGATTGCACATGGTTTTGAGAATAGTCCAACTTAGAGCACCTTATATGTTAAGCATGCAAATAATGTGCTTCTAATCGTTGTTGTTTATGTTGATGGCATGCTGCTCACTGGTCATCATCAGTAGCATATTGTTGATTTTAAAGCTGATCTGCATGCCTTATTTGAGATGTCTGATTTGGGCATTTGGATTATCATTTGGGCATTCAATTTATGCAAGTTGATGGCAAAATAGCTTTGTGTCAAGCAAAAGTATTGCAGTGTTTTGGACTTGAAGACTTCAAAACTATTGCCACTCCTATGGAGACAGGTTAATGATTGATCCTTCATGATGCCAGAGATGCATTTGATGTTGTTCTCTAATAGTATGCTATTGGATGCTTGATTTTCTTATTCATTACTTGGCTATATATTTAGTTTGATGTCTCACAGATGAGCAGGTTTATGCATTGCCCAGGTGTCAATCATTGGTAGGAGGTTAAGTGCATCTTTTGCGACTTGAGTGGTACCTTGCTATTTGGGTTGTTTTATCCCAAGGGGGGATCACTACCACCAAATTTACATGCTTCTTTTGACTCTAATTGGGCTAGTTTCTCTAATATGCGTGTGCCCAGTAGTGGCTTTTGCTTCATGCTTGGTAGCTCATGTATATCTTGGTTGAGCAGGAAGCACCCTACTATGGCCACTTCCAGTTGTGAGGATCAGTATAGGGATGCTTTCATGACTCTGAGTGTGTGCGGCTGAGATGCATTATGGCTGACTTGGGTGTTGGTCAGTCTTTTGCGACCACCATCTTCACTAGGAACAAGTAATCACATGTTGGTTGATCTTCTCTGAACTAGTGACATTTTGCTTTAGTCACACTTTGTAGAGGGAATTCCAACACTTCCTCTTGAATGGTCACTTCAGAGTCCTCAGAAGCCATCTGCATTTGTAATGAAAAGAGCATTAGCTTCCTATAGAAAGCAAGCCTTTAGTGATGTGTGTTGTAGTGGCATTTCATTCGTTGCATCACTCTGTTCCCGTTGTTTACAGTAGGAAGCTCTCTTACCACATGTTTTTTTTCATTTTCACTCTTGAAAGAAAACAAAGATTAGTGTAGCCAAAGCACTTATTTATTTACATAGTAGGTCCATTCGTATGAAAGTAGAATCTATGACCTATTCTCGTGTGGGAAATGTGCACCACTAATTTTGTTATGTACATCATGTGTCGAATGCATGGCCTCGTAACATGGCCCTGTCATACATACTTTAGGTGCATGTGAAACTTTATGTCTGCAATTGGAATCTTTTTGCATCCGTTGTTGTTCTGATCCTTACTGCTCCTTTGGTTTCCATATCCATTTTGTAGTTGAAGTTTGAGGCTTCGTTCTCCTCTTTGTTTTGTCGTGTTCTCTGTTTTGCTTTTCTCTTTTCTGTAGTCTGAGTATTAGATGTCATGTTCCTATAGTTCCTCTGGTTATTCCAGTTATGCTTTTGGGTCCATCTTTTTCGATGTACTATGTCTTCTTACTTTTCTATCTCTTGGCTTGTGATCTCTCTAATCATTTTTGGAATCCATATCTGTTGTCGTGTTTTCTGAGCTGCTACTAATGACTTTGGATGCCATACCCAGAGAAGTCTCTTCAGTCCTGTTTGTAATGAGGAGGATCCTTGATTATATGTTGCCTCCTTTAAGTGAGTGACCGGTATTGGTATTCACTCTACCGCTTCCTTCACTTGATCCTTGCGAACCCATTTCAAGTTAGTACCTCCTAATTGTGAGAATATGATACTAGGCTTCCATGCTGATGATCTTCCTTTGTTGTAGATGACTTCAAGAATGACATCTTCATTGTTTCTCTTTGTTTCATCGTTCATGTTGAATGAATCCACCTTCTCCACTGGTGTATTGATATTTGTAGTCATTTCTTTCGTCAGACCTTCTTCTGGTTGGTTTGGGATGTATTCATTTGCTATGTCCATTTCTAGGCTTGGTTTCTCACTCTTGATGATGTCCTGTCTATGAGGGGGTTTCTCTTCTAGTAGACTAAAGATTTCCTTGTGCCCTATTCTGGCTGCAATGTATCCTTGAGCTAGCTGAATGCACACCTCATTTTCAATGATCCATTCTTGCCCTAGGATCAGATGCTCTATTAGATCCTCGTCTTTACACACTAAGACTCGTTGTTCCATAGTGGAATTTCCTAGGTGGAGGGATATCGTAGCTTCTCCACTACATGCAATGACTTGACCTCCCACACCTAACATGTGTGCTTTAGTAGGAGACATGGTCGTTTGAAGCTGCATGATGACTGTACCTCGAATGCAACTAAGTGCTGCTCCCAAGTATATCAAGGCATCTATTAGCTGGTACTCTTTTGTTCCAATCCCTAGGTTTAAGTATGGTTGGGACTTGCTGATATTGTTGGTGTTGGACTTATGAACTTGATAGTTGGTCCTGGGAATAGGCTCTTCCCCTTGTAGTTATCGTTCATCCCTTTGTCTTATCCACTCTTTCTGTTTCTTGATATGCTCTAGGGCCTCTTGCCTTGCCTCCTCTCTAATCCTCTCTTCCTCTCTTTTTCTATTTTGAGCTCCTACAAGTCTTGCTAACATTGGGTTTGTCAATGGTTCCATGTAATGTTTTACTTGACACCCACTTATGTAATTAGGGAGGACATCCCCATCCAGAGTGGCTAGTTCAACCGCTCCACTCGTGGAAATCCTATTGATTATTAGTGGTCCATATGTGTGCTTTTGTAGCTTCTTTGCATGTTGCTTCAGATTATAAACCAAAACTAAATCTCCTTCTTTTAGTCCTTTATCTTTTATATGAGCATCATAATATGCTTTATGTGTTCTCTTTGCCGCATAAATTCCTGCGATAGCTTGCATTCTAGTCTCGTGTAGTTTTTCAATTTGGTCTAGTTCTTTGGACAATTCATGCCTCATCCAATCATATTGTTGTGCTACTCTCAAAGTAGGCACTAAAAAATCAATCGACAAGATTTTGTTTTGTCCATACACTAGGTTAAATGGTGTAGTTCCAATGGGTGTCTTGTAAGCCATGCGAAGGCCCAAATTACATGATGCAATTGTTTGTCTCAATATAACCTTCCACTATTGACTATATTTGTCAATATAGTACACAACGCCTTATTGGAACTTTTTGCTTGATCGTTGGCTTGAGGATGATAAGGGGCTGATTTTTTGTGGATCACTAAGAACTCATTCATTAAGGTTTCTATCACTTCATTGATGAAATACGTTCCTCTATCACTCACTATTTCTATAGGTAGTCCAAAGCGAGTAAAGACATGCTCAAAAAGGAACTTAGCTATGATATGAGCATCATTTTTTCTAGTAGCCTTAGCCTCTACCCATTTAGTCAGGTAATCCATTGCCACTATTATGTATTCCACATGTGATCCTTTGGTTGGTGGGTTAATGGGTCTTATGAAATCAATACCCCATTTAGAAAATGCTCTCGCACAAACCATGGGTCTTAATTGCATGTCATCTCGTCTAATCGGATATTTGGCTCTTTGGCATGTCTCGCAACTTTGCACATAGGTTTTCTACATCCATATGTAGAGTTCGCCACCATAAGCCTGCAAAGAGGATCATTTTTATGGTTCTTTCAGCTGAGAAATGTTCTCGTTCACCACCTGCATGTGCCATCTCTAATATGGGTAAATATTCTCCTTCATGTACACATTGTCGTAGGTGATTATCCTTCCCTCTCTTGAATAATTGTCTTCCCATGATAACGTAGTCCTTACTCGTTTCTTCTAGGGATCGTTTCTCTGCTAAACGGATCCCTTCTTCATGCTTTCATGACTTTAGGAATTTCACTAATGTCTTACTCCAATTGGGTGCTATTGTAGAGAAAGGTAAAGATGTGTGGTCATCTGGGGTAGTTTCCTGACATTCCGTGCAACTGCTGACATATGCATGAACATCCTTAGGCATATCAGGCCAGTATTCTCCTAAGCATTTCAATTCTCTTAGAGTTCCGTGAGTTCCTTTGTGCATTCTCCATTTGTTTATGTGAGCTTGTTGAATTAAGTTCTTCTGCTCATCCTCCTCTACACATCTAGACAATATACTATTGGATTCTTTGTGATACACACTTCCTGCTATTATGTGTAAGTTGCACGATTGTAGGATTTCATTTTTACTCTTCCCGTTAATTGTGCGTTGTGGTCCATGAGTGAGTATCGAAATTAGCTTTTTTGCCCACTTAGGACACACTTCCAAATTGAACAAGTAAGTGTTGGGTAAATCGTCTGGTACTCTGCTTGGTGGTTCTCCATTCGTCAACCTTGAGAGATAATCGGCTCTTACGTGGGTATTCCCTTTTCTCACAATTACTTCAAAATCGAATTCCATTAATAATAGGAACCATCTCACTAGTCTTCCCGTGTTGCAAGGCTTATTGACTAAGTATAATAAGGCTTGATTATCTATGAAGAACTTGAACTTATTGGCTAAGAGGTACTGTCTGAATTTCTTTACAGCGTACACCATCCCTAATCCCTCTTGCTCTGTAGTTGTATAGTTTCTCTCTACATGATTCAGTTGTCTACTTGCATAGGCAATCAGATGGTCTGATTTTCCTTCATCTGCTGGTTGAGCTAAGATGCATCCTATTGCATAATTGGAAGCGTCCACATGAATATGAAAGGGCTTGTTCCAATTGGGTGTTTTCAAACTTGGGGTTGTGCTAAGCCGTTTCTTTAGCTCATTAAATGGCTTCTCGCATTTGTCAGTCCATGTGAATTGAGTCAACAATCCATACAAGGGTTTGGCAATTATAGCATACATGTGGATAAATCGATGGTAGTATCCACAATGACCCATGAATGCTTGTACTTCTTTTGCATTCTTTGGTCTAGGAAGTTCTAGAATTACTTTGATCTTGTCTTCGTCTGTAGATATTCCATTCCTAGACACGATGTGTCCTAAGATCTTCCCTTGTCTTACCATAAAAACACACTTCTCTCGATTGAGGCAGACTCTATATTGTCGACATTTATCAAATATTTTGTGTGATTCTGGAATATGTTCCTGTAGTAGGTGTGAGTATGTACATAAGTCATCTACCTATACTTCCATACTCTTCTTTAAGAATTCTTTGAAAACATGACACATCAACCTCTGGAAAGTAGCAGGGGTGTTAGTGAGTCCAAAAGGCATCACTTTGGAAGCATAGACCCCCCATTCGATTGTGAATGTAGTCTTATGTTGATCCTTAGTAGCAATAGCTACTTGGTTGTATCCAAAGAATCCATCTAAGAAGTTGGTGATTGGTGATAGGTAATGGATAACTATCACGAATTGTGGCTGCATTGAATTTCTTTAGATTGATGCACACTCTTAGTTTTCCATTCTTTTTAGGTACAACAAGTAATGACGAAAGCCATTCGATATGTTCTATTTTGTAAATGAATCCAGCTGCTAATAGCTTGTCTATTTCCTCTTTTATTTTTGTGGCATAAACCTCATTATACGTGTAAGGGCATTGTTTTGAT
This sequence comes from Ceratopteris richardii, assembly GCA_020310875.1. Lineage (NCBI taxonomy): Eukaryota > Viridiplantae > Streptophyta > Polypodiopsida > Polypodiales > Pteridaceae > Ceratopteris > Ceratopteris richardii. The sequence continues at coordinate 28,031,814 of CM035435.1, read as the reverse complement.
GGTTTTGCCTCTGATGTCATTGGTATTCTATGAGAACAAATGGAGGGTTCCACACCCTTGAGATCCTTGTAGTCCAAAAAAATACATCTTGATATTCTCGGATCAATTGTATCAACTCTTCTTCCTCCTCTGTTGACACATCCTCTCCAATGTATGTACATCTTTCTTCTCCATCTTCTACGGTTACTACGATTTTTTTTTGTTTGTTCCTTGTTGTCATACGCCTCTCCTTCTTTTGCCTCTCTCCTAGGCATCTGAATGGCTATTTTTCTTTCTTCTACTTCATATCTTTTAAAGTGTTCCGGTACTTCAAAAAGATCAGGGGTTGGTTCGATCTTACTCACGCTTTCCTTTTGATGTGGTACTATAGGGGCAGCTTCTATTGCTAACACTTTGGTTGTTCCATACTTGTCTTTAGCTTGAATGGCTTCTAGATAGCAGTCCTTTGAATCAAAATCTGGTTCCATTTCTATGCTCTTATATTCCTCTTTCCATTTCTTTTCTAATATTTCTCCGGTTTCTACCTCGTGCACGACTACCATGTACAACTTTACATCGTAGCCTTCTTCGTCCACACATTCATTCATGGTCAAGACTTCTTCATTTATGCATACATCCAAGGTTGCTAGGATCTCCATCCAACCGTGCGGTTTGAATGCTTCATCAAGGAAAACTTGAGACCAGTACATTGGGTCCTCTATGGGCTGATATTTTTGATGTCCTATGGGCCATAATTGTAGTTTTTTATCCTTTTTCTTTGCTTCCTTACACATCCATAATTGGGCATCCTCATGCATCCATGATTGATTGCTTGATCCGGCACTATGGATAGACAAATCATCTTCTTCCCTATGTACGGGATTCCATTGTAATGGGGGTACATCCCTGTATGCAAATGTATGAAAACTTATATTGGTCGTGGTTCCTTGATGTTGAAGGTATAATGAGTCTCTTCCCTTGTCTTGTACTACCCTGAGTTATCTCATGAAAGGTCTTCCTAATATCATTTCATAATTATTTGCCCTTCCAAATCGACAAATAGCTAATGTATGCTCAAACTCAACTCCACAAGTGGTTAATTTGATTTTTTCCAATATTCCCAATGGTTCCTCGACATGACCATCTGCTAATTGAAGCTTCATACGTGTTGGTCATAGGGCTAGTTTTCCCCATTTCTCCCAAATCTCTTTTGTGGCAATACCTATTCCTGCACCTGTGTCCAGTACAACCTTGCTTCATGTATCCATTGTATGTGAGCGGTAAACATGTGTTACCCTCATCTCCTTCACTAAATTCTCCAACCTTATCCACATGGATTTGTACATTAGATGGGTTTTCATTCCCCTTGCTTTCCTTTTCGTTCTTCTCCTGATTTAACTCCAATCGTTCTGCTAATTGTTTCCATAATTGTGGTTTAACACGAAGTAATTCTTCCACAGTCAACTGGCATTGTACTTTGGTCCTTTTGAGTTCTGTTAGATTGTGTGAGTACTTATCTGAGGTTCCCTTTTCTTTTCCTCGTACTGTGGGAGCACGGATGATCATGGATTCCTTTTCATATTCTCCCATGTAATTTGGTAGGATTGAAAGGCAATGGGCCTCCTCCCTATTTTGGTCTAGTCTAGAAACTTCTTCATATATTTCTTCCATGTTTGGTGTTGGTTGGTAGTCTTCCATCTAACTCCTCAAAAGGAGGTTTTGCAACTCCATTCTTTTTCCATTGATCTTCTCGAATCTTAGTCCGCAATTCCTTTGGCCAATCAGCTTCTAAATCTGGGACTATGGACTTAGGTTTATCCGGGATGTTCAGTAGTTCTTGTTTATCATTCCCTTTTTTTGGATTTTGGTCCTTGGCTTTAATACAATCATTTTATTGTTCTTCCGATATCCTTGTTTCGGGAAGGGTTGGGATAGTCTTCTTTAGGGTGGCCTCAGCTACCTCTATGAGTTTTCTACATATCGCTAGCCTCTCCTTTTCTAACTCCCCTTGTGGGTAAAGTTTTTCATGTTGTTCTACATTCGGTCCATTCTTGATTCTAGCTTGGTAAGCTTTCAACCACATGTCCAAATCGTCTGGTTTTGGGTCTGGTAGAATTGATTCTGGCTTTTCTGGCTCTAGCATCTGCAATGTAACAGTGATTTCTTCCTGAGTTTCAGGTTCTTTCGTTTTCTTTCTACCTCTTGTGTCCCTCTTGTCTTCTTTGTTTTTATTTTTCATCCATTTTTTCCTTGAGTTTTTCTCTCCTATCCTTCCACTTTTGGGTTTTCATCATTTGGTTACTCTCACATGGGTCCTTTGAATCTTCCACTATTTGTATTCTGGGTTCTACGGTTTTACTCTTTTCTTGCTCAGGGTCTACTCATTTCCTTTTTTCCCCTTTTGTTTGAGCTCCTGTAATGGCCTTCAGTGGCACTATGTATTCCTTGTCACTTCCTGATGCTTCTATTACTTCTATCACGTTGATAGGTGTAGTGTCATGAGCCTTATTGGAATTTTTTGGGCAATCTCTAAAAAGATGTTCCTTTCCACAATCATTGCAATACCCTTCCCATGTCTTAGGGGGTGGTGGGTTGTATGGCTGAGTGCATTCTCTGATAAAGTGATCTCCTCCACATCTATAACATGGTCCTCTTGGCATGGGTGGTCTAATGGGTGGTCTTACAGGTGCCGGTGCTTTAGGCGTGGTGTACATTAGTGTTGCCACCTCTGTTCCCTAGACATTCCTCATAACCATAGTATTGTGGGTCATGAGCTTGCTCGTACTCAATCAGGTTGGTGTCGTAGGGATAATAATCCCCTTCGGTCTGTTTGTATCCTAGGATTGTTGATTCTGCACTAGCTATTGGTGATGCTGGCACTATGGCTCTTTCCAAGTTTTCCTCTGGTTGAGCATATTTGAGAGGTACTACATGTTGAGGAAGTGGCGGTTGTGGTCCTAACACTGGCTGAGGGTTTCCAAATTGTACTAGATCATATGGTCTAGGTGCTCCTCGTAGTCCTGGATAGGGATTATACCTGGGAATCTCCCTTCCTAGTTGTCTAGGTAGGTATCCATATGGCTTATACTGAGGTTGATTTACAGGTCATGTCTGCCTATTGAATGGACAATTCTCCGTGGCGTGGTTGGTGTATTTTTGTTCTATGTGGCAATACAGAGCTATTCCTTGATGTGGCTGCCTATTGTAAGGGTAAGCTTGAGGCAACCCCGTTCCTCCTCTTACACACATATGAGTGAGGTGATCTCCTCCACAAAGACTACATCTTCGTAACATGGGCATTCTCATTGGTGGATGTTGGTAGTTCCTCTGTCCATGGACTCCTAACTTCTTGGCTACCAGCTCTGCTAACTCTTCTACGTTACTCGAGTTGGATGTTATGGTACTTCTAGTGTCTTCTGATTTCGTAGGACTGGGTGTACTTTTGAGATCATCTACTAGGTTGTCCTCTAGGTCAATACACTCTTGAAGACATTCACTCAACTTCTGTAACCTCTTCACATAGACTAAAGTTCTCAAAGTTCCGTTCATCATTCCGTCCAGGAATAATGATATCATTTTTTGCTGTGTGGGCCTTTCTGCTACTGGGTATCTATCAACATATTGATTGAATCTTCTGGCCACTTTTTTCACAATTTCATTTGAGTTTTGTTTAAAGCTATGGATTAATGATGAAGAATTGTGCTTAATCCCTCTCTTAGTGAATTCCCCTATGAATTCTTGAAAGAATTGCTCAATATCTCAAAATTGATTGGGATCTAGTGGCTACAACTAGGTCAAAGCCATTCATGTGAGTGTGAGTCCAAAGGAATCATACTGCACAAAGAAATAATCCACGTGCTTAGCTCTTAGAACTTGTTTAAATTCAGCTATGTTATCGTAAGGTTCTCCTATGCCATCATAGTGATTTCTCATGCATTTAGCCACTTGAATCGGTCTTAATCTTGTTGTGGGCTTTGGTTGTCTAGGCATTATAGGATTTGCTCGGTGCATTTGGTTGTGTGCTTGCAGTCCTGGCATTGTAAATTGCACATGGGTTTGGTTTGGAACACTCCGATGGCTCGTTTGTCCCGACATTGTATGTTCTGACTCCTATTGTGTCCCAAAGGGGTTTTGAGAAGTGGTTGCCTGCTCTCGCTGAGGGAATACAGGCAAACCTATATACTTCAATCGAGCCCTATCTATGGCATCAACAAGCCAGTATCTTCTTTGGTTCTTGTCTAGGTATGTGACTCTAGACTCGTCTTGAGGATCTTTTAACTCGTAGAAGGTCATTGGACTTTCCTCTTGTCCATGTGTAGGTGAGTCAGTTTGTAACAATAGGTCTGATCCATGGATCAAATAGACCTCTAGTAAGTAATCATCTGGAGGTATCAAATCCCCTCTCAAGACTCGTGTCACTATTGATTTGCCTTTGGGAGTGGTTACTAACTCTTCAAGGTCCGATCTTCCCAAACTTTCTTGTCCTTTTAATCCTCCTCTTTTGTTGATCTGGTCTGGGTGTTCGGTAACCACGTAGATGTGACCTATCTTGTCCATGTACACTCCTCCTTCATATTTGATTGCCGGTCTAGGCACTATTGGAGAATCAGAGGAAGTTACCATCCTGGCTACCGATCTATTTAGACCATCCAGGTAGATGGGAATCCCCTGGGAATTTAGTGGACACATATTGGAGAGAGGTACGGTATTCTCGTTCTACAATAGACATGAAGTTTCTCCTTAGAACCAAGCCATGCATGGCTTTTGAAGTCATTGGTATCTCCTCTTTTGAGTCACTAGAGGTGTCAGTATAGACAGAGCAGTGACTGGCCTGACTAGCGCTTCTTACCGATGAAATAACACTTCTCCAGCTACTTAGCACCCATCCTGATCTCAAGTTCATCGACCCTTCTAGGGCCATTTTGTTTCTTCACTATCCCCTAATTGGCTTCTCAATTGCCTCAAATTTTGCCCTTCAAAAGACTCAAAATGTTTTGGGTGATACCACTCTGGCGATACTGCACTAGGTGATACCACTCTTACATGATACGATACCACTATTTACTGCAATAGGATACTTCTACAGGTGACGATATGATACTTGGGACAGTCGATGATACTATACCAAAATTCTCACGATACTATATTGCTTTCAACACGATACGATACAATACTATAGAACTGAGTGATACGATACTGCACCTTGACACGATATGATACTATATGGCTCAGGCGATATGATACCACCTGAATGCACGATACGATACTACTGCCCTGCACGATACGATACTTGGAATCCTCGTGATACAATACCGGTGCAAGTCATGATATGATATCGCAAACCCGCATGATACGATACTAAAATTCATCACAATATGATACCAAAAGATTCAACGATACAATACAGGGTACATGATACAATACCAGTATCATGCGTGATACAATACCACTCGATCGACGATACGATACCGTGATCAGGACGATGCGATACCAAGTGGACCGTGATACGATACCACTGGCAGATCGCGATCGCGATACAAACTTGATGATAGGATACCAAAAGTGGTATCGCAATACCTCAAGTGCTATGCAACGATACGATACTTTGGCGAGTATCCCGATACTAGGGAATTTTGGTATCGCGATACCAAAATTCAACCGATATATATATATATATATATATAGATATATATATATATATGTGTGTGTGTGTGTGTGTGTGTGTGTATGTGTATATATATTTAATTTGATCAAAAACCTTAAAATCCTATTTTTATATATTTAATTAATTTTTTTAAAACACTGGCTCTTTCCATATTTATTTATCTATACAATTATCCTATTTTATATATATATTTATTAATATATGCAGATTTCTTTCTTAATTTTTCTTTATTTTTTCTTTATATAAATTTAATTGAATTATAGGTATGTAAAAACCATAAAACCCTAATCCTAAAGTTCGAGACCTAAAATATATATATTTGTGTATGCATGTGTATATACATGTATATATGTATTATATGTGTATGTGTATGTGTGTATATATGTTATGTATGTGTAAAAATCCTAAAACCCTAATCGTAAAGACCTAGACCTAAAACATATTTATGTGTGTATGAATGTGTATATACATGTGTATGTGTATATATATGTGTATGTGTATATGTGTATGTGTATATGTGTGTATATATCTGTGTGTCTATGTGTATGTATATATATATTTAATTTGATAAAAAACCTTAAAATCCTATTTTTATATATTTAATTTATTTATTTATATTGAATTATATGTATGTAAAAACCCTAAAACCCTAATCTTAAAGATCTAGACCTAAAATATGTATATTTGTCTATGCATGTGTATATACATGTATATATGTATTATATGTGTATGTGTATGTGTGTATATATGTTATGCATGTGTAAAACCCTAAAACCCTAATCGTAAAGACCTAGACCTAAAACATGTATATGTGTGTATCCATGTGTATATATATGTGTATGTGTATATTTGTATATATATGTGTATGAACATACATACACACATGTGTAAATAGCCTAAAAACCTGAATCGTATTTTTATATATTTTATGTGAAAAAACCTTAAAATCCTAATTTTATATATTTAATTAAAACACTAGCTATTTTTATATTTATTTATATATACTGAAATTGTATATGTTTGTGTATATGTGTGCATGTGTGTATGTATGTGTGTGTGTCACAAGGAAGGAGATAAGGAAGAGAGCTCACACACACACTCTCACCATCAAAGAGAAGCACACACTCAGATTGAGGAAAGGAAGAGAATGATCTTCTTCTTCTTCTTCTATTACATAAAAAGGAATGTACAAGAATGACCTAAAACAAGAATACAACAAGTGCAATATATAAAGACCAGTACATAAGGGAAAACCTAATGTCCGCGAATGAGTGAGCTGGTGAGAAACAAATGTGCCATCACTCTTGGTAGATAAATGTAATAAAGCTCAATGAAGTATCCCTGACATATACCGGCATGACCACTATACATGTCAAAGAAATGAAAAAGTGATACGTGTCATCCTGGATCATCACATGTTGAGCTTGATATCTCAACACTCCCCCTCAAGCTCAACGTCATATCCCATAATCCAAGCATCTCCCGAAACTTCTTCAACTTCTCAGCTCCAAGTGCTTTGGTGAAAATATTAGCAACTTGCTCATCTATTCTCACATAAACAAGATCAATATCACCTGCTAATACCTTCTCTCTGATGAAGTGATAATGTACCTCGATATGCTTTGTTCTAGCATGAAAGACAAGGTTTCGTGCTAACTGTATGCTGCCAAGATTATCACAATAGATAGTGATAGGCTTTTGCACTTCCACACCTAAATCTGCAAGTAGCATCTCTAGCCATGTTGCCTCACATGCTGCCCGAGCATCCAAATGTGGCTTCCTCGGAACCTTCATAAATTCCTGTACATAGTAGCATTTTCCAATGCTTCACCTAACATCGTATCTAACTTCAAATTCTGATCTAATGGCATAGAGATTCGCTTACAATCAGCCATACCATATTTTTGCAGCATATTCAAGGCATATTTGTTGGAAATGAGGTAGGCCCATAGCTAATATCATAGGTCCACGTTTCCATAGATCCAGCATATACAACATAGAATCTAGCAATCTTCAATATTGACAAAACATGAACATACCACAACTTAATCATACAAATGATGAGACAAAGATAGAGAAAGAATAGACAACATGTGTAATGTGTTATGTAAGCCATCACCTATGCCGAATAGGACTCCTCCTGATATGGATGCTCATGCCTCCATAAAATTCACATAGTACCTGTGTGCATAAAGAGAATATGTACCTGAATACTTAACATAAGATGTAAATCTTATGTTAAACACCATCCAATGTCTTTGAAGTAGCCCAAAATCTTCATGTAGAATACAATCTTCAACTACAACATGTAGATGGCGGATCCTCACCATCAAGCTGCTAATGACCAAGTCTTCTTTCCATGAACAAGAGATAACCTCCTCTCCATGAGCAAGAGTGTGAGCACACTCTACATCTTCTCCAAGAAGAACTCTAAGAAGAACTCCATAGCCGCTCCTCAACATGCTTCAAGTTAGCACCATGGCTGCCCCATGTGCTAGAAGAAACACCACCTCTATTGAGGTCCAAGCTCAAGGCTTGTGTTGAAAGTTAGGTGAAGGATGAAAATAACAATGAGCTTGGCCTTCTTATATAGTACCTTGTCCATCTTGAAAAGCTTTCAAAAAACTCCACGATCGCATAAAAAAGCTCTCATCAGAAAAAAACACATCACTATCGTGACCCCTCGTTACTTTGTAAAAGCAAAAGTATTAAGACTTTCTCTTCGGTGTTCATTATTGCTTTTAAAAAGTAATTTTGTGAACGCGCTGTCGGCAATGGGTTTTGAACCCGGGTCAACTGGATGATAGGCTTTTCACCTAGCCAAGAGTGCTGGTCGCCGTTGTGTGTAGAAGGACTAATAAGCATTCTACACATGCTGTTACGCACTACTGACGGGTTTCTTTGGGGTGGAGAATGCTATAAGAATAGCTACTCATGCTTTAAAATTTGGAAAAAGTGGACCAATGGGAAATTATTTCCCAACAATCCCCCCTGCAATGTCATATTGGTACAATCTTAACTGGAACTGCAAACTATCAAAATCTGCAAAGTATCACAAGCTTCAAGCTTGTACTCCCAAACTGACCTTCAAACCATCTCTTCAAAAGTCTTCTTCAAAACTGAATTTGACTTTCCTTCAAAAAACCTGAACTTGTTGAATATGAACCATAATACCTAAGAAAATATGCAAACTAGATATCCAATAGTGTACACATCAAACAATCACTGCTTGACAACAATTATAGCATGAACTGTCTCCAAACCTGCTATCTCCTGTTTTCAAAAACCTGAAATCTACACTAGGATCCATATATTTTCATTTACCTTTCCAAAAAGGTTTCTCAGCGTACTTCTACTGTGTCATGTAAATACACTAATCAAGAACTGAATCCTGGAACCTGTGACTGAAAACTCACAACTTAGTGTATTATGAACACTGCTGGTTCATCTCTGAATGTACTCAAGTCAACTCAACTCAACTCAATTGAAATCAACTGAAATCAACTGAAATATGAGTCTTATCAAAAAATCTATGATGTCATCATGTCTTCATCCTTTAAATCCTTCATACCTCTTTCCTTCAGAACCTGGTATAAACATATATGTGTGCACTTTTCAAACATACCTTTCTGAAATATCAAGTTTCTCTTCAATAGAACTCTGGAACCTTCTCTTGAACAGGCACACCCTAACAGGAACTTTCTCCAAACATTCTTCTTCTTCCTTCTTCTTTCAAAGCTGAAACATAAAGAGAATGTGACAAAGGAAATATAGGAATACCTGAAGTAGGAATACCTGTAGGTATGAATTTGAATTCTTTAACATATGGCTGAAAATAAGTCTTCATGTTTCATCACCCCCCTGAATGACTTAACACTAGTATCCAATATTCTTCAAATATATCAGACTTTATGAAACCTAGAATGTCTTCCTTCATAAATCTGATGTTTAGTGATTAATACCTATACCTGAAACAAAATTTTTGAACCCTTTTAATTAGCACTGTACACATGCCAATAGCTTTCCATGTCATTCCTCAGCTTTCCAAATTGTAGAATAAGGTTAGCTGAACCTAACATAACAAAACCTTGCTGAAAGCTTTATAGGATTCATAACCTTCTGTAACATAACAAGTATCTTCTTCTATTCCTCTGCAACACAAATCTGATAGAACCTAAATCTTTGACTTCTTCCAATGCTAAGAATCTTCACAAACAAAGGATAGACAACTGACTCATAAATACTCAAGATCTTTATGATCATTCAAGATCAATGATCTCTCTTGTGTAGAATCTGCTCTCATCGAACCTTCATGTCTGAATGTTTGATTTCATACCTAAATGTCTTCAAGTGCCCATGCTTCTCAAAAAGTTGTAAAACTTTTCTTCAAACAAATCTTTCCCAAGAATTTGCAACTCCTACTTGAAACATAAGTGGAAAAACTTCTCATGTTGAGAACTCCAAAAGCTGCAAGTTGATACTTCATATTTTCATATTCTTCCCGGGTGAAATGTGATAGTACTTGCTTGAATTTCTTTTGGCTAATTCCACTTCATAATCAAATGATAGGATCTCATGGAACACCTTTTTGAATACAAACATGTATCCAAAAATCTAGACAATCATAAAAAGTAGATTCTTCAGCTGACTTGTACATCAACAAGACTAAATTTTCTAAAGTTTTTTTGAAAATATTGAATATACTGAATATGATATAACCTTTTGCAAACATAAAACCTCAACCCAAGTCTTCAACATCTGCTACAAAAAACGCTTTTACCTTAATAGTTAGATAAAGAAGAAATATACTTCTCTGCAACTTGTCATATACCAAGTAGCTCTGTATTGACACTCCAAGAATTTTTTGAGGGAACATATAAACTGCCTGCTTAAAAGCTTCAACTAAAACATAACTCATACATATATGAGTCAAAAGTTATATGTGCTGCTTTTCTTTCTCTCAATGCAATTCATTGTCAAATCTACTAAATCATGACCAAGTGTAATGCAAAACAAGAAACTGCTTCTTCTTTAACACAAGATGTTTTCGTAGATGGAATTTCTTCTTCTGCATCTTTTTTCCACCTGATGATGATGTCAACATCTTCAAACTTCTCTTGCATACCTTTTGTTTTCTTCATCTTGAAGTAGCAAACACTCTTGACCTCTTCAGATGAACTTTTCTCTTCCTCTAATGCTAAGAGTAAGAGACAAAACAAACATGGTATACAAATGGAAGTTGAATATAGAAACATGTTTTATCATCTCCTCATATCTCTGAATCAAAATTCTACTTCAAATGTCTGAAATGACTAAATTCACCAATCTTTTGTCTAAATGATGAATTATCCTTCTAGAGTTATACCTCTAGATCAAATTTGTACCTTGATATCCAACCAACTTACAATAGAAAATTGGCTGAAAACAAAAAAACTCATCCCATCTCCACATTTGTCTTCTTAGATGAACTTTCTTGCCATGAAAGAGATTTCTCAAAACTCTCTAGAAAAACCTCGAGATACCTGTTTTGATGTAGCCTTTAACTTTCAAATGATGAAAGCGTATAAAAGCACTCCTTGAAATTCTTCCAATCTCTTCATAACTGTTCTTATACTGACGCTCATACCAACACCTATACTAGCGCTTATACTAATGCTCGCAAAACATCTCGATCATCTGATTTAAATGGTCATACCGATGCTCAAGTGACCGTTGATATGTTTAAGTGCATTTTTCCAATGTTTATATGGACGTCAAGAGTGACTATTTGGATAGGCAGCATCGGTATGCCCCTCATAGGTTGTAGTGAATACTATCCTTAATAGGATAAGACAGCAAATAAGGATAGTCTAAAAGGAGAAATCATAAATTAAGGTCCTTGTATGGAAACATCGATTTATATACTAGTTCTCCATCACTTTTCTTTCATTGAAAAATACCCTTTATTTATTATATTGATACTCCATGTCAAAATCTTCTCATATCTCTTTTGAAACATGCAAAAAAACTATGTAGCACCTCAAAAGGATTTGAGGTTTATTATCTGCCTTAAAATTACTTGTCATTTCTACTTGAAAAATGATCATTTAATCTTCATTAGAGTCTCGTAGATTACTTTATAGTACATTAGGGAAAAAAATGAACCCTGCATGGGCCTTTTAGACTAAGGAGTGATTAGTGATGGACCAATGAGAAGAGGGTGGTGGACACAGTCTAGTTGCTTAATCATATAGACTAGGCATAGGCTTCCCTTGTTTTTGTGTGGTCAAAGAGGAAGAAACCACCTAGAACTCATGGTTTTATCCATTTGAATGGTTTTGAAAGTCTTGCAAATGAATAAGAGCCCTTGATTTGACTCAAAGATCCAAGGTTCCATGTTGAATGGCCAAAGTCATGGTGCGGGTGCATTTGGGCCTTTGGATTCCTTTTATATCCAATGGATGAGATTGATTTCTTTTTCAAAAAGGCACCTTTGATTATGGGCCCTTGGATGTTCATTGCATTTAATGGCTGAGATATGTAGCCTCTTCAAAAAGGCGCCTTGGATCCTAACCATTGGATCATATCTTTATCCAAAGGTCCATAATGATTTCCACGAGGAGAAGTGCGCCTTTTATCCTTGTCGCTTGGATTTGTAGCAGATCTGACGGCTGATATCACATCCGAAATGGAGATCAGCCCCAAACGCGGGGACCTTCGATTAAGGTCAATCCAATGCTCCAAAAACGTGTAGAAGGGTGCACATTCACGTGTGAGAGATTGTCCCCACTCCCATGGATTGTCAGACCACCTCTCTCTTACCTCGTATGATCATTTTCAAGAAGGAATCTTAGATCCTATCCATTGGATGCTCCCCAAAGGCTGAGAGTGATGCCCATATAGAGAAATGTGCCTTTTATCCTTCTCCCTTGGATTCGTAAACGATCCAACGCGTTATATCATATCCAAGACTACGATCAACCCCAAATCGGGGGGTCCGTCGGATTAACTTCAATCCAATGGCCCAAAAACATGCAGAGGTTGTGCATTTTTTATGCGTGAGATTGTCCCCACTCCAACGTATTGTCAGGTCTTCTCTCTCTTACCCTTCATCCACTTTCATCTTGGCCATCAATTTCAAGCATCCAAAGGCCACAGAATTTTCACTTTGAGGATTCAAATAAAATAGTATATGAAATATTATTTTATTTCACAATACCACTAGTGGTTTTTTCTAACGACTTAATCTCCTTGTTTAAGCTTTTTAATCCCTTCTCATGAGTACTGCATGTCTATAGTAGACTCAGATGTTTGGTACTTTGATAGTGGGGAAACCAAACATATCACCTCGCAATGCAGTTTCTTCACTTCACTCAAACGTGCCCCTATAGGGAATATTGTCACATGCACCAAAAACTCCTCTTATCCTATCATGGGAGTTGGTAAGATCATTTTGACTACTACGGATGGTAGTTCTTTCACTTTGTCACATGCTTTATTTATGCTAGGGATCAAGAAGAATTTTTTTATCAGTTTCGGCTTTAGCCAAGATTGGCTTGGCTGTGAAATTTATTGATAAAAGGTGTACAATTCATGATCTGTCAAATGGCGATGTGATTATTGCTACTGGCATTTTATGTCATGGGCTGTATAAGCTCATAGACTACAAAAGATCTGTGAATGATTCAGCATGTGGAGTACATGATTCTCAGGCTATGTCAGATGCAAAGCTTTGGCATGCATGCTTTGTTCATCTCATTTTTTCTAGTTTGCTACACCTGCAGAAATCTCAAATGGTATCCTCCTTGCCCAAACTTGAGGCACCCGGTAAACATGTATGTGAAGGCTGTATTTTGGGCAAAATGCAACATTCCTCATTTCCAAAAGATGGTTCAGTTCGGGCTACTTAGAAATTGCAGCTTGTTCATAGTGATGTATGTGGTCCTATGTAGACAGCCTCTTTTGGAAACTATCTTTATTTCGTGAATTTAATTGATGATTCTTTCAGGCATGCATGGGTATATCCATTGCGAGCAAAGTCGAAAGTATTCATGTACTTTAAAGAGTTTTTGGTTTTGGCTGAAAATCTGTCAGCATGTAAAATGGGCGCCTTCTACTCTAATCGAGGGGGGAATATATGTCTTCTAATTTTAATGCATTTCTTGTTGAACATGGGATAAAACACGAGTGTACAGTGTTGTATACATCTCAACAAATGGAGTTGCCAAATGGAAGAATAGGTCACTCATGGAGATGGTGAAGTGTATGGTCAAGAGTAAGGCTTTACCACATAGTTTCTGGCTTGAGGCTGTTATGTTGTGCAACATATGTACTTAACAGGTGTCCCACAAAAGCGTTGTAGTCTATCACTCCATATGAGGCTTGGCATGATTGCAAGCCATCTGTTGCTCATCTACATGTTTTTGGTTGTTTGGCATATGCATTAGTGTCTGAGAAACATTGTTTGGGTATATTTCTGAAAGTAAAGGCTATTATCTATATCATACACACATTAAATGCATTCTAGTTAGCTGTGATGTTGTTTTTATGGAAGATGTTATTCAACCATTGCTTTCATGTACTAAGGAGACATGTGTTAACTCCAAAGACATGTGTGATACTTTGTTGCCTCTTTTTTCAAGTCAAGAGTCTAGTGCTAGTCCTAATGAGGCAACTTCTTATCCTTTTGTAGGTTTCAAATGATGATGCAGATCATCCCATTTTTTATGCACATTTACATGGTGCACTTGTTGATGAGAGAGTTGATATTGAGGATGCAAAAAATATGTCAAAATGGCTGGTGGAGACTTTGTGTGCTAGCAAATTAGATGCACCTCTATCATATTGAACTCGATTAGGCTCTCATAGTGCCTCTTTTACATCAGGTTGATATGCTATGGCTACATCTAGTCTCCATGATGATACTGAGCTTGTTTTGTTTGATGAAGCACAAAATTCTGAATATTGGATGGGTGCAACGCAATATGAATGTGATGCTATCATGAAAAATGGTACTTGGTCTTTATGTGACTTGCCTCCTTGCAAGAAGGCCATTGGCACTAAGTGGGTATACAAGTTGAAGTGTAAGCTTGATGGAACATTTGACAGGTATAAGGATAGGCTTGTTGCAAAGGGTTATGTGCAGGAAGGAGGCATTGATTTTGATGAGACCTTTGCACCTACATGTCGTATGACTACTGTTCGGAGCATATGTGTACTTGCAGCCCATCATGGTTGGAATGTATATCAGTTCGACATTAAAACACCATTTTTGAATGTTGATTGGCATGAAGAACTGTATATTTTTCAGCCCCATGGCTTTGTGCAAAAAGGGCATGAAAACCAGGTGTGCAGGTTAAAGAAGGCATTATATGGTTTAAAGCAAGCACCACATGCTTGGTTTGAGAAGATGCATGCCTATCTGATTGCACATGGTTTTGAGAACATTCCAACTGAATGGACCTTATATGTTAAGCGTGCTAATGATGTGCTTATGATCATTGTTGTCCATGTTGATGACATGCTGCTCACTAGTCCCATTGAGAAGCATATTGCTGATTTTAAGGCTGATTTGCATGCCTCATTTGAAATATCTGAATTGGGGCATTTGCATCATTATTTGGGCATTCAGTTTATGCACATTGATGGTGGAATGGCTTTGTGTCAAACATAATATATTGACACATTACTGCAGCATTTTGGCCTTGAAGACTACCTATTGCCACACCTATGAAGGTAGGTTTATGATTGAGTCTTCATAATGTTGGAGATGCATTTGATGTTGTTCTCTATCCGCAGGCTCTTGGATGCCTGATTTACTTATGCATTACTCAGCCACATATTCAGTTTGTTGTCAGAGCAGGTTTATGCATTGATCGCGTATGAAGCATTGGCAAGAGGTTAAGCGTATCTTTCACTACTTGAGAGGTACACGGCTACTTGGGTTGTTTTATCCCAAGGTGGGATAGCTACCACCAAATTCGCATGCTTTTTCTGACTCTGATGAGGCTAGTTGCTATGACACTCGTGTGTGCACTAATGGTTTTTGCTTCATGCTTGATAGCTCATTCATATCTTGGCTGAGCAAGAAGCAGCCTACTATGGCCACTTATAGATGTGAGGCTAAGCATAGGGTCGCTTTCACAGCAACTATTGAGTGTTTGTGGCTTTAATTTGGGTGTTGGTCAGTCTTCTACCACCACCATCTTCACTAAGAGTCAGAGCACATTGGCAGCTGCGAGGAATCCTATGTTCCATGCTTGCAGTAAGCATATTGAGATGCATTATCATTATGTCAGGGAGAGGTTCTCTGCTGGGGAGATCAGCTTGGCAGATGTGCCCATGCAAGAGAACATTGGAGACCTTTTCACAAAGCCTCTGTGTAGGGAGAAGTTTGAAGCTTTCTGCAAAGCTTTGGGCTTACTTCATTTTATGGAGTGATTTCCACATAGCTTGGAACTTCCTTATACATGAGTGTCAATGCCTTGTTCACTACATCACTCCCAGAGGGGATGTGTGTGAACACTCTAGGACTGCCGAGGCACTTTTTTCCCTCTTTAGGAGGTTTTTTCCCCCAGCTTGCATATACACATATTGCCCTAATGGTCTACTAATCTTTTTACATTCTAGTGATGTGTGTGAACACTCTTAGGTAGTGATGTGTGTGAACACTCTAGGATTGCCGGGGCACTTTTTTCCCTCTTTAGGAGGTTTTTTTCCCCCAGCTTGCATATACACATATTGCCGTAATGGTCTACTAATCTTTTTACATTCTAGTGGTCATACATTCAGTATTGTGTATTGTGCTCAAAGCTTCTTCTTCTTCCTTGTGCTATTCATGTGCTTTTGTAGACGTCTAACTCCAACAATGCATTAGTGCTTGACAACAATGCTGGAAATTGGATGTCAAAGTAGTGAAATTTATTTTTGTTGGGTATAATTTTGAAATCAAAGGCATTCGTCTATATCATTCACACACTAAATTTATTTTAGTGAGCCGTGATGTTTTTGTGGAAGACGCTATTCAGACATTCCTTTCATGTACTAAGAAGACATTTGTTAGCTCCAAGGACATGTAAGGTACTTTGCTGCCTCTTTTTACAGGTGGACAGTCTAGTGCTAGTCCTAGTGAGGCAACTTCTCAACCTTTGCAGGTTTCATGTGATGATGCAAATCATTACATTTCTGATGCAGATTTACATGATGCACTTGATGAGAGAGCTAATACTGAGGAGGCAAAAACTATGCCAAAATGGATGGTGCAGACTCTGCATGAAACCAAATTAGATACACCTCTATCATATTGTACTCAGTCAAGCTCTCATAGTGCCTCTTTTGCATTAGATTTTTATGTTATGGCTGCATCTAGTCTCTTTGATGAGAATGAGCTTGTCTCCTTTGGTGAAGCACAAAATTCTAAAAATTGGATGGCTGATATGCAATCGGAATATGATGTTATCATGAGAGAGCTGACAGGTATAAGGTTTTGCTTGTTGCAAAGGGTTATGCACATGAAAGAGGCATTTATATTGATGAGGCCTTTAAACTTGCATGTCGAATGACTATTGTTTGTAACATTTGTGCACTTGCAGCTCATCATGGTTGGAATGTGCATAAGTTCGACATTAAAACTGCATTTCTAAAAGGTGACTTGCATGGAGAAGTGTATGTTTTTCAGCCCCATGGCTTTGTGCAAAAAGGGCATGAAAACCAAGTGTGTAGGTTGAGGAAGGCATTATATGGTTTAAAGCAAGCACCATGTGCTTGGTACGAAAAGATACATGCCTATTTGATTGCACATGGTTTTGAGAATAGTCCAACTTAGAGCACATTATATGTTAAGCATGCAAATAGTGTGCTTCTAATCATTGTTGTTTATGTTGATGACATGCTGCTCATTGGTCATCATGAGTAGCACATTGCTGATTGTAAAGCTCATCTGCATGCCTTATTGGAGATGTTTGATTTGGGCATTTGGATCATTATTTGGGCATTCAGTTTATGCAAGTTGATGGAAAAATAGCTTTGTGTCAAACAAAATATATTGGCACATTATTGTAGTGTTTTAGACTTGAAGACTACAAACCTATTGCCACTCCTATAAAGACAGGTTAACCATCGAGTCTTCATGATGATGGAGATGCATTTGATGTTCTTCTCTATCAGTAGGCTATTGGATGCTTGATTTACTTATTCATTACTAGGCTAGATCTTCAGCTTAATGTCTAAAAAATGAGCAGGTTTATGCATTGCCCAAGTGTCAAGCATTGGCAGGCGGTTAAGCACATCTTTCACTACATGAGTGGTACCAGGGTACTTGGGTTGTTTTATCCCAAGAGGGGATCACTGCCACCAAATTTACATGCTTCTTTTGACTCTGATTGGGCTAGTTTCTATGAAACTCGTGTATCCACTAGTGGCTTTTGCTTCATGCTTGGTAGATCATGTATATCTTGGTTGAGCAAGAAGCACCCTATTGTGGCTACTTCACAGTTGTGAGGATGAGTATAGGGCAACTTTCATGACTCTTGAGTGTGTGTGGGTCACATGCCTTATGGCTGATTTGGGTGTTGGCCAGTCTTTTGCCACCACCATCTTAAGTGATAGTGAGAGTGCATTGGAAGGTACAAAGAACCCATGGATTCCACTCAGAGAGGAAGTTAGATAGGATGCTACATAATAAGGAAATCTAGTAAGTACCTATATTGGTACTTAAGAACCAGCTCACATTGGTAGATTGATGATCTTTCTATGAAAACCAAGCTAGTCTAGATATATCGTATCCAATTCTTGAGAATCTACCACATAGGATATTTTTAGAGTTCCATCTTTATGATGAGAACTAGGTATTTGATATGTTTAGTGATTTCATGCTTCCATGGCTCAGAGATGAGAACCACTAGTATGGGATGGTGGGGACTCTCTCTCTTTGAGAACTGTTCTTCTATGGCCACGAAGGAAAGGGCTCATCACCCATAGTGATTTCTACTAGACTAAGGAGAGGTAATTAGAGAATATCTCTTATTTGCCACTTCAGGACTAGAATATCTTTGCAATATTACCCTTGGGTATTATATGTGTCTTCCATCTACCTCCTCGTTTGGTCAACACTACCCGTTTCGATGTCCATATTGATTCTCCATTTCCACATTCATAGTCATCTTACTCACCCTACACATAATGTTCTCTCACCCAACACATTAGGGGAAAAAATAAACCTTGCATGGGTCTTGTAAGGATCCCTAATTTTTAGGGATTAAGCTTAATTTTGTTCTTGTTTAAGGGGACAAAGTGCATTTAATAGGGCACTTTTTAGTAGGCTCGAGTAGGCTTTTTTTAAAGGTTTTACTAGGCCTCTGTCTTTCTTCTTCTAGAGAGAGAGCAAGAGAATCTACTTTCCACATCATCAAAGTCGTGCATATATTTGAATAAAACAATGATTTTTTTAAAGTCTCATTTTCAGTATATATTAACTCAAAAAGGCCCATTTTTTAATATATATTTTAGAAGTCACTTTTTTGGGCCCGTTTTTAAAAATTTGTTTAAGAAAAAGTATAGTTTTCAAGCTCCCTCGAAAAGTAAGTGCCACATCATCAAATCAGTGGCTATGCTTCTCCCAAAAAATGATTTTTTTCAAATTTCATGATTTTCAATCAAACACAGTAGAAAAATACAATTTAACCTATACATATACAGGAAAACACATTTTTTGAGTAAAATGTATGCTTTAGAGTCCCTTGCAACCAGTTTTCCACTTTTTTTTTAATATTCTTGGTTATTAGAAAAGCTAGTGTTGAGATGTATCACAAACTTCACAGTAGAACGTCCTCATGACTCCTGTATCAACAAGTGAGGAAGCGGTGTTGGCAAGAAGGAGGTCATGTGAATGGGAAGAGCCGATGCAGGGTTGGATCATAATTAACTCAAGCACGTCAATTCAAGGGTTTATTTACAATTCGGACTCCAAGGGTTTCTAAGGGTTCAAGTTCAGTTTTCATGCAATAAACTCACGTTTTTAGGGGTTTTTAAGGATCAGACCTAGGTTTCTATGGGTCAAAAGTCAGATATTTACACACACAGGTCCAAGGTACATCTCTAATATGCTTTCCCATCTCACATTCAATCAAATCAGCTAAAACACGTACAATTCTTACCACTTTCTTAGCGAAAATACCACACAAAACTCATAAAATCAATCAACATTGAAAAAAAATAGGCACACATCACTACGGGATTTCATCCCGACATTAGGCATTAGTAGAAATGGGTATACTGCAATGTATACACTTCTAAGGCAAGCCTTACAAGCACAAGGTATTTCTCAAAGTATATTTCCATGCCCATATAAAGTGTCTATCAAAAAACAAAACTTCTAATGAGGATGTGACTCATCCTAATGGACAATATTTATTCATAGAAGGCACTATGCCTACCTTTGTTTATCATTCAAATATTCCCAAGAAGCAATCAAAGATCCTATCTACACAAGGATTTACTTACGCTACATTCCACAATATATTTGTGGATCTTCTGAAGCTCCAACAAAGAATGGTTCACTTTTATAGTTCAACAATCAAAGGTACCCCTACTACATTTTATTTGGTGTTGAAGTTTTATTGCATTCAAGTGTCATATTAAGGTAATGTTTCCTCTTTTGTGTAGACTCTAATGATAAGCTAAAGTTCATACTAAAGCTTGATGAGTGCCAAATCATAAAGGGTCAGGGACTGGAAAGGTTGAGTGTGATGCTAATGAATGAAGTTATGGAACATGCAATGAGTGATGAAACTTTAGGATCCACTTCCCATTTTACTTACAATGTGCAATCAGAGAGAGATATATGGTGGTTAGGTTCTATAGAAGTTCCCAAACAAACAAACAATGTTATTTCGTGGAATTTTAATAGGATTCCATGGATTAGAGAAGTAATCTCTTCTCAAATACATGGGCAAAAGCTTTTTTAGATGATATAGATGATTTTAAAGTAGAATGGCATTTGGGTGGAGACCTTAAGAGTATAAAATGCATGTTCGGTTGTAAACAACGAGCATCTTCTCTCCATCCTTGCTCATATTGTACACAAGGTTACAAAGGATCCAAGGGATATTCTAAACCTGCAAGGGCATTGATGAGAGTTAATGACTCTGAAGAAATTGATGAAACAGACACATGGATCATAGGGAAAGGGAAATATCACTTCTGAGGTGTCCAATGTTACAAGAACTGACTCGTGATAAAATAAGCAATGATTGGAACCTAATTGTCCCATTTCCATTATTCAATGTTCACTTTTGTACTTTGCATGAATTCACGAGCATCTTTGATAGGCTTTTGAAGCTCCATGTTGAATATGCATTTGCAATGAAACCACTAGAGAGGTCTACAATAGCAATCCAAAAAATAGAAGATCTTTTGAATTTTATTGGTTGTCATGGTGGCCATGTATCTTTAGTTGTTAAGAAGTATGATGATTCTCAAGAGATTTTACAACAAGTTTCAATGATTGGGAAGAAGGCAAGACATTTCTTTAAAAGAGATGTGAATAGTCAAGATGATGAGAAATGGGAGCTTTGGAAGGACCTCTTTTCGATTACGACAGACAATGATAGCCAAGTTGATCTCATTAATAATCGAAGAAGGTTTGCTCATCGTTATATCAATTGTTACATTTGATGGGTTTGATTTCCACTAATGCTTCACAATGAGAATTATTCCAACTGACTTTGAAGGCGTTGACACAGCCATTCATCTTATTGTGGGGAGAAAGCAACATTACACATTACATAGTAAGTTTTCCTTAGATTTTTTAATTTGCGCTTAAATACCACATGTATATCTTATTGACAAGACCATAACATATTCTTTTTGCACATTGAGCATATTTTATGAATCGATATGGATCACTCAACATTTTTAGTACACAAGGAATGGAGAAGTCACATTACAGGGCCAAAGGTGTTTACTTAAAAAAGGTCGTCATGGGGGTGGTCTACTACAATCAAACTATTTAGAAGAAATGTTCAATTGGTTTTTTCGTATGATATTCACCAAAAAATATGTAATGGAACGAGCATGTGAGTCACAAATAGCAAAGATTACATGAAAGATACAACACGATATTGCAAGAGAGAAGTGGATGTCATCATCAAGACCGCTACATCATGCCCAATGGCATGCACAAAGAGTCCACGAGGGTTCTTCTTGGAAATAGTTTTCCAACTCTTAAAATGCATTATTTTTTATCGAAATTTTTTTCAAGGTTTTTATAACTCCTTTCTCTTCAAGTAAATTTCAATGTTTTTTTATAATATTCTTTTAATGTTTTAAAACTAAAGTTTATCCATTTAAATGTGAATAGGACAAATCTTAAGTGAAAGGCTATAAATAAAGGTGTCCTTCTTCATTTTACCACTTTACATCCTAAGAGAATGGCACACACAAAGTAGACTACTAGAAAGGATCATGTCATCTACCCTAGCCATGTGCAAGGTACTTAGAGCCCACCATGCATGACACCTCACAAGAAGCATTGAATTACAAGCCACTCTTCTAGACGAAACTCGGGTGTAGGGAAATACTCTAGCAGCATTTCATCGGGGGGGGGGGGGATGAAGCTTCACAGCAAGAGAGAGATGTAACACAAGAAACGCAATCTTCCCCTTCTATATCTGATGATGAGCCCCCACATAGGACATCATTCAAGGCAAGTCCCAAACAACAAGGATAGAGACAAGTTGTATTGGAGAAAACATCAAATTTCGAGAGTTCCTCGGATGAAGAAAGTGTTGATGAGCCACCATGGACCCATGATCATATCCCCATGAACCATCAAGTAACACATGGAGGCAAGACACTCCCCACAGGACAAGGACAAAGGCCAACTGATGAAGAAAGAGAGCAAAGTCAGGTTGAGCAGGTAAATGATGATGCAAGACCATCTAGGCATGCCCCAAGAAGAAAGAAGAACTATCAATCACATCGTAGACCACAACAACCACAACCCAACTTCCCCCCAAATGCAAGAGCACCACAAAGGTGCAAAAAGCAAACTAGAGCCTTTGTAAAGATTCAACATTATCAAAAGTCTGTGGAGCTTTGTATTCCACGAAGATCATTTTCAAGATTTGTGAAGGAAGAGATCCAAAGCTATTGCATTGGACTTCATATCCAAAGGATAGCCATTGAAGCCCTCCAAGAAGCTATAGAGGTGTATCTTATCTCAATGTTGGAGGACTCTAACCTATGTGCTATCCATGCAACAAGAGTGACAATACAACCTAAAGATATGCAACTAGCCAGAAGGATTAGAGGGAATAACCCTTAACATTTGTACTCTCTTGTTTGGAGAACTTTTTGTATATCCCAAATCATTAATATAATCTTCTTCTTATTATATTTGCTCTCCCAAGTGTCTATCTCTTAGTGTACATGTTTTGAGTTCTATTTCTCCTATTTATCTAAACGTGTCTTTGAAGTCATTGCACATGAGTATCCTAGTCTTCCACACATATTAGTTGTCAGAAATATGTCCATAGAATCACCTTCATTCATGTGCTCACTCTCCAACTATTTTCATAGGTAAGCAACACGAGCCTCGTGTCAGGCGAGCACTAGATTGTGCTCTCTGACTATAGTAGACAAGATTTCAGAAATACACTTATGATTACAAGAACACCCACTAAGGGAAAACAATACAAGAATATGTGATTGATACAAGATGTCCCACAACCCGGGACTGATAGGTATGAATAACTCGACTAGAGATGATACAGGAGATCCCACAACCCGGGATCGTAAGTATGAGACAAGATATCTAGATTACAAGAACTCCCTTCTGGGAGATGAACTGGATACACGAAAGAACTCGATAGGATCTCGTACTATGAGATTACAAGTGGACAAGATAGGATGTCCAAGAACAAGACTAGAACAAGGAACAAGACAAGAACTAGAACTAGAACTTGAAGAGTACTTACTTGGCGGTCACGACTCCTTGAGCTCCCAAGACTGGTATTGGTAAGACTGATTATGAATGTGGCCAACCCTTCCTTATATAGGTTTTCAAGGGCGGTTCCCAAGGGCGGTTGCGAATTGGTGATGTCATCGATGATGTCATCAATCGAAACATGAGCTCTGGATATCTGAATCAGGCAAGTAGATAGTTGATCTTAGGGTTTTGGCATGTTCTGGATGCAATGGAAGCATTAGTTTCTCCTAATTCTGAACCAATCATGAGATACAAGGTTCACATGGAATCTAAGGTTCAGGATGGTTTCCTTTGTCCATGACATTACCTCCCCCTCAAGCGACGAGTTCCACGAGGAGCGGTCATGTTATCTTGTCTTGGCTTTGATGGATTTCTTTTGTGGAATTCTTGAACTTTGATTGGTGCTCTCTGAAGGTTTTCTGTAGGTTCCCAAGTACGATCACTGATGTCATACCCTTTCCAATGAATAAGGTATTCCAATCTTCCTCGGGATATTCTCGAATCTAGGACATGCTCGACTTCAAATTCTTCATGATCATCAATCTCGATAGGTGGAGAAGGACTAGGTCTCTCCCCCCTCAAGGGTGAAATCTGATATGGTTCCAACATGGATACATGGAAAACTGGATGTATTCTCATAGTACTTGGTGGCTGGAGCTTGAAGGTGACTGGATTAATCTTAGCCAAGATGGTAAATGGACCAAATCTTTGATGATCTAACTTTGCACAAGGTCTTGAGGTTTGCAAATTGTTTGAGTAACCATACTTTATCCCCAATTCGATACAATGGATTCTGGACACGATGTTGATCTACATAGTACTTATATTGTTCTTGAGCTTTGTGGATCTCTTCCTTGAGTTCTTTGTGAATGTCCATCAAGTACTGGGCCTTGTCTCTAGCAGCTGGGTTCTTGACATGATTTGAGAGTTGTATATCCATTCTTGGATGTTGTCCATAATTTGCAAAGAAGGGAGTCTGCTTGGTAGATGCAATTGGGGCGGTAGTGAATGCGGATTTCAAGGTCTGAAAGGCCTTTTCTGCTTCTTTGGTCCATGAGAATTTGGAGTTCCCAGTAAGCTTGGTAAGAGGTGTTACTATCTTGGAGTAATCTCTGATGAATATCCTGTAGAAATTGGCAAACCCCAAAAAACATTGTACATCTCGAACACATGAAGGTGGTTGCCAATCAAGGATTGTCTCAATCTTCTTAGGGTCCATAAAAATTCCTTTATCTGATACAATGTACCCTAAAAATTCCACTTTTTGTCTTATGGATAGAGCACTTCTCCAATTTCGCATATAATCCTTTTTCTCTTAGTTTCTCTAAGACTATCTTTACATGGCATTCATGATCTTCTAGATTTTTGGAAAATATCAAGATATCGTCAAGGTATATTACAAAAAAATCATCTAAATATTCTCGGAAGATATCATTCATCATATGTTGGAAGACAACTGGAGCATTTGTGAGGCCAAATGGCATAACTACATATTCAAAATGGCCATACCTTGTCCGAAATGCTGTCTTCCATTCGTCTCCTTCTCTGATCCTGACAAGGTTGTAAGCTCCTCGAAGTTCAATCTTCGTGAAGAATTTTGCTTTTCCAAGGCGTTCCAAGAGCTCGGATATGAGTGGTAGAGGGTATCTGTTCTTTATAGTGACTTTATTCAATCCACGATAGTCTACACACATCCGGAGAGTCCCATCCTTCTGCTTTACAAATAAGATAGGAGCTCTTACTGGAGACTTTGAGTGTTTGATAAACACCTTTGCTAGATTCTCATCAATGTTCTTGCGTAGTTCTGTAAGTTCCTCTGAGGATAGTCTATAGATTGGTCCAAAGGGTGGTTGTGCTCCCTCTTGAAGTTCTATGGCACAATCATAGGGTCTATGCTCTGGAAGGATGTCCGAATTCTTCTTTTCAAAAACATCTTCAAAGCCTTTGTACTGATTGGGTAGCTGCACTGGATCATCTTTCTTAGATTCTTGAGCTGGTATGGCATAGATGATATATGTCGGTTCCTTCCTTACTGCATGTATGAAGGCTTTGGCTCCGACATATGTTGGGTTCTTCTGGATATCTCGAGGGGTAATTTTATTATTCTCCCAATTAATTTCTGGATTATGTTTCTTTAACCACGGCATTCCGACGATAACCATATTTACTGGAATTGATATTACATTGAAACATATGTGTGAATCATGGTCACCAAGATGTACTCTTAGTGGTATGGTTTCCATGGTTATATTCCCCAAACCTAGAGGCCGTCCATCGACTACTTCAGCTACTACTGGTCTGTTCTTCTAAAGTACTGGAATTCCATGTTTCTTAACGAGTCCTTCATCAATGAAACATGAGGACGCTCCTGAATCTACCAGAGCTATAAGGGAAAGGGTCTTCTTAGACATGATTAACTTGACAGGGGCAAGACATGTTTCTACGGGTGTGGATGGAATTATGAGACCCTTTCTTATATCATGGTTCGGTTGTATCGTCTCTTTTACAACTGGACTTCCTCGTTTCCCTGCTCTACAAGGGTGGTTGCAACTTTGGAGTTCGTTCTCTTGTTGAGACAGTTAACTGCAATGTGGCCAGGGTTTCCACAATATATACATAATTTGTTATCCTTCCTTCTTTGTTTCTCTTGTGGTGTTAGAGGCTCGAAACCTAGTTACATCTATGTGCATAGGTTCGGGCATAGGCTCATCTCTAGGAGTAGGCTGGAAAGGTTTCCATTGGTGAGGTCTTCCTTCTACTTGTTTTTCTTGTTTCCTTTCAAAAAGGCGGTTATCACATTGAATGGCTTGGTTGATGTATTCATTCAATGTCTTCACCTCTAGCATCGTGAGTAGAAGGTCCTTCACATCATCCCTTAAGCCCCATCTAAATTGTCTTATGAAATAATCTTCATGCCAAGTGAGGTCACATATCAATTGCCTAAATTCTGATGCATAGGTAGAGGCAGGGCGGTTACCTTGACGTAGATTCCGAAGTTTTGTTTCTGCCACTCGACTCGTGTCTGCATCTCCAAATGTAGCGATGAGCTCTCTAAGAAACCTCTCATAGTCATGAAGTACAGCCACATCCTTCTCCAGGATTGGGGCGAACCATGATAATGCTTGATTGTAGAGCAAGGTTCCAACAAAACCGACCTTGGATGCATCATCAGGGTATCTATAAGCTGCATACGGATGTACAATTTGACTTGTTGCAAGAATCCCCGGAACTTTGTGCGATCACCATCGAACTTTTCTGGCATGCAGATCTTTGGTTCCCTCATGAAGGATGTACTAGGTCGTTGATTTACTTGCATACTCCCTTGATTTGTCTGAAGATTCCCGATTCGTTCTTGTAATTCTTGGAGGAGTGCACCTACATGCCCTGGATGTCCCATCTCGATTTGTGTCTGTCGATGAGTTAGGTCTTCGACTTGTTGTTGGAGACTCTGAAGTGTTGCTACAATCTGTTCATAAGCATTCTCCATGATGACTGGTCTTGGATTGAAGCTAGTCTTGCCAAAATGTCAGGGGAGCACTAGATTGTGCTCTCTGACTACAGTAGACAAGAATTTGGAAATACACTTATGATTACAAGAACACCCACGAAGGGAAAACAATACAAGAATATGTGATTGATACAAGATGTCCCACAACCCGGGACTGATAGGTATGAATAACTCGACTAGAGATGATACAAGAGATCCCACAACCCGGGATCCTAAGTATGAGACAAGATATCTGGATTACAAGAACTCCCTTCTGGGAGATGAACTGGATACACGAAAGAACTCGACAGGATCTCGTACTATGAGATTACAAGTGGACAAGATAGGATGTCCAAGAACTAGACTAGAACAAGGAACAAGACAAGAACTAGAACTCGAACTTGAAGAGTACTTACTTGGCGGTCATGACTCCTTGAGCTCCCAAGACTGGTATTGGCAAGACTGATTATGAATGTGGCCAACCCCTCCTTATATAGGTTTTCAAGGGCGGTTCCCAAGGGCGGTTGCGAATTGATGATGTCATCAATTCGAAACATGAGCTCTGGATATCCGAATCAGGCAAGTAGACAGTCGATCTTAGGGTTTTGGCACGTTCTGGACGCAATGGAAGCATTAGTTTCTCCTAATTCTGAACCAATCATGAGATACAAGGTTCACATGGAATCTAAGGTTCAGGATGGTTTCCTTTGTCCATGACACCTCATTCCTAGCTTGGTACAATGTGTTAAGTGTATCCCAAGCATCCTTAGCTATTCTGCAAAAGCAAATGTGAGGAAAAATGGCAGACAAAGCTATCAATGCATGTGTCTGGGCATCTCTTCC
This sequence comes from Ceratopteris richardii, assembly GCA_020310875.1. NCBI lineage: Eukaryota > Viridiplantae > Streptophyta > Polypodiopsida > Polypodiales > Pteridaceae > Ceratopteris > Ceratopteris richardii. Next base: position 28,003,875 of record CM035435.1, on the reverse strand, counting down.
ATCCTAGCAAATTTGCTCTGCAGTAGGTGTAGCAAAAACCACGAACATGAATTTGTAGAATATCATCATCTTTGATACCTTCTACATCAGCTTCAATACCTGCAGTTGTAACAGTTGCAGGTGTGATAGGATGTTTTTCAACACCCTGCACAATGTTCCACAGTCCTTTTGCAACCAATACATGCCGCATCATATAATCCCATAACAGGTAGTTGGTATCATCCAACTTATCCTAAGAAACCAATATACGGAATACATCACTCCTTTCAGCCATGGCTAGTGACTAAAATACCTTGATGCAGAAAATTGATTGTATCTCAAAAAGTTAAACAGAATTGCCCATACGAATTCTACTAAACCTGTAGCATACTTCGAGATGCTTATATTGGAAAACTAAAACTGATATATATGTTTGGCATAAAAAGATGAAATAGCCTACACAAGCGCTATGATAGTGTGTTCAAGGGCCAAAACGAGCTCAAATTGCAATTTCGACACCACAAAGGAAAGATGTTTTGATCTCAAAAACACCCTGAGTATGCTCACCAAAATTCGTGCAATTCTGAGACTACAATTGGAGAGGTGTCGATGATGCCTAGATGAAGTGGCGACCTGCTCTAATACCAATTATTGGAGTTAAAGGTTTATAGAAGCATGTGAACAGCACAAGGAACAAGAAGAAGCTTGGAGCACAATACACAATACTGAATGTATTACCACTAGAATGTACAAAGATTAGTAGCCCATTAGGGCAAAAGGAGTATATACAAGCCAGGGGAAAGAAACCTCCTAAAGAGGGAAAAAAGTACCCCGGCGGTCCTAGAGTGTTCACACACATCACTAGCTAAATATATCAACATGCATATGCCAGATAAGCATGCAGATGAGCAACAGATGGCTTAAGTCTTGCTCGATAGTTCACTTGTGTAGACTATTCTGAATGGTCTTCCAAATTCATATTAAAGTTTTGCTTCTACTCTTCGATTGATAATGAAAGCCGATCCACATGCCGTAACATTTTAGGATTTAGTCTCTGTTACGTTGTGAGAATATCAATCTAGGTAGAACAAGTCCATTATGTATGTTGGAGATCAAGCTTTCTTGGCTAGTCAGAAGGGCAAAGGTAAATGGAGCTCTTCTACTAGTAAGCTGAAATCTACTAGTTCTGCACAATCAAAGAAGTATGATAGAGATGAGAGGAAAACAAAAAAGTAGAAATTGCTTTGCAATTTCTGTAAAGGAAATGATAATGTCATAAAGAGTTGTCCAAAACTAGCTACTAAAGAGGCAAGGAAGAAAGAGGCTGGAATGGTTGTTGTAGAGGCCTCTACACCCAAAACAGAGTCTACTAATCTTGTGTAGAATAAAGAGTGGTCATTTGCCACTATTTGTAGTTATGACCCATTTTCTCATGAATACTATATGTGTGGAGTAGACTCAGGTGTTTCGTACTTTGATAGTGGGCCAACCAAACATGTTACCTCATAGTGCAATTTCTTCACTTCACTCAAGCATACCCCTACAAGGAATACGACTCCTCTTATCCTATCATGGGAGTTGGTATGGTAGTCTTTTACATTGTCGGATGCTTTATTTGTGCCAGTGATCCGGAAAAATATGTTATCAATTTCAACATTAGCCAAGATCAGTTTGGTTGTGAAATTTGTTGATGACAAATATAGAGCTCATGATCTATCAAATGGTGATGTCGTTATTGCTTCACGCATTTTATGGTGTCTGCTAAATAAGCTCTTACACTATTAAAAATATGTGAATGACTCTTACATGATTCTCAAGTTATGTTAGATGCAAAGCTTTGGCATGCATTCTTTGATCATCTAAATCTTGCTAGTTTGCTATGCCTGTAAAAATCTAAAATAGTGTCCTCTTTGCCCAAACCTGAGGCACCTAGTAAAAATGTCTATGAAGGTTGTATTTTGGGAAAAATACAGTGTTCCTTGTCCCAAAAGACGGTTCACTTCAAGCTACTAAAAAATTGCAGCTTGCACATAGTAATGTTTGTGGTCCTATCCAGATGCCTTCCTTTGGGAACTCTCTTTACTTCATGACTTTCATTGATGATTTTTCTAGGCATGCATGTGTATATCTATTGAAAGAAAATTCCAAAGTGTTTATGTGCTTCAAACAGTTTCTACTTTGGCTAAAAATATGTCACCATGTAAAATGACACCCTCCATTTTGATCGAGGGGGGAATATATGTCTTTTGATTTTAATGCATTTCTGGTTAAACATGGGATAAAACATTAGTGGTTGCTGAACAGAAGAACAAGTCACTCATGGAGGTGGTGAGGTGTATGGTCAAGAGTCACGCTTTACCATATAGTTTCTTGGTTGAGACTATTATTTGTGCAACATATGTACTTAATGGGTGTCCCACTAAAGCATTGTAGTCTATCACTCCATATGAGGCTTGGCATGGTTGCAAGACATCTGTTGCTCACCTACGTGTTTTTGATTTTCTAGCAGATGCATTAGTGCCTTAACAATAATGTAGAAAATTGGATGATAAAGTAGTGAAATGTATTTTTGTTGGGTACAATTCTGAAAGCAAAGGCTATCATCTATATCATCCACATACTAAACACATTCTAATCGGTACAAATAAGGCAATTTCTCAGCCTTTATAGGTTTCATGTGATGATGAATATCATTCCATTTTTTATGCAAATTTACAAGATGCACTTTTTGATGAGAGAACTGATATAGAGGCCAAAAACTATGCCTAAATGGCTAGTGCAGACTTTGGGAGATAGAAAATTAGATGCACCTCTCTCATATCATACTCGTTGAGGCTCTCATAGTGCATTTTTTGCATTAGATTGCTATGCTATGGCTGCCTCTAGTCTCTCTAATGAGAATGAGCTTGTTTCGTTTGATGAAGCACAAAATTCTGAAAATTGGATGGTTTCTATGTAATCATAATATGATGCTATTACGAAAAATGGTACCTGGCCTTTAAATGTGACTTGCCTCCTCGCAAGAAGGCCATTGGAACTAAGTGGGTACACAAGCTAAAGTGTAAGCCTGATGGAGCAGTTGATAAGTGTAAGGCTAGGCTTGTTGCAAAGGGTTATTCTCAAGAAAGAGGCATTGATTTTGATGAGAACTTTGCTCCTACATGCGGAATGACTACTGTTCGTAGCATATGTGCACTTGTAGCTCATCATGGTTGGAATGTACATCAGTTGGACATTAAAACTACCTTTGTGAATGGTGACTTGCATGAAGAAGTGTATGTTTTTCATCCCCATGGCTTTGTGAAGAAAAGGCATGAAAACCAAGTATGCAGGTTGAGAAAGGCATTATATGGTTTGAAGCAAGCATGATGTGCTGGGTATGAAAAGATACATGCCTACCTAATTGCACATGGTTTTGGGAACAACCCAACTAAGAGCACCTTATATGTTAAGAGTGCAAATGATGTGCTTTTGATCATTGTTGTGTATGTTGATGACATGCTGCTCATTGGTCCTCATGAGAAGCATATTGCTGATTTTAAGGCTGATCTGCATGCCTTATTTAAGATGTCAGATTTGGGGCATTTGCATCATTATTTGGGCATTCAATTTATGCAAGTTGATGAGCGAATAGCTTTGTGTCAAACAAAATATATTGCCACATTATTATAGTGTTTTCGCTTTGAAGATTGCAAACCTATTGCCACTCTTATGGAGATAGGTTTAGGATTGAGTCTTCATGATGCTAAGATGCATTTGATGTTCTTTGACTCTATCAACAGGTTGTTTGGATGCTTGTTTTACTTATGCACTACTCAACCAAATAATTAGTTCGTTGTCTCATAGATGAGCATGTTTATGCATTACCCATTGGCACGTGGCTAAGTCCATCGTTCACTACTTGCATGACATCCAACTAATTGGATTGATTTATCCCAAGGGGGATCACTACTCCTAGATTTACATGCTTTTTTTTACTCTCATTGTGCTGGTTGCGATGAAACTCATGTGTCCACCACTGGTTTTTGCTTCACGCATGGTAGGTCATGCATATCTTGGTTGAGCAAGAAGCAACCTACTGTGGCCAATTCTAGTTGTGAGGTGGAGTGTACGGCAACTTTCACAACGATTGTTGAGTATGTGTGTCTCGGACGCCTTATGGCTGATTTGGGTGTTGATCAGTGTTCCCGCCACCACCATCTTCATTGACAGTGAGAGCATATTGGTAGTTTGGAGGAACATTGTGTTCCATGCTCCCACTAAGCACATTGAGGTGGACTATCATTATGTCAGGGAGAGGTTCTCTATTGGAGAGATCAGTTTGACATATATGCCCATAGAGGAGAACATTGTAGACCTTTTCACAAAGGCTCTACCTAGGGGGAAGTTTGAAGCTTTACACAAAGCTTTGGGCTTACCTCCTTTTGCGGATTGATTCCACATAGCTTGGCACTTCATCATACATGAGTGCCAACTCCTTCTTCACCACATCACTCCCAGGGGGATTTGTTGATATATTTAGGTAGTGATGTGTGTGAACATACTTGGATCATCTGGGCACCTTTTTCCCTATTTAGGAGGTTTTATCTCCCAGCTTGTATATACTCCCCTAACCCTAACGGGTCATATTATCTTTGTAGATTCCATTGATAATACATTCAGTATTTCATGTTGTGCTCCAAGCTTCATCTTCTTCCTTGTGCTATTCACATGCTTTCGTATACCGCAAACTTCAATAGTTGTGAGTGTATCCAAGTATCTCTTATTGCATTGCACAAGCGAACATGAGGGATAATGGCATGTTTGACAAACAAGGCTATCAATGCATGTGCCTATGCATCTTTGCCATCCGAACAAAGTTGCTCTATGGTAGGTGCAACACGAGCGAGAGCACGACCAAGAATGGAAGATCATCATCTTCAACACCATTCACATTGCCTTCAATCACTGTATTTGTAAGTATAGTAGGACATTTTTTAACACCTTGCACAATATTCCATTGCGTTATTGATGCCAATACATGATGCATCATGTATGTGCACAAAGGGTAATTAGTACCATCCAACTTATCCTCAACAACCAACAATCAGAATAACATCATTGGCTTCATCCATGGCTAGTGACTAGATATCCTAATCAAGAATTTGATTGTATTTCAAAAATTTGAAGGGAAATATCCTCTCATGCTTTCCTAGATCTTTAGCAAACTTCGAGTTGCTTATATTGGAAAACCAAAACCTATATGTATTTCTGTCACAAAAGGACACATAATCATTGCAATGGTGCATTCAGAGGCCAAACAAGCTCGAATCAAAGTTTCATTTCCACACAACAAAGCTATTTTGAACTCCTAATCACCCTGCATACGCTCACCAATTTTTGTGTGATTTTGAGACTATGACCGGAGGGGTGTACACAATGCCCTAGGAGAGGCAAGAACCTGCTCTCATACCAATTATTGGAGTTCGAGGTCTATGAAAGCATGCGAAAAACACAAGGAAGAAGAATAAGTTTGGATAATGACACAATACATAACGTTTTACCAAGTGAACATAGAAGGATAAGTGACCTATAAGGGTTATACGAGTATATACAAGTTCAGTAAAAAAAAGACCTAGTAAAGGAGAAAAAAGTGTCCCGGCCATCCTAAGTGTGCTCACACACATGATTACCAAATATAACATTGTGTGCTTCAATATCTCGTATAGCAAGGGTATGTGTAAAAGATGTTTGTGGAATGTTCATCCTCTCATGAGATTTCTTCCCCCTTTTGTAATTGCCATCCCCTCTTTCACCGACAAAAATGCAAGCGGATTCAACGAACAAGTCAATTTGGCGTGTATGGATTTGAACTCTTGCCGTCGTATTTTCTACCTACTGCCGACGGAAAGTCTTGAACGTACAGGTTCCCTAATGTGAACACGTTGAACTCTCTCTCTCTCTCTCTCTCTCTCTCTCTCTCTCTCTCTCTGTTGCACCCCCGAGGATACGCTCTCCTCTGTCTATAAAACACAAGGAAGAGGTGGGTGATGCAGTACGTGTGCGTTTCTGTCTGTGTCCATTGGGTGCTTGTCACCTCCTATCTCGTACACACATTGGGTGTCTCGTTTCTGTGGTCTCCCATTCCATCGTCATGGCTACCTCTGTCCGTCTTATCTGTGCCGTTCTTGTGGTGGCCCTCATCTCTAGCTGTGTTCAATATGCAGAGGTGGACGTTGGCAGAAAGCTATCTGCAGGTTCAGGGGAGGGCCGAGAGCTCATGTACATGAAAGACGGTTATGAGTACAAGGGAATGGATGGCAGCAGGATGAAAGATGGATACGGAAGTGGTAGCATGGGAGGATGGAAGAAGGGCTACGGGAAGGGCGGCAACAAAAAGGGCTACGGAAAGGGCAGCGACGACAAGGGCTACGGCCATGGCCATGGGCATGGAGATGACGGTCATGGCAAGGGTTATCCAGGCCATCCCCACTAAATGCTGCAGATCCATTCGCTCGCATTCTCCCTGCACTCTAGATGTAACTCTCCAAGCATACAAGCGTCCTATTGCAGCTTCCGGGAATAAACTGTTTTCTCGTTCCAGCTTCCGGGAGTAAACTGTTTTCTCAGTTTGTTGAATGTATCTCTTTTCCAGACTTGACTCAGAAAGTGACGCTCACTCTCTCTGCACTCACTCTGCACTAATTACTTTGACTTAGCGTACATGCACTCTTCATACTTGAGGTTGATCATTTCCTCAAAGCCAAAAAACAAGGGATTCAAAGAAAATTAGATTTGAGGGAAAAATAGATTCAAAGAAAATTAGATTTACAACAAGACAGAATCTATGACACAAGTTACAACATGAGAATCAAATAACCGACTATTGAACACACTATTATTTGAATATTTTATTTTTACTTCTTCACAACGCTATCCAAGAAATCAACACATCCAGATCCCTTTATTTGATATTGAAGCTCCTCAATTAGCACTTGAATAAAATTTCTTTTGAAAGCATCAATAATAACCTCCAAAATTTTAAAGAGAACACTATCTACCACTTGAATTTCAAATAGATGATCCTCTCTTCTCCGTTTATCCTCTTAACTGGTCTTCCTTCTTCTCTCTTTCCCTATTGGACTCATTCCTAGCTAGGGGTGAAAATGCAAAGTAAGGGAGCAGTGTGTGTGTGTGTGTATGTGCGTAGATGTGTTGTGTGTGTGTGATTTCAAAATGATATGTTGTGGACAGAGTATTTTGAGGACATATTCAAGATTCTCTTTGCAAGGCATAATTTGTTTGGCATGTTCCACAAGAGATATGCAAAGATTTCGACCACGGATATCAATATAAAATAGAAAGATTACTATTCGGCCAAGGAAAAGTGATGGAGAACTAGTACATAACTTCATGTTTCAATACAAGGGCCTTAATTTATGAGAAAACGGTTTTCATTTCTCCTTCCAAACTACCCTTATCTACGTCGTATCCTATTTAGGATAATATTCCCTATGTTTATAAATGCATATTTGCATGTGCATAAGAGGTCAGAGAAAGTGTGAAAACGTAAGCAAGAAAGAGACTGGTTTCATTGAGAGTGTATGTGGCCAAGTGAGGACAGGAGGGTACGTATATGAAAGCATCTCCAGACGGATGGTCACAACATGTATGTGTAAGAAACAAGGTTGACTAATGGGTGTTTTAAGGAGTGTGTGTGTGTGTTTGTGTTTATGTGTGCGAGGGATAGTGTGTATATTTAAGTGTGGGTGACATAGATTTTATGTGTGAGAATGATGCTTGTTTAGTTTGTGTTTGTTCGTGGATAGATGAATGATGCTTGATGGTTGTTGTATACGCATATATGCAAGCAGGGAGTCTACATTTAAATACATGCATGGTTATCAACTGATTAATTTAAAATTCCTCTCTAAATGTTCAACCAATGAGCATGGACTAGTAAGGTGCCACATGTGTATTAGAAGATCATCTAGGCACATAAAAAAGTATTCCATGTGTGTGTGTGTGTGGTTTGAAGTCCATATGAGTGTTGTGGATCAGGGTATGTTGAGGGCTAGAGCTTGTGAGAGTATATGTTAGTGGATGTTGATGCATGTATTTTTGGATGGATTCATTAGGGGGGGAAATGAACCTTGCATGGGCCCTTTAGATTAAGGAGTGATTAGTGATTGACCAATCAAAAGAGGGTGGTGGCCATCGTCTATGCCTTATAAAATACTAGGTTGAAGGGGGGAGTGGGGACATATTTCTACTTTATTTAATGAGCTACCTCTAAAGAGAGAAGGAATCTTGTAACTTAGTTGAGCTCAAAAATGCAAAATTTCTAAAAAGTTAAAAAGCTCACCATAACCCCATTACTTTTTAAAGTCAAAAGTACTCTTTTTGACCCCAAATTCAAAATGTGTTCATGTTTTTAGCTAGAAAAAATGATGGTTTTTCAAAAATACTTACAAAAGAGTTACTTCCATCCTAAACCTCACATTTTTGTACCCACATCCCAAAAAGTCATCTTTTCCCAGTACTTTCACTCTATAGCACACCAGTGAACCTCTTGTTTATACATTCCAACCTACCTGCATCTCCTATCTTGAAATATGTTATAGCTTAAAGACCTTTAGCTTTAATGGCAACATTTAAAGTTTCTAGGTGACTAAAAGATGAAATCCTCAAATTAAGATGTCACAATATCAAAGCTACAGATGGACAATGGATATCACATGAGTACTCCAAAGGTGCATGGGTGTAAATGCAACCCTCAAGAGTTGGGCCTCATCGAGTTAGAGATCATGGAAACTTGGATCTTCATTGGAAGGGAAAGTTACGTCGCTTCAAGACGCACAGAGGCAATGGGATGGTTACTATTGTACAACATGTTTTTACAATGGCAACATATGAAACTTGAAAACTCTATTAGAATGAGATATCCTATGAATTGTAAGTATTACTCTACAATATTGTATGTTTTATAGTGTTGAATATGATTCTGAACTATTTAGATATGATTTTTTTTTGTTTCAGATATATTTCCTTCTACTTTAGTGGAAGAGAAACCACATCATATTCTTACAAGTACTTTGAAGACATTGCATGCAAATGTTGGTGCACTATTCTTTCCAGAAATATCTCCTACTCAACTTTACCATGATAGAGTTTTCTTTTACACACATAGATATGTTGTACCCTCTACAATGAATGGTTTTTGAAGGTTAGAGAGAATTGAATTACATTCTCTTCTTAGCTTGGAGTGGCAAAAACCTGATATATGGTCCATATCATCTTTGAAGCACAAGATGGTAATGGATATACATACCTCTTTGAAATTCACAAAAGTGTCTAGATCTGTAGGTTTGCACTGGTATTTTCCCATCCATTGTTCTGTATATTTATTCCAAGGATTCTCATTCCAAGAGACTTCCACCATGTTCGTGTGTAAACATATCACATATGAACAAGACAAAAGTCATCTTGGTGAAAATTAGGGTTTGATAGAAGGAATTGTAAAAGGTGATAAATATTTTTGTAAAATAGGTGGAACACGATTACGATTCCGATATTTGAAACACCGTACTTCATTATACATTAGATTCTACTATGATCGTTGGATGTCCAAACTTGGCCAATGGATACCATTTCAAAGTTCAAAGGGATCTTTACATTCATTTGAAATAAAGCTTAGATTGCCTATAGAAAGTATTATAGCGATTCATCATTGGACCTTGGCTAATTTAAGAGCACTTGGTGGTTATGGGGTTTGAAGGACTAACTCAATCCAAATTCAAAATACAAGGACATAAGGTGAGAAATGTTTTGTGCTTTTGTTAAAGTAATCTTTTCATTATTGTGTATTTTAGTTTTATAACTTCAATTTCTTGCAAATTGATTACAAGTGAGAAAAAGATTGGAATACAAAATGAAAGTCCCTATACATTGGAGCAAAGATGGAACAGAACTCTCATTGTCACACTTCTTTTGCAACCTGATAATGTATCTTTTTGGGACATTTGCACTCACAAAGAGCTAGAAAGCATAGACCAACCAATAGAATTCTCGCACGCAAACAATGGCTGCTAGCAGTACTTCCACTCCCATCAAATCTCCTCGAGATCTATTCATGGAGTTTGTAGATACTATGGACTTACAACGATCGTACATATTTGTATGAAATAGTCTGTAGAGTCCCTAATCTTGAAGGGACACTAGCTATGAACTCCGATGTCTCGAAGAGATTACAATTTTTTTGGAATTCTATATATTAAGATGTGCTATAGATATTCCAGCATATGAGTGTAAATGGGTCCCTTGTGATCTACTTTTATATATTCATAAAGGAGATGAGGCCTTTGCAAAGTGCTTAAAGCATTTCAGCGTTGTTGCTAAGGATGCAAGGCACTTGTTAGATGACTTAACTACTTATCTTCAGGATAAGGTTTTATCATGAGTAAAGCAGATACTTCTCTATTCATCAAGAGAAGTAATTTAGAGGTAATATACCTATGTGTATATGTTGATGATATCATACTCACAGGTAATGATGCTAATGGCATCAAGCAGATCAAGAATTAGATGATGAAGGAGTTCAAAATTAGTGACCTTGGATCACTAAAATATTTTCTTGGACTTGAGTTAGTCTATACTAACTCTGGAATTTATATTACTCAGAGAAAGTATATAGAGGATATCTTAAAGAAGTTTCATTTGCAGGATGCCAAAATTTTAAGTACCCCAATGGAGGTAAACCTAAAATTAAGGGCTCATGAAGGTGATGTACTTGAGAACCTTGCACCTCACTTTGCATACTACATCTCCATTGATTTTTGGAGATAATACAAGTTCATTACACCTTGCAACAAATCCTATTTGTCATGCTAGGACCGAGCATATAGAGGTCCACTATCATTATGTGAGAGAGAAGCTATTGAGAAAGTATATTCAGCTGGCATATGTATCAACCAATACGCAATGTGCAGACTTATTGACTAAAGCATTAGATGATACAAAACTTAGCAGGTTTAAATCAATGATTGGATTGGAGGATATTCATGATGATTGAAGATGAAGACCAAGACAAAATGTTGAGCTTGAGGGGGAGCTATTGGTGCAAATTACAAGCCTACACATTTGGCTAGAAGATTCATGAACAAATGAAGCTCCATGGAAACCGTTGCTAGGAGAATTTTATCCTTTTACATTTGTAAAAGTTATTTTAACTTGGAAGAATCTTTTTAACTCTCAACAAACTCGTGGATTTTATTATTTGAGAAGTGGATTACTTTTAGAGAGAGCCAAAAGTTGAATTCAAATTCAAATTTGAATGTAGCACTTATAAAATGTGACTTGAAAAAGTCGCGTGAAGAAGCCTCAATCCCTGAGTTCTCCATTGATATTTTGTAAGAGTGTGAGGTCTACATTGTAGCATACACTACTCACCATCATTAGGCTATGATTTTCAAGCCTGTGATCTTGTACAACATTGTTCATTAATACAATACATCTACATTGTTCATCTATGATCTCTCTATTATAGTCATTTATAGCTATCAACGTGTACTGCTCATATCTGCGTCATTTATCCACCATTTGCAATTCTCTATAGCTTGTTGGAATCAACCCCAAGGTATCTACATGCTCACAGATTTTGAAGGAAATCTTTTCAGCCAATTTGGAGAAAAGTGCATCCAAGCACTCATTGGTCAAACTTTATAGAGGTCCTAAAAATCAGGGATAATGATTCAATTGCTAAATTGATTGCTCTATGTATAGTGCATCATTTCATGTGATTCCACTTGGAATCATTAGCTTACTAAGTTAGTAAGATATATTTAAGAGGAATGTTTCTAATTCCTATTGTATTGGTAGCACTGAGCATAACAAGTAGTAGATGTGTGATAAAAAATAAAAGGTTTTCATTGATCCTTCAAGTTGGAAGTAGTCTGTTTTGATTCAATCTTTTCTTACATCATTTCCAAAGTACAAAGGCACTTGTATAGTGTCATTGGAAAGAGAAGAGGGCCCAAAACTCAGCTCTGAAGCTTCAAGAGGTAGGTACTTAGTAGGATTTGGTAGTACCTACTCATTTCTTGGAGTGTCCATCCATCTTTCCCAATAGTATGCTTCTCAACACAAGAAGAATCAATTGTGGATTCATGGGTACTAGATAGTGGTGCATCTCATCAAATGACCAATGATATAGGTCAATCTAGTTCTATGCAGCCTCAACAAGAACCCATCATGGTGACACAGATAGTAAGGAAGGAGATGCAAAAGCAAGGTAATGTTATTCATCACTTACCTATAGTGAACGGAATGAAGGAACCTTATAGAGCTTGTATGATGGGCAAGCCACATAGAGAGAGATTCCCACAAGAAAGCAAGAGTAGGTCAAAGGCTCCTCTAGTGTTGGTATATGCTAACTTGTGTGGTAAGATGTCTATACGGGCCTTGCGAGGATCTTCCTACATTGTGATCGTCGATGACTATAGCAAGAAGATGTGGATGTACTTTCTCCGTGATAAGGCTCAGGCTTTTGGTAAGATTAAAGAACAACCACAACTTGTTGAAAATGAACTACGAAAAAGTGTGAAGAAGCTTGGAATAGGAGGTGGTGGTGAGCTCAATTTAGAGGACTTGGAAGGCTGTGCAAGTGCAAAGGGATAAAATGTTAATTAGTGACACCTCACACATCACAACATGATGGCATTATGGAATGCAAGAGTCACACCATTGTTGCGATAGCAATGTGTATGAGGTAAGGCATGAGCTTTCCTTATCAAAACAGAAAGATTCATCATGAAGTCTACATCGTTAAGAATACATCCATCTTACGCTTTAGAATTTTTGAGAGTGTGTGTTATGCTCTTGTCCTAGGTCAAAGAAAGAACAAGTTGGAACCAAAAAGCAAGAGATGCATGTTCCAGGGTCATAATGAAAAGCAAAGGGCTTTCATATTGTATGACCACAAGGCAAAGAAGATCAAAGGGATTTGAGATGTGGTGTCTATGGAGCAACCACATGCAATGCAGGAAAAGAAAGGATTTTCCACTTTATCATCAAGCAAAGGAGTAATTCACTATGTAGCTAGCCCAAGAGTCATCCCTACCTTTGAGTAGGAGGAAGCATCATCATCAAATGGTGAGAAGAGAGTCTACCAACTTAAAATCACCCAAACAGATTGGTTGTCATGCAATGGGTGAAGGAAAAGCTCTATGGTCAGAGTAATCCTATGCCAATAGCTAATAAAGAGAAGGCAGAAGGATCAAGGAGATTAGAGAGAATAGAGGAGCACAAGTGGGCTTCTACTCACATAATCAGTATAGCCATGATGGTTGCGATTATGAAGGAAGTAATGAAGCCAATAATTGAAGATGAAGCACTTGTAGATCTACATTGGAAGTAGGTTGTGCAAGCCAACTATGATATCTTAATGAAAAATGAAGCATGGGAGGTCATTAGCACCAATGGGGTCAAGCAAGTGAAGCACATGATACAAGGGATCTTGGAATGCTATCAAGACACGTTGATATCACAAGGATTTTCACTCATGAAGGGTTTTAGTTTTCGATACTCTTTTACTCTAATGACCAATATTTGCATCATACTAATGCTAATTTCTTAGGTGAAGTGGCAAGTTTCTATGTTAGATGTCAAATCAGAAATTTTGAACGTTGACCTCAAAGAGGAGGTACATGTGTCTCAACCATCATGATTTGAGGCTCCACATTCAAAGAGCACATTATGTAACTTGAAGAAGGCATTGTATGTGATGAAAAAAGCCCTAATATCATTATACCAAGAGATAGACATTGGGAGCTATAGGAAGGTCTTTGGTAGTCGTATTTACCTATGGAGTACCATAGAAGATATCATATTTGCAGTCATATGTTTGAGAAGGCTTGGGAATAGACCTTATGAAGGACATTCAAGAGTTGGTAAGCAGGTACATTTGAGAAGGATGGTGGAGATAGCATACTATGCCATCAAGAAGAATGCAGTAGGTACCCTCACCCAAGTGCTTACAAAGGATCTACTTCAAATACATCTTCCAAGACTTGGCATTGGGCCAAGAAGGTAGTTCACCTTTGGGTGGACATTGAGGGGGGGGGGTGTTAGACATGCTCAATGCCTCACCCTTATGTAGCACCACCATTGTTCCAGAACACTCTATTTATAAGGCCCCCATTATGAGGAGAAGGCATATGAGAGTGTTGGACATTGGTAGGTTCCTAATTTTGAGGTTAGATGAGTTCTAGAATAGACTATAGATGGATAGTTAGAAAGGTTACTTCTAAGCCATTGGATTTGGGAGTGATCGTATGTGAGGATCAACCTAAATCAAGGGCTAGAAACAAAAGTAGCTTTCTTAACTTGGGGAAGGGTCTATTTGATGTGGGCCATCGGATCTTGACTTGATCCTAAGTGTGGATTAAGTAAGATCAAGGGCTACAAACAAATGGTTGTTGATCATGCCCTTCTACCATTGGATTCACCTCATAGATCAATGGTGGATATTATTTTGGGCATGGATCAAGATACCTGAACCCTAGAACATGGGTAGGCTGACCTAGCTTCTATCTAGATCACCATCTAAGCTCCGTATAGGGAGTACATGGGTGGATATAACCATCTATATATTGTCTAGTGTTTGAGTTCCATTGTATTAGAGTTATGAGTTTTAGTTGAATTGAGTTGAGTTCATCTTCTATTCATCTTGAGTCCACTTTCAATTATAACCAAATCTCTTGTGTTAATCCCATGAGTAGTGATATCTCTCTTTCTATCTAACCTTGATCTTATATGTGTGTTGTAGTAACCTCTACATGGCATTAGAATTACACCATTAGCTCACCACTCAATCATTCTTGATCTTTTATTTCCCTTTTCTTACAGTTTGAAGGCCTTCAAAAAACTTTTGTGCATATCTAGAATAATGCAAAGGACCAACTCTGTAACTTTGGTTAGGAACTCCTTTGCCTATACTACCCTAGGAGAGGAAAAATATAAAGTCAAATAGGAATAGGTTTGGGTTTTGGATTGTCACACCCCCATTTAATATCCCAATCAGTTTTGACATACCATTTGACACTATCTTTTCAGAGAAGAACGAATGTAGTGGAGAGGCTCAAGGCCAAGAGCCAATTGTAAAAATTTATAATACCAATTATTGTTTTTTCAATTTCCATGTACATTCAATTGTCTATTGTGTCTTTATGTTTTTGACAATCTCATAAGTTTTGCAAAGTTTAATCAAACTATTTCCAGTAATTCTTTTAAATGTTGTTGCCCAAAATGCTTGTACTAGTGTAGGAATGCAGAAAAAAGGCCCGCCATAGAAACGCAGGGATGGGCCCTGCAAAACTTTTGCAGGGCCCATCCCCATGTTTTTGTGGCAGGCCTTTCTTTGCATTCCTAAGCCATTGCATGCACTAGTTTCCCAATATTGAAAGTCTATGTCCCTCAATTACAACCTAAACTTGGGGAAGTGTGGAAGACTCTTCTTATGTGCAATTGTTGGGCTATAAGGGTTGCTCACAATTTCCTTTATGCAAAGGAACCCTCTAGTACTCATAAAAAAACCAATCTTAAGTATATTGGAGGTGAGCACATGTTCCCAACTGTCCTGGGGAGGTTATGTCAATTTCTAGAATTAAAAAAAATAGCCCTGCCTATGTTTAAGCACTTTACCGGAAGAATTTATGAGGAATTTCATATGGTTTCTTGTGTTTTTCTAATCTGACGTGTGCAACCAAGCTTGAAAGATTCAGGACATGATGGATATAGGGATGCTATTGGGCAAGAGTTGGATGACTGCCCATGCACGATTGCATCTACATCTCCTACTAACAATTGGAAGTTTGGGTAGCAGACTATCACATGCGGAGCTGGGAGGGTTCTCATCATGTTTGTTGTAGCTCGTGGAATGGAAGGTTCTGTTGTGATGCATTGGATCATGTTTTGTAAGGAATGAATGCACCATCCTCTCCATATTAGAAATATCAGACATTTACTCTCGGACTCTCCCAATATGTTGCTACAACTAGGTTTGGAAGCCATGTGGGCAGCTACTATGTTTCCAGAGGAGGGATAGAACTATGCTGCAATTTGAAGCTGGCTATGTGTGATGAGTGTACCCCAATCAACAAAGCTAGAACTTCATCAAAGACTAATTTGGGTACGTGAAGCCTCTTGCTACTGAATGACAACTACCTAGCTTCCTGAGATCATGGCCTCTTGTGGATTGATCGTTGCTGCTACCTCAAAACTGGTCTATCTATCAGTCAAACTCCTGGAAGTTCGAGGTGCTTGGAATACATCATGAGATCCTTGCTCATGGAAAATCGGCCAAGGAATGTCCTTGCCATAGTTGAAAGAAATAACTTGGTGGCTATTAAAGGTGTGCGATTGACAGGCTCATACCATGCTTACTTGCAAAGGAATGGTCAGAATGGTATAGTGCTTAGCATGCCAGGGTTTATGGCATTCCTCAATTTCTATGTTGGACTCACAGAAGTTGCTAGGTTCTTCTTTGATGATTTCTTCAAAGTGATGTATTCCTAAAACAATCTTGTTACAGAAGGTGGCTCCGAGCTTGGGCATGTTGTTCTTTTGGTCCATCTGACTATATGTTGCAGGGCAGTACTGTGACTAATGACAAATGATGAGTGGTGTGCTACCTCCTCAGATAGTACTCCCTAGTGATTATTATGAATATGGTTCACATACGTGTTTTCGTGAAATCTTGTAACTACCTTATTCAAAGATTGTGACCCCATCCCCTCTAATGATACACAGTATGTGATCCTTGTGTCAGGTCTTGGCTGGATACAAGTCGAAACCTTGATTGCCCAAGGATGTGTCTTCCTGAGATTGGCTCTAATTTTTCCTATGTGTGCGTGATATATTGAGCAGCTTGAAGTTGTGTTCTTCTAGTCAACAAAATTTTTGGTGAATTTCCCTTTGCAGGGGATTGCTTTCTATGCTAGGATTGGACCCTAGATATACTGTTCAATTGCTTTCCTATTCACACGTTCTACATGGATTCTACGGCCACAACAAGGATATGCAGCTCTTGAGGATGATGCCCACTTTCCCAGTAATCATAAGGCGACATTTGTAAATGACTTTATGTGTCTGACATCTTCTGTGTACTGCCCTCTAATGATATCTAGTATCTCATTCTCCAATCCAATAATCGATAGAACTCCACCAGATTGTTTGAGCCTGGATGATCCAAATAATGTTGCAGTCTTGCTTATAGTATGATATATCAAACATTTTCATGCAAGGATTGCTCTCATGTGGGGTTGCTACTACCAACATGCTTTGGATGATATCTACTATTGATTGATTTATGGTTTCCAAGATACTAGAGCTTCTCATGGTAGCTGGGTCCTTGCTCCTTCAGAATTTCAGTTGTTTTGAATTGCAATTTTCAGGACTTGCTCAAGAGGAATAGCTGCATATTTGGCAATAGAGGTTGTTGTTTATGCTTAGGTGGACTTCCCCCCATGGGGATTGTGTCGCTCAACATTGAAGACCTGAAGATTGAAGACTTGCAAATTTGAAGACTTGAAGAGCTACAGATTTGAAGACTTGAAGACCCAAACTTGGACCAGTTTAGCAATGTATAATTCTCCTATCTTAGCTTTGTCGAGGACAACAAAGTCTAGGGGGAGGAGAGTGTTGGGTTATAAGGGTTGCCCATAATTTCTTTTATGAAAAGGAACCCTCTAGTACTCATAAAAATACCAATCTTAGGTATAATGGAGGTGAGCACATGTGAACACCCTCCTAAGCACTTTTTGATAAATTCTCCAAGACTATGGTATGGAGACTGATAAATCCCTTTTTTGCAAATGTAGGAGAAAACCCACATCCAAATTCTCACGCCTCCATTTCCTTGAGATTTGGGAATATTTTCCAAGATATCAAAAGATATGTTAGTTAAAAAGCATGTGCTCCTTTTTGACAAGTCAAAAAGAGCACATGGGGAAATGTGCATAGTCTATATATAGAGGCTCATCTTTGTAAAGAGGGGAGCTTTTGGTCAACGTGCTCTCCTGTAATATCCTTTGAATGGAAGAACTCACTTTTCTCTTAAGGCTTTGTGCATATGTGTATTTGGTCAGAGTGTGAGAGAGTGAGATGTGTGTGCATGCTAGCATTTCCTATGTGTGTAAGTAGAGTTTTGCAACTTTCTTGTATTTTATACATGTGACTAGGATCCTTGACTCCCATCTCTCCATGTTTTCAAGCATGTGGCATAGCTGCGGGCTGATGGCCAATGGCTTGAACATGTTGGAGAATGGGGTGGATGAAAGGAGAGTTATTCTTGAACCTTTATTCTTGCTTCCATGCAAGGTGGTGTGGGTCTAGGCTTCCCAAGTGCATACTACAACAACAACAATGATTAGAGAATATCTAGACTCCTCTAAGCATAGGTGAGTGTTAATCAAGATTGTTGTTCTATTGGTTAGAGAGTCTGCATGAATTGCACCGTATCTAAGGTAATTCATATGCTCCAATGTGCGTGGCATATAGTTTAAAGGCCTGTAAATGCAAGAAAAAGTCCCGCCACAGAAATGCGGGGATTGGCCCTACAAAAGTTTTGCAGGGCCCATCACCACATTTTTGTGGCAAGACTTCTTTTTGCATTTCGAGGCCATTTCAAGCAATGTAATCACCAAATAAACACCCCACGTACATGGAATATTTCCTTAACTTGATAAAATGTGTGCAAGTCTAGGATACTCATGTGCAATAACTTCAAAGACAATTTTAGACACATAGGAGAAATAGACTTCAAAACATGTACACTAAGAGACAAACACTTGGGGGAGCAAATATAAGAACAAGAAGATTATATTAATCAATTGGGATATACAAAAAGTTCTCCAAAAAAGAGAGTACAAATGTTAAGGGTTATTCCCTCTGATCCTTCTAGCTAGCTGCATATCTTTAGGTTGTATTGTCACTCTCTTTGCATGGATAGCACACAGGTTAGAGTCCTCCAACATTGAGATAAGATACAGCTCTGTAGCTTCTTGGAGGGCTTCAATGGCTATCCCATGGATATGAAGTCTAGTACAATAGCTTTGGATCTCTTCCTTCACAACTCTTGCAAATGACCTTCATGGGATAAGAAGCTCCATAGACTTTTGATAATGTTGAATCTCTGCAAAGGCTCTGGTTTGCTTTCTCCACCTTTGTGGTGCTCTTGCATTTGGGGGGAATGTTGGGTTGTGGTCGTTGTGGTCTACGATGCGGTTGATAGTTTTTCTTCTTTTTTGGAGCATGCCTAGATGGTCTTGCCTCATCATTTACCTACTCTTCTTGAATTTTCTCTCTTTCTTCATCGGTTGGTCTTTGTCCTTGTCATGTGGGGAGTGTCTTGCCACCTTCCATTACTAGATGGTTCATGGGGATATGATCATGGGTCCATGGTGGCTTTTTAACACTTTCTTCATCTGAGGAACTCTCTAAATTTGATGTTTTCTCCAATACAACTTGTCTCCGTCCTTGTTGTTTGGGCCTTGCCTTGAATGATGTCCTATGTGGGGGCTCATCATCAGATATAGAAGGGGAAGATTGCATTTCTTGTGTTACATGTCTCTCTTATTGTGAAGCTTCATTCCCCCGTTATGGAATGCTACCAGAGTGTGTCCCTACACCCGAGTTTTGTCTATAAGAGTGTGGTTCGATGCTTCTTGTGGGGTGTCATCCATGGTAGGCACTAAGTACATTGTAGATGGCTAGGGTACTTTGTATGTGCTATTGTCTTAGGATGTTATGTGGTAAAATGAACAAGGACACCTTTATTTATAGCCTTTCACTTAAAATTTGTCATATTCACATCTAAATGGATAAAAATTAGTTTTAAAACATTAAAAAAATGCTCAAAGACCATTGAAAATTTATTTGAAGAGAAAGGAGTTATAAAAACCTTGAAAAAAGTTTTGATAAAAAATAATGCATATTAAGAGTTGGGAAACTATTTCCAAGCAGAACCCTCACGAACTCTTTGTGACTCACATGCTCATTCTATTACATATTTTCTAGCGAATGTGGTACGAAAAAACCAGTTGAACATTTCTTCTAAATATGTTGATTGTAGTAGACTGCCCCCATGATGGGTGTTTTTAAACTAAACACCTCTGGCACTGTAATGTGAATTATCCATTCCTTGTGTACTTAAAAATGTCCAGTGAGTGCAAAAAGAATATGCTATGGTCTAGTCAATAAGATATCCACGTGGTATTTAAGACCAAATAAAAAAATGTAAGCAAAACTTATTATGTAATGTGTAATGTTGCTTTCTTGCAAGATAAGATGAATGACTGTGTAAACTCCTTCAAAGTCACTTGGAATAATTCTCATTGTAAAAGATTAGTGGAAACAAAACCCATCAAATATAACTTGATCTAACAATGACCAAACCTTCTTTTGCTTATTAATAAGATCAATTTGACTATCATTGTCTATCGTTATTGAATAGAGGTCCTTCCAAAGCTCCTATCTCCCATCATCTTGACTATTCACATCTCTTTTAAAGAAATGTCTTGCCTTCTTCCCAATCATTGAAACTTGTTGTAAAATCTCTTGAGACTTGTCGTGCTTCTTAACAACTAAAGATACATGACCACCATGACAACCAATAGAATTCAAAAGATCTTCTATTTTTTGGATTTCTATTGTAGACCTCTCTAGTGGTTTCATTGCAAGCGCATATTCAACATGGAGCTTCAAAAGCCTATCAAAGATCCTCATGAATGCATGCAAAGTACAAAAGTGAACATTGACTAATGGAAATGGAATAATAGGGTTCCAATCATTGCTTATCTTATCAAGGTCGGTTCTTGTAACATTGGACACCTCAAAAGTGATATGTCCCATTCCCTATGATTCCATGAGTTTGTTTCATCAATTTCTACATAGCCATCAACTCTCATCAATGCCCTTGCAGATTTTGACTGTCTCTTAGATACTTTGTAACCTTGCTTGCACCCAAATGCCATTCTACCTCAAATTCACCTATATCATCTATAGAAAGCTTTTGCCCATGTATTTGAGAAGAGATTACTTCTGTAATCCATCGATTCCTATTATAAATCCATGCAATAACATTACTTATTTCTTTGGGAACTTCTATAGCACCTAATCACCAGATATCTCTCTCTGATACTCTAAGTAGAATGGGAAGTGGATCCTAAAGTTTCATCACTCATTGCATGGTCCATAACTTCATTCATTAGCATCACACTCAATCTTTCCAATTGCCAATCCTTTATGATTTGGCACTCATCAGGCTTTAGTATGAGCTTTAACTTATCATTACCGTCTACACAAAAGAGGAAATTTACCTTAATATGAAACTTGAATGCAATAAAACCTCAACACTAAATAAAATGTAGTAGGGGTACCTTTGATTGTTGAACTATAAAAGTGAACAATTGCTTGTTGAAGCTTCTAAAGATCCACAAACATATTTTTAAATTTAGTGTAAGTAAATCGTTGTGTAGATAGGATCTTTGATTGCTTCTTGGGAATATTTGGATGATAAATAGAGGTAGGCATAGTGTCTTTTATGAATAAATATTTCCCACTTCATCACATATTGCCTGCACATCTTGCACTTTGATTAGGTTTTTTAAGTTCTCTAAAAACTCAGCTTCAACAACAACTCTAATACACTTTCCTATGGGTGTGTTTATAGCAGAAGTGATTTCTTTGCTGTTTATACAAATATTCATTAGCTTGAATTGGTCTTGTGTTGTTGATGAAGCACTTATGTCTTGAATAAATGACCTACACAATGAATGATTCCATTACAAATCTTCATTAAAACATATAAAAGTAAAACAAACACTCACCTTTTTGCATATATACATCATTTTTGTTCTTTGTCACCTACTGAAAGAGCTTCAAAGGATGACAATGCTCTTTTCCTATATCTCATACCAAATGGAGTCTCTTTCAGCTGTTGGAGATTGCATTTAACTTTGAAATTATGCTTTCCTTTGCTTCCATATCTTGTTCAAAATCTGCAAGTTGTTTTTTTAATGATATGATTGTGCTTTCTAAAGTGATCACCCTCATATGACGGGTTGATATTGTTGGAACCAATACTTAGCAGTAGCATGTGAATGTGTAGATAATCGCTTGCAGTAACCTAATAGTCCAACTTCACCTGCACCAATGAACCGAAGTAAAGTTGAGAGGTTATGGACTGTTGGATGGTAACAACATATTGGATCAAGAGGATATAATGAACCATGAGTCCAAAGATCAATACTTTTTTCTCCAGCTGCACGACATTGGTTTTAAGAATTGGCATCATTGTTGCATTTTATATTTGGAGCAAACTCTGTAGGCACACGAACATGGATACTTGTTGATGCAGGAGCATGAGGATGTTCTACTATGAAGTTTGTGATACATGTCAACAACATCTTTGCTAATGACCAAGAATATAAAAAACAAAGTGGAAAAGTAGTTGGAAGGGACTCTAAAGCATATTTTTTGCTCAAAAAATGTATTTTCTTGTATGTGTATGGGTAAAGTGTATTTTTCCACTGTGTATGCCTAAAAATGATGAAATTTGAAAAAAATTCATTTTTTGGGGGAAGCATAGTTACGGATTTGATGATGTGCCACTTACTTTTGGAGGGAGGTTCTAAAAGAAACTTTCAAAAATGGGCCCAAAAAAGTGACTTTTGACATATATATATATTAAAAAAATGGGCCCTTTTGAGTTAATGTACAATGAAAATGAGACTTAAAAAAAACCATTGTTTTATTCGAATACATGCATGAGTTTGATGATATGGAAAGTGGATTCTCTTGCTCTCTCTCTAGAAGAAGAAAGAGAGAGGCCTAATAAAGCCTAAAAAACAGCCTACTTCAACCTACTAAAAAGTTCCCTATTAAATGCACCTTGTCCCTTTAAACAAGAACATGATTCAACTTAATCCCTAAAAATTAGGGATCCTTACAAGGCCCATGCAGGGTTCATTTGTTCCCTAATGTGTTGGGTGAGAGAACATTACGTGCAGGGTGAGTAAGATGACTATGAATGTGGAAATGCAGAATCGATGTGGACATCGAAATGGGTAGTGTTGACCAAACGAATAGGTAGATGGAAGACACATATAATACCCATGGGTAATATTCCAAAGATATTCTAGTCCTGAAGTGGAAAATAAGAGATATTCTCTAATTACCTCTCCTTAGTCTAGTAGAAATCACTATGGGTGATGAGCCCTTTCCTTTGTGGCCATAAAAGAACAGCTCTCAAAGAGAGAGACCCACCATCCCATACTAGTGGTTCTCATCTCTAACCCATGGAAGCATAAAATCACTAAAAATATCATATACCTAGTTCTCATCATAGAGATGGAACTCTAAAAATATCCTATGTGGTAGATTCTCAAGAATTGGATATGATATATCTAGAGTAGCTTGGTTTCCATAGAAAGATCATCAATCTATCAATGTGAGCTGGATCTTAAGTACCAATATAGGTATTGACTAGATTGCCTTATTATATAGCATCCTATCTAACTTCCTCTATGAGTGGAATCCATTGTTCATAAGTGAGCTAAGGTTAATAATAAGACCTAGGTGAGTCATCGAGAAAATATCAATGGTCCTTTTGAAACCCATAAGTGATGCTAGAAACTCAGAGTGGTTCTTGTCTAGGCTATGAAATTTATAATAGCTAGCCCTAATTTCAATCAACTACATTCCCTTCTAAGAAATCAAAATATGACTCCATGTGGGCATTTCTCTTAACAACCAATAGACTCTAGTACTAAGAGACTCTCTTTGAAGGTAAGAAATGATACTCTATGGATGACGAGCCATTTTCTTCTTGGCCATAGAAGGAGGGAGAGATTCCCCACCTATCATTTTCTTCTCCTAACCATGGATGCATAAACTCACTAAGCATATCATATAGTATAAAGTAATCTATGAGACTCTAATGAAGATTCAATAATCTTTTTTCAAGTAGAAATGACAAGTATTTTTAAGGCAGATGATAACATCAAATCTTTTTGAGGTACTACATAGTCTTTTTGCATGTTTCAAAAGAGATATGAGAAGATTTTGACGTGGACTATCAACATAATAAATAATGGGTATTTTTCAATGAAGGACAAGTGATGGAGAACTAGTACATAAATCGATGTTTCCATACAAGTACCTTAAGTAAAAAAAAACCGTTTTTATTTATCTTTTCAAACTACCCTTATTTCATGTCTTATCCTATTAAGGATAATATTCCTTATGTTTATAAATGCATACTTGCATGTGTACAAGAGGTTCATAGAAGGTGTGAAAACTTAAGCAAGAAAGACAAGGATTTCATTGAGGGTGTATGTGGCCAAGTGAGGAAAGGAGGGTATGTATATGAATGCATCTCGAGATGCATGTTCACAACATGTATGTATAAGAAACAAGGTTGATTAATGGCTATTTTAAGAATTGTGTGTGTGCATGTGTGTTTGTGTTTATGGATGGGAGGAGTAGTGTGTATATTTGAGTGTAGGTAAGATAGGTTATATGTGAAAATGCATGTGAAAGTTTGAGTGCATTTATGGATAGATGATGGAGGTCTGATTGTTGTTATATACATATATATGCAAGCCGAGTCTCCATTTAAATACATGCACAATTATCAACTGATTAATTTGAAATTTCTATCCATAGGTTCAATTTATGAACATGAACTAGTTAGGTGCACAT
Organism: Ceratopteris richardii; assembly: GCA_020310875.1. Classification (NCBI taxonomy): domain Eukaryota; kingdom Viridiplantae; phylum Streptophyta; class Polypodiopsida; order Polypodiales; family Pteridaceae; genus Ceratopteris; species Ceratopteris richardii. The sequence goes on along the minus strand of CM035435.1, from coordinate 27,979,158 downwards.
ACAAGTGTTTTCAAACCTCATCTACACACATACAAGTGTATTCCATGTATGTGTGTGTTATATTCTCTAATTACCTCTTCTTAGTCTAGGGGAAATCATACTCTATGCATGATGCACCCTTTTCTTCCTAGCCAAAGAAGAAGAGTTCTCAAAGGGAGAGAGTCCCCACCATCCTATACGAATGTTTCTCATCTAGGAACCATGAAATTATAAAATCACTAAATATATCATACACCTTGTTCCGATCATAAAGATGGGTCTCTAAAATATCATATCTCTTAGACTTCCATGAATCCGATATGATATACCTAGACTAGCTTGGTTTTTCGTAGAAAGATCATCAATCTACCAATGTGATCTGACTCTTAAGGAACAATATAGGTAATTTCTATATTGCCTTACTATATAGCACTCTATCAAACTTCCTCTCTAAGTGGAATCCATTGCTCATAAGTGAGCTACGATTAATAATAAGAACTAGGTGAGTCATGTGAGCATATATCAATGCTCCTTGTGAAACTCATAAGTGATTCAAAAAACTCTGAATGGTTTTCATCTAGGCTATGCAATCTATAATAGATAGCCCTAATGTCAATTGACTACATTGCCTTCTAAGAAATCAAGAGAAGACTCCATGTGGGCATTTCTCTCAATACCCCATAGAGTAGTACTAAAGGGACTCTATTTGAAGATTCCATATCTTCACTAACTATATAGTTAAATTAGTCACTCTTTAGGCCCCTACCATATGTGCCACTTAGTCTCCATAAGTTAATCTATGAGACTCTAATGAAGATTAACTTATGTACCACTAGAATGTACAAAGATAAGTGACATGTTAGGGCAATAGGCATAATACCCTTACCACTAGAAGGTACAAAGATAAGTGACCTGTTAGCACAATAGGTGTATAAACAAGAGGGGGAAAAAACCTCCTAAAGAGGGAAAAAAGTGTGTGGCGATCCTAGTGTGTTCACACATCACTACCTAAATATATTAACAAATCCCCCTAGGAGTGATGTAGTGAACAAGGAGCTGATACTCATGTATAAGGTGTTGCAGATAAATGTACAAGCTAATTTTCACATGAGCTGTGCTTGGATAAATTTAGCAAATATAAAGATAAAGGAAAAGAAGATGAAAAACTAAAAGAAAAAAAAAATTCTAGTCAAAATTCATGATGAGTAAAAGATACAATATCTGCCTTGTAAGTGGCATGTGGTGGGCAATCAAATGAAAGTGGTGAGTTAAGAAGTAGGCACAAACTTCTTCACATGCTCATTGGTTATAAAAGTGGAGTGGGATCACATTCTTAATAAGGAGAGAAAGAGGCAAGAGCTCCCAATAGTTAGATCTGGTCATTTTGTCATTTGGTCTTCCCATAGACTCCTTCCAGCCACACATGATTTTGTACATATCTATGTTGTGAAGATCATATCTCAATGTATATGTAACCATTTCTTGCATTTAACACGCAATGCAAAGCTTATCGTGTGCAAGTTGTCTATCTCAAAAATTATTTTCAGAGCTCATATATTTTGGGAGATATCAATCAAAGAGTGAAGTCTGGTTTTTCAGCATACCTGTGTAGATAGGTAGTCTATTTTGGTCGGTTATGTTTCCTAACCAAAATGTATCCAAATTGCTTTGTTTATCACTTATTGGAAAGCTCTTTGCACGTACTTTCTTTGTCCCAAATATCTCATTCAAAGGATTTATATTCTATGAGATAGCTATCAGAGAGTGAAGTCTAGTTTTTCATTATACTTGTGTGCGTAGGTAGTCTATTTTGGTCAGTTGCGTTTCCTGACCAAAACTCATCCAAATTACTTGCTTTTTATCTTGTTGGAAAGCTATTTGTGTGTATAGTGTACAGTTTCTCAATTCAGGGAGTTATCAATCCAATAGTGAAGTTCAATTCTTTAGCATACTTGTGTGGATAGGCATAGGTCCATTTGAGTTTTGTATTAAGAGCAGCAAGCTATCTAAGGTGCAGCTATTTGTCCGAGTGATGGACATACAAGGGTGCGCATAGGAGAACTCATTCCCAAAAGTTGGTATTAGAGCAAACTTGGTACTAAAGCTTTATCAACAAAGTTGGAGTTAAAGCAAAGCAAAAGAGGAGCTACAAAACAAGGGGGATCCTCACAAATGCAAGAGCAAAGGACAATATAACTATTCAAGGTAACTCTCAAAGTTTTTGATAGTCTTCAATGGTTGGCTTGGGTCAAAAAGTAGACACGTTGGATAAGGATAACTAGCTCGTGTGGAAGTTTAGAATGAACAACTATCTAATGGGTAAAGGCTTGTGGGGTATTGTGAGCAGCGATGATGCTCAACCTCAAATCAATCAAGCTACAACCATCAAAGTCCAAAGGAGGCAAGAAAAAGAATGGGAAGAGAGGAATAGGAGAGTCATGTTCCTCATTTCACAAGTCATTACTAATGGCATGGTAGGGCATATTCAACATCTAGAGAAAGCTAAGGATGCTTGGGAAGCTCTTGAAAGGATGTATTCAACAAATACCAAATCTAGGAAACTTCAACTCAATGAGTTGAACACAATCAAGAAAAGTTCGAGTCATTCCATAATTGAATATACTTTGAAGATTAAGGAGCTAAGTGAGGCTTTAGCTTCTATTGGCACAACGGTTGAAGACGAAGGTCTTGTGTGTTATGATCTCAATGGATTGAGAGAAGATGAAAGATGAAAGCCTCTTACGACTTCCATTAACTTGAAAGATTCATATGCAGGTTTTGAACAACTAATCCCTCATCTTGTCACAGAAGAGCTTAGCTTTCGTGGCCCCAAAGGAAAGGACAACCACAACCAAATGTTATATACAAGTTGAGGTAAAGGAAGGAACTCAAGAGGAGGCTCTAGAGGAATAGGAAGAGTCACAATGACTCCAAATACAATCAAAACAATTCGGAAGACAACAAGGATGCATCAAATGCCAACACACAAGAAGAGATCGAGGTAGAGGTAGAGGAAGAGGCTCCTAAAATTCTCATAAATGTAAAACATGCTATCATTGTGGTAAAGTAGGAAACTATGCTAGTGATTGTTGGCTGAAGAATGGAAGACCAAAAGGAGGGAATCAAAGGAGACAAAGCAAAGGAAGCAAGGACACACTACTTGCAATGAGACATGAGTATAGAAGCTCTTGTGAAGATGATAAAAAATGGTACATTGATTCAGGCTGTAGTAACCATATATCATGGCAAGGAAGTTCGTTCACTAATCTATAGGTACCAAGTGGAAAAGGATGTGTTGAAACAGGTGATAGTACTCAACACATGATTGAACATATTGAAGATATAAGGCTTGGAGATACAAGCAGAGAAAAGGTACTATGTAATGTTCTTCATGTTCTTACAATTTCAAAGAACTTGATTTTAGTAGGACAAATGGTAGAGAAGGGTTATCATGTCATATTCAATGAGAATGGGTGCATTATAAAGAATCCAAAGGAAGGCTTCAAGGTCATTGCTTGAGGTAGACGAGAAGGAAGGATGTTCACTTTGGATGTCCAACATCCACATGGAAAGGTCATGTACATTCAATGTGGGAACAAGAAGATTTCTGAGTTGTACTTATGGCACAAAAGAATAGGACACATAAACATTCCAAAGTTAAAGGACATGAGCAAACATGAAGTGGTAAGAGGTCTTCCAAAATTTAATAACACTGGACTACATGAGTTATGTGAAGCTTGTCAACTAGGAAAGCAAACCAGGCAGGCATTCAAGAGGAGCAATTATGTGGCCCCAAATGTCTTGGACTTGATACGTATGGATGTATGGGGACCAACCCAAGAGGCATCAATGGCTGATAATAGTTTTTTTTTACCTTCATTGATGATCACTCAAGAAAGGTATGGTTGTTTTGTATGAAGCAAAAATGAAAGGTGTTTTCTATATTTAAAAGATTCAAAGTTGAAATTGAAAAAGAAACTGGAAGGTGTATCAAAACCTTAAGGTCTGATGGAAGAATGGGCAGTTGCCACTATTTGCAGTTATGACCCATCTTCTCATGAATATTGTATGTCTGGAGTAGACTCAAGTGTTTTGTACTTTGATAGTGGGGCAACCAAACATATTACCTCACAGTGCAATTTCTTCACTTCACTCAAGCCTACCCCTAGAAGGAATACTGTCACATGCACCAATGGCTCCTCTTATCCTGTTATGGGAGTGGGTAAGATCATTTTGACTACTCTTGATGGTAGTTCTTTTACATTAGTGGATGATTTCTTTGTGCCAGGGATGAGGAAAAATATGTTATCAGTCTCAGCAGTAGCCAAGATTGGCTTGGTTGTGAAATTTGTTGATGATGGATGTAGAGTCCATGATCTATAACATGGCAATGTCATTATTGCTTCACGCATTTTATGTTGTGGGCTAAATAAGCACATAGACTATTAAAAATATGTGAATGACTTAGCATGTGCACTACATGATTCTGAGATTATGTCAGATGCAAAGCTTTGGGATGCATGCTTTGGTCATCTTAATTTTCCTAGTTTGTTATGCCTCTAGAAATCTAAAATAGTGTCCTCTTTGCCCATACCTAAGGCCCCACGTAAACATGTCTATGAAGGCTATATTTTGGGCAAAATGCAATGTTCCTTGTCCCAAAAGAGGGTTCAGTTCGAGCTACTAAATGCAGCTTGTACATAGTGATGTTTATGGTCATATCCATACACCTTCCTTTGGGAACTATCTTTACTTCGTGACTTTTATTGATGATTTTTCTAGTCATGCATGTGTATATCCATTGAAAGCAAACATATGCATTAGTGTTTGAACAACAATGTAGAAAATTGGATGGTAATGTAGTGAAATGTATTTTTGTTGGGTAGAGTTCTAAAAGCAAAGGCTATCATCTATATCATCCACATAATAAAAACATTCTAGTTAATTGTGATGTTGTTTTTGTGGAAGATGCTATTTAGCCATTACTTTCATGTACTAAGGAGACATCTCTTAGCTCCAAAGACATGTATGATAATTTGGTGCCTCTTTTTGTAGGTGGGCGGTCTAGTGTTGGTCAAAATGAGGCAATTTTTCAGCCTTTATAGGTTTGATCTAATGATAAAGATCATTCCACTTTTGATGTAGATTTACAAGATGCACGTTTTGATGAGAGAACTGATATAGAGGCCAAAAACTATTCCTAAATGGATGGTGCAGACTTTGGCAGATATAAGATTAGATGCACCTCTACCATATTCTACTTGTTTAGGCTCTCATAGTTCATTTTTTGCATTAGATTGCTATGCTATGGCTGCCTCTAGTCTCTCTAATGAGAATGAGCTTATTTCATTTGATGAAGCACAAAATTCTGAAAATTGGATGGCTGCTATGTAATCAAAATATGATGCTATTGTGAAAAATGATACCTAGTCTTTAAATGTGACTTGCCTCCTAGCAAGAAGGCCATTGGAACTAAGTGGGTATACAAGCTGAAGCATAAGCTTGATGGATCAGTTGACAGGTATAAGGCTAGGCTTGTTGCAAAGGGTTATGCTCAAGAAAGAGGCACTCATTTTGATGAGACATTTTCTCCTACATGCCAAATGACTATTGTTCGTAGCAGATGTGCACTTGCAGCTCATGATTGTTGCAATGTACATCAATTGGACATTAAAAATACATTTTTGAATGTTGAATTGCATTAAGAAGTGTATGTTTTTTAGCCCTATGGCTTTGTGTAGAAAAGGCGTGAAAATCGTGTGCAGCTTGAGAAAGGCATTATATGGTTTGAAGCAAGCACGACGTGCTTGGTATGAAAAGATACATGCTGTTGACGTTGTAGCATCACAACTCATACTTGTCAATCCAAGAAGCATCTCATGAGACCCAAATGTTTGCATAGAAGCACTCAGCAGACGTAATGGTGCTTCGTCAACGTACGATTAACAATGTAATTAACAAGAATACACGACATAAGCATCACTAATGATGCACATAATCGTAATCACAAGCATAATCGTGACATAATCGCACATCAACATGTCACAAGTGTTAGACAAGAAGAGAACAAGTACGCATGCACATCATGACGACAAGAGAGCAAGAGTCTAACTACAAACTATCATTATCTCATTGCTTCTACAAAAATCTCTCTCAAAAAAAGAGGTGGAGACCTCTTTATATACAAAATGACAAAAAAGCATGCTATGTGGGATTTCTAAACTGAAAGGAGAATGAATCCCACTTATTCTCTAGTGTGGCACTCACACACACCTATGCAAGAGTGCTTATTCAACTGAATGAGAGGTAGAAAAAGGTACAAATGATGATGAAAATAAAGTGGATCCAAGAAATATATGTTGTATCTTCAACACTCCCCCCCTCCTTGACTTTTTCATCCTCGACAAAGCTTTTGCAAGTATGGAGATTTTGTGGAAGAGTGTGTTGGAGTTCCTTTTTATTAGCATGATCCTTGTGCCGTTGGAGTGCTCTGCTTTGTTGCTTTTGTTCATCTTGCTTTTCGCATGTTTGTTTGGAGTTGATTGTCTTTTAACTTGCATCTTCTTCCTCGTGTAGATAGGAAGAATATGCTAGAATGCTTTGTATTTATTTTCTTTTCTTTCTTTCTCTTTTCTTTTTCTGTGGTAATGGATGGATGATGTATGAGAATGATATGAAAAAATGTAGACGCTAGATACAAATAGATGAAGTTAATTCATCTCGTCTCAGTCCATATGCATGAGTGGGGACTAAGGATGCATGGGTGGAAAACAAAAAAGTGTCTATGCACGGTCTTGTAATGTGACCCTATCTTATGCATACTCTAAAAAATGCATACAACAAAAAATGGTGCAAAAGTGGATGGGTCTTGAGCAAAGTGCTCAAGGGTGAGGTGATGATGAGGCTTTCTCCAAATTTCTAGCTCCAAGAGCCGCTTCTTTTCCATCAACCATTTGAAATGGATGATACCTTTGTCCACCAACCTAAAAAAAGAAAAATAAAAAGCAAATTTTTGAAATCTATGTACATGTGCCCTCTTTGTGCCTGGGTTAAACTAAGTGTGCCTAATGCTTGGCCTTTGGATGAGGCCCTATTCATGTGCATACTTGGTGTGCATCTGAAACATATGTTGTGCATTGGGCAAGGTTGGGTCCGACACCCATGGATGCTGCACGAAGAGGTTTTAGGCCGCCAATATGTCTTCGCTTTGTTGATCTTAGCCGTGAGGTTTCTCCTTGGATCTTTTCTGAGTGTTGACTTTATTGCTTTCGATCCCTTTGTCAAAAGTGGTCGTTCTTGATGATAAGGCATGGTGAATCTAGAACATAGATCATGAAGTCTAGTGTGAGAGGGTTGTGTTTGTATAAGAGCTTTCTTTGGTACCCATATCATATTGCGATTTGGTTGGGCTCTAAGTAAGTTCTTGGCCACCCAAATTTGCTTTACATTACAAGGGAAATGTGACTTCTTCTTGATGTATGGGTCTTTTGGGCCTTCTATGTGAGTCTTTAGAAAAAACTCATCTTTACATGGGGAGTTCAACAAAGGTTGATTTTCTTTACATATATCATGCTCATGTAATGGATCATAAGGTTGTGTGGTTTAAGATCGATCTAGAGATTCAGCGATGCATTTATCTGTGTTACACATAGAATCTCTAGATATCACTTTATCTTCCATAGAACTCATGCAAAGTATTTTTTTATCTCCTTCTTGAAGATCCAGGTGTAGACCATCCTTGCTCTTGAAATCATGAGAAGATTCCAAACTTAGAGGAAAGGAGGGCCCTTCCACATCCTCCAAGCACTTGAAATCCTCTTTTGCTCCCTTCTTCAAAAGTTCCTGTGACTCAAGTAAATCAAAGTAAAATGAGCAATTTCCATTTATTTCAACATGAGGATCATGATGGATGTTGCCTTTGTGGGAGTGTTTATGTGGATGATATGGACAATCCACAAACAAATGCTCATGACCACATTGGATACAATGAGGATGCATATTAGGATCATTAAATACATCATGGGTAGGGAGGATTTCAAAATTTGCACGAATATAGGCCCTTTCCTCTTCCCTATATTTTTTGAACCAAATGGAACCTAACATGACATCTTCATGCATACAATCCAAAACATCAAAATTTTCTCTAGAACATACTTCATTTACTATCACACGTGTTTCAATCATGCCGAAACTATGCTCAAAATCACAATTGGTTGGAAGAATTTGTTCACTAATGAAGGACACCACATCAATACTTACAAAATTCCTCTCACATTCTAGGTTAATTGCAGCATAAAACGTTCTAGAAGAGAAACAAGGTTGACTAATAGGTGTTTTAAGGAGTGTGTGTGTTTGTGTTTATGGGTGCGAGGGATAGTGTGTATATTTAAGTGTGGGTAACATAGATTTTATGTGTGAGAATGATGCTTGTTTAGTTTGTGTTTGTTTGTGGATAGATGAATGATGCTTGATGGTTGTTGTATACGCATATATGCAAGTAGGGAGTCTACATTTAAATACATGCATGGTTATCAACTAATTAATTTAAAATTCCTCTCTAAATGTTCAACCAATGAGCATGAACTAGTAAGGTGCCACATGTGTATTAGAAGGTCATCTAGGCAAATAAAAGTGTATTCCATGTGTGTGTGTGGTTTGAAGTCCATATGAGTGTTGTGGATCAGGGTATGTTGAGGGCTAGGGCTTTTGAGAGTATATGTTAGTGGATGTTGATGCATGTATTTTTGGATGGATTCATTAGGGGGAAAAATGAACCCTACATGGGCTTTTTAGATTAAGGAGTGATTAGTGATTGACGAATCAAAAGAGGGTGGTGGCTATCGTCTATGCCTTATAAAATACTAGGTTGAAGGGGGGAGTGGGAACATATTTCTCCCTTATTTAATGAGCTACCCCTAAAGAGAGAAGTAATCCCGTAACTTAGTTGAGCCCAAAAATGCAAATTTTCTAAAAAGTTAAAAAGCTCACCATAACACCTGAATGCACCCCCCATTACTTTTTAGGGCCAAACGTACTCTTTTGGACCCCAAATTCAAGACCCGTTCATGTTTTTAGCTAGAAAAAAATGACGTTTTTTCAAAAATACTCAGAAAAGAGTTATTTCCATCCTAAACCTCACATTTTCGTACCCACGTCCCAAAAAGTAATCTTTTCCCACTACTTTCACTCTGTAGCACACTAGTGAACCTCTTGTTTATACATTCCAACCTATGTGCATCTCCTATCTCGAAATATTGTTGTATCTTAAAGACCTTTAGCTTCAATGGCAACATCTAAAGTTTCTAGGTGACTGAAAGATGAAATTCTCAAATTAAGATGTCACAATATCAAAGCTACAGATGGACAATGGCTATCACATGAGCACTCCAAAGGTGCATGGGTGTACATGCAACCCTCCAGAGTTGGGCCTCATGGAGTTAGAGATCGTGGAAACTTGGATCTTCATCGGAAGGGAAAGTTACGTCACTTCAAGAATCACAAAGACAATGGGATGGTTACTACTATACAACATATTTTTACAATGGCAAATTTGAAACTTTAAAACTCTATTAGAATGACATATCCTATGAATTGGAAGTATTACTCTACAATATTGTATGTTTTCTAGTGTTGAATATAATTTTGAACTATTTAGATATGATTTTTTTTGTTTCAGATATATTTGCTTCTACTTTAGTGGAAGAGCAACCACTTCACAGTCTTACAGGTACTTTCAAGACATTGCATGCAAATGTTGGTGCACTAGTCTTTCCAGAAATTTCTCCTACTCAACTTTACCATGATAGAGTTTTCTTTTACACACATAGTTATGTTGTACCCTCTACTATGAATGGTTTTTGAAGGTTAGAGAGAATTGAAGTACATTCTCTTCTTAGCTTGGAGCATCCAAAACCTGATATATGGTCCATATCATCTTTGAAGCACAAGATGGTAATGGATATACATACCTCTTTAAAATTCACAAAAGAGTCTAGATCTGTAGGTTTGCACTGGTCACATATGAACAAGTCCAAAGTCATCTTGGTGAAAATTAGGGTTTGATAGAAGGAATTGCAAAAGGTGATAAATATCTTTGTAAAAGAGGTGGAACAAGATTACGATTCTGATATTTGAAACAAGGTACTTCATTATACATTAGATTCAACTATGATCGTTGGATGTCGAAACTTGGCCAATGGATACCATTTCAAAGTTCAAAGGGGTCTTTACATTCATTTGAAATAAAGCTTAGATTGCCCAACAATGAAATAGAAAGTATTCTAGCGAATCATCATTGGACCTTGGCTAATTTAAGAGAACACTTGGTGATTATGGGGTTTGAAGGACTAACTCAATCCAAATTCAATATACAAGGACATAAGGTGAGAAATGTTCTCTACTTTTGTTAAAGTAAGCTTTTCATTCTTGCATATTTTAGTCTTATAACTTCAATTTCTTGCAAATTGATTACAAGTGGGAAAAAAATTGGAATACAAAATGAAAGTCCCTGTAGATTTGAGAAAAGATGGAACAGAACTCTCATTGTCACACGTCTTTTGCAACCTGATAATGTCACTTTTTAGGACACTTGCACTCACAAAGAGCTAGAAAGCACAGACCGGCCAATAGAATTCTCGCACACAAACAATGGCTGCTAGCACTTCCACTCCCATCAAATCTCCTCGAGATCTATTCATGGAGTTTGTAGATACTATGGACTACAGTGGTCCTATAGATTTGTATGAACTAGTTTGTAGGGTCCCTAATCTTGAAGGGACACTACCTATGAACTCCGATGTGCTCGAAGAGATTACAAATTTTTTGGAATTCTATATATTAAGATACGCTATAGATATTCCAGCATATTAGTGTAAATGGGTCCCTTGTGACCTACTTTTATATATTCATAAAGTAGATGAGGCCTTTGCAAAGCGCTTAAAGCATTTCAGGGTTGTTGCTAAGGATGCAAGGCACTTGTTAGCTGAATAAACAAGAAGAGGAAGATGGGAAGAAAATTTCTCTCCTATGTTGCAATAACAATGGTTTTTGTCAATGAGGAGCCCGAACCTACACCCGTGGACCTACCCCATCTTGTCAGTAGGGGTCTTGTGGACAACAAAAAGGAACCCCAGATAGAAGCTCTCAACTTATTAGAAGAGATTCAAAAATTTACAGACAATTTCCACAAGGGATAATGGACAAATTGAAGGAAGCTAGTAGTGCACATAATAGTCCACCCTCCAACTTAGATCCTGTGGAACCCACTCTACCAGAGTTAGAGATGGAAAGTTTTTTAGTGGTGCTTGTCAATGGAGAAGAGTTTTTGTTCCTACATGATATTGAGAAGGCATTCGGTGTACGCCTCGACGAATGCCTAAGTATTTTTTGCTTGACCTCGGATGTTCCCATGGACAAAAATTCTAACAAACTTGAAAAGACAACCATTCCATTCGGTGATTCAGTTGCAGACACCATTGCATTTGTGTGTGAAGAGATTTTGAGTGATGCCAATCAAAATGCCACTGAAGGAGATCTATCCAAAACAAGGGAAAGAATTTTGGAGAAGAAGATTCCAACATCCCCTATTGTGGAGCAAAGTGGCATGGTTCACTCTTCCATTCAGCTAGATGCAATAGGAACATGAGATGATGAAGATAGGCTTCAAGGTGTAAGTATCTAATGACATTTATGATTGTCTCATATTTGTACAAGATGTAAGTATCTAATGAATTTTATGATTGTCTATGTGTAGGAAGCAATTGAAGTTGATAAAGTTGCAGCAAGGAGTAATGATGACCGTGTTGCCCGTGGCAGTGGCTCTTCCTTGGCACACTATATTGGGAAATTGCCAAAGGAAGATTTTGTTATAATCCACAAGGAAATTTCCCCTCAACAACACTTCATGACGTGGTGTCTGTGTTAGATATGCTCAATGCCTGACCCTTATGAAATTGTTCCATAACACTCTATTTGTAAGGACCCCATTATGAGGAGAAGCCATGTGAGAATGTTGGACATTGGTAGGTTCCTGACTTTGAGGTCAGATGAGGTCTAGAATAGACTGTAGATGGATAGTTAGGAAGGTTACTTCTACACCATTGGATTTGGGATTGATCGTATGTGAGGATCAACCTATATCAAGGGCTAGAAACAAAAGTAGCTTTTAACTTGGGGAAGGGTCTAGCCATTGGATCTTGACTTGATCCTAAGTGTGTATTAAGCAAGATCAAGGTCTACAAACAAATGGTTGTTGATCCTACCCTACTACAATTGGATTCACCTCATAGATCAATGGTGGAGATTATTTTGGGCATGGATCAAGCAACCACGACCCTAGAACATGGGTAGGCTGACTTAGGCTTGGAGGACCTTATAAGGATGGTTCCCTTCCCATGTAGGATCATCCTTTGTGGTGTTTGGAACCATTAGGATATCCATATTAGTACCCATTGTGTTGGCCTATAGCTCTTCATCTAGCTTCTATCTAGATCACCATCTAAGCTCCATATAGGGAGTGCATGGGTGGATAGAACCATCTATATATTGTCTAGTGTTTGAGTTCCATTGTATTAGAGTTATGAGTTTTAGTTAAATTGAGTCGAGTTCATATTCTATTCATCTTAAGTCTAGTTTCACTTATAGCCAAATCTCTGGTGTTATTCCCATGAGTAGTGATATCTCTCTTTCTATCTAACCTTGATCTTATATGTGTGTTTTGGTAACCTCTACATGGCATTAGAGTTACACCACTAGCCCACCACTCAGTCATTCTTCATCTTTTATTTCCCTTTTCTTACATGGTATCAGAGCATAGGAAGGTATAGAAGATTGTAGAAATCATGGAGGCCAAGGAATCAACTCTTGCATTTGTGGAGGGAATGATTCAACAATCAAGCTTGTGAGAGGTAAATGCTTCAAATCCAAAGTTTGTGGTAGGTAAAGGCTTGAACATTGAAGTTCTTGGGAGGCAAAGGCTTCAACATTGGAGTTCTTGGGAGGCAAATGCTTCAACGCCATAGCTTGTGGGAGGCAAAGGCTTCAACGCTAGAGTTCTTGGTAGGCAAAGGCTTCAAAGATTCGAGTTCATGGGACACAAGGGCTTCAACACTATGGAGGTGTTAAAATCTAGAAGCGGAATCAGAAGTGGAGTTGGTGCAATGGATTTGGAAATGCAAACACTATGGGTTCATCCACCAACCTTGAGTAAAGGCAAGTTAGATGGTATGAATTATTTTCTTTGGAAGTTCAAGATTACATTTATCCTTGATTCTTATGATCTTTTGGAGATGGTGATTGGAAGTGAGCAAGATCCACAACCTACCTTTGACCAATTGGATCCGAGTAAGGTGATTCTCCCAGAGGCAAAGCTTCTACAAGCTTGGAAAATAAGGAATGCAAATGCACTATATTACATAGTGAAAAATTGTGTGGAGTCTATTCTACCTCTTATTCAACATACATCCAAGGCAAGTGAGGAATGGAGTATATTGAGGAGTCAATATGAGGTAAGAAACCAGACATGCATTCAGAATTTAGAAAATCAATTGGAAGCAGAGATGTTTGCAAAAGGAGAGAAGGCAAAGGCATCCATTACTCAGATCAAGAAGCCATGTGATAGAATGGCTTGTGAAGGGATAGAGAAGACTAGCAAGGGGCTAGCTTGAAGGTTTCTCCAAAATACTATGCCAAAGTATGATGGAAAGGTAACTACTCTCAACACTCAGGTGAGACCTCAAGCTTTGATACTTTAGGAGTTTTAGTGAATACCAATGGAAGAGGATTTGCAGCTTAAAGCCCAAGTGAGAAGTATTCAGTGAGAAGTATTCAGCGAGAAGCTACATTCTCCACCAATGCATCAGGTAAAGGTGGTTCCTCAACCAAAGGTAAGAATGCAAAGAGGAGGAGTAGGGAGAAGAAGATTCAAGGACTATGCTTCCATTGCAAAAGGAAGGGACATGCAATTGTAGATTGTCATGTCAAGAGGATACATGAAGTGAAGGAGGAGACAATACATGGAGCCAAAGCAACGGTGGTATGTGTTGGTGCAAATTATAAGCCTACACATTTGGCTAGAAGATTCATGAACAATTGAAGCTCCATGGAAACCATTGCTAGGAGAATTTCATCCTTTTACATTTATAAAAGTTATTTTAACTTGGAAGAATCTAACTCTCAACAAACTCGTGGAGTTTATTAGTTGAGAAGTCAGGAATTTATGTTAGAGATAATAACTCCTAGATTGGTGGATTACTTTTAGAGAGAGCAAGAAGTTGAATTCAAATTCAAATTTGAATGTAGCACTTAAAAAAGAAGACTTGAAAAAGTCGCATTAAGAAGCCTCAATCCCCGCGTTCTCCATTGCCATTTTGTACAAGCGTGAGGTCTACATTGTAGCCTACACTACTCACCATCATTAGGCTATGATTTTTGTTGGAAGATGCATTTTTGGAAACCTTTTTGAAGAGAAATAATTGTAAAATGATAGAAATTTGTGAAAATATTTATGCAATTGTTGTAAAAATAAGGAAGAGTCTTCCTTATGTAGGATAGAATCTTATGTATTTTTTCTAGAATTTTTGGAAACTCCTAGATAGCATATTTTTAGAATAATAGAGGAAAGGACCAAAATTTAAGTGTGAAAAGGGACACTTGAAAATGTATATAAACTAATTTCCTCTATTATGAGCGGGTTGGTTAATCATTGGTGTACATGCTATCCAAGTGAATAGTGAAGGAGTTTCTGCTGAAAATCGTGTTTCTCCTCTTCTATGTGGTTTCTTTGATTTGTGAGTCTAGATCTTGTGTATCCATGGAGATTTGTGAATTTCTATTGTGTAAATCTGTAGAATGTGTATGAAGGGAGCTAATACTGTTGTGTTGAGTGATGAGTTGATGAAGAATGGTGCTGGAGCTGAAAAACGTCTGTTTACACAGAATCGCGATTGTCTCGTCTGTATGATGCAGGTGATATTTTTTTATTTTGACTTCATAATTGTGTTTTGCTGATAAAATAGCATGGAATAGACACCAAGATTGTAGAAAATGGTGTAGATTTGATCAAGATAATCCAAACCCTAGAAATTTCCTCTTCATCTTCACTATTCTCAGAATTCCAGCCATTATTTTCTTATTTCTTGGATTCTATTATCTTGAAGGGGTTGTGGTCTCAAGAATACTTCCAGGATTGACAAAATAAAGATGTCTTGTTGATTCTTTATGCTAAATGATTGGAGAGGACAACTCCAAAGATCAATAACAAACATTTTTTGGCGCCGTTGCCGGGGAGTAATTCAAAAGCTTCATTGAAGTTGGACCTTGCTGGATCTTCTATTGATGATGGTAACAAACACAAGGGAAAGGTAACACTCTTTAATCAAGAAATGTGAACATGAAAAGGTAGATGTCTTTTGTTTGTCTTTTGGGAAAAGAAAGCAATAGATCATCTTTTAGGAATGGAAGTGCTGAAATTTTTGGAAATTGATAGTTGCTCATTACATTTTGGAAGTAAAAGTGCAGGTGTGTGGAAGATATAAGCCAAGAAAGCTAAAGATGAGGTAACATGTGTCTATTCTTGCATTTTTAGAGTTCTTTTTGACCAAGTACTAGGCACCATGGTTGATCTTGGGAAGATAACATGGTTGCACTAAGGAAAAGTCAGTTAAAGTAGCTAGATGCAAGTATAAAAGATTCATGAGTCTATTCTTGCATTTTTAGAGTTCTTTTTGACCAAGTACTAGGCACCAATGCGGATCTTGGGAAGATAACATTGTTGCACTAAGGAAAAGTCAGTTAAAGTAGCTAGATGCAAGTAGAAAAGATTCATTTGTTAACCAAATCTGAGCATAAATCTTGAGTTGAGCTGCATTTTGAAGAAAAATATGTGATTGAGTTTATCTTTGCAAAAATTGCTTGCACTTAATAGCACATTTTCTTTGGAAAAACTTTCTTATGAACTGTTGTGATAGTTGAGCCATAAGAAATCATAAACAATCAAAAAACATAGGATCAGTAGATCACCAAAACAAGGAACCCTAAGTAAAGTGTTCACCTTTATTTTAGGGCAAAATACTAAAAAAATTCATAAAATTCATAAAAACAATCAAAAAAATTTCTTTTCTTCTTAGGAAGTTGTATTGGAGCTTTGTGGATGAGAGTAATAGGGACCAAGTGAGAGAAAAGCAAAAAATTTGTCAAAAGTGAGCAAATTTGAAAAACACACTTTTCTGTACAACATCGCGATTTTCTGATTAATGATTGTGATTGTGAGGTAAAATTACAGGTGATTGTGGAATTGGAGTTGGTAAAGGATACTGGAGGGGAACAAGAGCAAAGAATACTCAAATTTTTAGAAAATCAGAAGTTTAGAAAAAAACACGATTTTCTGCACAAAATCGCAATTTTCTGAGTAAGGTTGTGATTTTGGTGCAACAGTACAGGAATTGGGTGAATTACAAAGGAGAGAAGGTATTGAAAGAAAGCAAGAAGAAAGAATAGGGAAAAATTTTGGAAAGTCTAGCATATGTGGGTACTTTGAGAAAACAAAGTTGCAAAAGATGTTATCAAGATTGGGTAAGTGAAGCTTGGACAAGTGGAAGAGTGAATAATTGTGAAAATCACACAAAATCGCGATTTTCTGGACACTATAAAAACCTGAAATTGAAAGAAAAACTCATCTGAGTGAGAGTAAGGGAGAGAGAGAGTGAGCAGAATCGGGCAAAATCGCGACTTTCAGCAATCAGTTGTCTTTGGAGAAATTTCCAACCAAGCAAGCAAGGTAAAAGTTTTAGCATTATTTTTGAGTATATGTTTTTGCATTAAAGAGATCACATAGCACCAAAAAATGGGAAAAAACTAAAAATCACGGAATCGCGATTTTCTGACTTTTGAGTTTTTTACTGAGAAAACATTAGTTTTTGGTTAAGTTGTTTCATTGCATGTTAAAAAATCAATAAGGCGATTCCAGTAGAAGAAAGAGAAATTTGAAAATCAAAACTTGAAAAAATTCAAAAAATTGTTCAAAATCGCGATTCTGAGGTCAACACAAAATCGCGATTTTGAGCACAAAGAACAACATCACGATTCGCAGAACACGATTTTCATCAAAAAATCGTGTTATTTACAATTGTGAGCAATCACGATTGTCTGGGAACAAAATCGTGAAAAACACGATTTTGGGCACAAAATCGTGAGAAACACGATTTTGAGCACAGAATCGTGAAAAACACGATTTTGGGCACAAAGTCGTGAAAAACACGATTTTGAGCACAAATTCGTGAAAAACACGATTTTGAGCACAGAATCGTGAAAAACACGATTTTGGGCACAAAGTCGTGAAAAACACGATTTTGAGCACAAAATCGTGAAAAACACGATTTTGGGCACAAAGTCGTGAAAAACACGATTTTGGGCACAAAGTTGTGAAAAACACGATTTTGAGCACAAAATCGTGAAAAACACGATTTTGAGCACAAAATCGTGAAAAACACGATTTTGAGCACAGAATCGTGAGAAACACGATTTTGAGCACAAAATCGTGAAAAACACGATTTTAGTCATAAAATCGTGAAAAAACAATAGCCTAGTCACAAAGTCGTGAGAAACACGATTTTGAGCACAAAATCGTGAGAAACACGATTTTGAGCATAGAATCGTGAGAAACACGATTTTGATCACAAAATCGTGAAAAACACGATTTTAGTCAGAAAATCGTGAAAAAACATTAGCTTAGGTAGAAAATCGTGAAAAACACGATTTTCAACAGAATTTGTAAAAAAATCACTAGTTTGATAACAAAATCGTGAAAAACACGATTTTAGTCAAAAAAAAAGGGAAAAAACACTTTCCTAGGTACAAAATCGTGGAAAACACGATTTTCAACAGAAATTAGTGGAAAATCACTAGTTTGAACACAAAATCGTGAAAAAACACGATTTTGAGTTCAAAATCGTGAAAATTAGCTGAATGATCCTTAGGTCTGGGAACAAACTAAATTCACTTACCAAGCAAGACCTAGGAAGGAAGGAGATAGAGTCAGTTGTAGGGGAAGCTCAAGAAAGAAATTTAGGGCAAGAAAACAACATGGAAAATTTAAATGAAACAAATGAGCCCATTGAAACTGGGGATTACAGAAATATCCTCAAGTACATGTATACAAATAGGTTTGGCACCTATGTATATCAAGATGGGATGCATAAGTTTCTCATTAGATTGAGAGTCTTAGAAGTTCCCTTAAACATAACACCTGTAGCCCAGTTCAAAGATGGTAGGTATGAGGATAGGCAAGGGTGTGTGTACATCTTCTCCCCAGACCCAGAAAATTCAAATGACTTAGGGCAATGTGCTGACAAAGAACCTTGGGAACATAACATGGGACAACCAGATTTACCTAGACCACATGAAAACTACACTAATACTGAGCAACAACATGGGAGGAGGACACATGCCTCACCAAATCCCTTTGACAAAGAACCAGAAGGATATAATGAATTTCCACTCAGAAGAAGACACCATTGGCAACCTCAGGGTAGAATTCTTAGACCATATCAAGTAGCCAAATGTATGAAAAATCAATATGAAGGGTATTCAGATCCCCATGCTCATGCTGTAGAGTTTAGGAAATTAATTAGAGTGGAGGAGGTGGAAGATTACAAAGTTCAATTTGAGGCATTTGGTCTAACCCTAACTGGACCAGCATTATCATGGTTCATCCCTTTAAGAAAAGAAATGTACCTAGATATTGAATCCTTCCTAGAGGCCTTTATTGGAGAATTCTCAAAGACTGGGATAAAACATAACACAGCCACTTTGATACATAGTTTTAAGCAACAAAAAGATGAAAATGTCAGAGAGGCAGCCAGGAGATTTAAGCAATATATTGATAGATGCCCTAAAGAGGAAGTCCCTTCCATGGCTAGACAGGTATCCCTATTCATAGAAGGGTTGAGAAGTGCTCAATTAAGAACCCTAGTATACTACAGGAGATGCCCTGATCTAGGAGCTTGTGTGAAAGAAGCAATAGATTTGAAGGACAATAGAGGCCAAGATTTGTTAGCATTTGATCAACCCAGATCATATGAAGACAAAATTCCTCCAGCTGAAGAGTTGGCTCAGGCCATTGCTAAAGCCCTAGAGGTAAGTACTAAAACCAATTTGATAAACTCCAGGATAAACACAAATAAAAAATGCTACAATTGTGGAGAAAGTCATCTGATACAACATTGCCCATATCAAAAACCTCCACATTTGCAAGACAAAAAGACACTCAAATACTGTACACTAGAGAGGAAATGGACCAACCATACCAGGGAGGAATGCTTCTATAATAAACAACCCATAAAGGAGAGAGACTATGGGAGCCAAAGAGAATCAGTGTATAGTGAGCAACCAAGACCTGTGCTAGGGCAACAACCTCCTATACCAACAAATGTAGTACCAATCAAATACGCACCAGTAGAGGAGGGAAATTCAAGAACAAAGTCACCATACAAAGAAGATTATCAATGGAATGAGGGATTTCAAGAAGAATGGGAAGGTTATGAATCAAGAGAGCCAGAATTACAAGCCTTAGACTTGGGAAATGGAAGAATTGAGATGGACACTGCCACTTTCATGTATATAACCAATAATTACATGTCCAATCAAAAACCTCAATTCAAAGGAGGACCAAAGATAATTTGTTATAGGTGTGGGGGAGATCATTTTATTAGAGATTGTCCACAACCTCCTACATTGAGAATAGAAGGAGCATATTGCAAGGATTGTGGTAGGGAGCATTTGATAAAGGATTGCCCAAAAAATCCCCAAAAACAACAAAACACATCTAATAACATACCACTAAAAGCAGTCAGTATCATGGAACATGAAGAATTGAGTGACATTGATTTAGTGGATGTAAATGCTGTAACAAGGTCATAAACAAAACAACAAAGAACAACTAAGGAACAAAATGAAGAATCAAACTCAAAGGTGAAGAAAAATAGACAAAAAGGGAAATGGGAGAGGAAGCAAAAAATGAGTAAAAATATTGAAGAAGAAAATAGGGAACAATCAAACAATACTTCTCCTCCAAAGACACAGACCCAGTTGGAAATAGGAAATTCAAAAAGTCTAGACACTCTGATAAAAGCATACAAAGGAAGAATTCAAGAAGGACCAAGTCCTGCTGATCATACAATGGCTTATCCTATGCCAGACTTAGAACATGAAAGAATGCAGAAGTGTAAACAGATCATTCGCGAAGTACAACTCAAAATGGGGGAAGAAGACAATTCTCAAAAAACAGTTGAGGAATGTGAGACAACAAAAACAAGAGGAAAGAGTATCAAGGAAGAAAACCCACAAGTAACGCTCCAAGTGAATGTAGACAAAAGATGCACAATTCTGTATCACACCACATGGGAAGATTTAATAAAACAAAATCCTCACCTACAGAACCAAGTGAAAAAATGGGAGACAACACCAGAAAATCTTCACCCACAACTACAGGAAATGGAGGAGTTGTGGTATATTCCCATTGATAAGATAGGAGGATATTGTGAGGGAGAAGAGGGAAATTCAACTTTAAAAATACAATTTGGTAAAAACCAGGCCAAAGCTATTTTGGATAGTGGATCAGGAGTGGCCATCATGACTAAACAAACTTGGGAGAAATGGGGAAAAAGTGAATTATTTACCCACAAAAATGAGATTGCAACTTGCAGATGGACACATTGAAAAACCCCTAGGGATATGGGAAAAAGTGATTGTGGACATATGTGGGATAGAGATAGAACATACCTTTGCTATAGTTGAATTCCCACAATCTACTTCACATGAAATTATCCTAGGCAGACCATTCATGAGACAAATGCAAATTGTACAAGATTGGGGTAATGATTGCTTATACCTACAGAGCAAAGGAAGAATAACTAAAGTAAATCTAAGAAATGGGCACTACTGTGACATACCCCCTCAAGAATGGTATAAAATTCATCAGAATCAAGAGTTGAGTGAGGAATCAGAAATGGAGGACCAGGATGAAGCTGAATCATCTGTATGGAGGTGCAATATGATAAGAAATCTGACCAATAGGAAAAGGAGATTAAGAAGAGAGGATTGTGTGGAAGAAAGAGGGTTACAAGATGAGAATTATGTACCTCAACAATTCAAGGATGAGGAATTTGAGCCCTATGGGTGGAATCAAATTTTGGCTACCATGGATCTAGCCAGTGATGAATATGTAGGAGTGGAATTTCAAAATGAAGAAGGATATGATATTTTTCATATTGGAATACAAATGATAAAGGTATCCAGAACAGAAGAGGACATAGAAGAAGAAATAATATTACAAAAAGGAAAGACACAATTTTTGGAGGAAGTAAAAGTTGAAGATGCTATTATGGATAAGATTTCAGGTAAGTACAAGAAAAACAAACACAAAGAAACAGAAGAAAATCAGGAAAATGAGAAGAAGACAAAGGAAATGAACAAAGACCAACAATTTGATGTACCAAAAAATTTCAAGACTTATGAAGTGGAAAATAGATTACTTCTCAGAAGGAAACCAAAGAGGGAAAAGAAGAAAGGAGAGCCTTATGATAATGAGGAAGAAACTAAAAAGATCATGATCACTCAAGAGGAGGGAGAAGAAAGACACATTGTAGTGGCTGATGACATGACAACTCAAGAAGAAGAGGCACTAAGAAACTTGGCAAGAAAATATAGGGATGTATTTGCTTATAGCTACAAAGATTTGAAAGGTATTGATCCTAAAATCTGTGAGCATAAGATTCCTATGACACTTGAAGCAAAACCTAGTAAACAGAGACATTACACATTTAATGATAAATACTCTGCTAAGATAAAGGAAGAAATTGACAAGCTATTAGCTGCCAATTTCATCTATGAAATAGAGTATACAGAATGGATATCTCCTATAGTTGTTGTACCAAAAAAAATGGGAAACTTAGGGTATGCATTAACTTGAAAAAGGTAAATGCAGCAACTATAAGGGATAATTATCCACTGCCTATAACAGATCATCTTCTAGAAAGAGTTGCTGGGAAGGAGGTTTATAGTTTTTTAGATGGCTTTTCAGGATACAACCAAGTGCCCATAGCATTGGAAGACCAACATAAAACTGCCTTCTCCACAGAATGGGGAATCTATGCCTTTAGGGTTATGCCCTTTGGGTTAACCAATGCTCCAGCAACTTTTCAGAGATTGATGTGTCATATCTTCAAAGAGTTCGTGAGAAAAGTAATGGAAATCTATGTGGATGATCTTTGTACTTTTTCATTAAAAAGACAAGATCACTTGTAGGATTTAGAAAATATATTTAGGAAATGCAGAACTTACAGGGTATGTTTAAATCCAGAAAAATGTGTATTCTTTGTCAGACAAGGAAGAATGCTGGGTCATATAGTCTCTAAAAATGGAATTTCAACTGATGAGAAGAAAATAAAGGCCATAATAGAGCTTCCAAGACCGACAAGTGTAAAGGAACTTCAAACTTTCATGGGTCATTGTGGGTACTATAGGAAATTTGTACACAAATTTGCTGACATAGCCAAACCCTTATATGCCCTAATTACAAAGTTTGAGTGGACCAAGGAGTATGACCAAGCTTTTGAAACTCTAAAAACTTGTTTGGTAACAGCCCCAATTCTGAAAACACCTCAATGGGACAAAATTTTTCATGCCCATGTGGATGCTTCCAATTATGCTTTGGGATGTGTGTTAGCACAACCAATAGAAGGAATCAAATTAGATTTTACAGTGGCCTATGCTAGTAGACAATTGAATCTAGCAGAGAAAAATTACACAACCACTGAAAGAGAGGGATTGGGCATGGTATTTGCTGTAAAAAAATACAGACATTACCTTTTGGCCAACAAGTTTAAGTTCTTTGTAGACCATCAAGCTTTGTTATATTTGGTAAATAAACCTTGTCACACTGGGAGAATAGTCAGATGGTTTTTATTGCTAATGGAATTTGAGTTTGAAGTAGTGGTCAGACAAGGGAAAACACACTTGAGGGCAGATCATTTATCTCGAATCCAAAGTGAAGAACCCAGTTCACCTTTAGATGACAATCTGCCTGACACTTATCTGTTTAAGGTAGAAAGTGTTCCTGAGTGGGCCATGACTCTAGTACCATTATTAACCATGGGACCTTGTAGAACAATTGGGAATAATGCACACCTAGTATTGCAAAGTAGGAACTTCATGTTACTAGCTGGGCATTTATACCATCTCAACCACACTGGCATATTAGAATATTGCACTCCTGAGGAGGAGCAACAAGAATACCTGAGGAGAGCTCATCATTGGAACCCTTGCACTCATGCTTCTAGGGTAGTCACCCTAAGTAATCTCAATAGGATGGGGGTACATTGGCCTAATAAAATTCAAGATGTATCAAAATACATTGCCAATTGCAAGAAGTGCCAAGCATTACAAGACTCAGAATTCAAAACTCTATATTGGTTCCAGAAAAATCCAGATTGGAGTGAAAGAATCATCGGAGAATTGAGAAGGAAGGAGAAAAGAAAACAAGTGAAAGCTGGTACAGAATCAAAAAACGTACAAGTAATATCTGAGGAATATCAATTGATAGGGGAACACTTGTATAAGAGAGGAATGGATGGATACCTAAGAATTTGTGTTCCTGAGAATAAATATCTGGAAATGTTGGAAATGGCACACTCTAGAGTGGCAGGAGGACACTTCTCAAGTGACAGAACTGCCAAACTCATTTTATATTCTGGCTTTTGGTGGCCAACGCTATTTCTTGATGCAAGAACCTATGTAAAAAAGTGTGATGTCTGTCAAAGGGTAAGTCAACCAAACAAAAGAAATGACATGTCATTGGTTCCATTAATTTCAGCCAGAGCCTTTAGTAAATGGGGATTGGATTTCATTGGACCTATACATCCTCCAGCAAAACAATCCCATGCTGAATACATCATAGTGGCTACAGACTACCTGACAAAGTGGGCTGAGGCCAAAGCCACTAAAAGAAATGATGCTAATACTACTGCCAGATTCCTATATGAAAACATTATCACCAGATTTGGACTTCCAATTGAACTAGTAAGTGATAGGGGGACCCATTTTATAAACCAGATCATAGAAAACATCACTGAGTATTTCCTGATTAGCCATAGAAAGTCAGCCCCATATCACCCACAAGCCAATGGGCTAGCAGAAAGTACTAATAAAGTACTTTGTACTGTACTATCAAAATTAGTGAACACAAACAGGAATGATTGGGATCTACAACTTAATCATGTCCTATGGGCTTATAGAGTGGCTTATAAGACTGCAATAGGGAATACACCATTCAATCTGGTATATGGTCAAAATGCAGTTTTACCTATGGAATTCCTTATTCCAACATTAAAAGTAGGAAGTCACTATAATTGGACTAGACATGAACTATCAGAAAGAGTAATAGAATTGGAAAAGTTGGGAGCATCTAGACTCCAGGCCATTATGAGTTTATATGTGGACAAGAAAAGACAAAAAGCTTATCATGATGTTCACATAAAAGAGAAAGATCTACAGGTAGGAGATCTAGTGCTGGCTTACACAGTCAGAGAACATCAGAAAAAGTTCCAGAAAAAAGGACATGGACCATATATTATACATCAGATAAGCAACGGTGGAGCCATTCAACTAGCTAACATAGAAGGAGAAATCATGCCAAACTTTATAAGTGGATGTAGAGTTAAGAGGTATGATTGCATTAACTGTTGATGAATGGAGAAGGTTGCAACAAGCCCAAAATAGGAAAAGAGAAGAGGAAGACATTAGAAAAGAAGCTCAACAGGAAGCTATGGAAAGGATAAGAAAAATCAATGAGCTTAGGGAAGTCTGTCTATGTGAATCTCCTCTCAAACCAAAGGAACATGTCCCTGTGATGATAATGGATTTTCAAAATGAAAACATTAGGGTTTTGATAGATTCTGGAGCACAAGTAAATCTGATTAGTTCAGCCCTGGTAAGTAAATTCAACATAAAAAGGAAAGAAATTAGAACCCTAATCAAAACATTGGAAGGTCAAATAGTACAGAGCATATCTTCACTGACTATTGAAGTAAAATTCAATGAAGAATATATGAAAATAGACTGTGAAGAATGGCCAGATAATTTGATGACTGAAAAAGTGATTTTAGGTCAACCATGGCTTCAACAAGGTAAAGTGATCCTGGATTTTGAAAAATTGAAGGTTAAATTGAACATAAATGACAAAAGGTTTCTAATATTTCTATTGAGTAATGAAAAATAGGAAATTCCATCAGATGTGCATAATATACACTTTGAAGGATTCACTTTTGCACTTGAGGATACACAGACATTACCAATACAAATGTTAAATAATCAAGCTTCATATGATCTAAATCAGCAAAGGAGTGGAGGAACAAAGAAGGGTGGTGAGATAAGAAGAAGATGGCAATCATGGCAGGGTTCAAAGAATCAAAGCATCAGAGCAAAAAGCACATGGAATCAAAGTCTATAGCAGGTCTACTCATTAAAACAAGAATCAAGGACAAAATGGATATGGAGACCAAAAGCTCCTACAAAATACTTATCCAAAGGGAATGATTGGCTGTTGGGAACCAGACCAATTGGAGTCAGGAAGTACTGGGTTAAAAAATCAGAATTGTTCCAGTGGAAGAAAGATCATCCGGATTTGAACTATATCTAGAAAATCATAGAAATTATGAAAAAATACATATTAGACTTGATTTTATTTTCTTAAAAGAGAATTAGGAGGGAAAAAAAAATCATTGCTGAAAAGAAAAAGAGAGAGAAAAAAAAATCATTGTTGAAAAAAAGAGATTGAGAAATTGTGAAAAATTGTTTACTTTCTATTGTTTTTTACAAAAATCATATGTCACAAAGCAAGATATAGGGAGAAGAATAGTAGAGATCTATTTATTTTTTATGTTTTTATTTCTTGTTAGTTAGTTCTTTAGTTAATTTTTTGTTTTCTATCATTTGATACATGATTTATCTTTCCAAAAGAATGGTTAGGAAAAGGGACTGCACTAGACATCTTGCTACACTTGTGATGATCACTTTTGTGATGATCACTTTTTGAGTCTTTCCGGGAGAAATGGAGTTTATTTTGGATTTCTCATTCTTATGACATGACTTCTGAAAATAAATTCCTACATATTACTCTTTGATTTCTTGCAACTTATGTGGGTAGAGTTTTTCTTTATTTTAGTTTCCTTAGAAAATGGTGAACACTAAGGAGCTGCCAATTCATGACTTCAAGGCAGAATCACTTGTGCTATCAAGAGGCCATTGGTTTCTGGATAGTGAAGCTGTGGAGGAATAGGTGGACTTAGAGTCAGAGGAAGAATCGAAAATTCCAGAAGCTGAGAAAGTGGTGAAGGAACTTAAGGAGACCCTAAATATAATTGGCCAGCACATATTCACGGTGGGGGTAGGAGGATACAAGTATACAATGTTGTGTCAAGAATTCTACAGGTTCCAAAGAGTGGCAGTAAACATGAAAAGATGGAAGGCAGTAGGACTGCACAGAATATTGGAGGAGCCTATCTTTTTCATTGACTTTGAGAGAGTATCACAGGTAATGAATAGTTTGACAGAAATAGGAAGAGGGAATGATGCCTATTTCAGATGCAAAGTCAAAAACAAGGATAATCAGGAAGTAGGTATTACTATCAAGGCAAAACATATCAGAGTAGCACTGCAATTCTACACAATGGGAACCAAACTTGACCCGAGTTTTGTCAAAAAGAATAAGGAGACTTACACAGGATATGCAAAATTCACTGATTTCAAAGGAAGGGAGAATGAGGAATATGCTGTAAGGATGTTCTTACAGTACTTTTGTTTTCCAAAATTACCAAGATATACAATGCCTCATAAGTCAGTCACATTATTGATGTTCAATAACAAAGATAGAACCAAACCTTTTGGAGTTATGGATGTCTCATCATACATCCATGAACAACTGAAAGAAGCAGCAAAGCACTGGGAGCAGAAGAAGTTCATGAATGGAGCCCAATTCTTAACAAGAATCATTTATCATGTTCTTGGGATGGAAGATCAACTGAAATTGGCTCCAAAGGCACAGTATTTCAGGAATCTTATGGCTGGAATCAAGAGTCCTCCAAGGAAAATGACTGAAAGAGAAACAGAAGGACAAACCCGCATGAGGGGAACATGTATGAAAAGGAAAATGATATCTGAGGAAGTCATCCCTATAAAGAAAAGAAGGTTGGACCCAAGGAAAGTGGAACTAGAAATGGAGGAAGCCACAAAAGAGTCAAGCCTCTAGTAAACCACATCCACCCCAAACAAGCAAAGAGCAACTATACACCTATCTAACCCAAGGGAATAACAAGAGAGCTATGTATGAAGCACAATACCAGAAAATGCTGGAAGACTACTCATGCAAAGCTACAGACTGGATTCAGGAGGAGGTGGAGCACTATGAAGCTCTTCATGATCAAATGATGACAGCTGAAACTGAGGAGGTGTTTGTCAGAAAAGAGGTTGAATTGCTAGCCTATTTTAAGGAATTACAAGGACCTCTAGAGACCAGAACCACTGTGGTGGTAAAAAAGAAGGTTCCCAAGAAGTCAGTACAAAAGAAGAAATTGACCAAGAAAGGAAAGGGCGAATCCATAACTGAAACTGTTGTCACCAAAGAGAGGGAGGAAGTAATCATGGAAGAAATACAGAAGCCATCCATGGTGGAAGAAGTATCAAGACCCACAGAACCAAAACTAGGAGGGCCTTCACACTTCTCATCTGATTCTGACAGTGATATTGAGAGCTTTCTATTAAAAAGTCTAAATTTGTCAATACCAAATACTCCCAATGTTATTATATAGACCTCTGAGAAACAAAAGACACCTGAGGAATTGAAGAGGAAGTCTCAGGAGAAGCCACTTCAGGAACATGCAGAAAAACAGCTCAGCTTGGAAGATGAAAGAAGGATAATGAAGGGAAAAGCAGTAATGATAGAACAAGCAAGTGAAATAAGGGAAGAAGTTAGTTGTGGAATAGTGCATATTGGGATGAAATCTATATGGAGGAAACCCTCACAGACCTACTTTAAACTGGAGGAGAGCATAGAAGAAATAGCTAAGAAGGCACAACTGTGCAGCTCAGTCATAGAACAAAAAGGCACAGATCAAGATCCACTACAGGAAGCACAGGAAATGATTGCAGAAGGCAATGTTCAAGAAGTCACAGGGAAAGCAGTAGAAAAAGAGATCATCCAGAGTATAAAGGATGTACTGCATGATTTGAAGAATAATGAGGAATTCACATCCAATGAGGATCAAGAACAAGAGGTAGCAATGGACCTCATGGACATTGATGAGCAGGATGAAGGACACAAAGAGGAGAGAAGTAATGATCAGGTGAAAGATTTCCAAATAGCTGAATCAGTTCTAGCCCAAGAAAAGGAAAGACAGGAAGTACAAGCAGGTGAATGTCAGGGAAATATTAGTGAGGAAACTAAATATAATTTGTTCCAGGAAACTCTAAGCCAGGAAAAGGAGATGCAAACAAAGGAAGGATATCTTTCTAAAGAAACTCAACAGGTGTTGGAGAAGGAAAAGGTTCAGGAAATAAAGCCTATTTGAGATGTATTAGAGCAAAAGAATTCAGATGTTCAAGAAGACATGTCAGATTCAGAAACATTGGACACTCATCCAAGACATGAAGAAAACAAGGCCAAAATTATAGAATATGAAGGAGAAGAGGAAGAGGAGAGTGAATGCAAAGAGGACAAACAGCTAGAAACCAAACAAATAGCAATGGAAGGAGGACTGGAAAGAATACCAAAGAGTATTAGATCAGCATGTCAACTCATTATGAATAATATTGAACAGTTCAGACCCTCTAGCCGAAACATGATTATTTCAGGGATGGTAGCAGAGTCAGAATTTGAAAAAGGCAGTAGGATTATTAAAAAGCATAAAAGGGAAAAGGAGCAAATGGCAGAGCAATTGAGGAGGATTCAAGAGAAAAATGAAGAATTTTCCAATAAAATAATTGTTTTGGAAGAGCTCGAGGTACAGAAGCAAAATAAGATTCAATAATTGGAAGAAAAGAGTATGCAACTAACAGAGCAGAACAATAAATTGGAAAAAGAATTAAGAAATATTGAGGGGAGATATAGAACTCTGCAAACTTCCTATCAAATTTTGACTAAAGCTAATGAAGAAATCAATAAGCTGCTATTGGAGGAAGGACAATTGAAGGAGGAAAATCAAGGAAAGATTAGAACAACTACACAGAGGAGCAAGAAGATTCTCTTCTGATTATGAACATGACTTCAAAACCAGGTATAAATGATGACCATCTCTTCTACATTGACTCAGGATGCTCAAACCATGTGGCAGACAATGTAGCTCTTCTCACTTACCTTGAGGAACCAAAGGGTAAGCATCAGGTACAAACAGGTGATGATACCAAGCACTCAGTGATTAAAGTAGGAAATGTTAAGACCTCTGATGGAAACAAGAATCTGTTGAGTACGGTTCTATATGTAGGTACGATTACCAAGAATTTGATGAGTGTTGGATAGATTGTGGAAAACGGTTTCCAGGCTAGATTCAATCAATATGGAGCATTTGTGGAGGATCCCCCACATGGGTTCAAAAGAATAGCCAAAGGAGAAAAGATAGGTAGATTATTTACTTTTGAACTTGAGGATACAAGGAACATTGCTCTTTATAGTTATAAATATCAAACATTATCATAACTGGAAATTTTGCATAAGAGATTAGGGCATGTTGGTGAAAGAACCTTGAAACAAATATGTAGAGATCAATATGTGCTTGGGATACCTAATGTATCCAAGCAACACATGATTTATAAATGTGGTGCTTGTAGTTTGGAAAGTCTCACAGGTTACCCTTCTCACGGAAAGGCTACATGCATGAGGACTACCTAGAGCTTGTCCATAAAAATTTATGGGGACCAAGTAAGGATCCCTCAATCTATGGATCAAGGTATTATGTATCTTTCATTGATGATTATAGTAGGTGGAGCTGTATTGTACTTTATGAAGCACAAAGATGAAGTATTCTGTTGCTTTAAAAGGTATCTTGCACTGGTTCAGAACCAAACAGGGAGAAACCTAAAGAGACTAAGGTCAGATGGAGGAGGTGAGTACTTCTCAAATGATTTTGATGCATTCTTGCAGGATAGAGGAATCAAGAGAGAAATTACAACAAGGTATACCCCTGAGCAAAATGGGGTGGCAGAGAGGAGAAATAGATTAATTGTTGAAATAGCTAGGTCAATGTTAAATGAGAAAAAAATACCTAATTACTTGTGGGTGGAGAGTGTGTCTATTGCCACTTATCTTTTAAATAGGTTTCCATCTAAATCTCTTGATGGGATGACCCCATATGAAGCATGGCATGGCAGAAGACCACCACTTGATCATTGCAGGATCTTTGGATGTGTAGCTTATGTGCATATCCCTTCTCAGATAAGAGGTAAGCTAGACCCTAAGGCAGAGAAGTGCATCTTCATAGGCTATGACTTGAATCAGAAAGGATACAGGTTCTACAATCCTTCAAACAAAGGATTCATGGTTAGGAGAGATGTTGTCTTTAATGAGAATGACTCTTAGTTTGATAGTGAATGCAGGAAAGTAAAGCTACCTTATCACTTGGAAGAGGAGTTTCCAAGCCTCACTAAGGAGGAGCCTACTCAGAATGGAGACATCAACTCAGATGATGAGGACATCATCAACTTAGAAGAGTTCAAGGCATGGAAGTCCAAAGGAAAAGTCAAGATGAAGAAGTTGGAGGATATACCTGAATCATCCAACCAAGCAATCAGAAGATCAGAAAGGGAGAGCAAGAAGCCAATTAGATATGGGTATGATACTTCCCTAGTTACTAAGCACTCTGTTTATCTTGCAAAAGACTTGTCATTTGAAGAGCCATCATCATATGAAGAGGCAAAGACCAAGCCAAAATGGAAGGAAGCTATGGATGAGGAAATTGAAGCACTCAAGGAGAGTGATACTTGGGAACTAGTACTAAAGAAGGAGTCTATGAAGGTAATTGGTTCTAGATGGATCTATAAGATCAAAAGGAACTTCGATGGATCAATAAGCAGGTACAAAGATAGACTTGTGGATAAGGGTTTTGTACAAACCCAAGGTGTTGATTATGAAGAAACCTTCTCACCTGTGGCCAAAATGCCAACCATCAGGGTATTGGTAAGTGTGGTTGCATCAAAGAATTGGAACATGTATCAGTTGGATGTAAAAAATGCATTTCTAAATGGTTGGATTTCAGAGGAGGTGTACATGTCTCAACCTCCTGGCTATGAGGACCCAAACAAGGTAACATATGCATGTAAATTGAACAAAGCTCTTTATGGATTGAAGCAGGCACATGGAACCATATGTTGACTACTTATCTTCAAGATCAAGGTTTTATCATGAATAAAGCAGATACTTCTCTATTCACCAAGAGAAGTAATTTAGAGGTAATATACCTATGTGTATATGTTGATGATATCATACTCACAGGTAATGATGTTAATGGAATCAAGCATATCAAGAATCAGATGATGAAGGAGTTCAAAATTAGTGACCTTGGATCACTAAAATATTTTCTTGGACTTGAGTTAGTCTATACTAACTCTGGAATTTATATTACTCATAGAAAGTTTATACAGGATATTTTAAAGAAGTTTCATTTGCAGGATGCCAAAGTTTCAAGTACTCCAATGGAGGTAAACCTAAAATTAAGTGCTCATGAAGGTGATGTACTTGAGAACATTGCAGGTTATCAAAGCATAGTGGGAAGCTTGAACTATGCTACATTGACAAGGATTGATATTGCTTATGGAGTAAGTGTTCTAAGTGAGTTCATGCACAAGCCTAGGGCACCTCACTTCGATGCTGTCAAAAGGATCTTGAAGTACCTTTAGGGTACTCAAAATCATGGATTCTATTTCCCTTGTACATCAAACTTGGACATCAAGATATATTCAGATGCAGATTGGGTTGGATGCAAAGATGATAGAAGTAGTACCTCAGGATACATGTCCTTTGCAGGTGATATACCTATATCATGGTCTTTAAAGAAGCAACCTATTGTTGCTTTTATCTTCTACAGAGGCAGAGTATAGAGGATTGGCCAATGCCACTCAAGAAGCCATATGGATGAGATTGCTTGCATACTACATCTCCAATGATTTTTGGAGATAATACAAGTTCATTACACCTTGTAGCAAATCCTATTTATCACGCTAGGACCAAGCGTATAGAGCTCCACTATCATTATGTGAGAGAGAAGCTATTGAGCAAGTATATTCAGCTGGCATATGTATCAACTAATATGCAATGTGCACACTCATTGACTAAAGCATTAGATGGTACAAAACTTTGTAGGTTTAAATCAATGATTGGATTGGAGGATATTCACGAAGATTGAAGATGAAGCCCAAGACAAAATGTTTGGCTTGAGGGGGAGCTATTGGTACAAATTACAAGCCTATACATTTGGATAGAAGATTCATGAACAAATGAAGCTCCATGGAAACCATTGCTAAGAGAATTTTATCCTTTTACATTTGTAAAAGTTATTTTAACTTGGAAGAATCTTTGTAACTGTCAACAAACTCGTGGATTTTATTAGTTGAGAAGTCACGACTTTATGTTAGAGAAAATAACTCCTAGATTGGTGGATTACTTTTAGAAAGAGCCAGATGGCATTATGGAATGCAAGAGACACACCATTGTTGCGATAGCAATGTGTATGAGGGAAGGCATGAGCTTTCCTTATCAAAACAGAAAGATTCATCATGAAGTCTACATTGTTAAGAATCCATCCATCTTACACTTTAGATTTTTTTAGAGTGTGTGTTATGCTCTTGTCCTAGGTCAAATGAAGAACAAGTTGAAACCAAAAAGCAAGAGATGCATCTTCCAGGGTCATAATGAAAAGCAAAGGGATTTCATACTGTATGACCATGAGGCAAAGAAGATCAAAGGGAGTTGCGATGTGGTGTCTATGGAGCAGCGATATGTAGTGTAGGAAAAGAAAGGATTTTCCACTTTATCATCAAGCAAAGGAGTAATTCACTATGTACCTAGCCCAAGAGTCATCCCTACCTATGAACAAGAGGAAGCATTATCATCAAATGGTGAGAAGAGAGTCTACCAACCTAAAAGCACCCAAAATGTCATGCAATGGTTGAATGAAAATCTCTATGGTCAGAGTAATCCTATGCCAACAACTATTAAAGAGAAGGCAGAAGGACCAAGGATATCACAGAGAATAGAGGAGCACAAGTGGGATTCTACTCACATAATCAATATAGCCATGATGGTTGTGATTATGAAGGAAGTAATGAAACCAATAATTGAAGATGAAGCACTTGTAGATCTACATTGGAAGGAGGTTGTGCAAGCCAACTATGATAGCTCAATGAAGAATGAAGCATGGGAGGTCACTAGCACCAGGATTTTCACTCATGAAGGGTTTTAGTTTTTGATACCCTTTTTATCTAATGAACAATATTTGCATCATACTAATGCTAATTGCTCAGGTGAAGTGGCAAGTTTTTATGTTAGATGTCAAATCAGAACTTTTGAATGTTTACCTCAAGGAGGAGGTACATTTGTCTCAGCCATCAGGGTTTGAGGCTCCACATTCAAAGAGCACATTATGTAAATTGAAGAAGGCATTCTATGTGATGAAAAAAGCCCTAATGTCATTATACCAATAGATAGACATTGGGAGCTACAGGAAGGTCTTTGGTAGTCTTATTTACCTATGGAGTACCATAGAAGATATCAGATTTGTAGGGAATAGACCTTATGAAGGGCACTCAAGAGTTGGTAAGCAGGTGCATTTGAGAAGGATGGTGGAAATAGCATGCTATCCCATCAAGAAGAATGTAGCAGGTACCCTCACCAAAGTGCTTACAAAGGATCTACTTCAAATACATCTTCGAAAACTTGGCATTGGGCCAAGAAGGTAGTTCACCTTTGGGTGGACATTGAGAGGGGGTGTTAGACATGGTCAATGCTCCATCCTCATGGAAAACTTGGCATCATGCCAAGAAAGTATTTCACCTTTGGGTGGAAATTGAGGGGGGGGGGTGTTAGATATGCTCAATACCTCACCCTTATGTAGCACCACCATTGTTCCATAACACTCTATTTGTAAGGCTCCCATTATGAGGAGAAGCCAGATGAGAGTGTTGGACATTGGTAGGTTCCTAATTTTGAGGTCAGATGAGTTCTAGAATAGACCATAGATGGATAGTTAGAAAGGTTACTTCTAAGAAATTGGATTTGGGTTGATCCTATGTGAGGATCAACCTAAATCAAGGGCTAGAAACAAAAGTAGCTTTCTTAACTTGGGGAAGGATCTATTTGATGTGGGCCATTGGATCTTGACTTGATCCTAAGTGTGGATTAAGCAATATCAAGGGCGACAAACAAATGGTTGTTGATCCTACCCTTCTACCATTGGATTCACCTCATAGATCAATGGTGGAAATTATTTTGGGCATGGATCAAGCTACCACAACCCTAGAACATGGGTATGCTGACCTAGCTTCTATCTAGATCACCATCTAACCTCTATATAAGGAGTACATGGGTGGATATAACCATCTATATAATGTCTAGTGTTTGAGTTCCATTGTATTAGAGTTATGAGTTTTAGTTGAATTGAGTTGAGTTCATCTTCTATTCATCTTGAGTCCACTTTCAATTATAACCAAAACTCTTGTGTTATTCCCATGAGTAGTGATATCTCTCTTTCTATCTAACCTTGATCTTATATGTGTGTTGTGGTAACCTCTACATGGCATTAGAGTTACACCACTAGCCCACCACTCAGTCATTCTTCATCTTTTATTTCCATTTTCTTACAGTCTAAAGGCCTTCAACAAACTTTTGTGCATATCTAGAATAATGTAAGGGACCAACTCTGTAATTTTCATTAGGAAGTCCTTTGCCTATACTACCCTAGGAGTTAGCTTTAGAGTAAAAAAATAAAGTCAAATAGGAATAGGTTTGGGTTTTGGATTGACAGACCCCCATTTAATATCCCAATCAGTTTTGACGTACCATTTGCCACTATCTTTTCAGAGAAGAAAGAATGTAGTGGAGAGGCTCAAGGCCCAAAGCCAATTATAAAAACTTCTAATACCAATTATTCTTTTTTCAATTTCCATGTACATTCAACTATCTATTGTGTCTTTATGTTTTTGACAATCGAATAAGTTTTGCATAGTTTAATCAGTTTTTTTCCAGTAATTCTTTTAAATGTTGTTGCCCAAAATGCTTGTACTATCCTAGGAATGCAGAAAAAAGGCCTGCCATAGAAACACGGGGATGGGCCCTGCAAAACATTTGCAAGGCCCATCCCCATGTTTTTGTGGCATGCCTTTTTTTGCATTCCTAGGCCATTGCATGCACTAGTTTCCCAATATTGAAAGTCTATGTCCCTCAATTACAAAATAAACTTGGGGAAGTGTGGAAGACTCTTCTTATGTGCAATTGTTGGGTTATAAGGGTTGTTCACAATTTCTATTATGCAAAAGAACCCTCTAGTACTCATAAAAATACCAATCTTAAGTATATTGTAGGTCAGCACATGTGAACACCCTCCTAAGCACTTCTTGATAAATTCTCCAACACTATGGTATGGAGACTTGTAAATAAAAATCCCTTTTTTGCAAATGTAGGAGAAGACCCACGTCCAAATTCCCACGCCTCCATTTCCTTGAGATTTGGGAATATTTTCCAAGATATCAAAAGATATGTTAGTTAGAAAGCATGTGCTCCTTTTTGACAGGTCAAAAAGAGCACATGGGGAAATGTGCTTAGTCTATATATAGAGGCTCATTTTTGTAAAGATGGGAGCTTTTGGTCGACGTGCTCTCATGTAATATCCCTTGAATGGAAGAACTCTCTTTTCTCTTAAGGCTTTGTGCATATGTGTATTTAGTCTTAGAGTGTGAGAGAGTGATGTGTGTGTGCATGCTAGAATTTCCTATGTGTGTAAGTAGAGTGTTGGAACTTTCTTGTTTTACATATGTGAGTAGGATCCTTGACTCCCATCTCTCCATGTTTTCAAACATGTCGCATAGCTGCGGGCTGTTGGCCAATGGCTTGAACATGTTGGAGGATGGGATGGATGAAAGGAGAGTCATTCTTGAGCCTTCCTTCTTGCTTCCATGCAAGGTGGTGTGAGTCTAGGCTTCCCAAGGGCCTACTACAAAAAAAAATTTGGTGTCGTTGCTAGGGAGAACGGCCTTCTATCACTTGGAGAGCTCAAAAGCATGTGGTAAGATATTGATTTGCAATTTTTTCTGCTTATTCACCTAGGTTATGTGTGTTGGCATAACACTTTTCACCCTTCGATTGGACCTTTAGCTTCCCATTTCCTTGCTTTTGTAGATTAGTTTTAGTTCATGTTTGCTTAGTGCACAAGAACAACCCTTAACTCCCTTATCTCTCTCATTCCCTCACATATACACACTCTCACACACATTGGGCATCACTCTCCATCTTTGTCACCTCTTTTTCAGTGACTGCCTTGGGTAGAGGGATGAGGGGGGGTTACTTCCTCTTTGGCCCCTTCCTTTTGTTCAGTTCTTTTGAAAATCCTCACAAAGAAAAGAGTTTTGAAACTCAAGTGCTTCGAAATCCCACAAACCCACTCCTTTCCTTTGAATTAGCAAGAAACGTTGGAATTCGGATGTTCTCACAGTTGGGTGCATTGGAAATTTGGGAGTGTTGTTTTTCTGTTAAACGCATACAGAAGTGGTAGATGCGAGGAAGAAAACACATTGTTTGATGGCACAAATCTCCTCTGTGAAAGATGCATTAACTCTCCAAAGGCTCGGGGGAACAATAATACATGGTAGGTGGGGAAAGCAATTATCTTCCCTCCCTCCATCTCTCTCTTTCTCTCTTGGGTTGACACCCTATTGGCCTCCCTCATAAAGGTCGATTATGGTGTGTACTCTGCCCCCTTTCTGCTCGTTTTGTCTAGGTTCAAGGTCATGAGCTTCCCAACCTCTGATGCTATGGGACTGAACTTCTTGTGAGCTTCCTCTCCTCGATTGTAGATTGTCTGGTTGCACTACTACCACGGCTATTGTTGGGAGGGTGTCAACCTCAATTTGAGCCTCCCTCTTATCAAAAGTGGGCATTGTGGTGACACAAGAATGGTAAGAGTGACGCGAGTGCTCTGTTTCTCTCTTACATTGCTGCAAGTGCAATCTCATGGATGCCCCACCGTCAGCCCCAAGGACCTAGAATTTGGGACCTAACAGCTGAAGTGTCTCACCCTCGAGTACAAATGGTATTTTACTGTTATCTATACAAGTAACAAAGTGTGATATTCGAGCCCCCTTTGCACTCTTCTCAGAGGTGCGAAGCTCTCAGGGCATGCAACCATGCTTCTCTCTTTATGGCGCTCATGATATCTCAAGCATCAAACCCTCGATTTTGCTGTGGTTACTAAGAATGGTGGGCATAAACACTATTCGATCCTCAGGTGATTCTTGGACACTCAGAGAAGAGATCTTTGTTGGAGAAACCCAAGGAGTTTCACCTATGAACTTTAACAAAAAGCTGCACCCACCTCCTTCTCCATTCTTTGTTCCTCAGGGGAATGAAGAAGACATCGCATCAATAGGTGACAACTATAGATGGAAAAAAACATCGGACATATGATTGCACATATGAGGTATACAAGGGATACCAAAGACATATCGTTACAAGCTATGTTGATAGATCATCATGCTTCGGAGTTGGAGGAGAACTGCTCCCAAAACTTTTCATGAAGGCAATACTTCTCGAAGACTCATGGTGCAATACTAGAGAACTTGATGTATCTTTCTGCTTTGAGAACATAAACAACAGTCCAGCATTGACCCCCTCTATTCTAGTACTTATGATCTGTGTAAGTGAATGTGGCCTTGAGGTAATATTGGTAGTCAGATCTAGGCGCACTTAGAGCTTGATTTTGGCACTTTATCTCCCTATTCTGACTCAAAAGATGGGCACTTCACTTACTCCATAACTTACAAGCATGAAATCATGCTTGAGATGTCCCTCATCCCTTGCTATTGTGCTTTATGATCGTTGTGGAGTCGTGCATGCTGCGCCCTCGAAGGTTGCAGGATTCATTAGAAGGCAGGAATAACGATGACACATGGAGGGTGGAATACACGAATGCCTTGAGGATTTTGATATTGCTCCACAAGCATAGGAGGACAATACATCAGGTGTTGAGCAATGTAGCAAATGTTCATCTAGATTTGGAGGTGCCATTGTGTTGGTGTTATGCCTACTTTTGTTTATGCTCTCTCTGACAGTCATATCATGAGCATGCAATGTTGGAACAGGCATCGAAGATCAGAGCGAAGTGCTTTCTCCTACCTGCTTCATATACGGGTTTCTTCCATAACCAGCAGTGCTTACCCACTTCTACCCACTCCAACTCTGCCTCAATCGTTCCTTAAGCCTAGAACTCCCTGACACTACGTGAATGATTCCCACAGACCTATGAAGCCCCATTGTGACCCAAACCTGTCTGATCATATGAAGTAAGAATGTCTAAAGTTATTTGCCATCTTGATTTAGAGAAGAAGCCCTCTCAACAATGTGAGACTATTGAATCACACTTCTAGGTTCTCTTTGTCATGCACACTCTTATGACTTGTGTTGTTGGGGGATTTGAAGGTTGAGCTCTATGCATCGAGGTTGGTTCTTCACACAACATCAAGTAGGCATGCTTCTATGCAAAAGTGGTGTGGCAACAAGCTCAGTCCGAGTGGCAGCTCTTGGTGGCCTTCATCCCCTTATTTCTCGCAGGCATCATGGAATCACATATCATTTATTGCCATAGTTTTAGTTTGTGGATATGAATAGATGTTTTTGTTATATTCCAATCTTTGGGACCTTTTCAATATTATAAAAGTCATGATTAATGGATTGTTCTTTTTTTTGTATTGCTTTCACCGTTGAGGAACAACAAGTGCATGAAGCAAGGAGGCTTAAGAGAATAGGTCGGTGTTGATCAGTGTTCTCCCACCACCATCTTCATTGATAGTCAGAGCATATTGGTAGTTGGGAAGAACACTATGTTCCATGCTCCCACTAAGCTAATTGAGGTGCACTATCATTATGTGCGGGAGAGGTTTGCTATTAGAGAGATCAGTTTGGCATATATGCCCACAGGGGCGAACATTGTAGACCTTTTCACGAAGGCTTTGCCTAGGGAGAAATTGGAAGCTTTCCACAAAGCTTTGGGCTTATCTCCTTTTGCGGATTGATTCCACATGGCTTGGCACTTCCTTATACATGAGTGCCAACTCCGTGTTCACCACATCACTCCTAGTGGGGATTTGTTGATATATTTAGGTAGTGATTTGTGTGAACACAGTAGGACCCTCTATGCACTTTATTCCCTGTTTAGGAGGTTTTCTCCCCCGGCTTGTATATATGCCCCTAACCCTAACAGGCATATTATCTTTGTACATTCACGTGGTAATACATTCAGTGTTGCATGTTGTGCTCCAAGCTTCATCTTCTTCCTTGAGTTGTTCATGTGCTTTTGCAGAGCTCTAACTCCAATAGTTGTGAAGATTATCCCAAGTATCTCTTATTGTATTGCACAAGCGAACATAAGGGATAATGGCATGTGCCTATGCATCTTTCCCATCCTAATGAAGTTGCTCAAGAGTAGGTGCAAGGTGAGCGAGAGTAAAACCAAGAATGGAAGGTCATAATCTTCAACACCATTCACATTGCCTTCAATAACTATATTTAAAAGTATCCTAGGACATCTTTCGACACCTTGCACAATATTCCATTGTGTTATTGATGCCAATACAGATGGGTCATGTATGTGCACAATGGGTAATTAGTACCAACTTATCCTCAATAGCCAACAATCAGAATAACATCATTGGCTTCATCCATGGCTAGTGACTAAATATCCTAATCACGAATTTGATCGTATTTCAAAAATTTGAGGGGAAATATCCTCTCACGCTTCCCTAGATAGCAAACTTTGAGTTGCTTATATTGGCAAACCAAAAGGAAAAAACTCCTTACACAAGAAGATTTACAAAAACTCCTTACACAAGAAGATTTACAACAAGACAGAATTTATGACACAAGTTACAACATGAGAATCAAATAACCGACTATTAACACACTATAATTTGAATATTTTATTTTTACGTCTTCTTTGACTTCATATTCATTTTCAGGCTGCTAAATTCTAATTCTACAAGCTGGGATTTGTGTTCTTTATTAAATTATCGTCCATCGCAATGCTGTCCAAGAAATGAACACATCCAGATCCCTTTACTTGATATTGAAGCTCCTCAAATAGCACTTGAATAACATGTGTTTTGAAAGCATCAATAATAACCTCCAAAATTCTAAAGTAAACACTATCTACCACTTGAATTTCAAATAGATGATCTTCTCTTCTCCGTTTATCCTTTTAACTGGACTCATTCCTAGCTAGGAGTGAAAATATATGCGTATGATGTGGACATTTCAACCACATTTATGATCATGTAGATATTTATGATCATGTGTGTGTATGTGCGTAGATGTGTTTGTGTGTGTGTGTCTATGTGTTTGTGTGTGTGTGTGTGGATAGAGTCCAGAAGTTTTCTTGAAAAACTACTTGACATATTGAAGATTCTCTTTCTAAGCTACTTGAGGACTAGGGTAAGAAATTTTTGGTGAAAAACTAGTTGAGATATTCAAGATCCTCTTTCTAAGCCATTTGTTTGGCATGTTCCACAAGAGATACGCAAAGATTTCGACCACGAGTATCAATATAAAAAAGAAAGATTACTATTTGGCAAAGGAAAAGTGATGGAGAACTAGTACATAACTTTATGTTTCCATACAAGTGCCTTAATGTATGAAAGACCGTTTTGCTTTCTCTTTTCAAACTGCTCTTATTTTATGTCTTATCCTATTTAGAATAATATGATTTATGGTTATAAATGCATGTTTGCGTGCTCAAGTAGAAATGAGTAGGATTTCTAAGGTACATGAAAAACATGAGATCTTTTGAGGTGCTACTGAGTCTTTTTGCATGTTCCTAAAGAGATATGCAAATATTTTCACACGGAGTATCAATATAAGTTATTAACGGTACTATTCGGCCAAGGAAAAGTGATGGAGAACTAGTACATGACTTGATGTTTCCATACGAGGGCCTTAATTTATGAAAAAACGGTTTTAAGTTCTCTTTTCAAACTACCCTTATCTATGTGTTATCCTATTTAGGATTTTAGTCGAGGCATCCAATGATGAATTTTTGCCATCATGTATGCTTTCGATGGTGGTCCCTATGGTGGCACTATGTATGGATAATTGAGCCACTCCTTACATTGAGCATTATTCTATACCTTTATGTTGATGCTTTCCATGATCTGCGTCGTGGAACAACACCGAGTCGTGGAACAACACCATAGCAAGGATTGTAAAGTAGATGTAAAGTAGCATATTTGCATGTTTCATTAAGGGTGTATGCGGTCAAGTGAGGAAAGGAGGGTACGTATATGAAAGCATCTCGAGACGGATGTTCACAACATGTGTGTGTAAGAAACAAGGTTCACTAATGGGTGTTTTAAGGAGTGTTTGTGTGTGTGTGTGCTTATGGGTGCGAGGGACAATGCATATATTTAAGTGTGGGTGATATAGATTTTACGTGTGAGAATGCATGTGAAAGTTTGTCTTTGTTTGTGGATAGATGAATGAGCCTTGATGGTTGTTGTATACACATATATGCAAACAGTGAGTCTACATTTAAATACATGCATGGTTATCAACTCATTAATTTATACTTCCTCTCTAAATGTTCAATCAATGAGCATGAACTAGTAAGGTGCCACATGTGTATTAGAAGATCATCTAGGCACATAATAGTATATTCCATGTGTGTGTGCGTGGTTTGAAGCCCACATGTGTGTTGTGGATCAAAGTACGTTGAGGACTCGAGCTTGTGAGAGTATATGTTAGTGGATGTTGATGCATGTATTTTTGGATGGATTCATTAGGGGGAAAAATGAACCCTGCATGGGCCTTTTAGATTAAGGATTGATTAGTGATTGACCAATCAAAAGAGGGTGGTGGCCATCGTCTATGCCTTATAAAATACTAGGCTAAAGGGGGGAGAGGGGACATATTTCTCCCTTATTTAATGAGTTGCCTCTAGAGAGAGAAGAAATCTCGTAACTTAGTTGGGCCCAAAAATTCAAAATTTCTAAAAAGTTAAAAAACTCATCATAACACCTGAGGATGGCGCCCCCATTATGTTTTAGGGTCAAAAAGAGTAATTCAAAATCCATGCTTGTTTTGAGCTGAAAAATGGATTTTCCCAAAAATACTGAAAAAAGAGTTATTCCCCTCCTAAATCTTACATTTTCATACCCAAGTCCCAAAAAGTCATCTTTTCCCACTACTTTTAGTCTATAGCACACCATTAAAGCTCCTGTTTCTACATTCCAACCTACCTGCATCTCCTATCTCAAATTACTATTGTAGCTTGAAGATCTTTAGCTTCAATGCCAACATCTAAAGCTTCTAAGTGACCGAGAGATGAAATCCTCACATTAAGATGTCACAATATCAAAGCTACAGATTGACAATGGCTATCACATGAGTACTCCAAAGGTGGATGGGTGTACATGCAACACTCTAGAGTTGGGCCTCATCGATTTAGAGATCGTGGAAACTTGGATCTTCATTGGAAGGTAAAGCTACTTGGCTTCAAGAAGCATAGAGACAATGGGATGGTTACTATTGTACAACATGTTTTTACAATGGCAACTATGAAACTTGAAAACTCTATTAGAATGAGATATCCTGTGAATTCTAAGTATTACTCTACAATATTGTATGTTTTCTAGTGTTGAATATATTTCTGAACTATTTAGATATGATTTTGTTTGTTTCAAGTATATTTCGTTCTACTTTGGTGCAAGAGCAACCACTTCATGGTCTTACAGACACTTTCGAGGCATTGCATGCAGATGTTGGTGCACTAGTCTTTCCATAAATATCTCCTGCTCAACTTTACCATGATAGAGTTTTCTTTTACACACATAGATATGTTGTACCCTCTACAATGAATGCTTTTGGAAGGTTAGAGAGAATTGATGTACATCCTCTTCTTATTTTGGAGTGGCTAAGACCTGATATGAGGTTCATATCATCTTTGAAGCACAAGATGGTAATGGATATACATAACTCTTTGAAATTCACAAAATTTTCTAGATCCGTAGGTTTGCACCCGTCTTTTCCCATCCATTGTTTTGTTTATTTATTCCAAGGATTCTGATTCCAAGACACTTCCACTATGTTCATTGTTGATATATTTAGGTAGTGATGTGTGTGAACACACTAGGACTCCTGGGGTACTTTTCTTGTGTTGTTCGTGTGCTTCTGCAGATGTCTAACTCCAACAATTGGTAGCAGAGTAAGTCATCACTTCATCTAGGACATCGTTGTCAACTCTCTGGTTGTAGTCTCAGATTCGCATGAATTTTGATTAGCATACTCAGGGTGTTTCAGAGATCAAATCATCTTTGTTGTATGGTGCCAAAATCACGTTCTGAGCTCGTTTCAAGCTCCAAATCCACTATCACATTACTTGTGTAGGCTATTTCATCTTTTTGTGCCAAAGGTATATACCAATTTTGGTTTACCAATATAAGTGCCTCGAATTTTTCTTTAGGTTTAGGAGAATTTGTCTCGGTAGTTTTGTTCAACTTTTTGAGATACAATCAATTTTTTGCATCAAGGTATTTTAGTCACCGACCATGGATGAAAGCGGTGATGTATTCCGTATGTTGGTTGTTGAGGATAAGTTGGATGGTACCAACTACCTGTTATGGGCTTATATGATTCGACATGTATTGGTTGCAAAAGGAATATGGAACATTTTGCAGGATGTTGAAAGACATCATGTTAGTAGTGCAAATAAAAGTGTTGTAGCTGATGGTGATGGTGTCGAAGATGATAATATTCCTCAGATTCCTGTTCATGCTATGGTTTCTGCTGCACCTACTGTAAAGCAAATTCATTGGGATGGCAGAGATGCTCAGGCACATGCACTGATAGCCTTGTCTGTCAAACATGCCATTATTCCTCACATTCGCTCTTGCAGAATAGGTAAGGATGCTTGGGATACACTTACCACATTGTACCAAGCTAGGAATGAGGCCCATGTTTCTTACCTCTGAAAACAGTTGGAGAGTGAGCACATGAATGAACGTGATTCTATGGACAATTCTCTAGAAAAGATCAAAGACTTGAAGGAGCAATTGATTTCTACTGATGAGGTTATACCAGATAGCTCACTTGTGTAGAATGTTCTGAATGGTCTTCCTGATTCATATCAAAGTTTTAACTCTACTCTTCGTTTGATGATGAAAGGCAATCCAGATGCCTTATCATTTGAGGAGTTAGTCTCTATTTTGTTGTAGGAAGACCAATCTAGGTAGAACATGTCTATTATGCATGTTGCAAAATAAGCTTTCTTGGCTACTTAGAAGGCCAAAGGTAAATGGAGCTCTTCTACTAGTAAGCAGAAATCTACAAATGCTCCACATTCGAAGAAGGAAGACAAAG
This sequence comes from Ceratopteris richardii, assembly GCA_020310875.1. NCBI lineage: Eukaryota > Viridiplantae > Streptophyta > Polypodiopsida > Polypodiales > Pteridaceae > Ceratopteris > Ceratopteris richardii. Next base: position 27,934,532 of record CM035435.1, on the reverse strand, counting down.
ACGAGAAGAAATCAAAAAATTAGAAATTGTTTTGCAAATATTGTAATGCAAATGATCATGTCATCAAGAGCTGTCCAAAATTGGCTGCTAAAGAGGCAAAGAAGAAAGAATCTCAAATGGTTTTTGCAAAGGCCTCTACACCAAAAACAACGTTTGCTAATCTTGTGCAAGAAGAAGAATGGTCATTTACTACTGTTTGCAGTTTTTACCCATCTTCTTATGAGTAGTGCATTTTTGCAGTAGACTCAAATGTTTCGTACTTTGATAGTGGGGCGACCAAACATATTACCTCGCAGCACAGTTTCTTCTCTTCACTCGAGCTTTATTTGTACTAGGGATCAAGAAAAATCTATTATCAGTTTCTACATTAGCCAAGATTGGCTTGGTTGTGAAATTTGTTGATGACAGATGTACAATTCATGATCTATGAAATGGTGACATCATTATTGCTTCTAGCATTTTATGTCGTGGGCAGTTTAAGCTCATTGACCATGAAAGATCTGTGAATGATTCCACATGTGCACTACATGGTTCTCATCCTATGTCAGATGCGAAGCTTTGGCAAGAACACTTTGGTCATGTGAATTGTGCTAGTTTCTACACCTACAAAAATCTAAAATGGTGTCCTCTTTTCCCACACTTGAGGCACCTAGAAAACATGTTTGTAAAGGCCATATTTTGGGTAAAATTTAGCATTCTTCCTTTCCAAAAGATGGTTAAGATTGCACTACTCAGAAATTGCAACTTGTACATAGTGATGTTTGTGGTCCTATGTAGAGAGCTTCTTTTGGGAACTATGTTTACTTCGTGGCCTTCATCGATTATTTTCCCAAGCATGTGTGGGTATATCCATTGAAGGCAAAATCCAAAGTGTTTATGTGCTTCAAACAGTTCCTTGTTTTGGCTGAAAATCTTTCATCATGTAAAATGGGCATCCTCCATTTCGATCGAGGAGGGGAATATATGTCTTCTGACTTTAATGCATTTCTGGCTCAACTTGGGATAAAACATCAGTGTGTAGTGCCATATACACCTCAACAGAATGGAGTTGCTGAATGGAAGAACATGTCACTCATGGAGATGGTGAGGTGTATGGTTAAGAGTCAGGCTTTACCACATAGTTTCTGGCTTGATGTTGTCATGTGTGCAACATATGTACTTAACAGGTGTCCCACTAACGCACTATAGTTTGTCACTCCACTATCATGAAAAATGGTACGTTCTTTATGTGAATTGCCTCCTAGAAAGAAGGCCAATGGCACTAAGTGAGTATATAAGATAAAGCGCAAACCTGATGGAACAATTGACAGGTATAAGGCTAGGCTTGTTGCAAAGGGTTATGCATAACAAAGAGGTATTGATTTTGATGAAACCTTTGCTCCTACTTGTCGAATGACTACTGTTTGTAGCATATGTGCACTTACAGCTCATCATGGTTGGAATGTACATGAGTTGGATGTTAAAACATCATTTTGGAATGGTGACTTGCATGAAGAAGTGTATGTTTTTCAGCCCCGTGGCTTTGTGCAGAAAGGGCATGAAAACCAGGTGTGCAGGTTAAAGAACACATTATATGGTTTAAACTAAGTACCACATGCTTGGTACATGCCTATCTGATTCCACATGGTTTTGAGAATAGTCCAACTGAAAGGAGCGTATATATTAAGCGTGCTACTGATGTACTTTTGATCATTGTGGTCTATGTTGATGACATGCTCCTCATTGGTCCTCATGAGACGCATATTGCTGATTTTAAGGCTGATTTGCATGTCTCATTTGAGATTTTTTATTTGGGGCATTTGCATCACTATTTGAGCATTCAATTTATGCATGTTTATGGTTGAATTGCTTTGTGGGAAACGAAATATATTGACACATTATTGCAGAGTTTTGGACTTGGAGACTATCAACCTATTGCCACTTCTATGGAAATAGGTTTACGATTGAGTCTTCATGATGTTGGAGGTGCATTTGATGTTGTTCTCTATCACCAGGTTGTTGGATGCTTGATTCACTTATGCATTACTTGGCCAAATATTCAGTTTGTTGTCTCAAAAATGAGTAGGTTTATGCACTACCCAGGTGTCAAGCATTGGCAAGCGGTTAAGTGCATCTTTCGCTAGTTGAGTGGCACCTAGCTACATGCATTGTTTTATCCCAAGGGGGATCACTACTGCCAGATTTGCGTGTTTTTTCAAGCCGTGATTGGGCTGGTTGCTATGACACTCGTGTGCCCACTAGTGGCTTTTGCTTCATGCTTGGTAGCTCATGTATATCTTGGCTGAGCAAGAATTAGCCTACTGTGGCCATTTCGAGTTGTGAGGCTAAGTATAGGGCAGCTTTCACAATGACTGTTGAGTGTTTGTGGCTCAGACGCCTTATGGATGATTTAGGTGTTGGTTAGTCTTCTACCACCATGATCTTCATTGACAGTTAGAGCGCATTAGCAGTTCTGAGGCACCCTGTGTTCCATGCTCACACTAAGCACATTGAGGTGCATTATCATTATGTCAGGGAGAGGTTCTCTGTTGGGGATATCATCTTGGCATATGTGCCCATGCATAAGAACATTGTAGAACTTTTCATGAAGGCTCTACCTAGGGAGAGGTTTAAAGCTTTCCGCACAGCTTTATGCTTACTTCCTTGCGTGGATTGATTCCACATAGCATGGCACTTCCTTATACATCAATGTTAGCTCCTTGTTCAGTGCATCACTCCTAGGGGGGATTTGTTGATATAATTAGGTAGTGATGTGTGTGAACGCACTAGGACTACCAAGGCATTTTTTTCCCTCGTTAGGAGGTTTTTTCCCTTGGCTTGTATATACGCCTATTGCCCTAAGGGGCTACTTATCTTTGTACATTCTAGTGGTAATGCATTCAGTCTTGTGTGTTGTGCTCTAAGCTTCTTCTTCTTCCTTGTGCTATTCGTGTGCTTCTGCAGACGTCTAATTTCAACATTCATGTGTAAAGATATCACATATGAGCAAGTCGAAAGTCTTCTTGGTGAAAATTGAAGTTTGATAGAAGGAATTCCAAAAGGTGATAAATATCTTTGTAAAAAAGGTGGAACACGTATAGGATTCCGATATTTGAAACAACGTATTTCATTATACATTACATTCTACTATGATCATTGGATGTGCAAACTTGGCGAATGGATACCATTTCAAAATTCAGAGGGATTTTTACATTCATTTGAAATAAAGGTTAGATTGCCCAACAATGAAATAGAAAGTATTTTAGTGAATCATCATTGGACCTTGGCTAATCTAAGAGAACACTTGGTGATTATGGGGTTTGAAGGATTAACTCAATCCAAAAATCAAAATACAAAGACATAAGGTGAGAAATGTTTTGTGCTTTTGTTAAGGTAATCTTTTCATTATTGTTTATTTTAGTTTTATAACTTCAATTTCTTGCAGATTGATTAAAGGTGGGAAGAAGATTGGAATACAAAATGAAAGTCCCTCTAGATTGGAGCAAAGATGGAACAGAACTCTCATTTTCATAGTTCTTTTGCAACCTGATAATGTTAGTTTTTGGGACATTTCCACTCACAAAGAGCTAGAAAGCATAGGCCAGCCAATATAATTCTCTCACACAGGCAATGGCTGCTAGCACTTCCACTCCCATCAGATCTCCTTGAGATCTATTCAAGGCATTTTGGGATACTACAGACTACATCGGTCATACGAATTTGTATGAACTAGTATGTAGAGTCCCTAATCTTGAAGGGACAATAGCCATGAACTCTGATTGGCTCGAGGAGATTACAAATTTTTTGGAATTCTATATATTAAGATATACTATAGATATTCCAATATATTAGTGTAAATGGGTCCCTTGTGACCTAATTGTATACATTCATAAAGGAGATGAGGCCTTTGTGAAGTGCTTAAACCATTTCATGGTTGTTGCTAAGGATGTAAAGCACTTGTTAGATGACTTAGTGCCCTTAATTAAACAATTACATAAGAAGAGAAAGATGGGAAGAAAATATCTCTCCTATGTTGCAACAACAATCTTTCTTGTCAATGAGGAACCCGAACCTACACCCGTGGACCTACCCCATCTTGTCACCGGGGGTTTTGTAGATGACAAAAAGGAACCCAAGATAGAAGCTATCAACTTATTAGAAGAGATTCAAAATATTTACTGACAATTTCCACAAGGGGTAATTGACAAATTGAAGGAAGCTAGTAGGGCATAGAATAGTCCACCATCCAACTTAGAGCTCATGGAACCCACTCTACCAAAGGTAGAGATGGAAATTTTTTAGTGGTACTTGTTGATGGAGAAGAATTTTTTTTCTTGCATGATATTGAGAAGGCATTCAGTCTACGCCTCAACAAATGCCTAAGTATTTTTTGCTCAACCTCAGATTTTCCCATGGACAACACTTCTAATAGAATTGAAAAGACAACCATTCCATTTGATGATTCAGTTGTAGACACCATTGCATTTGTGTGTGAAGAGATTTTGAGTGATCCCAATCAAAATTCCATTGAAGAGATGGCCACAACAAGGGAAAGAATTTTGGAGAAGGAGATTCCAACATCCCCTATTTGTTGGATGTGATGGCTGGATGCACTCAGAAGATCAGTTGGTGCTGCAAAACCTGCTTCACACTTGCCCTCCTTTCTCTTCAAATATGCTCAGTAGACTCCTTGAGCTTCCAAATGACACCAGAATATGCTATATGTACTTTGGAAATGAGTTGAGTAATGATTAGATCAAAACAGACTATTTTGCAAATCACAAGGCTTGAAAACTTTCTATTTTGGTCTTGATACCTGCTCAGTGTTATGCTCAGTGTGACCAGTGTAGTTACAATTAGCAAAATTCCTTCTAGAGATATTCGATTAGCTTAGTAAGCTTCCATTTGCAAGTGAAATGAAAGGAAATGATAAACCACACTCAGAGAAATCACTTTAGCAAAATAAGGTGTACCCCCAATTTTTTAGGAGACTTACAGTCACAGACCAGTGAGCACCCCGACTGAGATTTCTCTGTGATGGTAGATCCAATGGCCTTGAAACTTTGTATGCGTGTAGTAGACGTTGAGCTGAATCCAATGCACTTTGAATCATCCAAGTTGGTTCAGTAGATCTTGAGATATGCCCTGTTGAAGTTGACAGAGTTGAAGGTAGTCACTCAGAGAAACCAGAGATTATGAATGTATGTATATTGATTAAATCTAATGATTGTACATTCCCATTGGCATGTAATGTGATGCTCAATGGTACTTAGAGGTGTAGGCTATGGTGTAGCTCACACACACTCAGAAATTCACTCAGAAATACCTCGGGAGGAGTGACCCTTAACGCGCGACTTTTTACATAGCCTTTTATAAGAATTTTGAAGGAGTTTGAATTTGAATTCAAGTTTTGGCTCCCTTCAATCTCTCCACTAAACTTAGGGAGATATTCCCTCAATCATACTATCTACTTTTTCCACGACTTAGACTAGTAGGTGTGATTACATGATTGATAAAGTCATATAGACTTTTACATTGGATAAAAAAGTAATAACCAATTAAGCATTGGTTCCTATGGTTCAAGGTTCATGTAAATACATCCTTCAAGGGTTCAAGCTTTAGCCTTCCAAGATTCCAATGTTCCAAGCCAATGTGTGTAGGCTTGTTTTGCACCAACAGCTCCCCCTCAAGCCAAACACTTTGGCTCAAGTCTTCATCTCTAGTCTTCAATTATTTCCTGCAATCCAATCATGGATTTAAATCTGCATAGCTTGCTTCCATCCAGAGCTTTAGTAAGCAAATCTGCACATTGTATATAAGTAGACACATATGACAATTGAATTTCTTTGCTAAGTAACTTCTCCCTCACATAGTGGTAGTGAACCTCTATGTGTTTTGTCCTAGCATGATAAATTGGATTAGCTTCTAGGTGAAGAGAACTTGTGTTATCCCCAAATATGATTGGTGGCCTTGTATGTAGGCCCAATTCTGAATATAATAGCTTTAACCATATGGCTTCTTGAGTGGCATTGGCTAGCCCTCTATACTCTGCCTCAGTAGATGATAGAGCCACTGTGGGTTGTTTCTTGGATGACCAAGAAATTGGTTTATCACCTGCAAAACATATGTAACCAGATGTACTCCTCCTGTCATCCTTGCAACCTGCCCAATCTGCATCTGAGTATACCTTAATATCAATGTCTGATGAATATGGAAAGTACAAACCATGATGTTGTGTTCCCTTTAGGTACTTTACTATCTTCTTTGCTGCCTCCAAATGTGGTACTCTTGGTTTATGCATAAATTGGCTAAGTACACTAACACCATATGATATATCAATCCTGGTTAAGGTAGCATAATTAAGACTACCTACCAAACTTTGGTAACCTGTAATATCTTTGAGTTCTTCTCCTTCATGTGCACTGAGTTTGTGGTTGACCTCCATAGGAATGTTTGAGACTTTAGCTTCCTCCAAATTAAACTTCTTGACCATGTCTTGAATGTACTTCTTCTAAGTAATAAAGATACCTGAGTTTGTATACACCAATTCAAGTCCTAGGAAGTACTTCAATAATCCAAGATCATTGATCTTGAATTCTTTCATCATCTGTCCTTTGATGTGTCTAATTCCCTGAACATCATTTCCTGTAATAATGATGTCATCAACATAGACACACAAGTATATTACCTCTGAATTGTTCCTCTTTATAAACAATGAAGTATCTGCTTTACTCATCACAAATCCTTGATCTAGGAGATAGGTTGTCAACCTGTAATTCCATGCTCTAGGTGCCTGCTTCAATCCATACAGAGCCTTCTTCAATTTACAAACATGATTTACCTTATTGGGATCTTCATAGCCAGGTGGTTGTGACATGTAGACTTCTTCAGATATCCATCCATTCAAGAATGCATTCTTCACATCCAATTGGTACATGTTCCAATTCTTGGATGCAGCTACACTCACCATAACTCTGATAGTTGGCATCTTGGCCACAGGAGAAAATGTCTCCTCATAATCAATGCCTTGGGTTTGTGCAAAACCCTTGGCTACCAACCTAGCTTTATACCTGTTTATTGTACCATCTGAATTCCTTTTGAGTTTGTAGATCCATCTGGATCCTATCACCTTCATGGAGTCTTTCTTGGGTACCAAGTCCCAAGTGTCACTCTCCTTGAGAGCCTCCATTTCTTCATCCATTGCTTCCTTCCATTCTGGTTTAGTAATTGCTTCTTCAAATGTACCTGGTTCTTCATTCAAGAGATCCTTTGCAAGATATACAGAGTGCTTGGTTACAAGTGAAGTATCATACCCATACCTAATAGGTTTCTTCTTTTCTCTTTGAGATCTCCTCATAGCTTGAGTTGAGGATTCTGGATTATCTTCTAGTTGCTTCATCTTCATCTTCCCTTTTGATTTCCAAGCCTTGAACTCTTCAATGTTGATGGTGTCTTCATCATCTGAGCTTGTGTCCTCTTTCTGAATTGGTTCTTGCCTGATAAGCTTGGGAAAGTCTTCTTCCATGTCATAAGGTAGACTAACCTTCCTGCACTCATTTTCATACCATGAATCATTTTCATCAAAGATGAAATCTCTGCTTACCTTGAAGCCTTTGTTTGAGGGGTTATAGAACCTGTATCCCTTCTGATTCAAATCATAACCAATGAAGATACATTTTTCAGCTTTAGGGTCTAGCTTTCCCCTTACCTGTGAGGGAATATGCACATATGCAACACATCCAAAAATTTTGCAATGATCCAGAGATGGTCTCTTACCATGCCAAGCCTCATAGGGTGTCATTCCATCAAGTGTCTTTGATGGCAACCTGTTAATTAAATATGTGGCAGTGGACACACTCTCTGCCCAAAGATAATTTGGCAATTTCTTTTCATTTAGCATAGACCTAGCTGTCTCTACAATGAGTCTATTGCTTCTCTCAGCTACCCCATTTTGTTCAGGTGAGTACCTTGTAGTGATCTCCCTCTTGATGCCTCTTTCCTGCAAGAAATCTTCAAAGTCATTGGAGAAGTATTCTCCACCACCATCTGACCTTAGTTTCTTCAAATGTCTACCTGTTTGATTTTCAACTAATGCAAGATACCTTTTGAAACAATTAAATACTTCATCTTTATGTTTCATGAAGTATAAGATAGTCCACCTGCTATAGTCATCAATAAAGGACACATAGTACCTTGATCCAGATATGGATGGCTCCTTGCTAGGTCCCCAAACATCTGTATGCATCAATTCCAGATAATCTTCATGCATAAAACCTTTCTTTGTATATGGCAATCTGTGTGACTTACCAAATTGACAAGCCCCACACTTGTATATCATGTGTTGCTTGGATACATTAGGTATCCCAAGCACACATTGATCCCTACTCATTTGTTTTATGGTCCTCTCTCCAATGTGACCTAATCTCTTGTGCCAAATCTCCAATTCTGATAGGGTTTGGTCTTTATAGTTGTACAAAGCAATATTCTTAGTGTCTTCAAGTTCAAAGGTAAACAATCTACCTGATTTCTCTCCCTTGCCTATCCTTCTGAATCCATGTCTTGGATCCTCCACATATGCACCATGTTGAGTGAACCTGACATGTAGACCTTTTTCCACAATCTGACCTACACTCATCAGATTCTTGGTGATTGTTGGGACATACAACACTCTGCTCAATAAATTCTGATTACCATCACTAGTTTTGACATTGCCTACTTTAACAACTGAATGTTTAGTGTCATCACCTGTCTGCACTTGATGCTTGCCTTTGGGTTCTTCCAAATCAGAGAGTAAGGCAACATTTCCAGCTACATGGTTAGAGCAACCTGAATCAATATAGAATAAGTGATCATCATTGATACCTGATTTAGATGTCATGTTCATAATCAACAAGGAATCATCTTGCTCCTCTGCATAATTGTTGTAATCTTTCCTATTCCTGTATCCACCTTGATAATTGCCATTGTGATTGTAGCTATTGTTGTAATTATTGTTGTAGCCATGGTAGCCTTGAGATTGGTTGAATCTGCCTCTGCCTTGAGAGTATCCTCCTCTTTGGTGACCTCTTCCTCTTTGGTTCTTGTAGTTTTTGTAGCATTCATCTGTAGTATGGTTAGACAAGCCACAAATATTGCATGGAGATTGATTGTAGGGTCTCCCCCTACCTGACTTACCTCCTCTGCCCCTACCTCTAGATGATCTACCTCTCCCTGCATAGTTTGCTTGGGAGGTAGAGCCTTCTTCATCAACCTTCTTGCTTTTACCTTTATCTTTAACCTTCTTATCAGTATAAAGGGCAGAGGGATTGTTACCTTTTGATTGCTCTCCATTCTTTGTGATCTTTGCTTCATGAGTAAAGAGTTGTCCAATCAGAGTTGTTAGATCAGGTGCTTGGATGTCCATGTATAAGTCCATTGCTGTGGTAAAGCTCTCCCACTTGTCATCTGCCTTTAGTCCATTGATCACTTGTCTGACTATTTGCTCTTCCTCATATTCTTCTCCAACACTTGCAAGTTGATCTGCAATGTCTTTGACTTTGGTGACAAAATCTGAGACACATTGTTTTGATTGCTTCCTGAGAGTTGTAAATTCAATCCATAGCTGATTCTTTCTGGCCCTTGTGCTTGATGAAAAGTATGTTGACAAGGTTTCCCAAGTCTCTTGGGAAGTCTTACAATTCCTTACATGAGGTAGAAGGAAATCAGAAATAGAGTTTAGAAGATATGACCTTGCCAAAGCATCTTTTGCACACCATTGGTTGAGCCTCTCATGTTCATCCTTTGTAGGTAGGCCTCTGGTCTTGAATGAGGGCAACTCCTCATCTCCTGAAATGTATCCATACAAGCTTCTCCCTTGTAGATAGGTCTTCATTCTCAATGACCAAGCCTGGTAATTATTTCTGTCCAATTTGTCAATGAAGGAAGGGAAACCATCACCCATGATTACCTTATTTGCTCTGATACCACTGTTGGATGTGATGGCTGGATGCACTCAGAAGATCAGTTGGTGCTGCAAAACCTGCTTCACACCTGCCCTCCTTTCTCTTCAGATATGCTCAGTAGACTCCTTGAGCTTCCAAATGACACCAAAATATGCTATATGTACTTTGGAAATGAGTTGAGTAATGATTAGATCAAAACAGACTATTTTGCAAATCACAAGACTTGAAAACTTTCTATTTTGGTCTTGATACCTGCTCAGTGTTATGCTCAGTGTGACCAGTGTAGTTACAATTAGCAAAATTCCTTCTAGAGATATTCTATTAGCTTAGTAAGCTTCCATTTATAAGTGAAATGAAAGGAAATGATAAACCACACTCAGAGAAATCACTTTAGCAAAATAAGGTGTACCCCCGATTTTTTAGGAGACTTACAGTCACAGACCAGTGAGCACCCCGACTGAGATTTCTCTGTGATGGTAGATCCAATGGCTTTGAAAATTTGTAGGACTGTAGTAGACTTTGAGCTGAATCCAATCACTTTGAAGCATCCAATTTGATTCAGTAGATCTTGAGATATGCCCTGTTGAAGTTGACAGAGTTGAAGGTAGTCACTCAAAGAAACCAGAGATTATGAATGTATGTATATTGATTAAATCTAATGATTGTACATTCCCATTGGCATGTAATGTGATGCTCAATGGTACTTAGAGGTGTAGGCTATGGTGTAGCTCACACACACTCAGAAATTCACTCAGAAATACCTCGGGAGGAGTGACCCTTAACTCGCGACTTTTTACATAGCCTTGTATAAGAATTTTGAAGGAGTTTGAATTTGAATTCAAGTTTTGGCTCCCTTCAATCTCTCCACTAAACTTAGGGAGATATTCCCTCAATCATACTATCTACTTTTTCCACGACTTAGACTAGTAGGTGTGATTACATGATTGATAAAGTCATATAGACTTTTACATTGGATAAAAAAGTAATAACCAATTAAGCATTGGTTCCTATGGTTCAAGGTTCATGTAAATACATCCTTCAAGGGTTCAAGCTTTAGCCTTCCAAGATTCCAATGTTCCAAGCCAATGTGTGTAGGCTTGTTTTGCACCAACACTATTGTGGAGCAAAGTAGCATGGCTCACTCTTCCATTCCACTAGATTCAATAGGAAGAGGAGAGGATGAAGATAGGCTTCAAGATGTAAGTATCTAATGACATTTATGATTGTGTCATATTTGTACAAGATGTGTCTAATGAATTTTATGATCGTCTATGTGCAGGAAGCAATTGAAGTTAATAAATTTGCAGCAAGGAGTGGTGGTGCCTATGTTGCCCATAGCAGTGGGTCTTCCTTGGCAAACTACATTGGGAAATTGCCAAAGGAAGATTTTGTTATAATCCACGATGACATTTCCCATCAAAGACACTTCATGACTTGGTGTCTGAAGGCCTTGAGCAAACTTTTGTGCATATCTACAATAATGCAAGGGACCACTTTGTAATTTGGTTAGGAAGTCCTTTGCCCTTACTACCCTAAGAGTTAACTTTAGAGGAAAAATATTAGGTCAAATAGGAATAGCTTTGGGTTTTGGATTGAAAGACCCCCATTTAATATCCCAATCATTTTTTACTTACCAATTGCCACCATCTTTTCAGAGAAGAAAGAATGTAGTGGAGAGGCTCAAGGCCAAGAACCAATTGTAAAAACTTTAAAATACCAATTATTCTTTTTTCGATTTCCATGTACATTCAATTGTCTATTGTGTCTTTATGTTTTTGAGAATCTCATACGTTTCACATAGTTTAATCAGTCTTTTTCCAGTAGTTCTTTTAAATGTTGGTGCTCAAAATGCTTGTACTAGCCTAGGAATGCAAAAAAAAAGGCCTGCCAAAGAAATGCGGGGAAGTGTGGAAGACTATATTGAAAGTGTGGAAGACTATGTTGAAATGCATTAGTCATTAGGGGAAAAAATGATCCCTCTTTGGGCCTTTTAGATTAAGGGGTGATTAGTCGTCCACCAATGAGAGTGAAGCACTTGCCACAGTCTAGTTCCTTAATCCACTAGACTAGGCCTAGGCTTCCCTTGTTTCCTAGAAGTCAAAGATCTCAAAACAACTCTAGACGTGTGGTTTTCTTCTCATAGGTGGTTTAAGAGAGCACGTATTCAAATCGTAGCCATTAGATTGCTCCATTGATCCAAGGATAGATATGTTTTGGCAAAAGTCAAGCAAGGAGCACATCATGGCCATTGGATTGTCATTCGATCATGCGGTTCTTAGAGATAGCCACTAGAAAAAGGCGCCAATTAATTTGAACCTTTGGATTGTACTTCACAATGGATGGTACAGATCTGTTCCTGTTGGATATAGGTGCATTCAAATACCGTACATTGGATCTCAGCTCATCCAATGCCTCCAGATGGATCTCAAAACTAGAAAAGCACCATTTCAGTCACTCCATTGGATCTAGACCATAATTGGACGGCCTCAATTGATTGCAAAAAAGGGCTCAGCCCCATTTGCGTTGTGCCATTTGATCAAGGATGCATCTAAAGGTTGAGATTCTTGCAGAAAAAGGGCCCAGCCCCATATGCGTTGTGCCATTCGATCAAGGATGCATATAAAGGCTGAGATTCTTGTAGAGAACTACACAGTGCCGATTCTGGGTTCCTATCCCCATGACCACGAAAATCTATAGCTTCCCTTGATCTAGAGGATCCAATGGATACAATGTATCTTCTTTTTCCATGTAAAAACAAAAGTCTATGAAACATTATTTTATTTTCCAATACCACTAGTGGTTTAGCATGTCTCCTTAATCACCCACAAGATTAATTTTAATCCCTAAAAATTAGGAATCCTTACAAGGCCCTCTCAGGGCTCACTTTTCCCCCTAATGTTTCCCAATATTGAAATTCTATGTCCCTCAATTACAACCTAAACTTGGGGAAATGTGGAAGACTCTTCTTATTTGCAATGATTAGAGAATATCTAGACTCCTCTAGGTATACTTGAGTGTTCATTAAGATTGTTGCTCTATTGATCAGAGGGTTTGCATCAATTGCACCCTATCTAAGATAAACCATATGCTCCAATGTGCATGGCATATAGTTTGATGGCCTAGAAATGCAAAAAAAGGTGTGCCATAGAAATGCGAGGATGGGCCTTGCAAAATTTTTACAGGGCCCATCCCTATGTTTCTGTGACAGGCCTTTTTTTTGCATTCCTAGTCTAGTACAAGCATTTTGGGCAACAACATTAAAAGAACTACTGGAAAAAGACTGATTAAACTATGCGAAACTTATGAGATTGTCAAAAACATAAAGACACCCCATGTACATGAAATATTTCCTTAACTTGATAAAATCTGTGCAAGACTAGGATACTCATGTGTAATGACTTTAAAGACACTTTTACATACATAGGAGAAATAGAGTTCAAAACATGTACACTAAGAGAGAAACACTTTGGAGAGCAAATATAATAAGAAGAAGATTATATTAATCATTTGGGATATACAAAAAGTTCTCCAAACAAGAGAGTACAAATGTTAAGGGTTATTCCCTCTAGTCCTTCTAGCTAGATCCATATCTTTAGGTTGTATTGTCACTCTCTTTGCATGGATAGCACACAAGTTAGAGTCCTCCAACATTGAGATAAGATACACCTCTGCAGCTTCTTGCCTTGGGATAAAACAACCCAAGTAGCTGGGTACCACTCAAGTAGTGAAAGGTGTGCTTAACTGCATGCCAATGCTTGACACATAGGCAATGCATTAGCTTGCTCATCTCTAAGACAAAAAACTAAATATGAGACCGAGTAATGCATAAGTAAATCAAGCATGTAACAACTTGCTGATAGAGAACAACATCAAATGCATCTCCAGCATCATGAAGACTTAATCGTAAACTTTTCTCTATAGGAGTGACAATAGGCTTACAATCTTCAAGGCCGATATGCTACAATAATGTGTCAATATATTTCGTTTGACAAACATCTATTCCGCCATCAACTAGCATAAACTACCCAAATAATGATGCAAATGCCCCAAAATAGACATCTCAAATGAGGCATGCAAATCATCCTTAAAATCAGCGATATGCTTCTCATGAGGACCAGTGACTAGCATGTCATCAACATACACAACAAGGATTAGAAGTACATCATTAGCATGCTTAACATATAAGGTGCTTTTAGTTGGACTCTTCTCAAAACCATGTGCAATCAGATAAGCATGTACCTTTTCATACAAAGCATGTGGTGATTGCTTTAAACCAAATAATGCCTTCTTTAACGTGCAAACCTAGTTTTCATGTCCTTTCTACACAAAGCCATGGGGTTGAAAGGCATACACTTCTTCATGCAAGTCACCATTCAGAAATGTAGTTTTAATATCCAGCTAATGTACATTCCAACCATGATGAGCTGCAAGTGCACAGATGCTATAAATAGTAGTCATTTGGCAAGTAGATGCAAAGGTTTCATTAAAATCAATGCCTCTTTACTGTGCATAACCTTTTGCAATAGGCCTGGCCTTATACCTATCAATTGTTCCATCAAGCTTATGCATCAACTTATATACCCACTTAGTGCCAATGGCCTTCTTGCCAAGAGGCAAGTCACATAAAGACCAGTTACCATTCTTCATTATTGCATCATATTCAGATTGCATAGAAACCATCCAATTTAATGAATTTTGTGCTTCATCAAATATGATGCAAAAGAGACACAATGAGAGCTTGAACGAGTACGATATGATAGGTGTGCATCTAATTTGCTATCATGCAAAGAGCGCATCAACCATTTTGGCATAGTTTTTTCCTGCACAATATCAACTGTCTCATCAACAAGTGAACCTAAAACTTGTAAAGGCTCAGAAGTAGCCTCATTAGGACCAGCACTATACTATCCACTTGTAAAAAGAGGCAGCAAAGTATCATACATGTCTTTGGAACTAACACATCTGTCCTTCTTACATGAAAGTAAAGGCTGAATAACATCCTCCACAAAAACAACATCATGGTTAACCAAAATGCATTTAGTTTGTGGATGATACAAATGATAGCCTTTGCTTTCAAACATGTACCCAAAAAAAATACATTTTTACTACTTTATCATCCAAGTGTTTGCGATGTTGTTCAGGCACTGATGCATACACCAAACAACCAAAAACATGTAGATGAACAATAAATGGCTTGAAACCGTGCCAAGCCTCATACGGAGTGATAGACTACAGTGCTTTAGTGGGACACTTGTTAAGTGCATATGCTGCACACATGATAGCTTCAAGCCAGAAACTATGTGGTAAAGCTTAACTCTTGACCATGCACCTCGCCATCTCCATGAGTGACCTATTCTTTTTTTCAATAACTTCATTCTATTGAGGTGTATACAACACTATAGACTGATGTTTTATCCCACATTCAGCTAGAAATGCATTAAATTCAAAATATATATATTCCCCTCCTCGATAAGAATGGAGGGTGCCCATTTTACATGCTAATAGATTTTCAGCAGAAACCAAGAACTCTTTGAAGCAGATAAACACTTCGGACTTTTCTTTGAGTGGATATACCCATGCATGCTTGGAAAAGTTATCAATGAAGTCACGAAGTAAAGATAATTTCCAAAAGAGGGTGTCTATCTAGGACCATATATATCACTATGAAGAAGCTTCAATTTCTGTGTAGCTCAAATAGAACCATCTTTTGGGAATGAAGAACGTTGCATTTTGCCCAAAATATAGCCTTCACAGACATGTTTAATGGGTGCCTCAAGTTTGGGCAAAGAGGACACCATTTCATATTTATGCAGACGTAGCAAATTAGCAAAGTTTTGATGAAAAAACATGCATGTAAAAGCTTTACATCTGAAATAGCCTGAGAATCATGTACTGCACATGTTGAATCATTCACAAATTTTTCGTAATCTATGAGCTTATACAACCCTAGAGATAAAATGTCAGAAGCAATAATCATGTCCCCATTTGATAGATCATGAATTATACATCCGTCATCAACAAATTTCACAACCAAGTCAATCTTGGATAAAACCAAAACTCACAAGAGATTCTTCTTGATCCCTCGCACAAATAAAGCACCTGAAAATGTAGAGGGATGACCATCAGTAGTAGTCAAAATGATCTTACCAACTCCCATAACAAGATAAGAGGATTTATTGGTGCATGTAACAATATTCCCTATAGGGGCAAGCTGGACTGAAGAGAAGAAATTGCACAACAAGGTAATATGTTTGGCTGCCTCACTATCAAAGTACCAAACATCTGCGTCTACTACAAACATGCATTGCTCATCAGAAGATGGTTCAAAAATACAAAGAGTAGTAAATGCCCATTCTTTATCCTACACAAGATTAGCGGACTCTATTTTCAGTGTAGAGGCCTCTACAACAACCATTCCGGCCTTTTTCTTCTTTGCCTCTTTGGCAATCAATTTTGGACAGCTCTTAACGAAATGATCATTTGCTTTATAGTATTTTCAAAACACTTTCTAAGTTTTTTATTTCTTCTCATCTTTGTCTTCCTTCTTCGATTGTGCGGAATTGGCAAATTTTTGCTTACTAATAGAAGAGCTCCATTTTCCTTTGCCCTTCTAGCTAGTGAGGAAAGCTTGATTTGCAACATGCATAATAGACTTGTTTTGACTAGACTGATCTTCCAACAACAGAAAAGAAACTAGATCTTCAAATGTGAAGGCATTTGGATTGCCTTTTTTCATCAAATGAAGACTAGAAGCAAAAATTTGATATAAGTCAAGAAGACCATTCATAACAATCTGCAGAAGTGAATCGTCAGGAAGGACTTCATTAGTAGAAATCAATTGTTCCTTCAAATCCTTGATCTTTGTGAGAAAACTATCCATAGAATCACCTGCATTCATGTGCTCAATCTCCAACTCTTTTTGGAGGTAAGCAACATGAATCTCGTTCCTAGCCTAGTACAATGTGGTAAGTGTATCCCAAGCATCCTTAGCTATTCTACAGAGCGAATGTGAGGAATAATGGCACGTTTGATAGACAAAGCTATCAATGCATGTGCTTCAGCATTTTTGCCATCCCAACCAATTTGCTCTACAGTAGTTGAAATAGAAATCGCAAGAGGAACAAGAATCTGCATAATATCACCATCTTTGATACTCTCTACATTAGCTTCAACATGTGTATTTGTAGTACCTATATTCGCACGTGTAACATGACATCTTTCAACACCCTGTACAATATTCCATAGTCCTTTTGTGAACAATACATGACACATCATATAAGCCCACAATGAGTAGTTCATACCATCCAACTTGTCCCCAATAGCCAACATACAAAATACATCACTAATTTTAGCCATGTCCACTAACTAAAATACCCCAATGCATAAAAATTAGTGTATCTAAAAAGTTCAACAAAACTACTAAAACGAGTTCTGTTAGACTTGTAGCAGACTTTGAGATGCTTATACTGGTGAACCCAAACCTATATATATCTATGGCACAAAAAGACAAAATAGCATACACAAGTGTTGCAATAGTGCATTTGGAGTATGTTAACCAAATTTTGTGCAATTCTGAAACTGCAACCGGAGAGGTGTTGATGACACCCTAGATAAAGCGGTGACTTGCTCTGATACCCAAACCTATATATATCTATGGCACAAACTTTGAGATGCTTATACTGGTGAACCCAAACCTATATATATCTAAAGCAGACTTTGAGATGCTTATACTGGTGAACCCAAACCTATATATATCTATGGCACAAAAAGACAAAATAGCATACACAAGTGTTGCAATAGTGCATTTGGAGTATGTTAACCAAATTTTGTGCAATTCTGAAACTGCAACCGGAGAGGTGTTGATGACACCCTAGATAAAGCGGTGACTTGCTCTGATACCGATTGTTGGAGTTAGACGTCTGCAAAAGCATGTGAAGAACACAAGGAAGAAGAAGAAGCTTGGAGAACAACACACAATATGAATTTATTAGCCGACGGTCCTAGTTGTTCACACACATCACTACCTAAATATATCAACAGTTCTCGTCTAGGCAATGAAATTTATAAGAACTAGCCCTAATTTCAATCAACTACATTTCCTTCTAACAAATCAAAATACGACTCCATGTGGGCATTTCTCTTAACACCCAATAGACTCTAGTACTAAGAAACTCTCTTTGAAGGTAATAAATTATACTCTATGGATGATAAGCCATTTTCGTCTTGGTCATAGAAGGAG
The DNA here is from genome assembly GCA_020310875.1 of Ceratopteris richardii. Taxonomy (NCBI): domain Eukaryota; kingdom Viridiplantae; phylum Streptophyta; class Polypodiopsida; order Polypodiales; family Pteridaceae; genus Ceratopteris; species Ceratopteris richardii. The sequence continues at coordinate 27,916,373 of CM035435.1, read as the reverse complement.
AGTTCTTAAAGGGAGAGAGTGCCCACCATCCCATAGGATCGGTTCTAATCTCTTATCCATGGAAGCATAAACTCATTAAACATATCTTATACTATAAATTAATCTAGGAGACTCTAATGAAGATTCAATGATTTTTTCTCAAGTAGAAATGATAAGCATTTTTAAGGCATATGATAAACATCAAATATTTCTGAGGTGTTACATAGTTCTTTCGCATGTTCCAAAAGAGATATGAGAAGATTTTGTCATGCAGTATCAATATAGGAAATAAAGGGTATTTTTCAATGAAGGAAAAGTGATGGAGAACTATTACATAAATGGATATTTCCATACAAGTACCTTCATTTATGAAAAACCATTTTGATTTCTCTTTTCAAACTACCCTTATTTGATGTCTTATCCTATTAAGGATAATATTCCCTATGTTTATAAACGCATACTTGCATGTGTACAAGAGGTTCAGAGAAGGTGTGAAAACTTAAGCAAGAAAGACAAGGATTTCATTGAGGGTGTATGTGGCCAAGTGAGGAATGGAGGGTATGTATATGAATGCATCTCGAGATGGATGTTCACAACATGTATGTGTAAGAAACAAGGTTGATTAATGGTTGTTTTAAGGATTGTGTGTGTGTGTGTGTGTTTGTGTTTATGGATCTAAGGAGTAGTGTGTATATTCAAGTGTGGGTAAGATAGGTTTTATATGTGAGAATGCATGTGAAATTTTTCGTATGGATAAATGAAGGAGGTCTGATGGTTGTTATATACATATATATGCAAGCATCGAGTCTCCATTTAAATACATGCACGATTATCAATTGATTAATTTAAAATTCCTATCCATATGTTCAATTCATGAACATGAACTAATTAGGTGCACATACAAGTTTTTTCCAACCTCATCTACACACATACAAGTGTATTACATGTATGTGTGAATGTGGTTTGAAGTTTGTATGTAGGTTGTGGATGAGAGTATGTTGAGGATTGAAGCTTGTGAGAGTATATGTTAGCAGATGTTGATGCATGTAGTTTCAGATGCACTATTGGTTGAGAGGACCTTGAATGCATGGTGAGTCAAATGACTATGAATGTGGAAATGAAGAATCAATGTGGACATCTAAATGGGTAGTGTCAATATTCTCTAATTACCTCTCCTTAGTCTAGTATAAATTATACTTTGTGGGTGATGCACCCTTTTCTTCCTAGCCAAAGAAGAAGAGGTCTAAAAGGGAGAGAGTCCCCACCATTCCATACAAATGGTTCTCATCTGCGACCCATAAAATCATAAAATCACAAAATATACCATACACCTTGTTTCGATCATAAAGATGGGTCTCTAAAATATCATATCTAGTAGACTTCCATGAATCTTATATGATATACCTAGACTAGCTTGGTTTTCATAGAAAGATCATCAATCTATCAATGGGAGCTGGCGCTTAAGTACGAATATAGGTAATTTCTATATTGACTTACTTTATAGCAGCTTAACAAACTTCCTCTCTAAGTGAAATCTATTGCTTCCAAGTGAGCTACGGTTAATAATAAGAACTAGGTGAGTCATGTGAGCATGTATCAATGTTCCTTGTGAAACCCATAAGTGATTCCAAAAACTCTGAATGGTTTTCATCTAGGCTATGAAATCTAGAATAGATAGCCCTAATGTCAATTGACTACATTGCCTTCTAAGAAATTAAGATAAGACTCCATGTGTGCATTTCTCTCAACACCCCATAGACTAGTACTAAAGGGACTCTATTTGAAGATTCCATATCTTGACTATCTGCAGCGTTAATTTAGTCACGCTTTGGCTACTATCATATGTGCCCCTTAGTCTCCATAAGTTAATCTATGAGACTCTAATGAAGATTCAATGTTCTTCTCTCAAGTAGAAATGAATAGTACACGATAAACATCAAATCTTACGGAGATGCCACAGAGGTGTTTGGCATATTCTTAAAAAGGGATATGAGAAAATTGTGACGTGGACTATCATTACAAGAAATAAAGGGTATTATTTGACAAAGGAAAATTTATGGAGAACTAGTAAATAACTCGATGTTTCCATACAACTACCTTAATTTAAGAAAAACCATTTTGATTTCTTTTGTCAAACTACCGTCATTTTATGTCTTATGCTATTTAGAATAATATTCTATATGTTTATATATGCATATTTGTGTGTGTACAAGAGAGGCATAGAAAGTTTGAAAACTTAAAGAAAGATATTGATTTCATTGAGGATGTTGTGGGCGATGTTGTGTGTGTGTGTATTTATGGGTTTGATGGATAGTGTGTATATTTAAGTGTGGGTGAGATAGATGTTATGTCTGAGAATGCATGTGAATGTCTCTTTGGGTTTGCGGATAGATGAACACAATTTGATGGTAATTGTATACACATATATGCAAGCACTGAGTCTTCATTTAAATACATGCATGGTTATCATTTAATTAATTTAATATCTCTCTTCAAATGTTAATCCATGAAAATGATCTAGGTAGGTATACTTACAAGTGTATTGCAAGATCATCTATGCACATACAAGTTTATTCCAAGATCTTGGCTAATTTTGAAAGAGAATTATTTTTCTTAATCCCTGACACAAATAAATCATCTGACAATGTAAAAGAACTAAATTAGTAGTAGACAGTGTTGGAATTTAAGGTCCATGGAAGCATGTGAACAACAGAAGGAAGCAGAACAAGCTTAGAGCACAACACACAATACTAAATGTATTACCACTAGAATGTACAAAGATAAATGAATCGTTAGGGAAATAGTCGTATATACAAGTGGGGGAAAAAACCCTCCTGAAGAGGGAAAAAAGTGCCCCTGTGGTCCTATTGTGTTCACACACATTAGTAACAAAATATATCAATAAATCCCCCTAGGAATGATGTCGTGAACAAAGATCTAGCACTAATGTATAAGGAAGTGTCAAGCTATGTGGAATCCCTCCACAAAAGGAACTAAGCCCAAAGCTTTGCGAAAAGCTTCAAACTTCTCCCTAGGCAGAGCCTTTGTGAAAAGGTCTACAATGTTCTTCTGCATGGGCACATATTCCAAGTTGATATCGCCAACAGAGAACCTGTCCTAACATAAGATAATGCACCTCAATGTGCTTAGTGTGAGCATGGAACACAAGGTTTCTAGCAACTACCAATGCACTCTGACTGTTAGTGAAGATGGTGGTGGTAGAAGATTGATCAACACCCAAATCAACCATAAGGTATCTAAGCCATACACACTCAACAATCATTGTGAAAATTATCCTACATTCAACCTCACAACTAGAAGTGGCCACAGTAGGGTGCTCCTTGTTCAACCAAGATATACATGACCTACCAAGCATGAAGCAAAAACCACTAGTGGACACACGAGTGTCATAGCTATTAGTCCAGTCAGAGTCAGAAAAAACATGTAGATTTGGTGGTAATGATCCCCCCTTGGGATAATACAACCCAAGTAGGCGGGTACCACTCAAGTAGTGAAAGATGCGCTTAACTGCTTGCCAATGCTTGACATGTTGGCAATGCATAAACCTGTTCATCTGTGAGACAGCAAACTGAATATCTGGTTGAGTAATGCATAAGTAAATCAAGCATCCAATAGCATGCTGATAGAGAACAACATCAAATGCATCTCCAGCATCATGAAGACTCAATCGTTAACCTTTCTCCATAGGAGTGGCAACAGGTTTTCAATCTTCAAGTCCAAAACACTGTAATAATGTTGTCAATATATTTCGTTTGACAAAAATCTATTCCACCATCACATTGCATAAATAGAATGCCCAAATAATGATGCAGATGCTTCAAATTAGACATCTCAAATGAGGCATGCAGATTAGCCTTAAAATCAACAATATGCTTCTCATGAGGACTAGTGTGCAGCATGTCATCAACATACACAACAATGATTAGAAGCACATCATTTGCACGCTTTACATATAAGGTGCTCTTAAGTTGGATTATTCTAAAAAATATGTGCAATCAGATAGGCATGTATCTTTTCATACAAATCACGTGGTTCTTGCTTTAAACCGTATAATGCCTTCTTCAACTTGCACACTTGGTTTTCATGCCCTTTTTGCACAAAGCCACAAGGCTGAAAAACATACACTTCTTCATGCAAGTCACCATTCAAAAATGTAGTTTTAATGTCCAAATAATGTACATTCCAACCATGATGAGCTGCAAGTGCATAGATGCTATGAACAATAGTCATTTGTGTTGAAAGTTTTTCAAGCTCAAGAGTGTGGGAACATGCCCAAATTGAACCTTCCACATCATCAACAATCAAAGGAGGCTAATTTCCACGAGTTGGAGGCATCCAATTATGCCCATAATGGAAAGAAGCTGATTAGAGAACATCTAGCTCACCTCTTGATGTGATTGGACCTCACTTTTGACATGTATATGTTTTTGATTGGTTAAAGAGGTTAGTATGTGGTCTTTAAAACCTCTAATGAGTTGTATTATGACTTAGAGTCATGGAAATATGTGCCCAAGCTGCCCCTTGCTTAAGCACACCCCCTACTAGCTATTGTTTGCATATTTTGTAGAAATTTCACTTTTACACACTCTATCTATCTAGATGTTTTTGGCAGACCCCCCGGTCTTGTAATTGTTGTTTCTCTTTCATCCGGAATCCATTTGCAATGATTTTTGTCTTGTTGGAAAGATTATAAGTTTTAATTTGTCTGGTACAAATCGCAGGTTCAGTGCTTGCACAGGTGCAGAGAAATGTCCAGAACAGTGTCTGTCTAGTTAGCTCATACTCTGTGAAGAGATCAAGTTATCTGTTTTGTTGCAGCTGGTTGAGGCATCATACAGTATCCACATGGAGTGATTTTACTCTCATTTGAAAGCTCTTAAAGTCTAGTTTAAGCCTCCAAAATTTCAATTTTAGTCTCTACATATACTCAGAGAAACGCAGAAAATATAGAGCCTATGTCTGAACAATTTCAGGATCCTAGGAGGGTTCATTTGCTTTTGTTGGCACATAGGAGTGTTTATCCTCCAAGAATTTGGCATGTAGGTTTGAAGCATCAAAATCAATGCCTCTTTCCTACGCATAACCCTTTGCGATAAGCCTAGCCTTATACATGTTAACTATTCCATCAAGCTTACAGTTCAACTTGTATACCCACTTAGTGCCAATGGCCTACTTGCCAAGAGGCTAGTCATGTAAACACCAGGTACCATTTTTCATGATAGCATCATATTCCAATTGCATAGCAGCCATCGAAGTTTTTTTGAATTTTGTGCTTCATCAAAGGAAACAAGCTCATTCTCATCATAGAGACCAGAGGCAGCCATAGCGTAAAAATCTAATGCAAAAGAGGCACTATGAGAGCCTAACGGAGTATGATATGACAGAGGTGCATCTAATTTTTTGTCACGTAAACTCTACACCAACCATTCTGGAATAGTTTTTCCCTCCTCAGTATTAGCTCTCTCATCAACAAGTGCATCATATAAATTTGCATCAGAAATGGAACAATGTTCATCATTACGTGAAACCTACAAAGGTTAAGAAGTTTCCTCATTAGGATTAGCACTAGAGTGTCTGCCTATAAAAAGAGGCAGCAAAGTATCATACATGTCTTTGGAGCTAACATATGTCTCCTTAGCACATGAAAGTAATGGTTGAATAACATCTTCCACATAAACAACATCATGGCTAACCAAAATGCATTTAGTATGTGGATGATACAAATGATACCCTTTGCATTCAAAATTGTAACCAACAAAAATACATTTCATAACTTTAACATCCAATTTCTTGCATTGTTATTCAAGCACTAATGCATATGCCAGACAACCAAGAACATGCAAGTGAGTAACAGATGGCTTGCGACCATGCCAAGCCTCATATGGAGTGATAGACTGCAATGCTTTAGTGGGACACCTGTTAAGTACATATGTTGCACACGTAATGGCCTCAAGCCAAAAACTATGTGGTAAAGCCTCACTCTTGACCATACACCTTGCCATGTCCATGGCTGACCTATTCTTCCATTCAGTAACTCCATTCTATTGAGGCGTATATGACATTGTACACTAATGTTTTATCCCACATTCAGCTAGAAATGCATTAAAGTGAGAAGACTATATTCCCCCCTCGATTAGAATGGAGGGTGCCCATTTTACATGGTGATAGATTTTCAACCAAAACCAAAAACTATTTGAAGCACATAAACACTTCATATTTTGCTTTCAATGGATATACCCATGCATGCCTTGAAAAATCATCAATGAAAGTCACAAAGTAAAGATAGTTTCCAAAAGAGGTGTCTACATAGGACCACATACATTACTATGAACAAGTTGCAAGTAGCTCAAACTAAAGAATCTTTTCAAAAGAAGGAATGTTGCATTTTTTCCAAAATAAAACCTTCATAGAAATGTTTACCACGTGCCTCAAACTTGGGCAAAGAGGACACCATTTTAGATTTATACAGGCCTAACAAACTAGCAAAATTTAGATAACCAAAGCGTGCATGCCAAAGCTTTGCATTTGACATAGCATGAGAATCATGTACTACACATGCTGAATCATTCATAGATTTTTCATAGTCTATGAGCTTATTTGACAGATCATGAACTATACATCTATCATCAACAATTTTCACAACCAAGCCAATCTTGGCTAAAGTTGAAACTGATAACAGATTCTTCTTGATCCCTGGCAAAAATAAAGCATCCGAAAATGTAAAAGAACTACCATCAACTATAGTTAGAATGATCTTACCAAGTCCCATGATAGGATAAGAAGAGTTGTTGGCACATGTGATAATATTCCCTAAAGGGGCAGGCTCGAGTGAAGTGAAGAAACTGTAGTATGATGTAATATGTTCGGTTGCCCCACTATCAAAGTAGCAAACATGTGAGTCTACTCCAGACATACACTATTCAAGAGAAGATGAGTCAAAACTACAAACAATAGTAAAAGCCCATTCTTCATTCTGCACTAGATTAGCAAACTCCATTTTCGATGTATAGGCCTCTACAACAACCATTCCAACCTCTTTTTTCTTTACCTCTTTTGCAACCAATTTTGGAAAATTCTTTATGGCATGGTCATTTGTTTTATAGTACTTGCAAAACAATGTTTGCTTTTCTGTTTTCTTGTCATCTCTATCATCCTTCTTTGATTGTGCAGAATTAGTAGATTTCTGCTTACTAGTAGAAGAGCTCCATTTACCTTTGCCCTTTTGACTAGCCAAGGTAGCTTGATCTGCAACAAACATATGGACCTATTCTGCCTAGAGTGATCTTCCTGCAATAGAACAAAGACTAACTCCTCAAATGTTAGGGCATTTAGATTGCCTTTCATCATCAAATGAAGAGTAGAAGCAAAGATCTAATATGAATCAGGAAGACCATTCATATTAGTCTCCACAAGTGAACTGTTGGGCAAGACTTCATTAATAGAAATCAACTGCTCTTTCAAATCTTTGATCATTGTTAGAAAAATATCCATGGAATCACCTTCATTCATGTGTTCACTCTCCAAGTGTTTTGGAGATAAGCAACACAAGCCTCATTCCTTACCTGGTACAAAGTGGTAAGTGTATCTCAAGCATCCTTTGTTATTCTACAGGAGCAAATGTGAGGAATAATGGCATGTTTGATAGACAAGGCTATCAATGCATGTGCATGAACATCTTTGCCATCCCAACAAATTTTCACTATAGTAGGTGCAACAAAAACCACAACATGAACATGAATCTATAGAATATCACAATCTTCGATGGCATCTACATCAGCTTTTGTGTCTGCATTTGCATGTGTAATACGATGTTTTTCAACACCTTGCACAATTCACCATAGTCCTTTTACGACCAATACATGATGGATCATAAAAGCCCATAATGGTTAATTTGTACCATCCAACTTATTTTAAGAAGCCAACATACAGAATACATCATTGCTTTCAGCCATGGCCACTAATTGAAATACCTTGATGCAAAAAATTGGCTGCATCTCAAAACCTTGAACAGAACTACCCTATGGAGTTCTATGAAACCTATAGTAGACTTTGATACCCTTATACTAGCAAACCAAAACGTATATATATCTTTAGCACAAAAAGATGAAATAGCTTGGATAAGCACTATGATAGTACGTTCGAAGGCTAAAACAAGCTCAGATCGCAATTTTGGCAGCACAAATTGAAGGCTCTTTTATCTCCTAATCATTGTTGATATATTTAGGTAGTGATGTGTGTGAACACTCTAGGATCGCCAGGGCACTTTTTTCCCTCTTTAGGATGTTTTTTTTCCCTCAGCTTGTATATATGCCTATTGCCCTAATAGGCTACTTATCTTTGTACATTCTCTAGTAATACATCCAGTATTGTGTGTTGTGCTCCAAGCTTCTTCTTCTTCCTTATGATGTTTGCAAGCTTCCGCAGACATCTAACTCCAACGATCGGTATCAGAGCAGGTTCTTGCTTCATCTAGGGCATCGTCGACACTCCTCCGTTTGTAGTCTCAAAATCGCACAAATTTTGGTGAGCATACTCAACCTATTTCCAAGATCAAAACAGCTTCGCTATGTGGTGCCGAAATCGCGATCTGAGCTCGTTTTGGCCTCCGAATGCACTATCGTAGCACCTGTGCAAGCTATTTTGTCTTTTTGTGCTAAACGTATATACCAGTTTCTGTTCGCCAGTTTAGGCATCTCGAAGTCTACTACAGGTCTAGTAGAACTCGTCTGGGCAATTTTGTTCAACTTTTTGAGATACAATCAATTTTTTGCATCAAGGTATTTTAGTCACTCGCCATGGCTCAAAGCATTAATGTAATCCGTATGTTGGCTGTTGATGATAAGTTGGATGGTACCAACTACCCATTATGGACTTATATGATGCGACATGTATTGGTTGCAAAAGGATTGTGGAACATTGTGCAGGGTGTTGAAAGACGTCCTGTTACACCTGTAACAACATGTACTGCAAATATAGGTGCTGGAGCTAATGGAGATGGTATCGAAGATGATATTGTGCAGATTCCTGCTCGTGCTGTTGTTTTTGCTGCACCTTCTGCAGAGCAGATTTGTTGGGATGGCAGAGATGCCCAGGCACATGCATTGATAGCTTTATCTGTCAAACGTGCCATTATTCCTCATATTCGCTCTTGTAGAACAGCTAAGGATGCTTGGGATACACTTACCACATTGTACCAGGCTATGAATGAGGCTCGTGTTGCTTACCTCCGAAAACAGTTGGAGAGTGAGCACATGAATGAAGGTGATTTTACGGATAGTTTCCTAAAAAAGATCAAAGACTTGAAGGAACAATTGATTTTGCTGATGAGGTTATACCTGATAGCTCACTTGTGCAGATCGTTCTGAATGGTCTTCCTGATTCATATTAGAGTTTTGCTTCTACTCTTTGGTTGATGATGAAAGGCAATCCAAATGCCTTGTCATTTGAGGAGTTAGTCTATGTTTTGTTGCGGGAAGATCAGTCCAAGCAAAACAGGTCCATTATGCTTGTTGCAGATCAAGCTTTCTTGGCTACTCAGAAGGGCAAAGGAAAATGGAGTTCTTCTACTAGTAAGCAGAAATCTGCAACTGTTGCACATTCGAAGAACCAAGACAAAGATGAGAAAAAATCAAAAAAGCAGAAATTGTTTTGTAAGTAATGTAAAGGGAATGATCATATCATAAAGAACTATCCAAAAATGGCTGCAAAAGAGGCAAAGAAGAAAGAGGCTGGAATGGTTGTTGCAGAAGCCTCTACACCAAAAACGGAGTCTCCTAATCTTGTGCAAGAAGAAGAATGGGCATTCACCACTGTTTGTAGTTTTGACCCATCTTTTCATGAGCAGTGCATGTCTACAGTAGACTTAGATGTTTGGTACTTTGACAGTGGGGCGACCAAACATATTACCTCGCAGCGCAGTTTCTTCTCTTCACTCGAGCATGCCCCCATAGGGAATACTGTTACATGCACCAACAACTCCTCTTATCCTATTATGGGAGTTGGTAAGATCATTTTGACTACTACTAATGGTAGTTCTTTCACTTTGTCAGATGCTTTATTTGTGCCAGGGATCAAGAAGAATCTATAATCAGTTTTTTCATTAGCCAAGATTGGCTTGGTTGTGAAATTGGTTGATGACAGATGTGAAGTTCATGATCTGTCAAATGGCGATGTTATTATTGCTTCTAGCATTTTATGTCGTGGGCTGTATAAGCTCACACACTATGAAAGATCTAAAAATGATTTGGCATGTGCACTAAATGATTCTCAGGCTATGTCAGATGCAAAGCTTTGGCATGCACGCTTTGGTCATCTGAATTTTGCTAGTTTGCTATGCCTGCAGAAATCTGAAATGGTGTCTTCTTTGCCCAAACTTGAGGCACCTGGAAAACATGTTTGTGAAGGCTGTATTTTGGGCAAAATGCAGCGTTCCTCCTTTCCAAAAGATGGTTCAGTTTGGGCTACACAGAAATTGCATCTTATACATAGTGATGTTTGTGGTCCTATGCAAACACCCTCTTTTGGAAATTACCTTTACTTGGTGACTTTAATTGATGATTTTTCTAGGCATGCATGGGTATATCCACTCAAAGTTTTTGGTTTTGGCTGAAAATTTGTCAGCATGTAAAATAGGCACCTCCGTTCTGATCGAGGGAGGGAATATATGTCTTCTGAACGTGGGATAAAACGCCAGTGTAAAGTGTTGTGTACACCTCAACAGAATGGAGTTGTTGAATGAAAGAACATGTCATTCCTCGCTGAACGTGGGATAAAACGCCAGTGTAAAGTGTTGTGTACACCTCAACAGAATGGAGTTGTTGAATGAAAGAACATGTCACTCATGGAGATGGCGAGGTGCATGGTCAAAAGTCAGGCTTTACCACATAGTTTCTGGCTTGAGGTTGTCATTTGTGCAGCATATGTACTAAATAGGTATCCCACTAAAGCGTTGTAGTCTATCACTCCATATGAGGCTTGGCATGACTACAAGCCATCTATTGCTCATTTGCGTGTTTTTGGTTGTTTGGCATATGCACTAGTGCCCAAACAACATCGCAGAAAATTGGATGATAAGGTAGTAAAATGTATTTTTGATGGGTATAGTTCTGAAAGTAAAGGCTATTGTCTGTATCATCCACAGACTAAACACATTCTGGTTAGCCGTGATGTTGTCTTTGTGGAAGATGCTATTCATCCATTGCTTTCATGTACTAAGGAGACATTTGTTAGCTCCAAAGACATGTATGATACTTTGATGCCTCTTTTTACAGGTGGACAGTCTAGTGATGGTCCTAATGAGGCAACTTCTCAGCCTTTGCAAGTTTCATATGATGATGCAAATCATTCCATTTCCGATGCAAATTTACATGATGCACTTGTTGATGAGAGAGCTAATATTGAGCATCCAAAATGGCTAATGCAGACTTTGCGTGACAACAAATTAGATGCACCTTTGTCATATCGTACTCGTTCAGGCTCTCATCGTGCCTCCTTTGCATCAGATTGCTATGTTATGGCTGCATCTAGTCTCTGTGATGAGAATGAGCCAGTTTCATTTGATGAAGCACAAAATTCAGAAAATTGGATGGCTGCTATGCAATCTGAATATGATGCAATAATGAAGAATGGTACTTGGTCTTTATGTGACTTGCCTCTTGGCAAGAAGGCCATTGGCACTAAGTGGGTATACAAGCTAAAGCGTAAACCTAATGGTATAGTTGACAGGTATAAGGCAAGGCTTGTTGCAAAGGGTTATGCGTAGGAAAGAGGCATTGATTTTGATGAGACCTTTGCACCTACATGCCGTATGACTACTGTTCGGAGCATTTGTGCACTTGCAGCCCATTATGGTTGGAATGTACATCAGTTGGACATTAAAACTGCATTTTTGAATGGTGACTTGCATGAAGAAGTGTATGTTTTTCAGCCCCCGGCTTTGTGCAGAAAGGGCATGAAAACTAGGTGTGCAGGTGTTTGTTGTTACCCTTTGGAGTTGTCCTCTCCAATCATTTTACCATAAAGATCAGCAATACATCTTACATTTGTCAATCCAGGAAGTGTACAAAGACCACAACCCCTTCTAGATGATGGAATCCAAGAATAAGAGAATAATCATTGTTTTTCTGAGAAATTATAAAGATGAAGAGAAATTCCTAGGGTTTTGATTATCTTGAGCAATACTACATCATTTTCAATGATCTTGGTGCCTAAAGTGTGTTATTTTCTTAGCAGAACACAATTATGAAGTCAAATCTCAAAAATGATACCTATAACCCTCAGATGAGACAATCGTGATTCTGTGAAAACTGACGATTTCCATCTCTAGCTCTATTCTTCAGCACTTTCTCACTCAATACATCAAGAATCACCTCTCTTCATACACATTAATCAGAAATACATAACAGAAGCTTGCAAATTCCGTGGATCACACATAGCATAGACTCAACAAATCAAAGAAAATCACATAAAAGGAAGAACCATGATTTTCTACAAGAAACTCTTCTCATTACTTGGATAGCACCAAATACAACTAACCAATCCTCTCAAAGTAGAGGAAATTATCTTTTATACATTTTCAAGTGTCCCTTTTCACACTTGAATTTTGGTCATTTTCCCTTCTACTCTAAAAATATGCTATAAAAGAGTTTCCAAAAATTCTAGAAAAAATACATATGATTCTAATTTACATGAGGAAGACTCTTCCTCATTTTTACATCATTTGCATAAATATTTCTACAATTTTTTGACATTTTACAAGTATTTCCCTTCAAAAATACTTCTTTTAACATTCTTACCCTCCTAGACTTTTTGGGTCCTGACAAAAAGTTCTTGCTGATATATAATGAGTGCTTCCTTCACTTCTTCTTTCTTTGATACACCTGTGACAATAGGTCATGACTTTTTCTTTTTGTGATGTTCAAATTATTCACCATTTCAAATAATGCTTTTCTCCATTGCACAACAACCTCCGGTTTATCTATTACATCTTTTTTCAGGTATTCCGTGTATGCAGCTTCATAGGCAGTGAGTCGAGACTTTGTTACCACTAATAAGTTTCCAAAGATTTCTGATTCTCTTTCAAAGAATCCATAATCAAATGCATCCTCCAAAATCTGAAGATAATGACTACCCAAAAATATTGTTCTGCAATAATAAGCCATCAAACAGATCCTGTCTGGGGTTTCACTGAGATCAAATAATAAAGCATCAGATGGTGAATTAAAACCAATGTAATTGAGAGTTCTCACATTTGTATCCGTAATAGTCTCTATACATGCCAATATGAGTCTCATTACTCTGATCAATAGAATACAGGCTGGGTCGTTGACATCTTTATATGTGGATATGACAGACTCTGCTGTGTCAACCATATATTTCTTTGTTGGCCATGTTCCTGCCTTCGGTCTTGCTATCTTTGGAAAGTTCAGCCATTTTGATGGAATCTGACCTGCATTCCTTCTTTCCCAAAAGACTATCCAATCCCTTCTCCTTGCTACTAGATAATAAGCTGGATTGATTTTTAATAGAATTGGTGCTTCTTTCCATATTTTCCTGCATTCTTTGTTGGTGTCCAACCACATGTTTCTCCATTTAGGATTGACTTTTTCATATTCTAAATACTTGTTTGGTGATAATCCCACCCTTGCCAGTTGATAGTTTTTAATCCTTTCAATAATCATGCAAAAGGGTATACCTAGGCCATCTACTGCCCAATGGTGTTGATCAAGATTTATCCCTTTGTTCAAAGCAAAATTGACAATCTGTTCCTCATATTCATTATGCATTATTCTGATAAATTCCATTCTAGATTCTCTATCTGTTAAGAGCTTCTGAACAAACTCATCTGAGTACTCCTCGACTGCTACTTTGTTTTCTTGTTCATCACCTTGTTGGGTCCTATTATTATCCCCCACTTCATATTCTTCTGCTTGTGTAGTCTCTACCTGTTCTTCAACCCGGCTTTGTGGATTTTCCAATTTTTTCTGTAGCTCCTCTATCATCAACATTAAGCTTTTATTTTGAGAGGTCCACAATTCTTTTTCTGATTTCCACTCATTTCTTCCTTTTTCTATACTCAACTACCAATCACTTCTTTCTTTTTCTATATCCATATGTAACTTATTATATCCCCTCATTGAAGTGGCAGCATGTACACTGGCTTGCTTTTCCAACTCCTTAGCTTCCTTCAACTCTGCTTGTGGTCTTATAATTTCTTTATTCAATTCTTCCGTCTCATCCTGTGTCACCTATTCAATCTTTCTTTCTTCTTTTAATTGGCCTTCTTCCATTAATAACTTGTTTATTTCCTCATTTGCTTTGACCATAATTTGATATGAACTCTGAAGCATTTTGTATCTCCCTTCAATTTTCTTCAGCTCCATCTCCATTTTGCTGTTGTGCTTTATTTGCTTTGCACATTTCTCTTCAAGAAATAGAATCTTATTCTGTTGTTGAATCTCTAGTTCTTCTAAGGAGATTATTCTTTTGGTCAAATCCTCATTTCGTTCCTATACAATCTTCAACTGTTCTACTAACTGTTCCTTTTCTTTCTTTTTCTCATTAATGATTCTGCTACCTTTTACAAACTCAGATTCAGCCACCATCCCTGATATAATCATGTTTCTACTTGATGGTCTGAACTGTTCTATATTGCTCATAATAACTTTGCAAGCAGATCTTATATCCTTGGATATCCTTTCCAACCCAGCTTCTAACTCCATTTGTCTTACTTCTATCTGCTTTTCTTCCTTGCAGTCATTCTCTTCTTCATCTTCTTCCTCATAATCTATGACTTGGTTCTTTTGTTCTTCATAGCCCTTTTTTGCTTTCATTTCTTCTTTATCTGCCACATCTTCCTCATACTCTAATGTCTGATCCTCCTTCTTCTCATGTCCTGATGTGTCTTTAATTATCTCCATTTCCTGTTGTTCCTCTTCAAGGATATGTCCTTCTTTTTCCTATACTTCCTTATCCTGAGTTAGGGTTGAATCAATCCCCACAGAGAGTTTTATTTGATCATTGATTATCTGCTCCTTTTGTCCTTCCTCTTGCTCATCTATATCCATGAGATCCAAGTCTTCTTCTTTTCCCTGATCTTCTATAGTTGTGAACTCCTCATTATAATTTAAGTCATGAAGTACATCTTTTATGCGTTGGTTTATTTCCTTTTTTGTACTTTCCTCTTTACCCTCTTTCAAAGTCATTGTTTCTACTACCCCCTCAGTTTCCTTGATTTGATCTTTGTCTTCTTTCTGGTGTACTGAGCTGCATAACTAAGCTTCCTTTTCTGTTTCTAGCTTTTCCTCATTAAATTTGAAATAAGTTTGTTGTGAAGGTTTTGTCCATACTGTTTTAAACCCTGAGTCCACTAATCCACAATTGAAATCCTTTCTTACTTCATCCTCTTCTTCCATTATCACTGCTTTACCTTTTAGTAACCTTTTCTCTTCTCCAAGACTAACCTGCTTCACTGCTTCTTCTTGGACATGTTTTCCTTGTGGCTTCTCACCCAATTCTTCTCGTGTTTTATTTTTTTTAGAGGCTTGGGCTGTCACATTTGGTGTGCTCGGTACTGAGAAATTCAAACTTTTCAACAAGAAATTTTCAATGTCACTATCTGAGTCTGGAGAGAACTGGGAAGAACCAATTATCCCTGATTTCTCCATTCTTTGTTCTTTTAATACAATGAATTCCTCCTGCTTTTTTTCTTCTTTTGGCACTTTTCCTGTCTCCTTCCTTTGTGCTTGTTCCATTGCTTTTCCCTTATTCTTCTTAGTCAGCTTCCTTTTCTGCACAGGATTCTTCTGAACTTTTTTTTTTGCTACTACTGTAGTCCTAGTTTCAGGGGGACCTTGTAATTCCTTGAAATAGGCCAAAAATTCTACCTCCTTTTTAACAAAAACCTCTTCAGTCTCTGCTACCATCATTTGATCATGTAGTTCTTCATAATGTTCTACTTCTTCCTGTATCCAATCAGTTGCTTTACGAGAATAGTCTTCCAACATTTTTTGATATTGGGCTTCATAGATTGCCCTTTTGTTGTTTCCTTGAGCCAGATAAGTATACAATTGTTCTTTACTAGTCTGAGGTGGATGAGGTTCATTTGCACACTGAATTTCCTTTTGAGCATCTTCATGCTCTTATTTGGTTGCTTCCACTTGTTCCAATTCTACCTTTCTGGGATCCAATCTTCTCTTTTTTACTGGAATCACTTCTTCAATTTCTATCCTTCTCTTCCTTCCCACTCCCCTTATGCTTGGTTGGGCTTTTGCCTCTCTTATGGATATCATTCTGGAAGGACTTTTGATTCCTGCCATCAAGCTCCTTAAATATTGGGCTACTAGAGCCAACTTTAATTGATCCTCCATTCCTAAAACATGATATATAATCCTTGTCAAGAATTGTGCTCCATTTATGAACTTTCTTTGCTCCCAATGTTTAGGTGCCTCCTTCAATTGATCATGTATGTATGGAGTTACATCCATCACTCCAAAAGGTTTGGTTTTGTCCTTATTATTGAACATGATCAATGTCACTAGTTTGTGTGGCATGGTATATCTTGGTAATTTTGGAAAACAAAAATATTGAAGGAACATTCTGGTAGCATATTCTTCCATATCTTTTCCTTTGAAATTAGCAAATTTAGAATACCTTGTATATGTTGCTTTATTCTTCTTGACAAAGCTGTTATGCAACTTGGTTCTCATTGAATAAAACTAAAGGGCTGCCCTGATATGCTCTGCTTTTATAGTAATTTTCACTTCTTTGTTCTCCTTATCCTTGACTGAACACCT
This sequence comes from Ceratopteris richardii, assembly GCA_020310875.1. NCBI lineage: Eukaryota > Viridiplantae > Streptophyta > Polypodiopsida > Polypodiales > Pteridaceae > Ceratopteris > Ceratopteris richardii. The sequence goes on along the minus strand of CM035435.1, from coordinate 27,899,580 downwards.
GAGATATGCATCATTGCCCTTTCCTACTTCCAGCAGACTATTCATCACTTGTGCCACTCTTTCAAAATCTATGAAAAATAGGGGTTCATCCAACACTCTGTGTAATCCCACTACTTTCCATCTTTTATAATTGACTGCACTTTTTTGGAATTTGTAAAATTCCTGGCAGAGCATGGTGTACTTGTGACCTCCAACTCCTATAGTAAAAATATGTTGACCAATGATACCAAGAGTTTCCTTTAGTTCCTTGACTACCTTCTCTGCTTTTGGAATCTCCTGTTCGTCATCAGACTCTAACTCTATTGTTTCCATTATTGCTTCACTTTTTAAGAACCAATGTCCTCTAGATAGAGTTACTAAGTCTACTTTGAAGTCATGGATTGGCAATTCCTTTGGATTCACCATTCTAGAGAAAATATAGCATTGCACAAAAAAGAAAACTCCACCCACATGAGTCTTAAGATCATAAATAAAATTCTCATTTGTTCTTGAGATAAAATAAAAAAGAAATGAACATCAAATCTTAGAAAAATTCTGACTTTCTTATTTGTGTCACAGATAAAAACTAAATTGAAGTGATCATTACATGTGTAGCAAATAAAAACTCAATTGAAGTGATCATTACATGTGTAACAAGATGTCTAGTGCTCTCTTCTCTTCTGAGAGCTCTTATAAAGAAAGAAAATACTTGAAAAAAGAAGAAACTGAAAAAAATGTAATGAAAAAATAGAAACCTGCTACATTACCACCTATATCTTGCTTGTGCTATATAACTTATATAAAGAATTAAAAAAGAAAAATGTATATTTTTCTCTCTTTTTTTTCTTTTTTTATAATAATAATAATAATTTTCTCCACTTCCTTTCTTCCCTTCCTATTTCTCTTCTTAGAAAAAGGATGAGGTGGAACAAATTGAAATATTTCCCAACATGTCATAATTTCTTCTCTGAAAAACTTTGAATTTCTTAACAAGAATCCTGTTGGAGATAGACGTCTACGGAAGCACGCGAACAACACAAGGAAGAAGAAGAAGCTTGGAGCACAAACACACAATACTGAATGTATTACTAGAGAATATACAAAGATAAGTAGCCCATTAGGGCAATAGGCGTATATACAAGCTGGGGAAAAAAACCTCCTAAAGAGGGAAAAAAGTGCCCCGACAGTCCTAGAGTGTTCACACACATCACTACCTAAATATATCAACAAATCCCCCCTGGGAGTGATGCGGTGAACAAGGAGCTGGCACTCATGTATAAGGAAGTGCCAAGCTATGTGGAAATCACTCCACAAAAGGAAGTAAGCCCAAAGCTTTGCGGAAAGTTTCAAACTTCTCCCTAGGCAGAGCCTTCGTGAAAAGGTCTGCAATGTTCTCCTACGTGGGCACATATGCCAAGCTGACCTCCCCAGCAGAGAACCTCTCCCTGACGTAGTGATAATGCACCTCAATGTGCTTAGTGCGAGCATGGAACACAGGGTTCCTCGCAACTACCAATGCACTCTGACTGTCAGTGAAGATGGTGGTGGTAGAAGACTGACCAACACCCAAATCAGCCATAAGGCGTCTGAGCCACACACACTCAACAATCGCTGTGAAAGCTGCCCTATACTCAGCCTCACAACTAGAAGTGGCCACAGTAGGCTGCTTCTTGCTCAACCAAGATATACATGAGCTACCAAGCATGAAGCAAAAACCACTGGTGGACATACGAGTGTCATAGCAACCAGCCCAATCTGAGTCAGAAAAAGCATGCAAATCTGGCGGTAGTGATCCCCCCTTGGGATAAAACAACCCAAGTAGCCGAGTACCACTCAAGCAGCGAAAGATGCGCTTAACCGCTTTCCAATGCGTGACTCCTGGGCAATGCATAAACCTGCTCATCTGTGAGACAGCAAACTGAATATCTGGCCGAGTAATGCATAAGTAAATCAAGCATCCAACAGCCTGCTGATAGAGAACAGCATCAAATGCATCTCCAACATCATGAAGACTCAATCGTAAACCTGTCTCCATAGGAGTGGCAATAGGCTTACAGTCTTCAAGGCCAAAACGCTGCAATAATGTGTCAATATATTTCGTTTGACACAAAGCCATTCCACCATCAATGTGCATAAACTGAATGCCCAAATAGTGATGCAAATGCCCCAAATCAGACATCTCAAATGAGGCATGCAAATCAGCCTTAAAATCAGCAATATGTGTCTCAATAGGACCAGTGAGCAGCATGTCATCAACATAGACTTGGACTGTTCTCAAAACCATGTGCAATCAATAGGCATGTATCTTCTCATACCAAGCACGTGGTGCTTGCTTTAAACCATATAATGCCTTCTTTAACCTCCAAACCTGGTTTTCATGCCCTTTCTGCACAAAGCCACAAGGCTAAAAAACAAACACTTGTTCATGCAAGTCACCATTCAGAAATGCTGTTTTAATGTCCAACTGATGTACATTCCAACCATGATGCGCTGCAAGTGCACAAATGCTCCGAACAGTCGTCATATGGCATGTAGCTGCAAAGGTCTCATCAAAATCAATGCCTCTTTCCTGTGCATAACCTTTTGCAACAAGCCTAGCCTTATACCTGTCAACTGTACCATGAGGTTTACACTTCAGCTTGTATACCCACTTAGTGCCAATGGCCTTCTTGCCAGGAGGCAAGTCACATAAAGACCATGTACCATTCTTCATTATAGCATCATATTCAGATTGCATAACAGCCATCCAATTTTCTGAATTTTGTGCTTCATCAAAAGAAACAGGCTCATTCTCATCATAGAGACTAGATGCAGCCATAGCATAGCAATCTGATGCAAAGGAGGCACTATGAGAGCCTGAATGAGTACGATATGACAAAGGTGCATCTAATTTGCTGTCGCGCAAAGTCTGCACCAGCCATTTTGGCATAGTTTTTGCCTGCTCAATATCAGCTCTCTCATCAACAAGTGCATCATGTAAATCTGCATCAGAAATGGAATGATCTGCATCATCATATGAAACCTGCAAAGGCTGAGAAGTTGCCTCATTAGGACCAACACTAGCCTCTCCACCTGTAAAAAGAGGCATCAAAGTATCATACATGTCTTTGGAGCTAACAGATGTCTCCTTAGTACATGAAAGCAATGACTGAATAGCATCTTCCACAAAGACAACATCACGGCTAACCAGAATGTGTTTAGTCTGTGGATGATACAGACGATAGCCTTTACTTTCAGAAGTGTACCCAACAAAAATACATTTTATTGCCTTATCATCCAATTTTCTGCGATGTTGTTCAGGCACTAATGCATATGCGAAACAACCAAAAACACGCAGATGAGCAACAGATGGCTTGCGGTCATGCCAAGCTTCATATGGAGTGATAGACTGCAACGCTTTAGTGGGACAGCTGTTCAGTACATATGCTCCACACATGACAGCCTCAAGCCAGAAACTATGTGGTAAAGCCTGACTTTTGACCATGCACCTCGCCATCTCCATGAGTGACCTATTCTTTCGTTCAGCAACTCCATTCTGTTGAGGTGTATACGGTACTGTACACTGGTGTTTTATCCCACGTTCAGCTAGAAATGCATTAAAATCTAAAGACATATATTTCCCCCCTCGATCAGAACGGAGGGTGCCCATTTTACATGCTGACAGATTTTCAGCCAAAACAAAAAACTGTTTGAAGCACATGAACACTTCGGACTTTGCTTTGAGTGGATATACCCATGCATGCCTGGAAAAATAGTCAATGAAAGTCACGAAGTAAAGGTAAGGTCCAATGAAATCCAACCCCCATTTACTAAATGCTCTTGTTGAAATCAGTGGTACTAATGGCATATAATCTCTTTTATTTGGTTGACTCACTCTTTGACAAATGTCACATCTTTCCACATATGTTCTTGCATCACGAAATAGAGTTGGCCACCAAAAACCAGAATATAATATGAGTTTAGCAGTCCTATCACTTGAGAAAGGTCCTCCTGCCACTCCAGAATGTGCCATTTCTAACATTTCCACATATTTATCTTCAGGGACACAAATTCTTAAATATACATCCATCCCTCTCTTGTACAATTGATCTCCTATCAGTTGATACTCTTCAGAAATTATTTGTAGATTCTTAGAGTCTGCACTATCTCTTACTGGCTTCCCTTTTTTGTTTCTTTTCAACTCCTCAATTATGTTTGCACTCGAATCTAGATTTTTTTGAAACCAATATAAGGTTATAACTTCTGATTTTTGCAAAGATTGGCATTCCCAGTAGTTGGCAATATATTTTATTACATCCTGAATCTTATTAGGCCAATGTACTCCCATCCTATTGAGATTACTTAGGGTGACTATTATGGAAGCATGAGTACAAGGGTTCCAATAGTGAGCTCTTCTCAGATATTCCTGTTGCTCCTCTTCTCGAGTACAATATTCCAATATGCCCATATGATTGAGGTGATACAAGTGCCCAGCTAGTAGCATAAAATTCCTACTTTGTAATACCAAATGTGTGTTGTTTCCAAATGTTCTACAGGGTCCCATGGTTAGCAAAGGTACTAAAGTCATTGCCCATTTAGGAATACTTTCTACTTTGAATAGATATGTATCTGGCAAATCATCATCTAAAGGTGAGCTTGGCTCTTTGGCTTGGATCCTGGACAAATGGTCTGCTCTCAAATGAGTTTTTCCTTGTCTGACCACTACCTCAAACTCAAACTCCATCAGTAGAAGAAACCATCTGACTATCCTACCAGTGTGACAAGGTTTGTTTACTAAGTAGAGTAAATCTTGGTGATCCACAAAGAATTTAATTTTGTTGGCCAAAAGGTAATGTCTATATTTTTTCATAGCAAATATCATTCCCAATCCTTCCCTCTTAGTGGTTGTGTAATTTTTTTCTGCTGAATTCAATTGCCTACTAGCATAAGCAATTGGAAAGTCTAGTTTGCTCCCTTCTATTGGTTGTGCTAATGCACATCCCAAAGCATAATTTGAAGCATCCACATGGACATGGAAAATTTTATCCCGCTATGGGGTTTTTAGAATTGGTGCTGTTATCAAACAAGGTTTTAGAGTCTCAAAAGCTTGGTCACATTCTTTGGTCCACTCAAATTTTGTTATCAAATCATACAAAGGTTTTGCAATGTCTGCAAACTTGTGTACAAACTTTCTATAATACCCACAATGTCCCATGAAGGTTTGAAGTTCCTTTACATTTGTTGGTTTCGGAAGTTCCACTATGGCCTTAATTTTTCTTTCATCTGTTGAAATTCCATTTTTGGAGACTATGTGGCCTAACACTCTTCCTTGTCTTACAAAGAACACACACTTCTTTGGATTTAAACATACTCTGTATGTTCTACATTTCCTGAATATATTTTCTAAATCTTTCAAATGATCTTGTCTTTTTAATGAAAAAGTATAAAGATCATCCACATAAATTTCCATTATATTCCTAGGAATTCTTTGAAGATATGACACATCAATCTTTGAAAAGTTGCTGGGGCATTAGTTAACCCAAAGGGCATAACCCTAAAGGCATAGATTCCCCATTCTGTGGAAAAGGCAGTTTTATGTTGGTCTTCCAAGGCTATGGGTACCTGATTGTATCCTAAAAAACCATCCAAAAAACTATAGACCTCCTTTCTTGCAACTCTTTCCAAAAGATGGTTTGTTATGGGTAATGGATAGCTATCCCTTATAGTTGCAGCATTCACCTTTTTCAAGTTAATGCATACCCTGAGTTTCCCATTCTTTTTTGGTACTACAACTATAGGAGATATCAATTCTGTATACTCAATCTCATAGATGAAATTGACAGCCAATAGCTTGTCAATTTCTTCCTTTATTTTAGCAGAGTATTTGTCATTGAATGTGTAGTGCCTTTGTTTGCTAGGTTTTGCATCAGGTGTAATAGGAATCTTATGTTCACAAATTTTAGGATCAATTCCTTTCAAATCCTTGTAACTGTAAGCAAACACATCCCTATAGTTTCAGGCCAAATTCCTTAATGCTTCCTCCTCTTGATTTGTCATGTCATTAGCTATTACAATATCTCTTTCTTCCCCCTCTTCCTGGGTGATCATTACCTTCTAAGTTTGTTCCTCATTGTCATATGCCTCTCCTTTTTTCCTTTCTCTCATTGGTTTAACTTTTAGAAGTAGTTTGTCCTCTACTTCATAAGTCTTGAAATTTGAAGGCATATCAAACTATTGATCTTTGTTTGTTATTTTCTTATTTTTTTCATCCTCTTGATCTTTTTTTATTTCCTTGTGTTTGTTTTTTCTGTATTTGCCCAAGATTTTGTCTTTATTGCATCTGTAGCTTCTACTTCTTCCAAATATTGTGTTTTACTATTTTTCAACATTATTCCCTCCTCTTGGTCCTCTTCTCTTTTGACACTTTTATCATTCATACTCCTATGTGAAAAATATCATATCCTTCTTCATTTTGGAATTTCACTCCCACATACTCATCATTAGCTAGATCCATGGTGGTCAAGATCTGATTCCAACCATAAGGCTCAAATTCTTCATCTTTGAATTTTTGTGGTATATAGCTCTCATCCTGTGATTTCCTTTCTTCTACACAATCTTCTTTTCTTAACCTTCTTTTTCTGTCTGTGAGGTTCTGTTGTGTTGGAAGTATACGAGAAGAGGCAAGTATGAGCATACAAGCAGATCTAGCACTAAGGCAACCCTTTATTTTTTTCAAAACCCTTACACCATTTAAAAGTGATTCTCATCACTAAAAACCCTTGTGAATACCATTTTCACCTTTTTGTAGCTCCATTTTGTACAAGCCGAGGACTCCTCGAGCTTGAGGAGCCTTAGAAGTAGTTGCCTACCGATTTTCGTATTTTTTAGACCTCGTTTGAGCCCTCAAATAAGTCCTGGAACCTAATTTTTAACTAGGCCGGACACTAGGTCTAGACAGGGCCAAAGCTAGTCAAAAACTATAAATAGAGCTAGAGAGCTCATTTTTGAGCTAGCTTCTTGTAGTTTTGAGCTTGTATGAGAACTTTGTTGCGATAGAAGTGATTCCATTGTCTTACTCTCTTTGTTCTTGCCGTGTGTGCGCGTGTGTGTGTCTGTGTGTGCATGTTAGTGTGCTTCTCACTCACACATTTGTGCCTTCACTTGCTCGAGGTCTTCATACCATCCTCATGTCTTCCCGGATTGACATTAAAGGAGGTGCTACTCATCACTGAGCTACACCAAATTTTGGCGCCGTTGCCGGGGATTCGAGCTTTGAGGACGAGCGTGTGATGGTAAGACGTAGAGAGGACGCGTTGGAATGGTAAGTAGTCGGTAAATTTCTGATTTTTCTCCATCTCCATCTCCATCTCTATCTTCACCTCCTTCTCCATCTCCACCTCCACCTCCTTCTCCACTACATATTCCCTCTTCCTTGTCATTCCCCTCATTTGTTGTGTGCGAGTTTGAGAGAGAGCGAGCGTGTGTGTTCTTGTTTTGTGTGTTTTTGCATGTTTCTTGCAGGTTGCAGCTCCATCATCATCTCCAGCAAGCTCAGCAAGTACGGAATCTGTCTGCACAGCCCCCGAGGCGTTGAGCTCGAGCTATCGTGACACTCTGAAAACTTCACCCAATCACGATTCTGAGTGCACCACGACACTACGCAGGCCTAGAGCTCCCAAGATCACTAGACAGAACAGAAAAATTCACCATATCCCGAGCTATCGCGACACCTCGAGGTATCACGACACTCACGACCTATCGCGACACTTGGGAGTATCGCGACACCTCACGACCTATCGCAACACCTCACGAGCTATCGCGACACCTCACGGCCTATCGTGACACCTCACGGCCTATCGCGACACCTGGGAGTATCGCGACACCTCACGACCTATCGCGACACCTCACGGACTATCGCGACACCTCACGGCCTATCGCGACACCTCACGGCCTATCGCGACACTTGAGAGTATCGCGACACCTCACAGCCTATCGCGACACTTGGGAGTATCGCGACACCTCACGGCCTATCGCGACACTTGGGAGTATCGCGACACCTCACGACCTATCGCGACACCTCACGACCTATCGTGACACTTCCCACCTATCGCGACACCTCCCACCTATCGTGACACCTCGACCCATCGCGACACCTCGACCCGACCTATCGCGATACACGGCCTTTAACACATGAAAAATTCAGGGTTATTTTTGAGTGAATTGAAGGGTAGTTGAGCTTAATTTTAGGCACCTTGGTATAATTTTCGAACCTTGGAAGTGGGCAAAAGACCTAGAAACCAGAGAGGGATCTCCTGAACCCTGAGAGCCTGTTTTGACCCTTTAGTGCCTGAATGGTCATAACTTGACCATACGAACTCCGATTGATGAGATTTTGGTCTCGTTGGAAAGCTCGTTGAGAATCCTACGTGTAAGAATCATACGCGGAGTTTTAGAACATGTATTTTTAAGTTGACCTTTAGGTGGAACTAGGTGGTCCTAAGATTGAGGGGGTACAGTGAGTTACTCCAGGGGGACTGTAAACATTGATGTGTGTCTTTCAATTACTTGTGGTAATAGAGCAATACTGACTGGTGAGCTTTTGCAGGAACATTGTGTGCACTCAAGGCAATCCAAAGCAAGCTAGCAAGGGTGAGTACCAAGCTTGGGAGAAGGCTTCCTGGGCTTGTGTAGCAGTCTGGTCAACCAGCTAATTGAGGTTGGAAGATCTCTCAACCCTCCTTTGTCAATTCCTAGCCTAGGCTAAGTACGACTTAGGTGTGGTAATTGATTAGGGCAATGTTAGGCACGAATCAAGTCCAAGAGAATTAATCAACCAAGTGCAAGAATTAAGTAGGTCTTAAGGGCGAAAACCCTAAGGGACAAAAGGTAAACTGGAGTCGATCACTTATCAAGTGCGAAATTCACTTAAGTACTCCTGACGACGCGATTTCAGACAAGATCATAAACATAATATTCAACTCAAAAGAACAAAGTGTTTGGTGCAAATTAACCTGCAACGAGAGTGTGCTTGAGTCCAAGGGGGTAGATAAATCAGGCATATGAACCTTAGATCAGGCAGACACTTAGGCCGAGACAGACAAAGCCTCAGATCTTCTGAAGCTAGTGTCAATCACACTGCCAGGTCTTGGGCCCAACAGTTGAGTGATTACCCATACACTCCCAGATCAGAAACAAGTGATTCTGAGATGTCCTATCACATGGAGAGACCAGTAGGTAGTTCAGGGTTGGCTTATCTAGAAAAGCCAGAAGGACCATACAAGACTCAACTGGAATACATCAGGACTAATCGTCTAGGTGCTCGCATCTATGAAGATGGCCTGAGAAGATCGGTGGTCCAGATTAAGAACCCCGATCAACCCCATGGATTAGACCACCCGGTAGTCAAGTTTGAGAATGGAGCATACCTAGATAAAGAGGGGACTATATATGTAGTCACCACTCTTCCTGATAGAACTGATGAGTTTGGAAATGTGATTGCTGAGACCGACATGGGTGATATAGAGCAAGGGAACTTAGAGAAAGAGCCAAGAACCCCCCGTGGTAAATCTGTCTTGACCAGAATCATGACTCCAGAGTGGATTCCACAGGATAATAAAAGCATAGATCTGCTTTTAAACCGAGAAACCGATGAGGCTTTTTGGAGATATAAATCTGCTCAACCTCAGGAAGTGAGTGCCCTCACAATCTATGAGTTTAAAGACCCTGATAGCCCAGGCCAAGTAACCTACCTAGACAATGCATCAGAGAGAATCTTCATGGTCACTGAGCATGGCAGACATGCCTACACATGGAAGGGTGAATTTGTTTTGCCCCAACCAAGGTCTAATGTCTCCTTTGGTCACCAAGGAGCTGGGACCTCCCAAGCTCATGGAGCTCAAAGAGATAGAAGTAGAGACAAACCTGAGGTAAGTTTTGCCAACTCCCTGGGAAGAGAAAGAACGGGAACGGAAAGGAATAGAGTGGAACCTGAGAGACATAGAACCCCATGGAATCAAAGGAATGCTGACGATTTTCCTTTGCCAAGGCCGAGAGAACACACTAGGACCCTGCGACCAACTCAACTGGTGAAGTCCATGAAGAATTATTTCGATGGCACGGGAGACCCTTATGACCATGTGGCAGAATTTCGGCAAGTATTGAAAGCCGAACAGGTAGAGGACCTATTCACACAATATAATGCTTTTGGTCTAACCCTTAGGAACACTGCCCTTACGTGGTTTCAACCACTAAACGAGAGGCATTTCAGAAACATAGACCAACTCTTAGAGGCATTTATCATTGAGTTTTCTAAGAGTGGAATCAGGCACAACACTTCCTCACTAATTCATAGCTTCAAACAAACACCTCAAGAGACGGTCAGACTAGCTGGAAGAAGATTTAGGCAGTACCTGGAGAGATGCCCGATGCCGGAGTTACCCACACCAGCCAAACAAGTGGCCTTGTTCTTAGATGGATTGTTGAGCACCAAGCTCAGGTCATATGTGTATCTGAAGGACCCCAGAACGATAGAAGAGTGTGTGCGCATGTGCATAGACATTGAGGACAATCTAGGTGAGGAATTAGAACTATCAAAAATCTATAAGGATTCTGATAGCTCTAGTAGCCTCACATCTGGTCAATCCACATCCATTGAGGAACTTGCAGAGAAGGTAGCTCAAAAACTAGGTGTCTCTAGCAAACAAATTCCGAGATTTGCCCCAGTTAAGCGGTGTTACACTTGTGGCGGTGACCATATGGCAAATGTATGTCCAATTATGGCCCAACCCCAGGCGAATCCTAGTAGCCAGTACTGCACCATAGAGCGCAGGTATACCAACCACACTGCACAAGACTGCCCATATAACAAACAAACTGTTAGGCAAAATTACCCTCAGCCATATCCACAACAGGGTAGATACCAGAATCAGTACCCACCAGAACAATACAACAGACCACAGCAAGCTTATCAGCCACCTTATCAAGGGCAGCAGAGACCTCAACCAGTCCTAGTGCAGCAACCCCCTGCTCCAACCAATGTAATCCCAGTGAAATATGCATCTGTTGAAGAAAATCCGAACAGAGCCATAGTCTCAGTCACCCCATTGCTATCAGACAGTGATCCAAGTGACCATAGTTTTGACTCCACACATATTGATAGCCCACAGGCTTACTACATGCAGTCACCCGATCATAATAAGTCATACTATTATGAGGACCCAAGTGAAAATAGTGGGGAACCTGAGTATGCCAATGTCATGTACACAAACCCCAACTCTAGACCTCAACCTAGGCAGGTACGACCCCCATTTCCTAGAGGACCATGCTTCAGATGTCAGGGAGATCACCTTATACGTGATTGTCCACTACCTGCCCCTACACAACCTCAACCAGTAACCATTCAGGGTTTCTGTCAAGACTGCAGGAAAGAGCATCTCCTACGAGATTGCCCAAAGAACCCTAATAACATGCCTAAAATCACTCCTATCAATGTTGTTGGGTTAGTTGTAGACTCCAGAGGGAGTGTGACTTCCACTGCACCTGTGCAAGTGATCACAAGAGCCCAGGCACTACAACAAAACCAAGGTGTTGGTCAGGAAAAGAGCCCCGAGGTGAGTGAAACAGAGAGCATAACCAAAAAGAGGACTAGAGACTGGAAGGATAGTCGTGAAAGAATGAAAAGGCAATGGGCAAAAAAGATGAGCGAACTTGAAGAAAGCTTGAGAGAAACCAAAGCAAAAATCATAGAGATCACATCTCAACCGCACTCTCACACATTCCCACCGCTACCATCCCCATCACCCTCCATCCCTCCACCCTCTAATACACCCCACGTAACCCACCCACCACCCTGAGTAGGATCAGTATTAGCTGATCCCACTCCTGAAGACATAGACATGATGCTTAAAGCGTATCAGGCCAGAATCCAAGAAGGGCCAAATGTAACGGATCATGACAAGTGCTACCCTAGAGCTGACCTAGAGATAGAAAGAACCAAGCTTTGCGCGAAAATGGTCGCATTGGCTCAGACTATGTTTGAAGCCAGTCACCTTTTCAATTACTCGGGCTCAGCCAAGACACAATTACACTTGGATGGACTTCTAGAGAAGTTAGAGGGCATAATTGCACGATCTGCCAAGGAAGAAAAAAATCAAGAAAGAGATAAAGCAAGCAAAAACATGGCCCATCCCCCACCGAAAGCTTATGTGCCCAATTCCACTGAACCAGACAACCCCTCCTCCCTAGAAAGAATAGAGAATCTAATGGCACAATCACAAAAGGGACTCGCCCCTCAACACCATGACAAGGCTAGTGAAAGAGCAGGTCCTCCTACCCAGAAAGCCTATGTGCCTGAGGCCTACGTGCCTAACTCTACGGAGCCAGACACCTCTTCTTCTATGAATCAATACACACCAGAATTCTTGCAAGAGATTCAAGAAGAGAAATGGGCTAAAGAGAGTGAAGTTCCTCCTCCCATTGAGCTGGTGGATGACACACACGATCAATTCCCACAAGACCTTACTTCCATTTATGGAGAGCAGGAGAGTGCCCAATCTCAAGAAAGATTAGACTTCGAGTCTAATTCTTTACAAGAACTACCCCATTTCACAGGCCCATGGGAAGCAAAGTCCGCCTGTATGAGAGCACCTACAGTCATGGTAAAAAATGAGGACTCAGTCTTACCTAGGAACACAGAGGTAGTGAAAAACACTAAAGTGCAGTGCAATCTCAAGTTAGAAGAGCTACTCAAGGTTAGACCTGAATTATGGAAACATGTCCCCAAACAAGTACCAGCGATAGTGAAACCTCATTCCCAGGCAGGATCACATAGGAGAGTGCCAGAGATACCCTTGGATAAGATAGGAGATATGTGTGAAGGTGAAGAAGGGAACACCTATCTTCCCATTACCTACCAGGAGTACACCACCAAGGCAATTTTGGACTCAGGTGCAGGAGTTGCAATTGCTACAACTTCCCTATGGAAGCGATGGGGCAAGCCAGCACTCCGACCAACGAGAATGAAATTGCAGATGGCTGATGGTCATATTGAAAGGCCCTTAGGATTGCTAGAAGGAATAACTCTCACTACATGTGGGGTGGAGTTTGAGCATACTTTTGCTATATGTGACTTTAGCAAAAACCAAGCCTACGAGATGATTTTGGGAAGGCCATTTATGCGGCAATTGCAAGTAGTCCAGGATTGGGAACCAATTCCTTGTATTTGCAACATCTAGGTGTTACAACCAAAGTCAATCTTAAGGATTACTCTCATAGAGACGTACCGCCTATTCAATGGAATCCCATCCATAGAGCCAAAGATGAGACTGAGTCTGTGCATTCCATAGGATCTGGATCCTCGTGGATGCATGAAGACACCCACTTATGGATGTGTAAGGTAGCAGTAGAAGAAGAGAAGAGAGAGAAAGCTAGAGAGGTAGGTGCAAAAGAAAACCATAGATCAGTTCAAGACCCAGCCTATGCACCTGTAGTCTTTCCTGATGAGGAATTTGAACCCCATGGCTGGGCAGAAATCCTAGCAACAATGGATGTAGCCATCAATGAAGGGCAGTGGACACCTCATTGTGATGAGGATGGCTATGACATTTCAGTCTTTTCAATAGAGCGAATCATGGGAGATGCAGTTTTAGAAGAATGCGAACCTATCCTTGATGCATTTGAGGATGCGAGTGACTCCGATCTGGAGTCAATCATCATGGACCCACCTTTTGCATCAGATGAAGAATACTTCTATGAAGTAGAATTTCAACCCCAGAGGCACGGAGAGCTTACAAATGAGGTGAGGTTAGCCACACAAGTAGCTTCTAAAAGCGGAGGAAAGAAAAGAAAGAAGAAGGAAGTCACTCTGGAGGCAGAAGAATCCTTGTTTGAGGTCCCTGAAAACTTTAAAAAATATGAGATAGACGATAGGAGGGTCATGATAAGAATGCCTAAACGTGAGGCACAAGCAGGAGAAGCCTATGATAGCAAGGAAACTACCAAGAAAATAGTTGTCGCCATCGAGGAAGGAGAAGAAAGATGCACATACATAGGTCATGACCTGACAGAAGAGGAAGAACAAGAGCTGATAGCCTTGCTAAGAGAATACCGAGATGTATTTGCTTGGAGTTATAAGGACTTGAAAGGGGTAGACCCTGATATATGTTCACATACAATCCCCATGACCTCAGACGCCAGACCCTCGAAACAGAAGCCCTACACATACAACGATAACTATGCTGCTAAGATCAAAGAGGAGATAGATCGACTGGTGGAAGCCGGATTCATCTATGAAATTGAGCACACTGAGTGGGTATCCCCCATTGTAGTGGTGCCCAAGAAAAATGGAAAGCTGCGTGTGTGTATTAACCTTAAAAAAGTTAATGCCGCCACGATTAGAGACAGTTATCCGCTTCCTATCACTGAGCATCTATTAGAAAGGGTAGCAGGCAAGGAAGTGTACAACTTCCTAGATGGGTTTTCGGGCTGCAATCAAGTAGCCATTGCTCCAGAGGATCAACATAAGGCGGCTTTTGCCACGGAGTGGGGTATATTTGCCTTTCGTGTAATGCCATTTGGGCTTACCAATGCACCAGCTACCTTCCAAAGGCTGATGTGCCATGTATTTAAAGAGTTCTTGAGGAAGAATTTGGAAGTCTATGTTGATGATCTTTGCGCTCATTCCAACATAAGGCAAACCCATATTCCCGAACTCAGACAAATCTTTGACAAATGTAGAGAATATCAAGTCTGCCTGAACCGAGAAAAGTGCGTTTTTATGGTCAGGCAAGGCAAGATTCTAGGACACATAGTGTCAAAGAATGGCATATCCACTGATGAAGAGAAAGTGAGAGCCATAGCAGAGCTACCTAGGCCAAAGAACGTCAAAGAAGTACAGGCTTTCATGGGACATTGTGGTTACTACCGCCGGTTCATCCACATGTATGCTGTCATCGCAAAGCCCATGTACGGACTTCTAACTAACTTTGAGTGGACTGAGGAATGTGAGAATTCCTTCCAGGAGCTTAAACGAAGATTATGTTCAGCACCAATCTTGACCACTCCAGATTGGAGCAAGCCATTCCATGTTCATGTGGATGCCTCCAATTATGCTATTGGTTGTGTACTTGCACAACCTACGGGTGAAGGGAACATGGATCTCCCTATTGCCTATGCTAGTAGACAACTGAATGCTGCTGAACGGAACTATACAACCACCGAACAAGAAGGATTAAGCATGGTATATGCAGTTAAAAAGTTTAGACATTATTTGCTTGCAAATAAGTTCAAATTTTTTACTGATCACCAAGCTCTACTGTACCTGGTAAACAAGCCATGTAATACAGGCAGATTAGTAAGATGGTTTCTCTTACTAATGGAGTATGACTTTGAGGTAGTAGTGAGAAAAGGCAGAACTCACCTAAGAGCAGATCATCTCTCAAGGCTCACATCAGGAGAAGCCCCACAAGGAGTGTCAGATGACTTACCTGATGCTTACTTGTTTAACTTGGAAGTGGTACCGCAGTGGGCTAAGCCATTAGTGCCAGTGTTAACCTACGGGCCTAACCACTCAGTAATGGCCACACAGGATAGAGAGGTAGTAAAAGCCCAAAAGTATCACATCATGGCAGGAAGTATGTACAAGCACACGGATCAAGGGATCTTGGCTTGTTGTGTGGAAGAGGACGAGCATGCGAAGTGGTTGCAATTAGCACATGTAGGTGCATTAGAGCAACACTACTCAAAACAACGAACCCTGCAAACATTGAGGAGATTTGGAGTGTACTGGCCAACGATGGAAGCACAAGTCCATAGAATGTGCAAGGAATGCCCAATTTGTCGCACTAAGCCACCAGTGGAACATGCCACCCTTTATCGCGTGTCTCTAGTGCCAGATTGGAGCGAGCCACTAGTGGCGTTTCTGAGGACGAAAACATTCCCTCAAGATATGACCCTGACGAGACAAAGAAGTCTAGAACAAGAGGCCCTAGATTACTCACTCATTGGTGATAATCTATACAAGCGCGGAAAAGATGGCTACCTAAGACTATGTGTCCATGAAAGTGAATATCTAAAGATCTTGGAAACAGCTCACCAGGGTGTAGCAGGAGGACATTTTGGTCCAGATAGGGTGATCAAGGCAATATTATTTGCAGGATTTTGGTGGCCCACCCTTCACATGGATGCACATACCTATGTGAAGAGGTGTGAGATTTGTCAGCGAACCCAGTATCCTATACGCAAAGATGAGATGCCACTGAAGCCTATGATGGGCGGACGTGCATTCTCTAAGTGGGGAATAGACTTTGTAGGTCCTATCAATCCCCCAGCTAAGGGTTCCCATGCTGAGTATATCATCGTTGCCACAGACTATCTAACCAAGTGGGTAGAGGTAAAAGCCACAACGAAGAATGACGCTCAGACAACTGCTAAATTCTTGTTTGATAATGTATTCACAAGGTACGGGCTACCCATAGAGCTAGTTAGTGATAGAGGCACTCACTTCTTCAATGAAGTTATTGAAAATCTGCTCCAAGAATTCCTGGTAGTGCATAAGAAGTCTGCCCCCTATCACCCTCAAGCCAATGGGCAAGCCGAAAGCACCAATAAGATCCTATGCAATGTATTGACAAAATTAGTGAACAATAAATGCTCTGATTGGGACAAACAGCTACACCATGCTGTTTGGGCATACCGAGTCGCCTACAAAACGGTACTCCAAGCCACCCCCTTTCAGATGGTATTTGGCCAAAACGCCGTGCTACCGTTGGACTTCTTAATACCTACATTGAAAGTAGCACAAGAGCACGAATGGACGGGTCATGAACTCTCCTCTAGACTTTTTGACCTTGAACGTTTAGGAGAAACAAGACTGAGAGCAGCTGCAGGGATATATGCAGCTAAGAAGAGACAGAAGGCATACTTTGATGCCCATGTGAAGGATAAGGGCTTGAAAGCAGGAGATCTAGTTTTAGTCTACACATTGAAACAACACGCAAGGAAGCTAGAAAAGAGAGGCTACGGACCTATGATCATCAATAGGATCTCCACGAGTGGAGCAGTACAACTAGCCACTTTAGAGGGTGATGTTCTCCCAAACTATATTAGCGGATGTAGAGTCAAGTTGTATCAGGAACCCCTCACGGAGGAAATGCTAAGTCGACTCAATACTGCTAAGCAACGTAAAGAGGAGGAAAAACGAATTCGAGAAGAGGCACAAGCAGAGGCCTTAGAGCGCATCAGACGAATGAAGTTGAGGAGACAAGGGAGGGATCAGCCTATGACTGACACTCAAGAGTCTCTAGGCTATCACATGGCCATGTGTGAGGCTTCAGGTGAACGTACCCATAAGATAGTGGATCGACGACCTTTTGTGACCCTAGAAATAGGACAAAGAGACAGCACAACAAGCGTGAGAGCTTTAATTGATTCAGGAGCAGCCACAAGTGCAGTTCAACTTTCTTATTGCCAACAGCTGCAATTCGAGGTAAAACCCCTAGAAGCATATCTGATAGGATTAGGAGGTGTTGAAACCCCTTGCATGGGAGAGGTGGATCTTCCCCTCTACATACAAGAGGTCCTCATGCCAGCAAAAGTGCTAGTGTGTGGAGACGAGGATCTGACCGAACCTCTTGTCTTAGGCCAAGACTGGATCTATGATCACGCAGTCAACCTCAACCTAAGAAGTGGATTTCTTCAGGCTTGGGTAGGCCAAAGCTGTCTCACGATTGAATTAGAAACTCAAGCACTCAAACCAATAGAACAGGCACCAACTCCTGGTCCCTCCAGGAATCCACATGAAGATAACAATGTTGTTCTTGTCCAAACTTCTATGGTGCAAAGGATTGTCAATCTTACTGAAGGTACAGGAGCCAATAAGGAGTTCCTAACTGATCCAAAGAAGATTCTAAATGGGTAGACCGAACATCACTCGACACGAAGGAGGCCGTTGATCAAGAGGCAGGAGCGCCAACCCGTGCGACACGGAGCACCTCGTGGCGCGAAGCAGATCTGGATACGCAAGGATGGAAAACCCACCACTCTAATAGCAGACTCCCGAGGAGACAACAAACAAGCCACACCATCACGGACACAAGTGAAGGAGTACCCTAGGAAACCTCCTAGGCACACCACATCTATTTGGGTCCCTAAGCGGTCAAGGAAGGCTAGCCCCAATGCTAGACACATATGGGTGCCCAAGGCCTGTTTACGAGCCCAAATAGCTCCAACTCTAGTTACTGGCATAATTCAACACTCTCAAGTCTGCTCGACTAACAACGCAGGAACTCTACCTAAAAACCACTCTGACCCACACTCAGTCACATCGAGGAATGCTTGGAAATGGGTATCCAAAAGGTCCCAAATCCCTCACAACCTAGTTCATAAACCGTTGCCTGTCTTTAGCTCTAAGAGCTACGAATCCCCTATTAAAGTTTGGAGACCCAAACCATGTATCAAACCCCCTGACCCAATTTTTGTAAATCCATCCACTCTGACATAGGTGCATTCCGAGTCCACTGCATAACCAAAGTAGGCATCTAGGATGATACTGACCTCTAATCACCACTCACACCTATCACAAGCACTTCATCTCTGACCACTAACCTTCGGGATTGTCATGTTAGTATTGTGAAGGGAACACCATTACATCCTATTTCCTATGCAACACTAATGTGCCTTTCTTCTTCTAGCAGATAAGCACCCGATTCCCATGGCAGCAGTAGCAGGCACAAGCTCTCAGGCAGGCTCTGGTGCTCAAATCAATTGGGATGCCATGCCGGTGAGGCCCCACCAACAGCTCGGCCTGAAGAGTTCGTGAATGTGCGGAGAATTCCTATTCCAGATCCACCAAATGGCCTAATTGAAAGAGTAAAAGGGCACTCTCATTGGTTCAATGAAATGCCAGGAGACTTGGGAGACGCAGATCATATATGGGAGTCCAAGATGGAGTGTGGAGGAGTGTGGTGGACCTTCCAGTTCTTTTCAAGAGAATTCGAAACCTTACAGAATGCAGCTCCACTTCAAGATATCTGGCAAAAAGCAGGATTACAAACTTATTTTAGTGCAGCTCTGCCTAAACCCGATTTCCTCAGGTGCTACTACCTAATTGCCACACTGAAGCCGACAGGTGATAAAGATCATTCAGGCACATTCTGGGTGCCCTCCTTGTCAAATCTGGAGGAAATGAGGAAGTTTGAATTGAATGTTACTTTAATCAGGGAAGCACTTCAGATGTATGGCACGCATGTACGTTCTGACCGCGACCCCTTGATACCTGAGTCGATGAAAAGCAACATAATCAAGAAGCTAAAAGAAATGTGCGCCCTCACCCCCAACATCGCCATACCATTGCGGATGTGCCTCCAACACTTCGCATTCCCAGCTCAGGACCGTTTCACCCAACCTCACAAGAAAATATGGTATGGGTTATATCTAGCAGAGACTGGAAGCTTGCCCATTAAGATGCCTGTATGGATCTTGTTGGCAAAAACTTCAGTTCTAATACCATTGGTGCGGAAATACTTTCGCCCTGAAGGTGGGTTTCGCGACAAAGCTTGAACTCTGTCAGGCCTGCGGAAATTGTCGCGCCACCATAATAGAATGCTAAACTAGAGTGATTTAGAACACCTCTGTAATCAACAGTAGCTCAGCTTAATTGACGTCACCTTAACTGTGTTATCCTGCGACACAAGTTCCACCGGAACTTCACGAGACTATCACTGGACTGACACCGTAATCGTACCGAAACTTCACCGAAATGAACTTAGTTCTGCTCGTAATTGCTTCAGATGAGCTTATGTGAAGTAAGGAAGTAGTGTGTGAGCTTCCTTCACCGAATGAACTTCTTTTGAAAACTTCACAGTTCTAAAGTGCTATTTTCCGGTTAACTTTTGTACTGTGTGTACATCTCCATTTCATCGGAAACTGTGACCAGCTTAAAGTAGAGACGTCTAGCTACAAGATGAGCTATCTCTCATACAAAGCTTCGAACTCTGCTACGAGTTATACTTCGTTGTTCTACCGGAAAATCTTGTTTTTGAGAAACTGTAACTGGCCGGAAATTACTGAAATATGTTTACTGAGTAAACTGTTATTCACGGAAACATGCGTTTACAGAGAAGGTACTAAAGAACGTTTAGTAACGAGTCGTGACAGTTAACGATAAACGAAGCTTCCTACCGTAACACGAAATAGCTTCAGATTCTTCACAAGTAAAGATTACGCGCAGACATCCACATGAACATGTGTTTTCGATTAGAGAAGATGTGTACAAGTAAGCTTGGCCTCTTCTCGCTCAAGCTACAGAAACTCTCCTACAGTGAGTAGTTTCTTATTACCATCTCTCCTAGATGAAAAAACCCGACACTTCAGGCTTGTGTTATTCATCTGTACATACGCGATCTATGGCGTCTTCTGAGAACTTCTAAATCTCTCTTCACTCATACGCGCATCTCACACGCATCATCTCTCTCGCGTCTCTTCTTCCTCTCTCTCGGTTCTTCAAATCTTGCTGTATATATACTTTTCTTTGGCGCTCCTCTACGCTGTTACTCTTCAATTTACGCTATGCGCGCCTTACGCGCCCACTGCGGTTTAATTGCTCTGTTATGCGCACACCGCGCCCTGACATCGTATATTGTACAATTGTGATTCTGATTTGACAGACTGATTCCACGCGCTGATTTCGTTTCTTTTCTTTTTCTTTTATGTCTGTTTGTCAAATTCGTGAGTGTTTCCTCAACAGCTCCCCCTCAATCACTAATTTGACATCTTCTCGTTTTTCATATATCTTCCTTTCTTTTATTCCTGCCACCTCTTTGAATCTGTTTGTCTTTGTTCCATCCAAGCTCTTTGTCAGAATATCTGCAATCTGATCTTTCGTAGGAGTGTAGACTATTTCTATCTCTTTCTCCATTACTTTTTCCCTTAGGAAATGATACTTAATCTCTATGTGTTTTGTTCTTGCGTGAAACACAGGATTCGCTGCAAGATACAGCGAGCTCATATTATCCCCATGTATGATCGGTATACTTTGATCTATACCCATGCTTTTAAGTAAAGTCTGCATCCATATTACTTCTTTCACTGCTTCTACCAGTCCTTTGTATTCTGCTTCTGTTGACGATAAAGCTACTGTGTGTTGCTTCTTCGAACACCAGCTTACCAGCTTATCTCCTAGGTATATCATATACCCGTGCGTTGATCTTCGGTCATCTTGACTTCCTGCCCAATCTGAGTCACTATATGCTCTGAGCTTTATATCTGACGTAAAAGGATAATATAATCCTTCCTTTATAGTTCTTTTGATATATCTGAGAACTCTTTGTCCTCCAACCCAGTGTTGCTCTGTCGGACAATGCATAAACTGTGAGAGAACTCCCACCGGAAAACTAAGATCCGGTCTTGTTAGCGTAGCATATATTAAGCTTCCTACTAACGATTGATACTTCTTCATATCTTTAAACTCTGTTCCATCATATTTACTAAGTTTATGGTTTACTTCAAGCGGTGTTGAAGCTTCTCTGCAATTTTCCATATTGAACTTCTTCAGTAAGTTCAGGAGATACCTTTCTTGTGTGACATATACACCATGATCTATATATGTGATTTCCATACCTAGAAAGTATGATAACTTTCCCAGGTCACTGATCTTGAATTCCTTTTCTAGCAGTTTCTTTACCTCTGTGATTCCTGCATCTGAGGTACCTGTAATTATTATGTCATCTACATAGATACAGATGTAAATCATTCCTTCTTCTGTCCTTTTGATGAGTAGACTTGCATCTGCCTTCGAACTTTGGTATCCAAGTTCATTGAGATATTTCACAAGTCTGTAGTTCCAAGCTCTTGGGGCTTGCTTTAGTCCATAAAGTGCTTTTCTTAACCTGCAAACAAAATTTGGGTACCTGGAGCTTATAAACCCTTCCGGTTGTTCCATATAGACTTCATCTGATATATATCCATTCAGGAATGCATTCTTTATATCTAGCTGACTTAGCTTCCATCCTTTTGATGCTGTTATAGCAATCACTGTTCTTATGGTTGACATCTTTGCCACCGGACTGAACGTCTCGTCATAGTCTATGCCATGTGTCTGAGCATAGCCCTTGATAACCAGTCTCGCTTTATGTCTGGCTATCCTTCCATCTGCAAGTTTCTTTATTTTGAACACCCATTTATTTCCGATTACTTTCTTACCGTTCGGTTTAGGAACAAGCTCCCATGTCTTTGTTCTCTTCCAGTGCGGTGAGTTCTTCTTTCATTGCTTCTTGCCATTGCTTTTTGCCTTTGGCTTCGTCATAGCTCTGAGGCTCATCCTCTTCTTTAACCATATATGCATAATCTTGTTGAGTTATATACGATGTATCATACGAGTATCTTTCCGGTTGTCTTCTTACTCTGTTTGACCTTCTTAGTTCATATTCTTCATGTGTGTCTGAGTACCTGTCTTCATCTTCGTTCCTTATACTTGTTCTGGTCCTGGACGTACTTGCCTCGTCTTCTTTTACCTGTATGATTGTTTTACCTTTCTCTTTTCTTTTTATCTCTTCTTCAAATTCTTCAACTGTATGACTCTGATATGCATACCAGCTTTTCTGTTCATCAAATGTTACATCCCTGGAAACAGTAAAATGTTTGGTTAGAGGGCTCCATAATCTGTAACCCATCTGCTTTTCATCATATCCAACGAATACATATTTCTCTGCTTTCGGTTCAAGCTTATGTCTGAGTTGAGACGGTACATAAGCATACGCTACTGATCCAAACACTTTGCAGTGATCAAGTGTTGGCTTCTTTCCCCACCAAGCTTCATAAGGGGTCATTCCTTCTAAGGCTGTACATGGTAATCTGTTTACCAAGTATGTTGCTGTGTTCACGGCTTCAGCCCAAAGATAATCTGGGCAATTTTTTTCTTTTAGCATAGCTCGTGCAAACTCGACTAGAGTTCGGTTTCTCCTTTCTGCTACACCATTTCTGTTGTGGTGTATACCTGTAGGTTATTTCTCTCTTAATACCTGCATTCCAAAGATAGTCATTGAATTCTCGGGAGAAGTATTCTCCCCCTCCATCAGACCTCAGTCTTTTAAGTTTTCGTCCGGTAAGCCTTTCAGCATATGCATGAAAATGCCTGAAAGCTCCGAATACTTCTGATTTCTCTTTCAGAATGTAAAGAGTTATCCACCTTGTGGCATCATCAATGAATAAAACATAGTACCTTGATCCGCTGATTGATCCTTCTTTCGTTGGTCCCCATACATCTGTATGTATGAGTTCCAGCACACTGTCATGTTTGAATCCTTTCTTCTGGAAAGGTAACCTGTGGGCTTTTCCCATTTGACAGGCTTCGCATTTGTGAATCATATGTTGGTTCTGTATGTTCGGTAATCCTAGTACAGACTGATTCGCTATCATAGCTTTGATTCCTTTTTCGTGAAAATGACCTAATCTCTTGTGCCAGAGATCAAGTTCTGTAATTACCTTTTCATCATGTGTGAGCAGTGCTTGGCCAATGTTCCCTTGTACTCTTAACGTAAAGAGTCTTCCTTCTTTCTTACCAGAGACGATATGATAATATCCGTTCTTGGGATCTTCTACAAATACGCCTTTGTTTGTAAATCTGACCTGAAAGCCTTTTTCGACTATCTGTCCCACACTGATCAGATTTTTCGGTATTGTTGGAACATACAACACATTGGTTAGCAAATCTACTCCACTTTTGCATTTCACTTTTCCGATTGATTGTACTTTGTGTCTTGTATTGTCACCTGTTTGAACAGTGTGACTCGCACTTCCTTTTTCCAATTCTGACATCAGTTCTATGTTTCCTGACAAGTGATTAGAACATCCAGAGTCAATGTAAAATACCTTTAGATCTTCGTTATCAGATGTGCTGATTGAGTTCATCATCAACGATGTATGACTTTCATTCTGTGTGTCATTTGCGTAGTTGTTGTAGGTGGTGTTGTAGGATTGGCTTTGTCCCCAACTTCTCACTCCACCTCTACCATAGCCTCCTCTTTGGTTTTGTCTTCCTCTTTGAGCATTACTCTGATTTCTTCCGCTACTGCCTCTGCTATTGTTGTTTTGATTTTGATTTGATCCTTGTTGATTGTGCCAACAGTCATGCGCCAGATGGTTACTTAGTCCACAAATCCAGCAAGCTTTCTTGGTGGTATTCTGGCAGCTTCTTCCTCTTGCTCTTCCTCTGCCAGTGCCTTTACCTCTTGCGTAATAGGCCTAAGAGCTCGACTCTTCTTCATCTTTTGACTTGCCTTTGTCTTTCTTCTTGTTCTTCATGTACATTGTAGAGCTATGTCCTTTGTCTGCGTCTCCTTTCAGGTCTTGCTCATATGTGAGCACCAAACCAAGCAGCTGATTTAAATCTGGTACAAAATGATTTAAGGAGAGTTCAGTTGATAGTACGAAAGGTTTCCACCTTTCATCTCCTCTCAAACCTGTGAGCACTTGCGCTATCAATCTATGATCTTCAACTTCTTCATTTATGGATCCTAGACTATCTGCTAGATCCTTCATTTTAGTGACGTAGTCACTGATGCCTTGACTCGACTTCTTTTTGAATGTCGTAAATTCGGACCATAAGCTAGCCTTCCTGGCTTTTGTAGTATTTTGGAAATGATCTTCCAATGGACTCCATATGTCCTCTACTTTCTCCAAACCTCTAATGTGCGGTAGCAAATGATCTGAAACAGTGTTGTAGATGTAGGCTCTTGCCGTTGCATCTTTCTTTTGCCACAGCTTCAAAGCTTCTATCTCTTCCTTTTCTGGTTGGCTATCATCTTTGAAAGTCGGCTTCTTTTCTTCTCCGGTCACGTACACCATTAACTCCTTACTCATAAGTAAGGCTTCCATGCGCATTACCCATGCGGGATAATTATCTCTGTCCAGTTTATCAATTTGGACGTGGTCTACCATGATAGGGAATACTCTAGGCTCTTATACCAATTCTTGGAAAACTAACCTGCTCTGATACCAATTGTTGGCGAAAACTTCAGTTCTAATACCACTGGTGCGGAAATACTTTCGCCCTGAAGGTGGGTTTCGCGACAAAGCTTGAACTCTTTCAGGCCTGCGGAAATTGTCGCGCCACCATAATAGAATGCTAAACTAGTGATTTAGAACACCTCTGTAATCAACAGTAGCTCAGCCTAATTGACGTCACCTTAACTGTGTTATCCTGCGACACAAGTTCCACCGGAACTTCACCAGACTGTCACTGGACTGACACCGTAATCGTACCGGAACTTCACCGAAATGAACTTAGTTCTGCTCGTAATTGCTTCAGATGAGCTTATGTGAAGTAAGGAAGTAGTGTGTGAGCTTCCTTCACCGAATGAACTTCTTTTGAAAACTTCACAGTTCTAAAGTGCTATTTTCCGGTTAACTTTTGTACTGTGTGTACATCTCCATTTCACCGGAAACTGTGACCAGCTTAAAGTAGAGACGTCTAGCTACAAGATGAGCTATCTCTCATACAAAGCTTCGAACTCTGCTACGAGTTATACTTCGTTGTTCTACCGGAAAATCTTGTTTCTGAGAAACTGTAACTGACCGGAAATTACTGAAATATGTTTACTGAGTAAAGTGTTATTCACGGAAACATGCGTTTACAGAGAAGGTACTGAAGCACGTTTAGTAACGAGTCGTGACAGTTAACGATAAACGAAGCTTCCTACCGTAACACGAAATAGCTTCAGATTCTTCACAAGTAAAGATTACGCGCAGACATCCACATGAACATGTGTTTTCGATTAGAGAAGATGTGTACAAGTAAGCTTGGCCTCTTCTCGCTCAAGCTACAGAAACTCTCCTACAGTGAGTAGTTTCTTATTACCATCTCTCCTAGATGAAAAAACCCGACACTTCAGGCTTGTGTTATTCATCTGTACATACGCGATCTGTGGCGTCTTCTGAGAACTTCTAAATCTCTCTTCACTCATACGCGCATCTCACACGCATCATCTCTCTCGCGTCTCTTCTTCCTCTCTCTCGGTTCTTCAAATCTTGCTGTATATATATACTTTTCTTTGGCGCTCCTCTGCGCTGTTACTCTTCAATTTACGTTATGCGCGCCTTACGCGCCCGCCGCGGTTTAATTGCTCTGTTATGCGCACACCGCGCCCTGACATCGTATATTGTACAATTGTGATTCTGATTTGACGGACTGATTTCGCGCGCTGATTTCGTTTCTTTTCTTTTTCTTTTATGTCTGTTTGTCAAATTCGTGAGTGTTTCCTCAACAGATCTTGGACCAAGTGTATGAAGCAGGCAAGCGGGGTGTGAGGAAGCCTACTTTACATGGCTGTTGTGCGCTTACAAGAATTATCTATCGATGTCTTGCATATGATGTGCCGGTTGCCAGAGCCCTAAAATATGCACAATTGGAGTTGTTCAAAGGACAGAAGTGAGGGAGCCAGCCGGCAAAGCGAATGCGTGGATCGCTCTCACAGGTAATGATCCCTCACGAAGCCACGACCAAAGCTTCCCCCAGACAAGAAACTCAGGTCACACCTTTTACGATCCATCTTCAAGGAGTTCAAGCTGGGGATGTGGTACAACCCGCTCCATCCGCCCCTCCACTACCTACCGATGCAGAGTTTGCATCTATGGCCACCTTCACAGAGGATCCAAACTTTGATTTTGAAAGATTCTTGCAGACAGTCCACCTATCAGAAAGTGAAGGTTCCCCTGACAATGTTGATTCGGGAGCATCAGTCCAAAGAGAACAACCACGGGGCGGGACAAGCAGAGTACATGGGGAAGAGGTGGCACAACATCCTCATGACCCAAACACACAAGTTCAGGAAGGTGCACAAAGAAATGAACCAGAAGATAGTGAAGAGGAAGCCCCTGCCTATACCGCACAACTCAAAAGACTATACCGGACAATCAAGCAGGTGCAGAGGAGACACAAGATGTCAGAAGAAGCGAATCGAGCCCTAGTAAACCACATGTTGCAATCGGAGAACATCGACCCACATTTTGTAGAATCGTTGAACCTTTTGGCGGACACCTGTGGCATCGGGGAAGCCATGAGAACATTGGTCTATCAGGCGAACCCTACTTATGATCAAAGAAGGATAGATACAAGGCCACGACGGGGAAAGATGATTCAAATGGAGGTATCTACCGTATTGCCTACTTCAATGACAGAAGATGTTCAGATGGTTAGCCCTAGTCCCAGTG
Organism: Ceratopteris richardii; assembly: GCA_020310875.1. Classification (NCBI taxonomy): domain Eukaryota; kingdom Viridiplantae; phylum Streptophyta; class Polypodiopsida; order Polypodiales; family Pteridaceae; genus Ceratopteris; species Ceratopteris richardii. The sequence goes on along the minus strand of CM035435.1, from coordinate 27,872,421 downwards.
ACGAACCAGATGTAAATACACGTTCACCACCTCCGCCATCACCTCCCAGCCAGCCTTCAGAACCCTTTTCCACGAGTCTTTCCGAACAACCGATATCCACCCATGGTGAAACCAATGTACACACCTCCTTTTCTACCGCCTTCCCTTTACCCACTGCCATCACTTCTGCCCAAATTTTTGAACCCCACACAGGTCATCCTGCCACCGATCAAACCATAATAGGTCACCCCTCTTATCTCCCCGCCCTGGGACAACCACTTGCCACTAGCCAAACCTTATCCCAACCTTTTCCATTCACCCACACAGATCCTTCCTCCCAACCCCTACCCACTGTACCCCTGTTAACCCCCTCAGAATCAACCCAAATCACACAACCATCATTCTGGACAAACCTTGTAAATATACTCCAACAAGTTGAGAATTATAATAAAAAGTCCCTTCCCCAACCCCACTCCCCCACATTCACTGCCACCACTAACACACCACCTACCGTTCCCGTATTCACAATTCACACTTCACACACTATCACATCCGATCCCATGGATATTTCACCATCCACAAGAGCACCCACCGCCACGTCTGTTCCACCATCATCACATCTTACTTCACTCATAGGCACATCATCCACTTTTCCCTTCCCCATTTCTCGACCCTTTGCATGTTCCACCTCTACCCATGCATCCACATCATTTAGTAATGCACTAGACACCATGGTTGAAGCGGCCACTCAGCTTAAGCAAGAGTATAAGCTATTAGAAGAAAATACTACAGAGCTGTGCAATCTCTCGGCTCAACTCCAGGCACGAGTCGATGCCTTGGAACTAGATAATACAGCACTACATCACCAGGTGACTGACCTCCAACAATCGAAGACAGAACTCGAAGCTAAGTATGCAGAGACAGGCAAAGCTATGGAGGAACAACTCAGAGAATAGATGGGCCGCAATGCGAGACTTCAACGCAACATGGCTCTACTACGTCGCCATCTAGCAGCGGCTCAAGAAGAGAACAGAAGGCTACAACAACAAAACCAGGAGAACCTAGAAGCGGCCATGGAAAACACCCCGAGAGCACCTATAGACCCTGCAAAATTCCAGGCTGTCCCCTCAGAGCATATTCAACAGGTTTTAGAAGGTTATGTGACGCTCTTGGAGGCCCATGATCAGTTGACAGACCAGATAAAGGAACTACAAGAATCCAAAGTACCGACAACACACCCACCCACACCTAAAGAGACGGTCGAGGCCGCTACTTCGCCAGAACCTGAACCTTCAACCAACAGTGAGGTACTTGAGCTACGACAACAGGTTGCAGAACTAAAAATTAAGTTGTTACAGTATGAACGACCTCCCTCTCCACCTGATCAAACCATAGAAGAAGAAACAGTAGTCATTCCAGTGGAGGAGACATTTGAAGACAATTATGAGCCTCAACCCCTTCCAGGAGGCAGAATTACGGAGGAAGGCCAAGACACATATGAGGAACCCCCATCGGCATGGATGAAGCAGGTAGAGGAGATGGGCCACACTCACGAAGAGCGCGTAACAACTCAGATGCTGGCCATGAAAACCATTGAGGAGTCTATACTCAAGTCTGAATATTTCAGGCACCTTGCTCCTAGACGACTCATCACGAGCTCAGAATTACAATATAAACCATATTTTGTATTGTTGGCCGACTACAACGCAGAGATCAAAAGAGTCACCAACAAGTGCCCTACTTTCGCCACCCAGTTCGAACTAGAAGATATACCAGAGGCAGCCAGAAAAGGGGCAATATTCCAACCTACTTGGAGGCAAAGATTACTTGAAACATACCCGGAAATGCTTAGAACATGGGATCACGCTCCCATGCATTTGAAGTATAATCCTTGTTATGGGCCAGTACAAAGAAGAAGATCATGGAAAGCCTTCGCCATCAAGGTTCAGAACAATGTAAACTGTAAAGAATGGCTCAATTACCCCGCCAGTGCACCCCCAACCGGCACCCCCACAGTATCTTACATGATAGCAACCATCAGACATTGGATGCCACGCCTCCACCCCATGCCAGATGTAGCTGCCCAGATGATGCTCAAGATATTCGATATGATGCAGGTGGTGCTCAAAACTTTCCGCAATGTATGCCATATTCAGCCTCCGATTCCCGGGTTTGTTAATGGTAATTATGACCTGCTATATGATATGAGCACCACCCCGAGCATACGTGTTGCTTATGCATGGCACGCACGCATCAGATATCTCCCTGCCTGCTATAAGCAAACTTTCGATGATATGTTCACCACAGGGTTCTGGGAAGCACACTCAGAGGTGTTCGCGCCAAGGCCCACCCATTTGTCACACCTCTTTGCATGCGAACAAACGATGCACTCAGAACTCTACACAACGCCACAACCGGACATACCGGGTGCAGTCAATTGGGATGCCCTCCAGAGAGAATTGGTCCGGGGACTACGCATCAAGGAACAAGAAGTGGCAACCGACCCCCTGCAGAAGTACATTGATCAAACAGTGGAGCAGAGGTCTGTCAGAGGTGACAAACGCTAGGGGGGGGAGAGTGTTGTGTTGGAAGTATACGAGAAGAGGCAAGTACGAGCATACAAGCAGATCTAGCACTGAGGCAACCCTTTATTTTTTTCAAAACCCTTACACCATTTAAAAGTGATTCTCATCACTAAAAACCCTTGTAAATACCATTTTCACCTTTTTGTAGCTCCATTTTGTACAAGTCGAGGAGTCCTCAAGCTTGAGGAGCCTTAGAAGTAGTTGCCTACCGATTTTCGTATTTTTTAGACCTCGTTTGAGCCCTCAAATAAGTCCTGGAACCTAATTTTTAACTAGGCCGGACACTAGGTCTGGACAGGGCCAAAGCTAGTCAAAAACTATAAATAGAGCTAGAGAGCTCATTTTTGAGCTAGCTTCTTGTAGTTTTGAGCTTGTATGAGAACTTTGTTGCGATAGAAGTGATTCCATTGTCTTACTCTCTTTGTTCTTGCCGTGTGTGCGCGTGTGTGTGTCTGTGTGTGCATGTTAGTGTGCTTCTCATTCACACATTTGTGCCTTCACTTGCTCGAGGTCTTCATACCATCCTCATGTCTTCCCGGATTGACATTAAAGGAGGTGCTACTCATCACTGAGCTACAGGTTCCTTATCACACTGCATTTCCATATTGATGATTTTGTTTCATTCTGATCTTCAATCTCTGATTCTTCACTTAATTCCTGATTTTGATGGATTTTAATCCATTCTTGAGGGGACATGTCACAATATTGATCATTTCTTAGATTCACTCTGGTTATCCTTCCTTTGCTTTGAAGATATAGGCAATCATTACCCCAATCTTGCACAATTTGCATTTGTCTCATAAATGGTCTTCTTAGGATGATTTCATATGAAGTGGATTGTGGAAATTCAACTATGGCAAAAGTATGCTCTATTTCTATTCCACATATTTCCACAATCACCTTTTCCCATATTCCTAGGGGTTTTTCTATGTGTCCATCTGCAACTTGTAATCTCATTTTAGTGGGTACTAATTCATTTTTTCCCCATCTTTCCCAAGTTTGTTTAGTCATGATAGCCACACCTGATCCACTATCCAATATAGCTTTGGCATGATTTTTACCAAATTGTATTCTCAGAGTTGAGTTCCCTTCTTCTCCTTCACAATATCCTCCTATTTTATCAATAGGAATGTACAACAACTCCTCCAATTCTTGTTGCTGTGGATCAAGATTCTCTGGTATTGCTTCCCACTTTTTCATTTTGTGTTGCAAGTGAGGATTTTTTTTACCAATTCTTCCATTGTGGTGTGGAATAAAATTGTAAATTGCTTGTCTATATTGATTTGGAAGGTTATTTGTGCATTATCTTCCAGATCAATAGTTTTCCTTGTTTCTGTTGCATTTGCTTCCTCAGCTGTTGTTGGACAATTGTCTGGTTCCCTCATTTTAAGTTGTGTTTTTGTATGATTTGTTTGCATCTTTGCATTCTTTCATGCTCTAAATCTGGCATAGGATAAGCCATTACATGGTCTGTAGGATTTGGTCCCTCTTGAATTCTTCCCTTGTATGCTCTTATCAAAGTTTCCAAACTTTGTGAATTTTTTGCCTCTTGCTAAGTTGGTTTATTCTGAGGTTGACTATTGTTTGATTGTTCTATAATCTCTTCTTCCAAATTTTTTCCCATTCTCATTTTTCTCTCCCATCTCCCTTTTTGTCTATTTTTCTTTTCCTTTGGAAATGAATTCTTCTTTTGTTCCTTAGTTGTTTCCTGTTGTTTAGCTTGTGCTCTTGGTATAGCATTGACATTTACTTGATCATGGTCACTCAATTCTTCTTGCTCCATTACGTTGACTGTTTTTAATGGTATGTTATTATATGTGTTTTGTTGTTTTTGAGGGTTTCTTGGACAATCCTTTATTAAATGTTCCCTGCCACAATCCTTGCAATAAGCTCCTTCTACTCTTAGTGTAGGAGGTTGTGGGCAGTCTCTAATGAAATGTTCTTCCCCACAACTATAACAAGTTATCTTTTGAATCCCTTTGTATTGAGGTTTCTGGTTGGACATGTAATTATTGATTATGTACATGAATGTGGATATATCCATTTCAATTCTCCCATTTCCCAAATCTAAGGATTGCAGTTTTGGTTCTCTGAGCTCATATCCTTCCCACTCTTCCTCATATCCTTCATTCCAATGATAATCTTCTCTGTATGATTCTCTTAGTCTTGAGCTTTCTTCTTCTATTGGTGTGTATTTGACTGGTACCATATTTGTTGGTAATGGTGGTTGTTGCCCAAGCACAGGTCTTGGTTGCTCAACAAATCCAGATTCTCTTTGTGAATTATGTTGATTTGCATATTCTCTTTCCTTAATGGGTTGTTTATTGTAGAAGCATTCTTCTCTGGTATGGTTTGTCCATTTTCTTTCTAGTGTACAATATTTGAGTGTTTTTCTATCTTGCAAATGTTATGATTTTTGATATGGACATTGTTGTACCAAATGATTTTCTCCACAATTATAGCATTTTTTATTAGTTGCTATCTTGGTGTTTATCAAATTTGTTTTGGTACACACTTCTAGGGCTTTAGCAATGGCTTGTGCCAATTCTTCTGTTGGTGGGATTTTATCTTCATTTGTTCTAGTTTGATCAAATGCTAACAAATCTTGTCCTCTAGTATCCTCCAAATCTATTGCCTCTTTCACACATGCTCCTAGATCAAGACATCTCCTATAATACACCAGGGTTCTTAATTGGGCACTTCTCAGTCCTTTTATGAATAGAGATACTTGTCTTGCCATGGATGGTACCTCCTCTCTGCAGCATCTGTCAATATATTGCTTGAATCTCCTTGCTGCTTCTTCAACATTTTCATCTTTTTGCTCTTTAAAGCTATGTATCAAGGTAGCTGTACTATGTTTTATTCTAGTTTTTGAGAATTCCCCTATGAAAGCTTCAAGGAAGGATTCAATATATGGATACATCTCCTTTCTCAAGGGAATGAAACAAGATAGTGCAGGTCCAGTTAGGGTTAGACCAAATGCTTCAAATTGTACTTTGTAATCCTCTACTTCTTCTGCCCTAATTAATTTTCTAAATTATGTAGCATGAGCATGAGGATCAGAATATCCTTCATATTGGTTCTTCATGCACTTAGCTACTTGATAAGGCCTTAGCATTCTTCCCTGATTTTGCCATTGATGTCTCCTTCTAACTAGAAAGTCATTAGTCCTTCCATATTCCTTTCAAAAGGATTGAGGGAAGTATGTATTCTCCTACCTTGTTCTTGTTCAATATTATTCTGAGTTTCATTTTGTCTTGGCAAGTCTAGTTGCCCTAGGTTTTGTTCCCAAGGACTCTTGTCTGCACACTGCCCTAAATCATTCGAGTTTTCTGGATCCTGTGAGAAGATGTATACACAACCCTGTCTATCCTCATCTCTACCATCCTTAAATTGTGCTACTAGTGTTATATTTAGGGGAACTTCTAAGTTTTTCATCCTAATGAGAAACTTATGCATCCCATCCTGATACACATAGGTTGCAAACCTATTTGTGTACATATATTTGAGAATATTTCTATAATCACTAGTTTCAGAAGGTTCATTGGTTTCATTTAGATTTTCCATGTTATTTTCCTGCCCTAAATCTTTTCCTTGTATTTCTCCTATTACTGGCTCTATCTCCTTTCTTTTTAGATTTTGTTTAGAAGGTGTGATCAATTTATTACCAGATCTCAAAATCATCCAAGTTACACACAATCCTATGAAGAGAATCATGTTTTCCACGATTCTATGGTGAGAATCGTGATTTTCACGATTCTGTGGAGAGAATCGTGTTTTTCACGATTCTGTGGTGAGAATCGTGATTTTCACGATTCTTGTTGATATATTTAGGTAGTGATGTGTGTGAACATACTAGGACCGCCGGGGCACTGTTTTCCTCTTTAGGAGGTTTTCTTCCCTCGGCTTGTATATAGCCCTATTTCCCTAATGGGCCACTTATCTTTGTACATTCTCTAGTAATACATTCAGTATTGTGTGTTTGTGCTCCAAGCTTCTTCTCATTCCTTGTGCTATTTGCGTGCTTCCGTAGACATCTAACTCCAACAATTGGTATTAGAGCAGGTCGTCGCTTCATCTAGGGTGCCATCGACACTCCTCCGTTTGCAATCTCAGAATCGCTCAAATTTTGGTGAGCATACTCAATGTGTTTCCGAGATCAAAACTGCTTCGCTTTGTGGTGCCAAAATCGCGATCTGAGCTTGTTTCGGCCTCCGAACGCACTATCGCAGCGCTTGTGCAGGCTATTTCATCTTTTTGTGCCTCAGGTATATACCTGTTTCTATTCGCCAGTATAAGCGTCTCGAAGTCTGCTACAAGTCTAGCAGAACTTGTCTAGGCAGTTGTGTTCAACTTCTTGAGATACAGTCAATTTTCTGCATCAAGGTATTTTAGTCACTGGCCATGGTTGAAAGCAGTGATGTATTCCGTATGTTGGCTGTTGAGGATAAGTTGGATGGTACCAACTACCCATTATGGGCTTATATGATGCGACATATATTGGTTGCAAAAGGATTGTGGAACATAGTGCAGGGTATTGAAAGACGTCCTCTTACACCTGTAACAACAGGTACTACAAATACAAGTGCTGGAGTGGATGAAGATGGTGTCGAAGATGATATTCCGTAGATTCCTATTCGTGTTGCTATTTCTGTTGCACCTACTACAGAGCAGATTCGTTGGGATGGTAGAGATGCCCAGGCACATGCATTGATAGCTTTGTCTCTCAAACGTGTCATTATTCCTCATATTCACTCTTGTAGAACAGCTAAGGATGCTTGGGATACACTTACCACATTGTACCAAGCTAGGAATGAGGCTCGTGTTGCTTACCTTCGAAAAACAGTTGGAGAGTGAGCACATGAATGAAGGTGACTCTATGGACAATTTCCTAACAAAGATAAAAGACTTGAAGGAACAATTGATTTCTGCTGATGAGGTTATACCAGATAGCTCACTTGTGTAGACCGTTCTGAATGGTCTTCTTGATTCATATTAGAGTTTTGCTTCTACTCTTTGTTTGATGATGAAAGGCAATCCAAATGCTTTATCATTTGAGGAGTTAGTCTCTGTTCTGTTGTAGGAAGATCAGTCTAGGGAGAACAGGTCCATTATGTGAGTTGTAGATCAAGCTTTTCTACCTAGTCAAAAGGGCAAAGGAAAATGGAGCTCTTCAACTAGTAAGCAGAAATCTGCTAATTCTGCATATTTGAAGAAGGAAGACAAAGATGAGAAGAAATCAAAAAAGCAGAAATTGTTTTGTAAGTACTATAAAGGGAATGATCATATCATAAAGAACTGTCCAAAACTGGCTGCTAAAGAGGCAAAGAAGAAAGAGGCCAGAATGGTTGTTGTAGAGGCCTCTACACCAAAAACAAAGTCTGCAAATCTTGTGCAGGAAGAAGAATGGGCGTTTACTACTGTGTGCAGTTTTGACCCATCTTCTCATGCGCAGTGCATGTCTGCAGTAGACTTAGATGTTTGGTATTTTGACAGCGGGGCAACCAAACATATTACCTTGCAGCACAGTTTCTTCTCTTCACTCGAGCCTGCCCCTATAGGGAATACTGTTACATGTGCCAACAACTCCTCTTATCCTCTTATGGGAGTTGGTAAGATCATTTTGACTACTGTTGATGGTATTCTTTCACTTTGTCAGATGCTTTATTTGTGCCAGGGATCAAGAAGAATCTGTTATCAGTTTCTGCATTAGCCAAGATTGGCTTGGTTGTGAAATTTGTTGATGACCGATGTACAGTTCATGATCTGTCAAATGGCGATGTGATTATTGCTTCTGGAATTTTATGTCGTGGGTTGTATAAGCTCATAGACTATGAAAGATCTATAAATGATTTGGCATGTGCAATAAATGATTCTCAAGCTATGTCAGATGCAAAGCTTTGGCATGCATGCTTTGGTCATCTGAATTTTGCTAGTTTGCTATGCTTGCAGAAATCTGAAATGGTGTCCTCGTTGCCCAAACTTGAGGCACCTGGAAAACATGTTTGTGAAGGCTATATTTTGGGCAAAATGCAGTGCTTCTCCTTTCCAAAAGATGGTTCAGTTTGGGCTACACAGAAATTGCAGCTTGTACATAGTGATGTCTGTGGTCCTATGTAGACACCCTCTTTTGGAAATTACCTTCACTTCGTGACTTTCATTGATGATTTTCCCAGGCATGCATGGGTATATCCACTCAAAGCAAAGTCCAAAGTGTTCATGTGCTTTAAACAGTTTTTGGTTTTGGCTGAAAATCTGTTAGCATGTAAAATGGGCATCGTCCGTTCTGATCGAGGGGGGGAATATATGTCTTCTGATTTTAATGCATTTTTGGCTGAACGTGGGATAAAACACCAGTGTACAGTGCCATATACACCTCAACAAAATGGAGTTGCTGAACGGAAGAACAGGTTTCTCATGGAGATGGCGAAGTGTATGGTCAAGAGTCAGGCTTTGCCTCATAGTTTCTGGCTTGAGGTTGTCATGTGTGCAGCATATGTACTGAACAGGTGTCCCACTAAAGCACTATAGTCTATCACTCCATATGAGGCTTGGCATGATCGCAATCCATCTGTTGCTCATCTGCATGTTTTTGGTTGTTTGGCATATGCATTAGTGCCCGAACATCGCAAGAAATTGGATGATAAAGTAGTAAAATGTATTTTTGTTGGGTACAGTTCTGAAAGTAAAGGCTATCGTCTGTATCATCCATAGACTAAATGCATTCTGGTTAGCCGTGATGTTGTTTTTGTGGAAGATGCTATTCAACCATTGCTTTCATGTATTAAGGAGACATTTGTTAGCTCCAAACACATGTATGATACTTTGATGCCTCTTTTTACAGGTGGATAGTCTAGTGCTGGTCCTAATGAGGCAACTTCTCAGCCTTTGTAGGTTTCATATGATGATGCAGATCATTCCACTTCTAATGCAAATTTAGATGATGTAGTTGTTGATGAGAGAGCTGATATTGAGTAGGCAAAAACTATGCCAAAATGGTTGGTGCAGACTTTGCGTGACAGCAAATTAGATGCACCTTTGTCATATCGTACTCGTTCAGGCTCTCATAGTGCCTCCTTTGCATCAGATTGCTATGCTATGGCTGCATCTAGTCTCTGTGATGAGAATGAGCCTGTTTCTTTTGATGAAGCACAAAATTCAAAAAATTGGATGGCTGCTATGCAATCTGAATATGATGCTATAATGAAGAATGGTACATGGTCTTTATGTGACTTGCCTCCTGGCAAGAAGGCCATTGGCACTAAGTGGGTATACAAGCTGAAGCGTAAACCTCATGGTACAGTTGATAGGTATAAGCCTAGGCTTGTTGCAAATGGTTATGCGCAGGAAAGAGGCATTGATTTTGATGAGACCTTTGCACCTACATGCCGTATGACTACTGTTCAGAGCATTTGTGCACTTGCAGCCCATCACGCTTGGAATGTACATCAGTTGGACATTAAAAGAGCATTTCTGAATGGCGACTTGCATGAAGAAGTGTATGTTTTTCAGCCCCGTGGCTTTGTGCGGAAAGGGCATGAAAACCAGGTGTGCAGGTTAAAGAAGGCATTATATGGTTTAAAGCAAGCACCACGTGCTTGGTATGAGAAGATACATGCCTATCTGGTTGCACATGGTTTTGAGATCAGTCCAACTGAAAGCATATGTTAAGCGTGCTAATGATGTGCTTCTGATCATTGTTGTCTATGTTGACAACATGTTGCTCATTGGTCCTATTGAGAAGCATATTGCTGATTTCAAGGCTGATTTGCATGCCTCATTTGAGATGTTTGATTTGGAGCATTTGCATCACTATTTGGGCATTCAGTTTATGCAAGTTGATGGTCGAATGGCTTTGTGTCAAACGAAATATATTGACACATTATTGCAGCGTTTTGGCCTTGAAGACTGTAAGCCTATTGCCACTCCTATGGAGACATGTTTACGATTGAGTCTTCATGATGCTGGAGACGCATTTGATGCTGTTCTCTATCAACAGGCTGTTGGATGCTTGATTTACTTATGCATTACTCGGCCAGATATTCAGTTTGCTGTCTCACAGATGAGGTTTAAGCATTGCCCAGGAGTCACGCATTGGAAGGCGGTTAAGCGCATCATTCGCTACTTGAGTGGTACTCGGCTACTTGGGTTGTTTTATCCCAAGGGGGGATCACTACTGCCGTATTTGCATGCTTTTTTTGACTCAGATTGGGCTAGTTGCTATGACACTCATGTGTCCACTAGTGGTTTTTGCTTCATGCTTGGTAGCTCATGTATATCTTGGTTGAGCAAGAAGCAGCCTACTGTGGCCACTTCCAGTTGTGAGGCTGAGTATAGGGCATCTTTCACAGCTACTGTTGAGTGTGTGTGGCTCAGATGCCTTATGGCTGATTTGGGTGCTGGTCAGACTTCTGCCACCACCATCTTCACTGACACTCAGAGCGCATTGGCAATTGTGAGGAACCCTGTGTTCCATGCTCGCACTAAGCACATTGAGGTGCATTATCATTATGTCAGGGAGAGGTTCTCTCCTGGGGAGATCAGCTTGGCATATGTTCCCACGCAGGAGAACATTGCAGACCTTTTCACGAAGGCTCTGCCTAGGGAGAAGTTTGAAGCTTTGCGCAAAGCTTTGGGCTTACTTCCTTTTGTGGAGTGATTTCCACATAGCTTGGCACTTCCTTATACATGAGTGCTAGCCACTTGTTCATCGCATCACTCCCAGGGGAGATTTGTTGATATATCTAGGTAGTGATGTGTGTGAACACACTAGGACCGCCAGGACACTTTTTTCCCTCTTTAGGAGGTTTTTTTCCCTCGGCTTGTATATACACCTATTGCCCTAATGGGCCACTTATCTTTGTACATTCTCTAGTAATACATTCAGTATTTTGTGTTTGTGCTCCAAGCTTCTTCTCCTTCCTTGTGTTGTTCGCGTGCTTCCGCAGACATCTAACTCCAACGATTCTGTGGAGAGAATCGTGTTTTTCACGATGCTGAGGACATAACCGTGTTTTTCACGATTCTGTGGTGAGAATCATGATTTTCACGATGCTGAGGAGAGAATCATGATTTTCACGATTTTGTGGTGAGAATCATGATTTTCACGATTCTGTGGAGAGACTCGTTTTTTTCACGATTCTATGGTGAGAATTGTGATTTTCACGATTCTGTGGTGAGAATCGTGATTTTCACGATCTTGTGGAGAGAATCGTGTTTTTCACAATGTTGAGGAGAGAATCGTGTTTTTCACGATTCTATGGTGAGAATCGTGATTTTCACGATTCTGAGGTGAGAATCATGGTTTTCACGATTCTGTTCCCAGACAATCGTGGTTGATCACAATTGTAAAAACACGATTTTCTTATGAAAATCGTGTTCTGGGAATTGTGATTTTGTGTTTAATTCAGAGAATCGCGATTTTGTGTTTGATCACAGAATCACGATTCGGAGCAGATTTTTCAATTTTTTTAGGTTCGTTATTTTTAAGTTTTTGTTTCTCTAATAGAATCGCCTTATTAAAAATTTAACATGTAATAAAAGAGTTTTAACAAAATCATTATTTTTCTCAATAAAGACTCAAAATTCTAAAAATCACGATTCCGAGTTTTTTACTATTTTTTGTGTTTTTTTGCTCTATTCATCATATGAAAACTTGAAATAATGCAAAAATTTATTGGGAATTCCTTACCTTGCTTGCTTGATCAAAAAATATCCAAAAGCTTTGTGGCTGTAGGAAGTCGCAATTCTGTCCAACTCTCTCTCTCTCTCTCTCTCACTCAAATGAGCTTTTTTTCTGAGATTCCAAGGTTTTATAGACTTCACACAATCGCGATTTTGTGCAATTTTCTCATAATTTTCACTTTTCACTTGTGTAATTCTTATCCCTCAACAATTTTATGGTTTTGATTCACAATTCCTAACTTTTCAACACAAGTTACTTCCTTTATCCCACTGGTGAAAATCGCGATTTTGTACCTAATTTTCAATTTACTCACTTGAAGCTCAATTCTCACTGATAGTTTGAAATTTGATTTTCTTTACTCACCCACTTTATGAAAATCTCTTACAATCACTTACCTCAATGCCCAAATGTGTAAAAATAATTCAAATTCTTTTCCTTACAAAAAATCGCGATCCTGTGAAGAGACTCGTGTTTTTTCTGAACTTCCAATTTTTGTAGATTTTGGCTTTCCTTTCCACTTGATCTCCTTCAATGTTTTTTACCAACTCCAAATCACTTGTCACCTGCAATTATACACCATCAAAATTATTTTAAAAAGTTTTTTTTTTTAATTAAAACAACAACTTTCACTCTAACTATTTTTTATTTTCTCTTCAATTTTTTAGAATTTTTTTCCACTTTTTCTTCCTCCCCTTTTAACAATAATACTCCAGTCCTACTTTTGGAACAAAAACAAAATTTGTTTGAATTTCTTACTAGATTGTATGAATTTTTTAGTATTTTTCCCTAAATCAAGGTGAACACTTCACTTAGGGTTTTCTTGTTTCAAGATCCATTGATCTTTTGTTCATGATTGGTTATGATCTTTTATGCTTGCAATCTAATCAGTTTATGAGCAAAGCTTCCCAAAGAAAAATGTGTTAAGAAGTGCAATTATCAATTCATGCAAAGATAAACTCAAACATTTTTCTTTTCAAGATGCAAATAAATCTTTTCTCAAGATTGTTGCTTTGCCTTGGCTAAACAAATGGATCTTATCTACTTGCATGTAGCTACTTTACTTGACTTTCCCCACTGAAATCATGTCATCTTTCCCAAGATCTACAATTTTGCTTGGTACTTGGTCAAAAAGCACTCTACAAATGCAAAGATAATCACATTTTACCTTATCTTCAGCTATCTTGATTCAGTTTTTCAGACACCTGCACTTTACTCTCAAAAAAATGATATGAGCAACTATCAATTTGCAATAATTTCACCACTTCTTTATCTCAAAAGGTTAACTCCTGCTTCCTTTTCCCAAAAACACAAGCAATGAAACCTACCTTTTCATGTTTCCTTTCTTGATTAAAGAGTAGTACCTTTCCAATGTGTTCAATACCATCACCAATGGAAGATCCAGCAAGGTCCAAACTTCAATGAAGCTTTTGCATTGATCCTCGACAACGGTGCCAAAAAATGTTTGTTGTTACCCTTTGGAGTTGTCCTCTCCAATCATTTTAGCATAAAAGATCAACAATACATCTTACATTTGTCAATCTAGGAAGTATACAAAGACCAAAGCCCCTTCTAGATGATGGAATCCAAGAATAAGAGAATAATGACTATTTTTCTGAGAATTATGAAGATGAAGAGATATTTCTAGGGTTTTGATTATCTTGAGCAATACTACATCATTTTCAATGATCTTGGTGCCTAAAGTGTGTTATTTTCTCAGCAAAACACAATTATGAAGTCAAATCTCAAAATGATACCTGTAAGCCTCAGACGAGACAATCGTGATTCTGTGAAAACTGACAATTTCCATCTCCAGCTCTATTCTTCAGCACTTTTTCACTCAATACATCAAGAATCACCTATCTTCATACACATTAATCAGAAATACACAATAGAAGCTTGCAAATTCCATGGATCACACATAGCATAGACTCAACAAATCAAAGAAAATCACATAAAAGAAAGAACTATGATTTTCTGCAAGAAACTCTTCTCATTACTTGGATAGCACCAAATACAACTAACCAATCCTCTCAAAATAGAGGAAATTATCTTTTATACATTTTCAAGTGTCCCTTTTCACACTTGAATTTTGGTCCTTTTCCCTTCTACTCTAAAATATGCTATCAAAGAGTTTCCAAAATTCTAGAAAAAATACATATGATTCTAATTTACATGAGGAAGACTCTTCCTCATTTTTACACCATTTGCATAAATATTTCTACAATTTTTTGATATTTTACAAATATTTCCCTTAAAAAATACTTCTTCTAACAGTAGGTTAAAGAAGGCATTATATGGTTTAAAGCAAGCACCCCGTGCTTGGTATGAGAAGATACATGCCTATCTGATTGCACATGGTTTTGAGAACAACCCAACTGAAAGCACCTTATATGTTAAGCGTGTTAATGATGTGCTTCTGATCATTGTTATCTATGTTGATGACATGCCTATTGAGAAGCATATTGCTGATTTTAAGGCTGATTTGCATGCATCATTTGAGATGTCTGATTTGGGGCATTTGCATCACTATTTAGGCTTTTACTTTATGCAAGTTGATGGTGGAATGGCATTGTGCCAAATGAAATATATTGACACATTATTGCAGCATTTTGGCCTTGAAGATTATAAGCCTATTGCCACTCCTATGGAGACAGGTTTAGGATTGAGTCTTCATGATGCTCGAGATGCATTTGATGTTGTTCTCTATCAGCAGGCTGTTGGATGCTTGATTTACTTATGCGTTTCTCGATCAGATATTCAGTTTGTTGTCTCATAGATGGGCAGGTTTATGCATTGCCCAGAAGTCAAGCATTGGCAGGCGGTTAAGCGTATCTTTCCCTACTTGAGTGGTACTCGGCTACTTGGGTTGTTTTATCCCAAGGGGGGATCACTACCGCCACATTTGCATGCTTTTTGTGACTCTGGTTGGGCTGGTTGCTATGACACTCGTGTGTCCACTAGTGGCTTTTGCTTCATGCTTGGTAGCTCATGTATATCTTGGTTGAGCAAGAAGTAGCCTACTGTGGCCACATCCAGTTGTGAGACTGAGTATAGGGCACCTTTCACAGCTACTATTGAGTGTGTGTGGCTCATACGCCTTATGACTAATTTGGGTGTTGGTCAGAAGTCTGCCACCATCATCTTCACTGACAGTTAGAGCACATTGGTAGTTGCAAGGAACCCTGTGTTCCATGCTCGCACTAAGCACATTGAGGTGCATTATCACTATGTTAGGGAGAGGTTCTCTGCTAGGGAGATCAGCTTGGCATATGTGCCCATGCAGGAGAACATTGTAGACCTTTTCACAAAGGCTCTACCTAGGGAGAAGTTTGAAGCTTTCCGCAAAGCTTTGAGCTTACTTCCTTTTGTGGGGTGACTTCCACATAGCTTGGCACTTCCTTATACATGAGTGCCAGCTACTTGTTCACCGCATCACTCCCAGGGGGGATTTGTTGATATATTTAGGTAGTGATGTGTGTGAACACTCTAGGACCACTGGGGCACTTTTTTCCCTCTTCAGGAGGTTTTTTCCCCTGGCTTGTATATACGCCTATTGCCGTAATGGACTACTTATCTTTGTACATTCTCTAATAATACATTCAGTATTGTGTGTTGTGCTCCAAGCTTCTTCTTCTTCCTTGTGTTGTTCGCGTGCTTCCGCAAACATCTAACTCCAATAATCATCATGAGTGTGCTCACCAAATTTCATGTGATTTTGAGACTATGACCAGAGGGGTGTCGAAGATGCCCTAGATGAAGTGGCGACCTACTCTGATACCATTTGTTTGAGTTTGAGGATCTGCGAAAGCACGCAAACAACATAAGGAACCAAAAGAAGCTTGGAGCACAATACACAATACTGAATGTATTACCACTAGAATGTACAAAGATAAGTGACCCATTAGGTCAATAGGCATATATACAATCAGGGGGAAAAAACATCCTAAAGAGGGAAAAAAAGTGCCCTGATGGTCCTTGTGTGTTCACACACATCACCACCTACATATATCAACAGTTAGAATGATCTTATCAACTCCCATGATAGGATAAGAGGATTCATTGGTGCATGTGACAATATTCCTTGTAGAGGTAGGATCAAGTGAAGTGAAAAAACTGCACTATGAGGTATGTTTGGTTGCACCACTATCAAAGTATCAAACATGAGAGTGTATTAGAGACTTAGAATGCTCATGTGAAGATGGGTCATAGATGCAAGCAATATTAAATACCCACTCTTGCTTATGAACAAGCTTACAAACTCTATTTTAGGTGTAGAGACCTCTACAATAACCATTCTACCCTCTTTCTTCTTTGAAAACTTTGGAGCTAGCTTACAACAACTCTTTATGACATTGATCATTTGCCTTGCTGTTATAAAATAATCTCTACTTTTGTGTTTTCTTGTCATCCTTTTCTATTTTTTTGGATTATGCAACATTAAAAAATTCCTGCTTACTAGGAGATGAGCTCCATTTACCTTCGCCCTTCTCAATAGCTATGAAATATTGATCTGCAACAAACTTCTTTGACTGTTCTACCTGGAGTGATCTTCATGTAGAAAAATAGAGACTAAATTCTCTACGGTTTGTACATTATGAATGCGTTTGATCCTCAAACCAAGAATTAAATCAAAACTTTGATATGAATCTGGAAGACCATTAAGAATAGTCTACATAAGTGACCTATCTAGGAAAAAATCATTAGCAAAATAAATTTCTCTTTGAAATCATTGATCTTTGTCAAAAAAGCTCTCTATAAACTTCCCTTTATCATATGCTCATTGACCAACTATTTTCGGATGTAAGCAACAAGCACCTCATTCATTACTATTCATAATTTTGTTGTTGAAATATTTAGGTAGTGATGTGTGTGAACACACTAGGACCATCAGGGAACTTTTTCCCTCTTTAGGAGTGTTTTTCCCCTAGCTTGTATATAAGGCCTTAACCCTAATGGGTCATTTTATCTTTGTATATTATCTTGGCAATACATTCAGTATTGTGTGTTGTGCTCCTTTCATCTTCTTCCTTCTGCTCTTCAAGTGATTCCACAGACCTCAAACTCCAACAATTGGTATCAAAGCAGGTCATCGCTTCATTTAGGTGTCATCAACACCTCTCTGATCACAGTCTCAAAATCACATGAAATTTGGTGAGCATACTCAAGGTGATTGGGAGTTCAGAACTACTTCGGGTGTTGAAATTGTGATCCGATCTCATTTTGGCCTCCAAATGCACTATCGCAGTGCCAATGTAGGTAATCTCATCTTTTTGTGCCAAAGATATGTTCACATTTTGGTTTGCCAGTATAAGCACCTCGAAGTCTATTACATGTTTAACAGAATTCCTTAGGGTTGTTCTGTTCAACTTCTTGAGATACAAACATTTTCTACATCAGGGTATTTTAGTTAGTGGCCATGGCTGAAAGTAGTGATGTATTTTGCATGTTGGTTGTTGAGGATAAGTTGGATGGTACTAGTTACCCATTATGGGCTTATATGATGCATCATGTATTTGTCGCAAAAGGAGTGTGGAATATTGTGCAGGGTGTTGAAAAATGTTCTATTACTCCTACAAATACAATTACCAAAGCTAATGCAGATGGGATTGAAGATGGTGATATTCTTCATGTTCTTATTTGTGTTGTAGTTCTTGCTGCACCTACTCTAGAGCAAATTTGTTGGGATGGCAAAGATTCTCATGCATTTGCATTGACAGCCTTGTCTATCAACTAAGGATGCTTGGGATACACTTACCACTTTATACTAGGAAGGGAACGAGGCTCATGTTGCTTAACTTTGCAAATAATTGGAGATTGAGTATATGAATGAAGGAGATTCCATGGATAAGTTTTTGACAAAGATCAAAGATTTGAAGGACGAGTTGATTTCTACTAATGAGGTCTTGTCAGATAGACTTGTGCAGACTGTTATGAATGGTCTTCTAGATTCGTATTAGAGTTTTTCTCCTAATCTTTGATTGATAATGAAAGGAAAATCAAAATGCCTTAATATTTGAGGATTTAGTCTCTATTATGTTGCAAGAAGATCAATCTAGGCTGAACAAGTCCATTATGCATGTTGCAGTTGAAGCTTTCTTGGCTAGTCAGAAGGGCAAATGTAAATGGAGCTCTTCTACTAGTAAGCAGAAATCTCCTAGTTCTGCACAATCAAAGAAGCATAATAGAGATGAGAAGAAAAGAAAAAAGTAGAACTTGCTTTGCAAGTTCTGTAAAGGAAATGATCATGTCATAAAAAGTTGTCCAAAACTAGATACTAAAGATTCAAGGAAGAAAGAGGTTGGAAGTTGTTGTAGAGGCCTCTACATCCAAAACAGAGTCTACTAATCTTGTGTAGAATGAAGAATGGGCATTTACCACTATTTGTAGTTATGAACCATCTTCTCCTGAATAGTGTATGTCTGGAGTAGACTCAGATGGTTGGTACTTTGATAGTGGGGAAACGAATCATATTACCTCACACTGCAATTTCTTCACTTCACTCAAGCCTACCCCTACAAGGAATATTGCCACATCTGCCAATGACTCCTCTTATCCTATCATGGGAGTTAGTAAGATTATTTTGAGTATTGTTGATGGTAGTTCTTTTATATTGTCAGATGCTTTATTTGTGCCAAGGATCAAGAAAAATGTGTTATCAATTTTAGCATTAGCCAAGATTGGCTTGGTTGTGAAATTTGTTGATGACAAATGTATAATTCATCATCTATCAAATGGCGATGTCATCATTGCTTCTAGTATTTTATGTCATGGGCTAAATAAGCTCATTGACTATTAAAAATCTTTGAATGACTTAGCATGTGCAATACATGATTCCCAGGCTATGTCAGATGCAAAGCTTTGGCATGCATGCTATGTTCATCTAAATTTTGCTAGTTTGTTACACCTCTAGAAATCTAAAATAGTGTCCTCCTTGCCCAAAATTGAGTGACTCGGTAAACATCTCTACAAAGGCTATTTTTTGGGAAAAATGCACTGTTCCTTGTCTCAAAAGAAGGTTCAGTTCAAGCTACTCCAAAATTGCATTTTGTACATAGTGATGTCTGTGGTCCTATCCAAACACCTTCCTTTGGGAAATATCTTTACTTTGTGACTTTCATTGATGATTTTTCTAGGCATGCATGGGTATATCCATTGAAAGCAAAGTCCGAAGTGTTTATGTGAATCAAATAGTTTCTAGTTTTGGCTAAAGATCTCTCACCATGTAAAATAGGCACCCTCCATTTTGATCGAGGGGGGAATATATGTCTTTTGATTTTAATGCATTTTTGGCTGAACATGGGATAAAACATCATTGTACGATGCCATATACACCTAAAAACATGGAGTTGCTAAATGAAAGAACAATTCACTCATGGAGATCATGAGGTGTATGGGCAAGAGTCAGGCTTTACCACATACTTTCTAGGTTGAGGTGATTATTTATGCAGCATATGTACTTAATGGGTGTCGCACTATAGCATTGCAATCTATTGCTCTATATGAGGCTTGGCATTGTTGCAAGCCATATGTTGCTCACCTACGTGTTTTTGACTTTCTAGCATATGCATTAGTGCTTGAAGAACACAGAAAATTGGATGATAAAGGAGTGAAATGTATTTTTGTTGGGTATAGCTCTAAAAGTAAAGGCTATTGTCTATATCATCCACATACTAAACACATTCTTGTTAACCGTGATGTTTGTTTGTGGAAGATGCTATTCAACCATTACTTTCATGTACTAAGGAGACATTTATTAGCTACAAAGATATGTATGATACTTTGGTGCCTTTTTTTAGACATGGATTGTCTAGTTTTGGTCCAAATAAGGCAAGTTCTCAACTTGTACAGGTTTCATGTCATGATGAAGATCATTCCATTTTTTATGCAGATTTACATGATGCACTTTTTGCGGAGAGAACTCATATATAGGGCAAAAACTGTGCCTAAATGGATGGAGTAAACTTTGGGAGATAGAAAATTAGATCCACCTTTGTCATATTTTACTCATTCATGATCTCATAGTGCTTTTTTGCATCAAATTGCTATGCTATGGCTGCCTCTAGTCTCTCTGATGAGAATGAGCCTATTTCGTTTGATGAAGCACAAAATTCCAAAAATTGGATGGCTGCTATGTGATCAAAATTCAAATTGCTATGTTATGGCTGCCTCTAGTCTCTTTGATGAGAATGAGCCTGTTTCGTTTGATGAAGCACAAAATTCTGAAAACTGGATGGCTGCTATGTGATCAAAATATGATGCTATTATGAAAAATGGTACCTAGCCTTTAAATGTGACTTCCCTCCTAGCAAGAAGGCCATTGGCACTAAGTGGGTATACAAGCTGAAGCATAAGCGCGATGGAGCAGTTGACAGGTATAAGGCCAGGCTTGTTGCAAAGGGTTATGCTGAAGAAAGAGGCATTGATTTTGATGAGACCTTTGCTCCTACATGCCGAATGACTACTGTTCATAGCATCTGTGCACTTGCAGCTTATCATGGTTGGAATGTACATCAATTGGACATTAAAACTAGATTTGTGAATGGTGACTTGTGTAATAAAGTTATAAGTAAGAGATGGTTGAACCACACCCTTGACAGATAAGAGATGGTTGAACTACACCCTAAGAGAGAGGATTAGGAAGTAATCCTCAACCATGGCTTTTGGGGCAAGTGGTTAGCCCATCACATTCATAACCAAGAGGTTGTGAGTTCAATTCCTTACATTGGTATCAGAGCCTAAGAAGTAGGCTTGGGCAAGGTGGAATGATCCAATGGCCTCTAAAAAGGGCGCTTGGACACTCTATCATGTGAAAGGGTAATTATTGTGGAGGTGGCACTTTGAGAATCGGACCCAACAAAGATCAAGTGTATCTCTCAATCTCTAGATTGGATTGAGGCATATAAGATACCATTGGAAAGCTCTCAGAATGAACTTTCCAAATCTATTGAGGTAGCTGGGAAGTGTGAAGTCCTTGGAAAACATTGGGTGGCACTTGGTTGAGTGTTCAAAATATTGAACATGGGTGAGAACAAGGTTCAAGATACTAAGGTTGAGAATAGGGTTCAAGACACCAAGGCTGCAAACAAGGTTCACGAAACTATGGGAGGTTGAGGACATCAATTCAAGGGTACCAAGGGAGTTCAAAAATGGATCACCGAGGCTAGAGGGATAATGAGTAGATCAATGAGGACAATGATCAACTAAGGGGGGGGGAGAATGTAATAAAGTGATAGGTAGGAGATGATTGAACCACACCCTTGACAGATAGGAGATGGTTGAACTACACCCTAAGAGAGAGGATTAGGAAGTAATCCTCAACCATGGCTTTTGGGCCAAGTGGTTAGCCCATCACATTCCTAACCAAGAGGTTGTTAGTTCAATTTCTTACAACTTGCATGAAGAAGTGTATGTTTTCCAACCCCATGGGTTTGTGCAGAGAAGGCATGAAAACCAAGTGTGCTTGGTATGAAATGATACATGCCTAAGTGATTGCACATGGATTTGAGAACAACCCAACTAAGAGCACCATATATGTTAAGTGTGAAAATGATGTGCTTTTGATCATTGTTGTGTATGTTGATGACATGCTGCTCATTGGTCCTCTTGAGAAACATATTGCTGATTTTAAGGCTTATCTGCATGCCTTATTTAAGATGTCAAATTTGGGGCATTTGCATCATTATTTGGGCATTCAATTTATGCAAGTTGATGAGTGAATAGCTTTGTGTCAAACAAACTATATTGCCACATTATTACAGTGTTTTCATGTTGAATATTGCAAACCTATTGCCACTCCTATGGAGATAGGTTTAGGATTGAGTCTTTCTGGTGCTAAGATGCATTTGATGTTCTTTGACTCTATCAACAAGTTGTTTGGATGCTTGATTTACTTTTGAATTACTTGGCCACATAATTAGTTTGTTGCATCATAGATGAGCATGTTTATGCATTACCCATGTGTCAAGCATTGGCATGTGGCTAAGTCCATCGTTTGCTACTTGAATGGTACCCAACTACTTGGATTGATTTTTCTCAAGATGGGATCACTACTCCTAAATTTACATGCTTTTTTGACTCTCACTAGGATGGTTGCTATGAAACTCATGTATCCACCATTGGTTTTAGACGTAACAAAGTAAAAGTTCTTTGTGGAATGTTCATCCTCTCATGAGATTTCTTCCCCCTTTTGTAATTGCCATCCCCTCTTTCACCGACAAAAATGCAAGTGGAGTCTCGGTTTGCTGGCTTGGTGGTTGGGCCTCTCGCCTCTTGAGGCGGGGCGAGGGTTCAACCCCTGGCAGCAACATGTAGGGACATATGAATCTTAGAAATTGTTATATGTGGCTGTTGGCCACCGTTTGACCATCCTCGCAGTAGTTGTGACCGCCGTTCAACCCAGTTGTAAACCACTATTCTTGTGGGATAAGGGGGGTCCCATGGGTACTATGCCCTTCCTTGTACAGTTGCAATTTCAAAGTTAAAATCCGGGGGAGTAGACCTCGGCCGAACCTCCATTTAAAAAAAAAAATGCAAGTGGATTCAACGAACGAGTCAATTTGCCGTGTATGGATTTGAACTTTGCCGTCATATTTTCTACCTACTGCCGACGGAAAGTCTTGAACGTACATGTTCCCTAATGTGAACACGTTGAACCTTGACTCTCTCTCTCTCTCGCTCTGTCTCGGTTGCACCCCCGAGGATACGCTCTCTTCTGTCTATAAAACACACAAGGAAGAGGTGGGTGATGCAGTACGTGTGCGTTTCTGTCTGTGTCCGTTGGGTGCTTGTCACTTCCTATCTCGTACACACATTGGGTGTCTCGTTTCTGTGGTCTCCCATTCCATTGTCATGGCTACCTCTTTCCGTCTTGTCTGTGCCGTTCTTGTGGTGGCCCTCATCTCTAGCTGCGTTCAATGTGCAGAGGTGGACGTTGGCAGAAAGCTATCTGCAGGTTCAGGGGAGGGCCGAGAGCTCATGTACATGAAAGACGGTTATGAGCACAAGGGAATGGATGGCAGCAGGATGAAAGATGGCTACGGAAGTGGTAGCATGGGAGGATGGAAGAAGGGCTACGGGAAGGGTGACAACGACAAGGGCTACGGAAAGGGCAGCGACGACAAGGGCTACGGCCATGGCCATGGCCATGGAGATGACGGTCATGGCAAGGGTTATCCAGGCCATCCTCACTAAATGCTGCAGATCCAGGCTCGCATTCTCCCTCCACGCTAGATGTAACTCTCCAAGCATACAAGCGTCCTATTGCAGCTTCCGGGAATAAACTGTTTTCTTTTTGTCGCTAATACCCTCATTTGTTGCATGTATCTCGTTCCAGTCTTGACTCAGAAAGTGCCGCTCACTCTCTTTCCAGTGAAATACTGTGTCGCTCTTCACTCACTCTGCACTAATTACTTTGACTTAGCGTACATGCACTCTTCATACTTGAGGGTGAGTTTAGTGAGCTCCTCCTCTGATCATTTCCTCAAAGTCATTCTGTGTCACGATGCAGCTCAAGCGGGGTAACATATTTTGAGATATGAAACTGTTGGTTGCAGTGTTTAGATGAGATGAAGCATTTTGTGTTCATAAATGCATAGTTGCGCGTGTATAAGAGAGAGACAGAGAACGTGTGAAAGCACAGGCAAGTGATTTCATTGAGCGTGTGTGGCCAAGGGCGGAGAAGTGAGTACGCAGTCAGTGGTGGAGTTCGTGCGTGTGCGTCTGTGTGTGTCCATGGGTGTGGTCGATAGTGTGTACATTTAAGTGTGGGCGAGATAGATTGTACGTCTGAGAATTAGATTTGAATTGCATCTTGTCAAAAAAAACTTCAAAAGACAAGTAGATCTACAACAAGACAGAATTTATGACACAAGTTACAACATGTGAATCAAATAACCGACTATTAACACACTATAATTTGAATATTTTATTTTTACTTCTTCTTTGACTTCATATTCATTTCAGGTGCTAAATTGTAATTCTACAACCAGGGATTTGTGTTCTTTATTGATCTTCTCTTCTCCGTTTATCCTTTTAAATAGTCTTCCATCTTCTCTTTTTTGCTCCTCGAATTATTCCTAGGTAAAGGTGAACGTATTTGCATATATGATAATCTAGACAATGCAAAATAAGGGAGCAGTGTATGCATGTTCGTAGATGTGTGTGTATGTCTGTGTGATTTCAAAATGATATGTTGTGGACAAACATCTCGTGCGGGATAATTCCCCTTAAAGGAGAATGAATACAATGGTAGAAGCGAATGGCAATATACCCAAATACAAAAGAGATACAACATAAATTGCAAATAAACTAGAAATGGAGTGCGTCCTTGATACAAGATGGAGATGCATGCATGCAGATGCAAATGTAGATGGTGTAAGATCAATCATGTCATCAACACCCCCTCTACAACTCCATTTTGGAGTGACTGAATGTTGCAAAAGTCCACCAAGTGCGAGAGTGGAATTGGAGGTAGAGACTTTCACTAGGTTCTCTTGAGAGGTACAATGCTCCAAACTTATCTCCTAAGAAATGAGCTTCTTGCAGATGAAATGGTACTAGATCTTGATGTGCTTCATTCGAGCATGCAACATTGGATTCTTGGCGATGGCAAAGGAAGACTGATTGTCCATGCGGATTTATGGCAGAGCAACTTGCAAAACACAAATATCAAACAATAATCATTGGAGCCAGATAACCTCAAATGCTACGATGGTGGATGCTTGGTACTCGACCTCCGTGGATGACAGAGAGACTATAAGCTTCTTCTTACTTGCCCAAAAGATAGTTCTTGAGCCAAGTAAGAATATGCACCCAAAAGTAGACCATCAAGAATCAGGAATACCTACCCGATCTGAATCCGAATTTCAAATGAGTTTTATGCCTATACCAAAGACCATGATATTGGGTGAGGGCACAATATTGAACTAGTATTTGAGTAGCATCCTAACATGTTTGATGAGGCTGATATGCGAACTAACTGAGTATACCAACTATATAGGCAACATTTGGTCTAGTGTTGGTGAGGTAGATTAATGATCGAACAAGATGTTGATATGTATGTAGATCCACAAGTGATAATGAATCCTCGAATGTGAGTGGTGTAGATATTGAGCAATACTGGTGCATGTTATAATATCAGAGCAATACTTCTTCTGTGATAGGAACATGCCTTCTTTTGTTTTCCAAATTTCCATACCTAAGGAGTAGTGAAGTACACCAAGATCTTTCATAGAGTACTCAAGGTGAAGCTATGTGATGTTGAATTGGATGCGTTCTTCATCTAAACCTGTCAAGATCAAGTCATCTACATAGAGGATGATGATGGCCACTAAGGACTCTTTCTGATAGATGTATAAGTTTGCATCATCACTACTTCTTTCAAATCCTTTATCTTTAAAGAACTTCTGAATCTTTTCATACCAAGCCGTGAAAGCTTTCTCTTCTTTTCATATGGACTTGATCTTCTTTCACTTTGATCTTGCAACCTTCATATTGTTCAATGTATACTTCTTCTTGCAGATCTCGATTGAGGAGAGCACTTTTGATGTCAAGTTGGTAGATGGGCCATTCGAAATGTGAACTTAGTGCTAGACTGATTCTTATGGTGGTAAACCTTGTAGTAGGGGTAAAGGTTTCTTCATAATAAATGCCATGTTGTTGCTCATATCCCTTAGCTATTTGTTTCTTTGTACTTGTCTAGTGTGCCATCTAATTTGTACATGACTTTATAGAGCCAGTTAACTCCTATGACTTGATGATTTGTGGGCTTAGGAACACGTGTTCAAGTGTTGTTCTTCTCAATTTCACCCATTTTGACTTGCATAGCTTCTTCCCACTCAAGTTATGCTTGAGCTTCTTTTTAATTGGAAGGCTCTAGAATCTACTAGATCTGATGCATCAATACATAATTTACATAATGACTTATTTTCTGATGTTACTTGTCAATGAACCTTTGTGATTTTCTTGGTTGGTTTGAAGTACTTGCTTTTGAGTTTTTTGTTGAAAAGACTATGTCCCCCTTTGAAGTGTAGATGGGTAGACTAAGACTTGTACTTAAATCTTTAATTGATTATATTGAAGTTTCATTAAAGATGACATCTTTTGAAATTGTGATGGAGTGGTTTTAAAGATCATACAATCTATATTCTTTTGATTGTTCACTATAGCCAATGAATGTATGCTTCTTAGACTTGGATTGTAACTTGCTTTGAGTCTCTTTTGCCACATGGGTAAATGCTTCACTTCCAAAAACTCGAAAGCAATTATCATTATGCTTTCATCTATAGTAGGTTCAAAGAGTATCTTGTTGTTCGATGCACCAGTGAAGCCTCCATTGAGTATGTGCATAGCAGTGTGAACTACTTTTGCCCAAAACTTGAAGGGTAATCATTTGTTGTGAAGCATGGTTCGTGCCATTTCCATCACACTTTAGATCTTTCTCTTAGCTATTCCATTTGGATGGAGTATGAGGTTGAGTGATTTGTCTTTTTATCCCCTTTTGTGTTAAGAGATTGTCAAAGGCCTAATTGATAAATTCACCGCCACCATCTAATCGAATAGTTTTGATTATCTTTGAGGCTTCATTCTCAACCTGAGTGATCGGTTCTCAAAACTTAGAGAAGGTGTCTGACTTTGACTTCAAAAATAATACCCAAATGTATCTTGAGTGGCCATCTACTATAAGAAAGAAGTAGATTGATCCACTAAGGGAAGGGGAATTCATAGGTCCACAGAGATCCATGTGGACTAGGGCTAAAGGGTTCCTCACTCATGTGGAAGCCTCCTTGGGAATGAGAGCCCATGTTGCTTGCCTTGGGTGCAACATTGGTATATATTGTTGACCTGGAAACCTTGGGAAATCCTTTAAGTATTTGGGATACAAAACTCCTTGATAAATATGAGGTGTGGCCATACCTTTGATGACACAAATTGGGAAGCGGCTCCTTACATAGAAAGTAGGAGAGTTTGTATAGCCCTTTTTCTTCTATGCTTTGTGCAATGGTGTCTTTGGTCTTAAGTTCAATCACTTGTATAGGATTTTTTTCAAATGACACTTGTTTATCATGGTGCGTGATGGCCTTTAGTGATAGTAAATTCATGCATAAGTTAGGAATAAAAATAATATATTTGATAATGATGTACACTCCCCTCAATCATTAGTGAATTTTACTTTTCCTTTCCCTGCGATGGATAGACTCTCGCCTAGGTACACTTTGCCTATAAAGTCGATCTCTTCAAAGGATGCTTGATCTTTGCACATGTTTGATGTTGCTCGACTCTCAAAGATCCATTCTTAAGATGAACTTGAAGTTACTAGGGCATTAGCTTCTTTTGAAGTAAAGGGGTTTTCATTGGAACAATGAGATCTATGTTGGGAGGGTTTTCATTGGTTAATCGAGCTAGAAGGCTTTGTACTGTTTATATTTTTGTAGTAAAATTTTTGAAGGTGCCCTATTTTGCCACATGCATTATAGGTAAAATTCTTTATTGAAGTGTTGGAACCTTGGTGGGTCAAGCTGCTAGTGTTATGACTATCATGTTTGCCCTTGTGGAAGGGTTCCTTAGCTTTCATTATGGTCTCTTATAAGGAAGCCAACTTTGCTCACGAGTCATGAAGCAATAGAAACCATTGAACTTCTTCCCAAGTTTGAACTTGGCTGTGATTATAAACAAATTTCTCATATGATCTAGGGAGTAAATGTGGCAACAAATTTGTGAATAGGATCCTGGGGCCTAATCGATAGTTTATGAAACTCCACCTCTAGGGTGTAAATGTTTGAGGAAGGTTTACCTTCATACAAATCTTAGAGGATCTTGCAAGCCTCATAGGATGTTTGTCATAAGGTTAGCTAGCCTTTGCTTAACTTGTCACAAGCAAGCCCTAAAACATGCATATGTGTGTATGTATATGTCACATGTGTGTATGTATGTATGCATGTGTATATATCTATGTGTGTGTATGTATGTATGTATGTGTGTGTGTTTGTGTGTGTGTATGTGTATGTGTGTGTGTATGTGTATATGTATTATGTGTTTATATGTGTATATGTGTGTATGCATGTGTGTATATATGTAAAAGCACAAAACCCTAATCCTAAAACCCTAACCCTAAAACATGCATATGTGTGTATGTATATATGATGTGTGTGTATGTGTATGTATGTATGTATGCATGTGTATATGTGTGCATGTGTGTATGTATTATGTGTGTATATGTGTAAACAAAAAAAACCCTAATCCTAAAATCCTCTCCCTAAAACATGTATATGTGTGTGTGTATGTATGCATATGCATATGCATATGTGTATGAAATATGTATGCATGTGTGTGTATGTATCTCTAGGTCTCTCTCTCTTTCTAACTATCTATATCTCTCTCTTTATCTCTCTCTCTCTCTCTTTCATCTCTCTCTCCCTCTCTCTCTCTCTCTTTCTCTCTCTCTCTCTCTCTTATTATCTCTCTTTCATCTCTCTCTCTCTCTCTTATTCTCTCTCTCTTTCATCTCTCTCTCTTTCATCTCTCTCTCTCTCTCTTATTCTCTCTCTTTCATCTCTCTCTCTCTTCCATCTCTCTCTCTCTCTCTCTCTCTCCCTATCTCTCTCTTATTCTCTCTCTCTTTCTATCTCTCTCTATTTATAAAAAAGAACAAAACAATCACTTACATCGATGTAATTCTTTTTATCGCTCTCTTCAAAGCCCAATCGATGTCGTCTCTTGTCAAACTCCAAAGAATCGATGCCAAAAAGCTCCTGCAAAACAAAAGAAAAGAGAAATTAAAAAAGATATATGTGAAAGCCAAAAACCCTAATCCTAAAACCTTAAGCCTAAAACATGCATATGTGTGTATTTATATATGATGTTTGTGTATGTGTATGTATGCATGCATGTGTATATGTGTGCATGTGTGTATGTACTATGTGTGTATATGTGTAAACATCAAAAACCCTAATTCTAAAATCCTAACCCTAAAATATGTATGTGTGTGTGTCTGTATGCATATGCATATGCATATGTGTATGTAATATGTATGCATGTGTGTGTATGTATCTCTATGTCTCTCTCTTCCTATCTATCTATATCTCCCTCTTTATCTTCCTCTCTCTCTCTCTCTCTCTTATCTCTCTCTCCCTCTTTCTATCTCTCTCTTATTCTCTTTCTCTCTTATTCTCTCTCTCTTTCATCTCTCTCTCTCTATTTATAAAAAAGAACAAAAAAAGCACTTACATTGATGTAATTCTTTTGATCTCTCTTGTCAAAGCCCAATCGATGTCTTGTCTTGTCGAATTCCAAAGAATCGATGCCAAAAACCTCCTGCAAAACAAAAGAAAAAAGAAATTAAAAAATAGAAGACATAGAGAAGAGAGACAGTGAAAGAGTACACACATCATTTACCAAGATGTGAGAGAGAGAGAGGTGTGTGTCTAGGGGGGAGAGAGAGAGAGAGAGAGAGAGAGAGAGACAAAGAGATGTGTGTATGCATGTGTATATGTGTGCATGTGTGTATGTATTATGTGTGTATATGTGAAAAAGTCAAAAACCATAATCCTAAAATCGTAACCCTAAAACATGTATATGTATGTATGTATATGTGGTGTGTGTGTATGTGTATGTCCATGTATGCATGTGTGTGTATACATATGTGAATGTGTATATATATGTGCATGTGTATGTAATATGCATGTGTGTATGTATGTATGTGTATGAGTACATGCAAATGTGTGTGTATGTATGTATGCATGTGTGTATGCACATATGCACGTGTATACATATGTGAGTGTGTATTTATATATGTGTGTATATGTAATATGCATGTGTGTATGTATGTATGTGTGTGTACAATGAAATATGTGTGTATGTATCTATCTCTTTCTTTCATCTCTCTCTCTCTCTATCTCACTCTATATCAATTGAAAACAAAACAATCACTTACATCGATGTAATTGTTTGGGGTGTTGTCGTCAAAGTCCACTTAATGTTTTCCTTCGTCGAATTCCAAAGAACTGATGCCAAAAATCTCCTGCAAAACAAAAGAAAAGAGAAACTGATAAACCCTAATCCTAAAACCCTAACCCTAAAACATGTATGTATGTATGCATATGTGTGTGTATGTATGTATGCATATGCATGTGTGTATGCACATATGTGTGTGTATACATATGTGAGTATGTATGTAATATGCATGTGTTTATGTATGTATGTGTGTGTGTACATGCAAATATGTGTGTATGTATGTATGCATATGCATGTGTGTATGTATACATGTGTGTGTACATGTGTGTATGTATATGTGTGTATACATGAATGTATGTATGTATGTGAGTATAAGAATGAATATGTGTGTGTATGTATATGCATGTGTGTATGTAATATGCATGTTTGTATGTAATATGCATGTATGTATGTATATGTGTGTATGCATGTGAGTATGTAATATGTATGTGTATGTATATGCAGGTGTGTATGTAATATGTATGTGAGTGTGTATGTAATATGCATGTGTGTATGTAATATGTATGTGAGTATGTGTATGCATATGTGTGTGTATGTATGTATGCATCTATCTCTCTATCTCATTCTCTTTCTATTTCATCTCTCTCTCTCTCTTTCATCTCTCTCTCTTTCACTCTCTCTCTATCTTTCTCTTTCATCTCTCTCTCTCTTTCTTTCTCTCTCTCTCTTTATGTTTCTCTAGATCTCTCTCTTTCT
This sequence comes from Ceratopteris richardii, assembly GCA_020310875.1. Classification (NCBI taxonomy): domain Eukaryota; kingdom Viridiplantae; phylum Streptophyta; class Polypodiopsida; order Polypodiales; family Pteridaceae; genus Ceratopteris; species Ceratopteris richardii. Next base: position 27,841,467 of record CM035435.1, on the reverse strand, counting down.
TTCATCTCTCTCTCTATCTCACTCTATATCAATTGAACACAAAACAATCACTTACATCGATGTAATTGTTTGGAGCGTTGTCCTCAAGGTCCACATAATGTTGCCCTTCATTGAATTCCAAAGATTTGATGCCAAAAAGCTCCTGCAAAATGAAAGAGAAAAGAAATTAGAAAAGGGAAAACACAAAGAAAGAGAAAGGGTGCTAGAGTATGTGCAATTCTTACAAAAATTTCAGATCTAGAAAAACAGAGATGTAGAGAAAGAGAGAGAGAGACAAAGAGAGAGAAAGAGAGAGAAAGAGTGAGAAAGAGACAGATGTGTGTACACAATAGGTGCAAAATGTAGTTCGCGTGCACAAACTTGACAATAGCAAAATTTGGTTCAAAATGCAAGAAAATGTCAAATTTTTGCTCTCGGGGCCGGTTAAAATAATTTACAATAAAGTACCGACGCCTATATCGGTGCTCATACCGATGCCTGTATACCGACAATTAAATGATTGTCGGTATTGCATCCATGGTTTTTCAAGCATTTTCAACGGTCATACCAATGCCGAGGCATGACCGTCGGTATGGGCAACGTCGGTATGCCCCTGATATGTTGTAGTGATAATTTGTACAATTGAAAACCAAATGTTTTGAATTTTGAAAAATAGGAGAAGTATGGAGTTGTTGACTCTTTGTGAGTAGCCTCAAAAAGTGTGCGGAACTTCTCTGAATAAAGCAATTTAAAATGAGGTGTGCACCAATGCATTATGCCAAAGTCCATGATCACATCTGTGATGTCATCTCAGACGCGTTCTAGAAATTTACCACATCAAAAAGGAGTTGCATAAATTAAGCATACAAAAATATTATAGAGTCTTAGTGTACTAACTCTGATGCAAGCTTGGTGGTTCAAGATTTGTCATGTCTACATAAATAGAACAATTGAGTGCACTCTGCATGATGTATGGTAGAGATATCAAGTGAAAAGGATAGTAAATATATGCTATCTAGTTTGAGTGTTGATGCGGATTATTTGAAAGAGATAACATCCAGATATGATACACACCAAATACTATATTTAGTGACCACCAATTCCTCTTTGTGTCATACAAAGAAGCTAGCATGGAGGGTTCTTTTTTATGTGATACTTCTCAACGTTTCTCTCACTCGAATGCACTCTAAGAGAGCATCCAACCATAGCTTGTACAAGTTGGAGGAGGTGTAGTAGAAGGCTCCCACACACTCTCTCTCTCTCTCTTTCTTTCTTTCTCTTTCTTTCTCTCTCTCTCTATGAGAGATGGCACAGATAGTTGCATGAAACATTTCCACCTACTACCTAATAGGACTGTGTGGAATAGCTTGGCTCTTTGTCTCCCTCTATTGCCGACACCCTCAACACTGTGCTAGCAGCAACAACACCCTCAACTTTCTCTATCAATCCATCAAACCTGGATCTGAAATCTATGCAACAGAGACCCGGTTCAGAGTACTCTTTTGCACACAAAGGTTATTCTCTCTCTCTCTCTCTCTCTCTCTCTCTCTCTTTCTCTCTATTAAAGAAAGTTGGCTCACATTGTTGCATTTTCTATAGGTCGAGGGGGTTGAAGTAGATCTTGATGCTCTAAGTGAGAAGGCTAAGCTAAAGTGCTACAGGAGCAGAGGGTAGAAATGCCTTAAAAGACTCTTGTTGAATGTTTCCCTTCTGGAAGTGTCCCTTAGCTTTCATTATGGTCTCTTGTGAGGAAGCTAACTTTTCCATGAGTCATGATCTATGTGAACACTCTAGGACCCTCTATGCACCTTATTCCCTGTTTGGGAGGTTTTCTCCCCCGGCTTGTATATACCCCCCTAACCCTAACGGGCATATTATCTTTATACATTCACGTGGTATAACAATCAGTGTTGCATGTTGTGCTCCAAGCTTCATCTTCTTCCTTGAGCTGTTCATGTGCTTTCACAGACCTCTAACTCCAACATTTGTGAAGAGTATCCCAAGTATCTCTTATTGTATTGCAGACGCGAACATAAGGGATAATGGCATGTGCCTATGCATCTTTGCCATCCGAATGAAGTTGCTCAAGAGTAGGTGCAACACAAGCGAGAGTAAAACCAAGAGAGGAAGGTCTTCAACACCATTCACATCGTCTTCAATAACTACATTTAAAAGTATCCTAAGACATCTTTCAACACCTTGCACAATATTTCATTGTGTTATTGATGCCAATACATGATGTGTCATGTATGTGCACAATACCATCCGACTTATTCTTGACAACCAACAATCAGAATAACATCATTGGGTTCATCTCTTTGTGTCATACAAAGAAGCTAGCATGGAGGGTTCTTTTTTATGTCATACTTCTCAATGTTTCTCTCACTCGAACGCACTCTCAGAGAGCATCCAACCATAGCTTGTACAAGTTGGAGGAGGTGTAGTAGAAGGCTCCCACTCTCTCTCTCTCTCTCTCTCTTTCTCTTTCTTTCTCTCTCTCTCTATGAGAGATGGCATAGATAGTTGCATGAAACATTTCCACCCTCTATCTAATAGGAGTGTGTGGAATAGCTTGGCTCTTTGTCTCCCTCTATTGCCTACACCCTCAGCACTATGCTAGCAGTAGCAACATCCATCCAAAGTTCTTTTTGTTTTAATAATCATGGCTCTTACTTTCTCTATCAATCCATCCAAAGATCTATCTGAAATCGATGCAATAGAGACCCGGTTCAGAGATCTCTTTTGCACACAAAGGTTATTCTCTCTCTCTCTCTCTCTCGTTTTCTCTCTATTAAAGAAAGTTGGCACACATTGTTGCATTTTCTATAGGTCGAGGGGGTTGAAGTAGATCTTGATGCTCTAAGTGAGAAGGCTAAGCTAAAGTGCTACAGGAGCAAAGGTAGAAATGCCTTAAAAGACTCCTTTTGAATGTTGCCCTTGTGGAAGGGTCCCTTAGCTTTCATTATGGTCTCTTGTGAGGAAGCTGACTTTTCCATGAGTCACAAACAAGCCAAAGGCGTCGAATTTCTTCCCAAGTTAGAACCTGGCCATGATTATAAAGCGTGGTTACAAATGTCTCATATAATATAGGGAGTTTATTGAGAAGGCAGATGGCCATATCTTCACTAGAAACTTGGCGGCCACAAAATGCTAATTTACATGGATAGCCCTCAAATGTGGCAATAACTTTGTAAATAGGATCCTTGGAGCTAATGGATAGGTTTTGAGACTCCACCTCTAGGGTGTAAGTGTTTGAGGGAGGTTTTTCTTCATACAAAACTCAGAGGATCTTCCAAGCCTCATAGCATGTCTTGCACGAGGTTATATGTCCTTTGGTTAACTTGTCGCAAACTAGATGTAATTGGCTTAAGGATCGCTTGTCCTTTACATTCCATACATTCTAGGCTCCTAGATCACTTTCCTTGTCTAGATCTTGTTCGGTTCCTTCAACTACCTCGTACAAAAGGTTTGTATAGAAGTAAGCCCTAATTATGTCCTTCTATAGATTATAGTTTGTGTTGTTGAGTCTCTCATCTTTTGGCATGAAGATTGCCATAAAGGAGGGTAAATCCAACTGACTTGAGGATGTTGCATTCGAAATCATTGACATGGTCACTATCTGAGCAAAGTTACCACACTTACAAAATTATAGTCAAAATTTGTACAAAAATTGAGATCGGCTAGGGGGGAGGCTTAGAATAGCCCTACACTTGCAAACACGATAGACCTCTTGAAGAGGGGAGGGGGGGCTTAGAATAGCCTCCAGGGTGCACACACAATACTCCTCTTTCCTATGTTTTTGAGTTACAAAGAAGGGGCACTTAGTGCCAAAGTGGTGTATCAAGAGGGATAGGGTTAAGACCTCTTGGAATTACAATAAAACCCTTTTAGGGATGCCGAATTGACTACCAAAGTTCAGGGTGGGTACCCTTACAAAATACAAAGATATTTCTAATAGTACAAAAATAAGAACAAGCAATTGATTGTTGATAAAGTTACAATCAAGTAAAGCCAAGGAATGGCAAGAAATAAGGGTTGGACCCTTGGAGAAATGACAAAGTGTCCTCCTACAAGAACTTGGAGTGCAAAATGAATTGTTAGGAGTCATATCAAAGTGTCCTTGAAAAGTATAATATAACCCCTTAAGATTTGATGTGACAAAATGCATGCGCCCTCTTAGAAAGTGAGTCCTTGAACCATCACTCACAATTTGTACAAATGAAAACCAAATGTTTTGAATTTGAAAAATAGGAGAAGTATGGAGTCATTGACTCTTTGTGAGTAGCCTTAAAAAGTGTGGGGGACCTTCTTTGAATAAAGCCAACCTTCTTTGAATAAAGCAGTTCAAAATAAGGTGCGCACCAATGCATTATGCCAAAGTCGATGATCACACCTGTGATGTCATCTCAGATGTGTTCCACAAACTTACCACATCAAAAAAGAGTTCCACAAATTTAGCATATCAAAATCTTCTAGAACCTTAATTTACTAAGTCTAATGTGAGCTTTATTGGTTCAAGATTTTCTATGTCTACATAAACAGAACAATTGGGTTCATTCGCATGATGTATGGCAGCGATATCTCGTGAAAAGGATACTAAATATATGCTATCTTGTTTGAGTGTTGATGAGGATTATTTGAAAGAGATCACATGGAGATATGATATGCACCAAATACTACATTTAGTGACCAAAAATTTCTCTCTCTGTGTCATACGGAGAAGCTGACGCGGATGGTCCTTTTCTATGTCGAACTTCTCTGTGTTTCTCTCGCTCATACATGCTCTCAGAGAGCATCCAACCATAGCTCGTACAAGTTGGAGGTGCAGTAGAAGGCTCCCACTCTCTCTCTCTCTCTCTCTCTCTCTCCATGAGAGATGGCACAAATGGTTGCGTGAAAACTTTTCACCTACTATCTACTAGGAGTGTGTGTAATAGCTTCGCTCTTTGTCTCTTTCTATTGCTTGCACCCTCAACATTGTGTTAGCAGCAGCAACATCGTGCCTCTTTTTTTTTGTTTTTTTAAATCATGGTCTTACTTTCTCTGTCAATCCATCCAAAGTTCGATCTAAAATCGAGCACAACAGAGATTTGGTTCAGCGATCTCTTTTGCATACAAAGGTTCCTCTCTCTCTCTCTCTCTCTCTCTCTCTCTCTCTCTCTCTCTCTCTCAAAGAGAGTTGGCACACGTTGTTCCATTTTCTATAGGTTGAGGGGGTTGAAGTAGATTCTGACGATCTAACTGAGAGGGCTGAGCTAACGTGCTACAAGAGCAGAGGGTAGAAATGCCTTAAAGGACTCTTGTCGAATGTTGCTTTATTGCTGTGCTAGTTCTTCTCACTACCCTTCTCGATCAACCCTCCCGAGCTTGCACTTGAACAAGAAGTCAGACGAGCATAGTAGGCTTTGTGTTATCTTCCTCACTCTCTTTGCATTAGAGAGATGGTGTTGTCGACTAGATGATAGATGCTCACATGATCCTGGGTAGCAGTACAACACATAGAAGGAGCACTTCATGGGATTTTGGTCCTGATAGTGTGTACCACGATAGAGAGAGTATTCTCTCTCTTTCTTAATGAAGAATCCATCATGGACTGAAGCACTCGGACATTATAGAGATAGAAACACCATGGTCATATATTGCCTCATTGTTTGTTTGCTCCGTACCCTTGTTTAAACTACACTTAGAATAGGTAACATGTATGGTATGATTTGTTGTGTGCAGGACACAGAAGGTAAGATAGGCTTTGCTCTTCATGCAATATGGATTGGATCCGATTCAAGCAGCTCCCCAGCTTGACTTCCAATTTTTAGTGCGCAATGCACAAGGAAGGATAACATAAAATATAGGTGACTGTACAATTGTGAGCTTCTCTAAAAATAAATTCGACCTCAGCAGGTAACGAAGATTCACAACTTGACCATACAGTTGGACCTCAACAAGTAATGAACATTCACAACTTGACCATACAGAGATTTCAAAGTGGAAAACTCCAGGAACAAACAATGAAATGGCCAACAAAATAAAGTTTTTAAAAATATTGTGATGCACTTAGAGAAATTGGTGATGCACCATTACTTCCCCCAAGATTGTGATTGAGTGCTTAAAAACACTTAGAAATACTTGAGGTAGTTATAGAAACGACCATTAAAATGACCATAAAATATCATCAAAAGAAAGGGTAGAAACGTGGGAAAAGGGGTAAAGGGTAAGAGGGTGGGAAAATAGCAAAATAAGGCCTAAAAGAGCATAAACTAATGGCAAACGCTTCTCCAAATGGGTGGAGAGCAATACCACCAAACACAAGCAAAAGCACCACCAAAATCACTATCAAATGCACCACTAAGACCTCCACCTAATGCTTTGATACCATGTAGAGATTACATGCATGGAAGAAAAGTGAAAAGAAGAGTGTACTCACAAAAGAAAGATTGTGAGAGACTCAAAGTGAGTAGACCAAGAATTGGCTAAACTCACATGGATTAGAAATGAGCTTGCCAAGAGCATGGAGTAAGCTCCTCAAGCTTCTCACCAACTCATGAGATGGATGTTCACAACATTCATCTATAAGAAACAAGAGTGCATGATGATTTTTTTAATGATTATGTGTGTGTCTTTGTTTGTTTGTGTTGGTGGGTCTAATGGATGGTGTGTATATTTAACTGTGGGTGAGATGGACTTTGTGTGTGAGAACACATGTCAAAGACTTTGTGCGTGAAAATACATGTCAAATTCTGTGTGGATTGTGGATCAATGATGGATGTTTGACATTTTCTCTATACACATATATGCAAATACTAAATCTTGATTTAAATACATGCATGATTATCAACTAACTTATTTAAAATTCCTCTCCAAATGTTCAATCCATGAGCATTACCCAACTAGGTGCACATGCAAGTGTATTCCGAGATCATCTAGGCACATATAAGTGTATTCCATGTGTGTGTGTAGATTGAAGTTCATATGTAGATTCTAGATGAGAGTATGTTGAGGATTGAATTTTGTGCGAGTATATGTTGGTGGATGTTGATAGATGTACTTTTCAATGCCGTATTAGGTGCGAGGAAATTGAATTTATGGTGAGTTGAATGACTATGTATGTGGAAATGAAAAATCAATGTGGAACTCTAAATGGGGTAGTGCAACCATATGAAGAGGTAAGTGGAAGCTATATATCATATGCATGGGTAACGTCACACAAATATTCGAGTACTGAAGTGTAAACTAAGAGACGTTCCCTAATCACGTCTCTTTATTCTAGTAGATCATGATTTTGTAAATAAAGCACATTTTCATAAAAACATGTGAAGAGAGATGGTGGATGCAATCCAAAGATGAGTTGGTGCTGCTACAACTAGCTTCACACCAGCCAACTAAGAGTTCAAAGTTGATTAGTAGACCCTTTGATCTTCCTAAATCCACCAAAATATCAGTACTTTGGAACATGTATCTCAAACGTTTAAGTCAAGACAGACTAGTTGCAAAATGACTAGCCCCAAAAACTTGCTATTTTTGGACATATACCTACTCGAAAAAATGAATAGTGCTCTCAACCTTGTAGGAAGTAGATAAATTCCTTTTGGGAATATCAAATAGACTTAGCAAGCTTGCTGTTCCAAGTTACAACACTTCAAAGGATCAACTGATGAATGAGAACAACTTTTAACAAAATCTGGACCATGGCCGCCATTCTTGGGGCTTTACAGGGATAGACCAGTGAGTAGTAAAATCAAGATTTCTCCTAAAATACAAATTTAATGAAGATGAAAATTTATATGCAAAATGTAGCCTTTGCAAAGTATCCAAGGCATGTTAAAACGCTGCAAAAGGTTTAGTAGAGCTCGAGGTATGAGCTTCTGAAGTTACTTCTCTGAGCGAGTATAGAAGAGAACAAAACAAAGAAGTAGAGAATGATGAATGTATAAATTCACATATGACTACAACCACATTGGCAATGAATATTTGCACAATGGGAGTAGAATGATAGAGCTATGGAGTAAGATCTTCAATCTCTACAAAATGACATGAAGTGGTCACATACAAGGCTTGCTAATCACCTCTTCCTTCTTGCTCTTTTTATAGCTATTCTTTGAGGGAGTTTTGAATTCGAATTCAAATGGTTCCACCTAAAAGTGATCCCCAAAGTTAGGAAATATTCCCTCAGCTCACTAGTTCATGGTTTTAGGTAGTTAGAGCCACGATTTGCTTTTACATCATGGATGAGGTAAGCCATTCTTTTTCTTTTTTCTTATTCACAATTACAAGAGACAAAGTGTACTCTTTTACAAGAGGTGTTCGCATGACTAAACATATGAATGCACCAACAGCTCCCCCTCAATCCTAACATGCTTGGCCTTCAAATAAGTCTTCAATTGTCCTTGATTTCGTGTAAGCCAATCATCAACTTGAATCTACTTAACTTTGTACCATCAAGAGATTCAGTCAACATGTCTGCACATTGCATATCTGTAGAGACATATGATAGTTGAATATCCTTGCTCATTAGCTTCTCTCTTACATAATGGTAGTGGACTTCAATATGCTTGGTTCTAGCATAGTATACCGGATTAGCTGCTAGATGTACTGAGCTTGTGTTGTCACCAAGAATGTGAGGTGTTGAAGAATGAAGTCCAAGCTCTGTGTAAAAAGACTTTAACCACATGATTTCTTAAGTTGCATTAGCCAAGCCTCTATATTCAGATTCAGTTGAACATAATGCCATGGTTGGTTGCTTCTTGGATAACCAAGAAATGATTTTTGAACCTGCAAATGATATATACCCGGATGTGCTTCTTCTATCATCTCTAGATCTGGCCCAATCTGCATATGAGTAGAACTTTAGCTCAATATCTAAAGTAAGTGAATAAAACAAACCTTCATTCATGGTCCCCTTTAGGTACTTGAGGACTCTCTTGGCCGCTTCCATATGTGGTCTTCTCAACTTATGCATAAACTGACTCAATATGCTAACACTATAGCATATATCCACCCTTGTGAGTGCTGCATAGTTCAAGCTTTCAACCAAGTTTGATAGCTTGTGATGTCTTCAAGTGGCTCTCCTTCATTAGCACTAAGCTTATGTTTTTGCTCCATAGGTGTACCTGAATCTGTGTAGATTAACTCCAAGCCAAGGAAATAAGTGAGTGGTCTGAGGTCACTTATTTTGAACTCCTCCTTCATTTGAGTCTTTACCTCTTTGATTCCATCAAGATCATTGTCTGTGATAATAATATCATTCCTCTTTATGAACAAAGAGGTATCCACCTTGCTAGCTTTGAATCCTTGGTCCTGCAAATAAGTCACCAATCTAAAATTCTAAGCTCTTGGAGCTTGCTTCAATCCATACAAGGCTTTCTTTAATTTGCATACATAGTTGGGATGATGTACATCCTCATATCGAGGAGGTTGTGCCATATACACTTCCTGAAATCCATCCATTCAAGAAAGCATTCTTTACATGAAGTTGATAGAGCTTCCAATTTCTAGATGCAGCAAGACTAATGAGAACCCTAGTTGTAGGCATTTTTGCAACAGGAGACAAAGTCTCCTCATAATCAATACAATGGATTTGAGAAAACCCTTTAGCAACTAACCTTGTTTTGTGTCTATTTATACTTCCATCTGGATTCCTCTTGATTTTGTATATCCATCGAGATCCAATTATCTTCATAGATGGCTTGTTAGGTACAATCTCCCAAGTGTCATTTTCCTTTAGGGCTTCCATTTCTTCATTCATTGCATCGCTCCAAGCTTTCTTACTTTGTGCTTCTTCAAATGTGGTAGTTTCTTCATTTGTTGAATCCTTTGCAATGTAGATTCAGTACTTGGTGACCAAAGAAGTATCATAACCAAACCTCTCTGGTTTCTTCTTCTCCCTTGAAGATCTTCTAAGTGGTTGATGTGAGCTCTAGCATCCTTCATCTTTGTTTTACCTTTGTTCTTCCATAGCTTTAGTCTTTCCAAGTCTTCTAGGTCAAGCTCCCAATCACTTTCTTCCATTTTCTTTGGCTCCTTTGGTTGAAGTGATGGAAAATCTTCATCCAAGTCATAAGGCAGCTTCACTTTCCTATCATCATCAAACCATGATTTGTTCTCATCAACAATTACATCTCTACTAATAGAAAATCCTTTATTGGTTGGATTGTACAATCTATATCCTTTTTTGTTTTGATCATAACCAATAAATATGCACTTCTCTGCCTTGGGGTCCAATTTCCCTCTTAATTGAGAAGGAATGTGAGCATAGGCTAAGCATCCAAAGATTTTACAATGCTCTAGACTAGGTCTTCTTCCATTCCACACGTCATATGGAGTGGTTCCATCTAGTGAATTAGATGGAAGTCTATTTATGAGATATGTGGTTGCAGAAACAACCTCTGCCCATGGGTAATTTGGCAATCCCTTTTCATTGAGCATGGACCTTGCAGCTTCAACAATAGCTCTATTTCTCCTCTCTGCTACACCATTGAGCAAGTGACTTCCCTTTTAATGTCTTGTTCATGCAAGAAGGCATCAAATTCAGAAGAGAAGTATTCTCCTCCACCATCTGATCTGAGTCGTTTCAAAGTCCCACCTATTTGGTTTTCAACAAGAGCAATATACTTTGTTAAACCTTAACTGTTTAAAGTTAATTCAACTCTGGGTTCTTGGGATGGTTAGAGGTCTATAAAACAGAGGCCCTGTTTATATTTTCCCAAATCTATAGATTCATGATATTCATTCATAGACTACTGTTTTGGATATTTTTACAAAACATTTTAGTACTACCGCACAATTAACTATGTACTTCTTCTCTTATCGTGTTAATCCGTCCATCTTTAATACTTCATTAAGACTTAATTAATTATTAAGCTTAATCAATGGAATTGAAGAGATACTCAGATTACACAGAACTTCGGTAAACTGTGCTCCACTGTAGGCTCTTGCCCAGACGAACAATCCAACAACACCATGCCTACTGCTTTACATGACTCCCCTTTCATTAATTTGTAAAGAGTTACAACTTTTGCGCTACACCTTTTCAGTATGCGTGCGACTTTTCAAGGTATATAACAGAATTTAGGAGTTCCTTTCTGGTGGCTCACACTGGCATGCACGGTGGACTCGAACCCAAAAAATGGAAATTACATGCAGTTCGACTTTCTTACTGCCAAGAGCTGCAATTACAAATCAATCCTATAGAGGCATATCTCATAGGATTGGGAGGTGTGGAAACCCCTTGCATTGGTGAGGTGGAATGTCCCCTCTACATTTAAGAGGTGCTAATGTCAGTCAAAGTGCTAGTGTGTGAAGACGAGGATCTTACTGAACCTCTTGTCCTGGGCTAAGACTGGATCTATGATCATGCAGTTAGCCTCAACCTAAGAAGTGGACTTCTTCAGGCATGGGTAGGCCAAAACCACATAACGATTGAATTAGAAAATCAAGCACATAGGCTGCTAGAAGAGGCACCGAATCCTGGTCCTTCCAGGAGTCCACCTGAAATGAACCATGCTACTCTTGACCAAAGTTCTATGGTGCAAAAGATTGCCACTCATGACAAAGGTACATAAGTCAATGAGGAGTTCCCTTCTTTTCCAAAGAGAATTCGAGGAAATCAAGCCGGAAAATACACGATACAGAGGAGCCCGAGGACCAAAAAGAAGGAACACCAACCGGTACAATATAGAATACCCCATGGCATGAAGCAGATCTAGATACACAAAGGTGAACAACCCTCGGCTTTGGAGACAGGATTCCAAAGAAGCATCAAGCAAGCTACAGTGTCGAGGACTACAATGAAGGAGTACCCTAGGCATCAATCTAGACAAACCATTTCTATTTGGGTTCCAAAGCAGTCAATGAAGACGATCCCAAAAGCTAGACAAATATGGGTGCCCAAGACCTGCTTACTAGCTCAAATAGCTTCACCTCCAATCACAAGATCAAACAAACACTCACGAGTCCTATTGGCTCCCATCCAAAGGCAAACATCTACACTCCACACCACCACATTCTCGGTCACGCCTCGGAATGTTTGGAAATGGGTACCCAAAAGGTCCCAAACCCAACACACTCTAGTCCGCAAACCTTCACACATCATCGCCAATAAAAGCAACGATTCCAGCATCAAAGTTTGGAGACCTAAACCCCATATCAAACCCCCTGACCCACCTTTTTAAATCCTTCCCCTCTGATGTAGGTGCATTCTAAGAACATTGCACATCCAAAGTATGCATCTAGAGTGAACCCTAACCTACTAACCCACATGTACACACATCACGAACACTTCACCCACTAACCTCTAACCACTCGGAATGTCATGTTGGTATTGTGGAGGGAACACCATAACATCCTATTTCCTATGCAATGCTAATGTGCCTCTCTCTTCTTCTAGCAGATAAGCATCAACAACTACAAGCACTCTCATAGCAGAAGCAGCAGGTCCGAGCTCACAGGTAGGAGTAAGTACTCCAGGAATTGATGTGGATAGTCTACCTGTTGATGTGCCACCAACTGAACGACCTATGGAGCTGCAACACCTTCAGTAGATCCCGGTACCGGATCCACCCACAGGGATCACAGAGAGAGTCCATGCCAATTCTCATTGGTTCAATGGCATGCCAGGTCCATTAGGAGAGGCCAAGCATATATCGGAGTCTAAGTGCGAGTATGATAGATCATGGGTCCGATTCCAATTTTTCTCCAAGGAGTTTGAGACTCTACAGAACATAGAAGATCTCCAGACCATATGGCAACGTGCAGGGCTAGCCGAATACTTTGAAGCACCACTACCTAAACCAGATCTCCTCCGATGCTATTATTTGGTCTCCACATTACAAGCTAACGAAGAAAAGGACAAACCAGGAACATTCGTGCTTCCTTCTTTGCTGGGCAACAACGAGTTGAAAAGGTTTGAACTTACACTGGAATTGGTGAGCGCTGCTTTGAATATGCACGGTACACATGTACCTTCTAAGAGGGATGCTCTCATTCCTACTAACATGAAGGATAGGAAACTACTGAAGCTTAAAGATATGGCAACACTCACACCAAACATGTCCATCCCTCTCCGTATGTGCATGCAACATTTTGCTTTCCCTGGTCAAGACCGCTTCACACAACCGCACAAAAGAATTTGGTTCGCTCTTTACTTGACGGAGACAGGTGCCTTACCAATTAAGCTTCCTATATGGATTGTGGAGCAGTTGTATGAAGTAAATAAAAGGTCATCCAGGAAACTAGTGGTGAATGGTTGTTGTGCAATCACACACATTATATACAGATGCTTAGCATATGATGTACCCATTGAGCACAACTACAAATGTTTAAGAGACTCAAAACTTCCACTCATCAATCCAAGCGCATGAGGGGCTCAATTCCTTGTGTCCAGACACGTGAAGTTTTGACTACTCTAGAAGTCTCGCTAAGAGGGGAGGCCATTGTACCTCCCTTTACCATTAGAATACCCAGGTCTGGATCTGAAACTACAACACAAGCTGCCCCTTTGGCTCCTCTTGTCCCATCCGATTTTGAATTTGCTATGACTGGAGATGTTGAAGGGATGGGTCCCTTTAACTTCGAAGCATTCTTACAAAGTACACAACTCTCTGATGTAGAGTTTTATTCAGATACAGAAGAACAGGGCATATCTTCACAAAGAAGGAGAAAATCCACAGAAGGTCGCCATGTACATTGGGCTGACGATCAGCAAGGTCAACAACAAGGACACCTAGAAGAAGAAGGAGCAGACGAAGAGGAGACCACTAAAGCCCCCGCTTATACAGAAGAACTCCGAAGGCTGTATCAAATCATGGAATGAGTGCGATCGCAACAATTTCTCACCAAACAGAGCAGTCGGGTGCTCATGGCTCAGCTTTTGGAAGAAGCAGGAGTTGACTCAAAATACAGTGAAGGTCTCTTATTGATGGTAGAAACCTATGGGGTAGTAGAAGCAGTTTGAATCACGATTCAAGGGTCTCCAGTTCAATATGATCCACAAAGATTCCAAACACGACCACGGTCAAGCAAAAACATCCAGATCCCCATTACGAGAGCAGAAGGGCCTATTATTACATCAGAACCCATTAAGACAACCTCCAAAGCAGCTGTAACTTCTGGCCAAGAGCACTCAGTCACCCATGATGAATCAACCGAGCCACTACCACCCACACCCCCACCATCGCCTCCTAGAACAGAAGCTGTGGAGATCACCTCGACCACTCAACCCACCGAACAAACCTTCATCTTCCGTACTCCCACCTCTAGTTCAACCCTATTCTCCACCTCTGAAAACCCAATCTATGAAGCTACCACCATCACTACACAATCCATCGAATCGCTCATAGAGCCTGCCCTAGGACATCCATCCCCCATGCTCTCAACCATAGGCCATCCCGATTCTAGATCCATATTCTTGGGATTCCCTGCTACCACGCCACCTTTTATGGCCTCCCTACCTTCAGAATCTCACCTCCCAAACCCCATCCCTCTAATTCTCCAACCCCTCCACGCCTTTCTTTCAAGAACATTTCAACCCCGGTCTCAATCATTTCCTCTATTTTCAGTTCCCCCACCCTCTTCTCACTTATTCACCACTTTCATACACAAACCACCTACCATTCCAATGTATATGGTAGATACCACACTCGCATCCACTGCTGAAAGCATGGACATTTCACCACCCACAGCACCTCCCCCTCCCCCCACGCTTCCACCTTCTCCCATCCCCCCTCTACCAATTTCACCAGCACACACCTCTCCAATAGACATAACATTCACTCTTCCCCTTCCCCAATCCCCTCCCCGTGCATCCTCCATTGTACAAACCACACCATCTTCCATAGGAAAGGCATTAGACACCATGCTCACATGTATATCACAGTTAAGGACAGAGTACAATCAGCTCGAGCAACATAATGTACGATTGCACGAGCACTTGGAGATGCTACAACATCGTCTTGCTACAGTAGAAGAGGAGAATGCTCGCCTCCATACACAATTCCACACTTTACAAGAGGCTCATAGCATATTAGAAGTACAGTTATAGAACACTGACCAGGAAGCAATACAAGTGGTAGTAGGTCATCTACAGACACAACTAGAACGCAATTCAAAGCTTCAGCAAAATATGGCCCTATTCAAGCAACACCTTGCAGCAGCTCATGAAGAGAATCGACGCCTGCAACTACAGAATCAAGAAAACCTAGAAGCAGCGATCGAAAGCACACCTGGGGCACCCATCAGTCCCTCAAAGTTTCAAGCTGTGACCCCCGACAATATTAAGATCATCTTGGAAGATTATGCTAGGCTGCTTGAAGCACATGATCAGTTATTAGAGGAACTGGGTCAACTAAAGCAAAGAAAATAAAAAGACACAACGACTACCTTTCAAACCACCTCCTCAGCGGCTTCACTTCTCATAGACTTAGAGGCTCTAAAAGATCTCCAGAAACAGGTCACAGAATTGCAAGCACGCCTACTACAATATGAGAGACCACCATCCCCACCAGAGGCTCCCATCGACGAGGAAACATTATAAATTCATGTGGAACAAACGTTTGAAGAAGAATATGACTCACAACCCTTCCCAGGAGGTCAACAAACGGAAGAAGGTCAGGATACGTTTGAAGCGCCGCGACTCCCATGGCTGCGACCCCCATGGCTGCGACAAGTCGAGGAAATTGGGAGTTCACATGAAGAGAGAACCATAGTGAAAAATTAGGCCATGAGAGTCATAGAAGACACCATAGTAATATCTGACTACTTCAAGCACCTGTCATCTAGACGCCTTATCCTCTCATCAGAACTTCAATATAGACCTTACTATGTCATTTTAGCCGACTACAACGCAGAGATACAAAGAGTCACGGGTAAGATTCCTACCTTCGCTACCCAGTTTCAACCCGAAGACCTTCCTCCCGAAGTACAAAAAGGCAAAATTCGTCAACCAACCTGCCGGTAGAAACTTCTAGAGACATATCTAGAAATGCTGCACACATGGAACAATGCGCCTTTACATCTCCTATACAATCCATGCTACGGTCCAGTTCCACGCCGCAGATCTTGGAAAGCATTCAACATTAAAGTGTAGAACAACGCGCAATGCAAAGAATGGCTAAACTACCCGTACATAGCGCCAACACAAGGACCACCATCAGTAGCCTATATGATGGCCACAATTCGACACTGCATGCCTCGATTGAAGCCCATGCAAGATGTGGCGGCCCAAATGATGCTTAAGATCTTGGATATGATGCAGGTAGTCCTCAAAACCTTTAGAAATGCAGCAACACCACAGGTACGTCAACCGGGGTTTACCAATGGAAATTACGATTTGGTATGACATGAGCACCACCCCCAGCATTTGGGTAGCATATGCTTGGCATGCACGCATCAAATACCTCCCTACATGCTATGAACAGACATTCGAAGATATGTTCCGATCCAGATTTTGGGAGTACCGCTCAAAAGTGTTTGCACCTAAGCCAACACACCTGCTCCATCTCTTTGCTTGTGAACAAGCCATGTACTCCGAGTACTACACCACACCGTAACCAGAGGTTCCCGGCGCAATAAATTGGGATGCATTGGAAGCTGACCTAGCAAGAGGATTAAGGATAGGAGAACACGAACTTGCCACCAATGTCATCCAATACTATATTGACCACCCAATAGAACAAAGGTCTGTCAGGGGCGACAGACGCTAGGAAGGAGGGAGTGTTGACATACAAGTCAGATGAAGAGCATACTAGCACAACGGAGTAGTCATGCACAATACGGCAACAAGGCCTAATCATTTTTTTTGAAGTGATTGTCATCACTACACACACATTGTAAATTCCATTTCTGGTAGAATAGACTCCATTTTGCTCAAGTCGAGGAGTCCTCGAGCTTGAGGAGTGTTAGAATTAGCTACATACCAATTTTCATAATTTTTAGACTTCGTTTGAGCCCTCAAATAGGCTCTAGAACCTAATTTTTAACTAGGCCGGACACTAGGTTTGGACAAGGCCAAAGCTAGTCAGAAAACTATATAAAGAGCTAGAGAGCTCATTTTGAAGGTAGATTGTTTGTGAATTGAGCTTATGTAAGAGACTTTTTGACTAATGCAAAGAACTCCATTGTTCCTCTCCTTGTTCTTGCCTTGTGTGCGTGTGTGTGTGTATGTGTGTGCATGTTTGTGTGCTTCTCACTCACGCACTTGTGCCTTCACTTGCTCATAGTCTTCATACTAGTCCTCACGTCTCCACGGATTGACAATTATGAGGTGGATCTCCTCATGTTGGTACTCACCATTGTGCTGGAGTGACACCAAATTAGTGACAGTAGCCTTCATTGTATCTGCCTCTATTTGATCCATAACCACCTCTATTGAATCCTCTTCCTCTTGAGTTCCTTGGGTTCCTGAAACATTCTTCAGTAGTATGATTAGATAAGCCACATATATTGCAAGGTTGAGATGATTGGAATCTCCCCCTGCCTTGCTTGCCACTTCTACCTCTCCCTCTAGCTCTTCCTCTACCTGCAAAGTTTGCTCGGAAAGAGCTACCTTCATCTTCATTCTTCCTATTCTTTGACTTGAACTTAGCTTTATTAGAATATAAGGCAGAAGTTTGATTACCTCTTTCGGACTCACCACCTTTGCTAATCTTTGCTTCATGAGTGAAGAGTTGGCCCATGAGTGTGTTGAGGTCGGGTACATGCATATCCATGTACAAATCCATGGCTGTTGTGAATGACTCCCACTTGTCATCTGCTTTGATTCCATTTATGATTTGTCTAATGATTTGTTCCTCTTCAATTACCTCTCCAATGCTTCCAAGTTGGTTGGAAATATCCTTCATCTTTGTGACATACTCAGTCACACTTTGCTTCGGGCTTTTCTTAATTGTTGCCAGAACTCCATCCACAATTGGTTCTTCCTTGCTCGAGTGTTGGAGGAGAAGAAAGAAGCACGTGCATTCCAGGTCTCTCTTGATGTCTTGCATCCCTTGACATGAGGTGAAAGAAAATCAGAGATTGAGTTTAGAATAAAGGACCTTGCAAGTGAATCCTTTGAACACCAATTTCAAACTCCTTCCACTTCTTCATGTGATGGTTGCCCTTTGTTCCTCATCATTGGCATTGCTTCATCTCCAGATATGAAACCATATAGATTCCTCCCTTTGAAGGTAAGCCTCCATCCTTAGAGACCATACTCGGTAGTTGTTTTGATCCAATTTGTCAATTGTTGATGGAAATCCATCTCCCATGTTGCTTGGCTATGCTTTGATACCACTATGAAGAGAGATGGTGGATTTAATCCAAAGATGAGTTGGTGCTGCTACAACCGGCTTCACACCAACCAACTGAGACTTCAGAGTTGATTAGTAGACCCTTTGAGCTTCCTAAATCCACCAAAACATCAGCCAAGTACTTTGGAACATGTATCTCAAAGTTTTATGTCAAGACAGACTAGTTACGAAATGACTAGCTCCCAAAACTTGCGATTTTTGGACATACACTTGATGGAAAAAATGAAGAGTGCTCTCAACCTCGTAGGAATTAGATGTACTCCTTTTTGGAATAACAAATAGACTTAGCAAGCTTGCTATTCCAAGTTAAAACACTTCAAATGATGAACTGAGGACTGAGAACAATGTTTAACAAAATCTAGAACATGCCCGCCATTCTTAGGGCTCTATAGTGATATACCAGTGAGTAGTAAACTAGAGATTTCTCTGAGATTACAAATTCAATGACCAAGAAAGTTTATATGCCAAAACTATACATTGGGAGCTATCCAACGTACATTAAAACTTTGAGAAAAGTTCAGTAGAGCTCGAGATATGAGCTTCTGAAGTTACTGCTCTGAGTGAGTATAACAGAGAACAAAACAGAGAAGTAGAGAATGATGAATGTATAAATTTACATATGAATACAACCACATTGGAAATGAATAGTTGCACTATGAGAGTAGAATGATAGAGCTATGGAGTAAGCTCTTCAATCTCTACAAAATTACATGAAGTGGTCACATACAAGGCTTGCTAATCCCCTCTTCCTTCTTTCTCTTTTTATAGCTATTCTTGGAGGGAGTTTTGATTTCGAATTCAAATGGTTCCACCTAAAAGTGATCTCCAAAGTTAGGAAATATTCCCTCAGCTCACTAATTCGTGGTTTTAGGTAGTTAGAGCCACGACATGGATGAGGTAAGCCATACTTTTTCTTGTTTCTTTTTCACAATTACAAGAGATAAAATGTACTCTTTGACAAGAGGTGTTCACATGACTAAACATATGAACATAAATCAATAAAGCATGTAAAGCATGTAGGCTTAGGTAAATGCACCAACAAAACAAACTTTTGAAAACACTGCCCTCATGTATCTATGCAAGATGTAATGAAAAATACCTATAAATACACATGCTTTGATAGACTCATCCATCAGAGTATGTGGGGGGAGATTCTACCCAATTTGGTGTCAATTTTCTTATCTCTTTCTATTCTTTGAGTACTTTTGTAAGATTTTGGTTCTGTACTATCCACTACGTACGTGCATTTATCGGATCCGAAGTTCAACAATGGTATCAAAGCCAAGGTGCGTTCGTGGAGGTAGTCTTGACATCCGATTATGATGTGTGGTATCCGTTCTCTTTGTGATTTGGCATCCATCTCAACCATCTGATCCAAGTTTTCATTTATCAAGTTCACTTGCTTTTGGTTTGCTAGTTTGTTTTTTTGAAATTTTTCTGAATTAGTTATTGTGCATTGTGCTCACTGTGACACTTTACTCAATGTGCTCAGTGTGACATTGTACTCATTGTACTTACTATGCTCACTGTACTCACTATACCCCCTATGCTTACTATGCTCAATGTACCACTGTGCTCACTGTGACACTGTACTCATTGTACTTATTGTGCTCCTTATATTCACTATACCCCCTGTGCTCGCAATGCTCAATGTACTCATTGTACTCACTACACCCTTGTGCTCACTATGCTCATTGTAGTCATTCTACCCTATGTACCCCCTATGCTGATTATTCTCACTTTTTGAGTTTGGTTTGGTTATCAAATTAGTTTATCGATTTCGTTTATCAATTTTGTTTATCAATTTGGTTATCATTCGATTACTCCTTTGCATTTTCCTTCATCAAGTTCAGTTATCATTTGATTACTCCTTTGTCTTGCTCCAAGGCATCGATTCAGGCATAGAAGTATGGCATATGGTTGGCATCTTTCACTTCTTTGGCACTCATGGTTCCCTTTGGTTTTGTTAGTAGTTGTTGGTTACATGCGAACCAATTCTACCATATGAGTGGCAATAAGGGCTTAGTTATTTCCCTAGTTAGCTTACTTATTTCTCTAGTTCGCCTACTTAGTTCCTTATTTAGCATGTAGGGGATTTGAACCCACAATCTCACACATACAAGAGTTATTCTTTATCCACTAGCCTATTTTCACCTTTTGATTCCCCATTCCTTTTAATTAATATTTAACATAACTTTTCACACTCTCTTTACCTTATTTATTTATTTAACACTCTTTTTTCCTTTATTTTATTCATTTATTTTTATCTAGCACTCTTATTTATTTAATTAATTAATTAATATATTATTATTTTTTATATCTATATTTATTATTATTATTATTATTATTATTAATATAAAGTATTATTAAAACTCTTTTCACATCCTTAGTCCTAGGTTCCGATTCTATATAAGGCCATGGACCCTCGGCATAATACTAAGGATTTTGGTACATCACCTCTACCTGGATCTCAATTGAGCACCTATTGGAACTTCTGTGACATGAACTCCAACATGCTCAAAATGAAATAAAAGAACTTGATGTTCCACTCCAACAAATTTAGAGTGTTGAGAATAGCCTACTTACGATGGTGAAGGCTATTATCATTGCTCAAGAAGAGGGCATGCAGTCCAAGATTGGTGCCAACAATTTCCAATTTTCTGGATTCCATGGGCATAAAGGATGATCAGTTTGTTCTTTCATGGCTATCCCAATTTGAGGCCTTCTATTTTGATGAATCGTACTCTAAAAGTGAAAAGGTCAAATTTTTTACTAATTATTTGGTGGGTAAGGCCCAATTATAGTGGAATGTTTTGCACCATAGCACAGATCGTCCTACCACATGGAAAGCATTTCAAGAAAAGATCAAGGAGTGCTTCCTTCCTCCTTAGTTTCACTTACATGCTCATCCACCATGGAGAAGTTTTGGATGGAAAGATGGAGATATTGTGTCTACCTATATTGAACATTTTTGGAAACCACTATTACTTATTTCTTTCCTTGAAAAGGATTCATGAAGATACTTTGCAATGGAAGTATGAAGATGTTTTGGAGATGGGAATCAAAGCTAAGCTCAACACACTACGTTCCACAACCCTTTATGAGGCTATTTCATTTTCACATGATGCTAAGAAAGAGTTTTAATCCATCACCAAGCCCATTCCCTTACAACAAATGCATCAATGACAATCACCAATCAAGCCCATTTTGCCTTTCAAGCATCCATTTTCTACTTTTTCTTCTTGTCCTTTTCAGCACCCACCTACTTTTCAATGCGCTCCTCAATCCAATGTCACACTAGTTCACAAGCCAACCCCCTTACACCCTATCGAACCTCCAACCCTTCAAACTACAACGATCGATGCTCAACAAAAGAGGCCCCGTATCACTTGCTAGCATTGTGGTAAGTTTGGTCATACTAAATCTAAATGTCAGTTGCAAACTCACGACATGAAGCTTGTCGAGGATCAAGTACAGAACATGGAGGTGGTTTGTGAAGATATTCAACGTGATTGGACCAAAGAATGGAAAAGGAGCTAAGTACCTTGGGTAATACAATTTCTATCCATTCTTTACTTTGTATGCAAGGTACTATTAATGGTAAAATTATTAATATTTTACATGATGATGATAGTTGGCATGATTTTATTTTTCATGCACTAGTGCAATATCTCCAATTAAACCCACTCCCTTCTATGTATAAAGTTAAAGTTGCATTTAAAGGAAATAGATATAATGTTACAAGTGAAGTGCATCATGTTCAGATTTGTATAGGTTCATACATAGATGAATGCACATTGTTAATTGCTCCTTTGCAGTTCTATGATGTTATACTTGGTATGCCTTTTCATCATCGTTATAATCCATGTATTGATTATCATACACACAATTTGTTTTAAGTTTAACAAGCAAGAAATTTTTTTGTATGCAATGCATGACTTCCAAACCTTTTCATTAATTAGTCATACTCAAGTCAAACGTGCATTTAGGAAAGGCTACAATTCATGTATTGTTTATTTCAATAACATAGTTGATTATACACATACACTTCCGAATGCATATAAATCATTTATGGATTCCTATAAGGATTGTTTTATGGCTAATTTTCCTTCTAAACTACCACCTTCTCGGGGATCACTTGACCATAGTGTATTCCTAGTATTTCTCCTCCCCATAAAGCACCTTATAGGCATGGACCTTTACATCAACGAGAAATAGCTGCTCAAGTTAAGCAATTACTCCACAAAGGCCTTATAAGACCTAGTTCTTCTCCCTTTGCAGCACCTATTCTTTTGGTAGAGAATAAGAACAAGACTTATAGGTGGTGCATTGGCTATAGAGCACTGAATAAGATCATGATTAAAAATAAATATCCTATTCCTAGGGTAGATCATTTGCTAGATAAACTTCATGGAGCATGTGTTTTTAGCAAAATTGATATGAAATTTGGGTATCGTCAGATACAAATGACACAAAATGACATTCATAAGACTACCTTTAGAGCTCAAATTGGTTGCGTTGAATTCATGGTAATGCCTTTTGGACTTAGTAATGCACTTGATACATTTGCATGCATGATGAATAACATTTTTCTCAAATACCAAGCCTTTGTTCTTGTTTTTTTCTATGACATACTTATCTATAGTGAGAATGAAAATGATCGTGAAAGGAATTTAGCAACACTCTTTAATTTATTACACAGAAACAAACTTTATTACAAAAATAAAAAGATTTATTTCTTCCGTAAAGAATTAGAGTATTTAGGCCATATTGTCTCTAGTCAAGGTGTACATGTAGATCGAAAGAAAATTAAAGTAATTGAAGAATGTCATGTACCTCAATCTGTGAATGATGTCTACTCTTTTCTCAGGTTAGCTAGTTTTTATAGAAAGTTTATTAAAAATTTTTCTTATTTAGCAATTCCACTCACATTATTACTGAAGAAAAAGTTAAAATTCACATGGGGATTAGCAAAACAAAAAACTTTTGAAAAATGCAAACATGCTCTTTCTCATGCACTTGTTTTGCAATGATCAGATTTTGCACAAGCTTTCCCTATAGTTATATATGCTAGTGGTTTAGGTATAGGTGCTTTATTAATGCAAAATGATCATCCCATTTCATTTTAAAGTAGGAAAGTTAAACCTTCTAAAAATAATTACAATACATATGATAAGGAACTTTTAGCTGTAGTGCATGCTTTAAAAAAAGAAACATTATCTTATGGGTTCTGAAGTTCTAATCAAAATAGACCAACAAGATATTCAAGACTTATTCAATCAACCATTGATTTCTGACAGACACTTTAAATGGGTTTCGTTAGTACAAAATTTTCAGCTTATGATTCAATATCAACCTGGAAAAGATAATAATCTCACTCATGCCCTAGTCATTTCCCATCCTAAAAAAAAATATTGTTTCAATCAATAATATTTCCATTGTTCATATTCTTTCATTTCATGACATGATTCCTACTTATGTATCTGATTTGTATATTTCACAAACATGGAATACTTTCAATAATTATACAACATTTAGTGAGGATCACTACATGTTTCATAATGGATTTTTGTATTTCAAACACAAGTTATGCATTACACAAGGTTTTGAAGAATTTCTTATGAAAGAGATGCATTAACCACCATCTATGGGTCATAGGGGCATAGAAAGTACTATTTCTACATTTAAAGAATTTTTCTTTTGGTCAAATATGGAAAAGGATATTACATAGTATGTTTCCAATTGCATTGTGTGTCAACATGTGAAACAACATCATGGTAACGCATTTGGATTTTTAGTGCCGCTTCCCATACCTAATGGACCATGGTAACAATTCTCTATGGACTCTATTACTGGTCTTCCTTGAACTTCATCTAATAACGATATGATTTGGATAGGTGTTGATATCTTTAGTAAACAAGCATACTTCATTCCTTGTAAAAAGACTCCTTCTACACTTCAAGCTACTAAGTTATTTACTAAATGTATTTTTTCACATCATGCTTCGCCAAAAGTTATTCTTTCATATCAATTTTTTTTCATAATCACGTTGGATTGCATTATTTCAAAATTAAGGTTCCAAAGAAGAATTTAGTTCTACATTTCATCTTGAAAGTAATGGGCGAAGTGAAGCTATGAATAGTACTATTTTAGATATGTTACATTGTTATTCTTTAGATAATTCAAGTAATTAGGATGAGAAACTTCCTTTACTACAATTTGCATATAATAACACAACACATAGCACTACTCGACATGCACCGTATGAAACTGTTTATGGTAAAAAGCTTCCCAATGCCATGTCTATCACTTAAACTAACATACCTATGACCGATTCTTTTCCACAAGATCATATTTGTATACTTCATGAGATTCACAAACACATTAAAAAGAGTAAAAAATGTAACATGCATAATGTTAATAAGAAACGAGTAGCTAAACAATTTAATGAAAATGAATTTGTATGGTTATGAATAATTAAAAGATGTTTGAAAAATATCTCACAACATCCTAGGATTAAACTTGCACCATATTATCATGGACATTTTTGCATTATTCAAAAGATTAATGAGAATGCTTTTAGATTACACATACCTTCTCATTGGAAAATACATAACTCTTTTCCTATTAGTTAATTGAAACAATTTAAAGGAACACTACCACTCATTCCTATTTTAGATGATCCTCCTTTACTTTAAGAGGATATTGAAATGTTAATTCCAGAGAAAATACGTGATTATGATGTTACTACTACATGCATAGGTAACCAATATCATAGATATTTAGTGAAAGATAGAAATCAATCACTTGAAGAATCTCACTGGATTCAAAAGACATCACTAACTCCACATTATGATCATTTGATTTTTGCATATCATTCAGAGACACATTAGATTCTAGTTTTCTGATTCCATGCATGTGTTTTTACATGCAACGTGCTTATTATTGTTCAGTAATGGGACATGTGACTAGCTAGCCATGCCTATTTCATTCTTATCAACTAAGTTCAGTTGCTCCTCAATTGGTGTTGGGATGATGGATGTGCTGGAGGATAAACACTCCTATGTGTAGAACAAAAGCAAATGAACCCTCATAGGATCCTGAAATTGTTCAGACATAGGTTCTGTATTTTCTGCGTTTCTCTGAGTATATGCAGATACTGAAAATGAAATTATGCAAGCATAAACTAAACTTTAAGATCTTTCAAATGAGAGTAAAATCACTCCATTTGGATACTGGATGATGCCTCAACCAGCTGCAACAAAACAGATAACTTGATCTCCTTACAGAGTATGAGCTAACTAGATAGACATTGTTCTGGACATTTCTCTACACATGTGCAGGCACTGAACCTGAGACTTATACCATACAAAGTAGAACTTATAAGCTTTCCAACAAGACAAACATCATTGCAAATGGATTCCAGATGAAGGAGAAACAACAATTACAAGACCGGGGGGTCTGCCAAAAACATCTAGATAGATAGAGTGTGTAAAAGTGAAATTTCTGCAAAATATGTAGAGAGCAGCTAGTAGGGGGTGTGCTTAAGCAAGGGGGCAGCTTGGGCACGTATTTCCACGACTCTAAGTCATAATACAACTCATTAGAGGTTTTAAAGACCACATACTAACCTCTTTAACCAATCAAAAGCATATACATGTCAAAAGTGAGGTCCAATCACATCAAGAGGTGAGCTAAATCTTCTCTAATCAACTTCTTTCCATTATGGGCATAATTGGATGCCTCCAACTCGTGGAAATCAGCCTCCTTTGATTGTGGAGGATGTGGAAGGTTCAATTTGGGGCATGTTCCCACACTCTTGAGCTTGAAAAACGTTCAACACTCCCCCTCAAGCTCAAGTATTTTCCTTTCTTTGCTTCAGCCTATGTCTCTTATGTTGATAGCTTCCTTGAATCCTCCAAGCTTTGTAACTTCAAGAAACTTTGTCATCATGTCTACAACCTGCATTTTAGTGTTCACATACCTTATATCTAGCTCTTTTTCCATCACCTTTTCTGTAACGAAGTGGTAATGAACCTCTATGTGCTTGCTCCTTGCATGAAACATGGGATTGTTAGCTAGATAGATGCTTGAAATGTTGTCTCCATAAAGAGGAAACTCCTCCACTTCTACTTCCAAGTCCTTAAGTAGCTTCTTAAGCCATAATAGCTCACATGTAGCCAATGCTAAACCTCTGTACTCAGCCTTTGTGGATGAAAGAGCGACAGTGGGTTGCTTCTTAGAGCTCCAAGTGATCACTTCTGTACCTATCATGAAAACATAACCCGATGTACTCCTTCGATCATCCTTGCTACCTGCCCAATCAGCATCACTATATCCTTTGACACTTAGATCAGCATCATATGAGTAAAATAGACCTTGGTTGATGGTGTGCTTGATGTAACGAAGCACCTTTATAGCCGCCATAAGATGATCATGAGTAGGTGCATGCAAAAATTGAGATAGAACACCTACTACATATGCAAGATCAGGTCTAGTGAATGTAGCATAAATTAATGAACCAATTATGCTTCTATATAGTGTAATATCTTGTATAGCCTCTCCTTGACCTTCAACCAACTTTGTATTGGGCTCCATGGGCTGAGAAAGTGTCTTACAACCACTCATACCAAACTTGTATAGCACATCCAACAAGTATTTTCTTTGAATCAAGAAGATGCCATTGTGTGCATAGATTACCTCTATTCCCAAGAAGTACTTTAGTGTTCCAAGATTAGATATCTTAAACTCCTTCCCTATCTTTGATTTGATATCTTTAATACCTGCAATATCACTTCCTGTGATGATCAAATCGTCCACATAGATGCATATATATACCGTCTTGTCGCCTTGCTTCTTCATGTAAAGTGATGGATCTGCAACACTTTCTTTGTATCCACAACTTGATAAATAATCCACTAACCTCTGATTCTAGGCCTGTGGGGCTTGCTTTAGTCCATATAGTGCTTTCCTTAGCTTGCAAACATGATTTGGGTACCTCATACTAGCAAATCCTTGAGGTTGGCTCATGTAGACTACTTCTTCAAGCTCTCCATTGAGGAAGGCATTTTTCACATCCAACTGATATAAGCTCCATTTCCTTGATGTGGCCACTGCAATCAAAGTCCTAATTGTTGGCATCTTGGCTACAGGGCTGAAAGTTTCATCATAATCTATCCCGTAGCTTTGGGAGAAGCCTTTCGCCACCAACCTTGCTTTGTACCTAGCAATGGAACCATCTGAATTTCTGTTAATTTTGTAAACCCACTTATTACATATCACCTTCATGCCTTCTTGAGCTGGTACCAAGCTCCAAGTATGGTTCTCATCAAGTGCTTTGAGCTCTTCCTTCATTGCCTCTTGCCATTCCTTGCAATCCTTAGCTTCTTCATAACTAGTTGGTTCTTTGTCCTTGATTACCTGAGTCATGTATGCATAATGCTTTGCAATGAAATTATCATATGTTTACCTTTTTACTGGATATCTTACTCTTGAAGACCTTCTTCACTTCCTTTTGGTGTGTTTGCCATCTTCTTTCTTTGTTTTGCAACTCTTGGAGTTTGAATTTCTTCTATCTCTTCATCCAACATGCTCTCGTCCACATAGCTTCATTCTTCAACTAAAATCTTCTCTTTGCCTTTGACTTTGCTTTCTTCAAAGCTGGTCTCTCTTTCCCTAAGCCTTCCACTCCATGGTGAGGGTGTCCTTGTGTTGCATGAGTTGCTTGGACCACTTAAATCCATGTTTTCTTGAACTCTATCATCATTCTTCAAATATGTCTCACCTATGTCTTCAACCTGCAATGAACTCATGCATGCATACGAAGGCTTCAACTCATCGAAGACAACATCCCTACTTACCTTCAGCTCCTTGGTGATGGGGTTATAGCATTTATACCCCTTTTGTTCCATAGAATATCCCAAAAAAAATACATCTTTCAGATTTGGCATCTAACTTTGACCTCAACTCTTGAGGTACATGTACATAGCATATACAACCAAAGACTCTAAGATGTGAAATGCAAGGTTTTCTTCCACTCCATGCTTCCTCAGGGGTTAGATGATGTATACCTGATGTAGGACATCTATTCATGATGTATGTGGTTGTATATGTAGCCTCTCCCCAATAACAATGTAGCATATTCATTTCGTTGAGCATACACCTTGCTACCTCTGCTATGTGTCTGTTCTTTCTCTCTGCTACCCCATTTTGTTGAGGGGTATACCTGCATGTAAATTGTCTTTTGATGCCATTGACCTGCAAAAATTCAGAAAATTCATGGGAGAAGTACTCTCCCCCTCCATCGGATCTCAAAGTTTTGATAAACTTGCCAGATTCCTTCTCCACCTGTGCTTTGAATTTCTTGAAGTAGTGGAACACATCTGATTTGTTTCTAATGCAATACAACCACACTTTTATTGAAAAGTCATCAATGAAGGTTACAAAATACCTATTTCGAGCAAGGGATGCTTCTCTTGTTGGACCCCAAACATCCGTGTGAATGAGGTCTAAAACATTTGCACTTAAATAGGTACTCTTCTTGAAGGGCAGCCTTGATTGTTTTCCTTGTTGGCAAGCTAAAAAAATTTCATGCAACATTTTAGATGTAAAATTTGGTAGGCCTCTTACCAAGCTCCTCATTTGCATGTCCTTGAGCTTTTGTAGGTTGATGTGACCTATTCGTTTATGCCATAGATCCAAATCTGCTATCCTCTTGTCTCCGTATGTGACATACATTGAATGGTGTGGGTGATTTATGTCCATTGTGAACATTCTCCCTTGCTTTTCTCCTTTTGCTATGAGCTTGAAACCTGCCCTTGGATCCTCAACAAAACATCCTCTTTCATTGAACCTAACTTGATAGCCTTTTTCTACCATTTGGCCTACCGAAATCAAGTTTTTGGTAATAGTAGGGACATGTAATACCTCTGATAAGCACTTTGCTCTTTGATTTCCTTCCAAACTGATATCTTCCACATGTTGAATGATATGCTCTGAGTTATCACCTCTTTCCACATGCCCTTGATGCTTTGGGACCTGCAAATTACCAAAAAACTCCTTTCAACATGACATATGATTGCTACATCCACTCTCTACATACCATACATCTTCACTAGCTTGAGTTTTATCTTCAGCATACCTCATGGCAAGTAAATAATCATTCCCTTGGCTGGATGATGTGTTTGCATAATTACCTTGCCCTCTATAATTGTTGTTGTTGCTTTGATTTCCTTGTCTTTGAGCTCTATGATAGCATTCATTTGCAAAATGACCGGGCTTACCGCATACAAAGCATCCATTTGAAGTGGCTTGTCCTCTTCCACCAAATCTTTCACCTCTTCCTCTATTTGTGGCTCTTCCACCTCTTTGACCTGCATTTTCTTGTTGTCCTTGACCTCCTTGGTTGCTTTGATATCTTCCTCTTCCTCTTGTAGCACCTTGGTTGTGTCTTCCTTTTCCTCTACCTGCATACAACAATTGCCTTTGGCTATCCTTGGCATTATGACCACCAAGGTTCATCTCCTCTGTCACCATGAGAGTGATTAGTTGATCAAAATAAGGAAGAGAGTCCCTTACATACATTGAAGTTGTGAAATCCCTCCATTTTTCATCATCCCTAAGTCCATTTAGGGTGTGGGCGACAAGATCGTCATCATCTAGAGCACAACGGATTGACCCTAGTGCATCTGCAAGCTCTTTAACCTTTAATATGTAATCATTAGCACCTTGAGAGGGGCTTTTTCCTAAGATTATTTAGCTCATTCTTGAGCTGAATTTTTCTAGCTTTTGTGGAGGTTGAATACAGTCTCTCCAAGCACTCCCACACCTTCTTCGATGTATCCAAATCTTGAATATGCCCTACCATAGAGTCGCTAATATGCTGAGATAAAATGAAAATGACCCTTTTGTCCCTTTCATCCCACTCTCTTACTACTCTTCTCTGGTCATTGGTTGGATTTACCTCATCTATGTAGGGTTTTGGCTCTCCACCACTCACAGGTCCCCACAAACCTTTCCCCATCAAAAAATTGCTTATTCTAAATCGCCGCGGTTGGTAGTTTCCTTTTTCGAGCTTCTCAATTTGAGCATTGAGATCAGCCATGGTGCGTCCTAACTCTTTTGAACCCCCCCCCTTGATGCAATGAAGTTGAAAAGGATGTCTTTTACCTCAAAAAATAGAGCTACTCCTCTTGATGAAGCTTCATCTTTGATTTGATGATGTATTTGCTTCCCCTTGTTGTTGATGTGCCCGTTCTTTGCTTCCTTCCTTCAAACTTTGATGAAGTCTTTACTTCACTTCAGTAGCTCCTTCTTCTCTCTTTGATACTCCACTTATAGCTCTGATACCACTCTTGGAGGATAAACACTCCTATGTGCACAACAAAAGCAAATGAACCCTCATAGGATCCTGAAATTTTTCAGACATAGGTTCTGTATTCTTTGCGTTTCTTTGCGTATATGTAGAGACTGAAAATGAAAATTTGCACGCATAAACTAGACTTTAAGAGCTTTCAAATGAGAGTAAACTCACTCCATTTGGATACTGGATGATGCCTCAACCAGCTGCAACAAAACAGATAACTTGATCTCTTCACAGAGTATGAGCTAACAAGATAGACATTGTTCTGGACATTTCTCTGCACATGTGCAGGCACTGAACGTGAGACTTATACCAGATATTATAAGCTTTCCAAAAAGACAAAAAACATTGCAAATGGATTCCGGATGAAGGCGAAACAACAATTACAAGACCGGGGAGTCTGCTAAAAACATCTAGATAGATAGAGTGTGTAAAAGTGAAATTTTTGCAAAATATGCAGAGAACAACTAGTAGGGGGTGTGCTTAAGCAAGGGGGCAGCTTGGGCACGTATTTCCACGACTCTAAGTCATAATACAACTCATTAGAGGTTTTAAAGACCACATACTAACCTTTTTAACCAATCAAAAGCATATACATGTCAAAAATGAGGTCCAATCACATCAAGAGGTGAGCTAAATCTTCTCTAATCACCTTCTTTCCATTATGGGCATAATTGGATGCCTCCAACTCGTGGAAATCAGCCTCCTTTGATTGTGGATGATGTGGAAGGTTCAATTTGGGGCATGTTCCCACACTCTTGAGCTTGAAAAACTTTCAACAGGATGGACACTCCAAGAAATGAGTAGGTACTCCCAAATCGTGCTTTGTACCAGCCCCTTCTTGCTTTAGAGTTGGGCTGTGATCCCTCTTATCTTTCCTATGATACTATGAAAGAAATGATGTGAGAAAAGATTGAACCAAAATAGACTACTTCGAAGTTGAAGGATTAATCAAAACCTTCTATTTTTGTTCACACACCTGATGCTTGTTATGCTTAGCGCTTCCTGTACAGTAGGAATTAGAAAAATTTCTTTTAGAGGTATCAAATTAGCTAAGTAGGCTAATGATTCCAAGTGGAATCACTTAAAATGATGCACTATACACAGAGCAATCAATTTAGCAATTGAATCATTACCCCCAATTACCATCCAATGCTTAAGTTAACAAATCTACACATTGCATGTTAGTTGATACATCAGCTAACTGAATTCCCTTGCTCAATAGCTTTTCCCTCACATGGTGATAGTGGACGTCTATATGCTTGGTCCTAGCATGATAAATATGATTTGCTGCAAGATGTAGTGAGCTTGTATTATCTCCAAAAATCATTCGAGATATAGTATTCAAACCCAAATCTCAATATAACAATCTGATCCATATGGTCTCTTGAGTAGCATTGGCCAATCCTGTATACTCTACCTTTGTAGAAGATAAAGAAACACTAGGTTGCTTCTCTGAAGACCATTATATAGGTTTGTCACCTGCGAAAGATAAGTAACCTGAGGTACTTCTTCTATCATCTTTGCATCCTACCCAATCTGCATCTGAATATATCTTGATGTCCAAGTCTAATCTACAAGGAAAATATAATCCTTGATTTTGAGTGCCCTTAAGGTACTTCAAAATCCTCTTGGGAGCTTCCAAGTGAGGTGCCTTTGGTTTGTGCATAAACTGACTTAAAAAACTTACTCCAGAAGCAATATCAATCCTTGTTAACGTAGCATAGTTCAAGCTTCCCACTATGCTTTGGTAACTTGCATTATTCTCAAGAACATCACCTTCATGAGCACTTAACTTTTGATTTACCTCTACTGGAGTACTTGCAACTTTGTCATGCTACAAATAAAACTTCTTCAACATGTCCTATATATACTTCCTTTGAGTAATATAAATTCCAGAGTTAGTACAGACTAACACAAGTCCAAGAAAATATTTTAGTGATCCAAGGTCACTAATTTTGAACTCCTACATCATCTCATTCTTTATCTGCTTGATGCCATTAGCATCATTACCTGTGAGTATGATATCATCAACATATACACATAGGTATATTACCTCGGAGTTTCTCCTCTTAGTAAATAGAGAAGTATCTACTTTACTCATGATGATCTTGAAGATATGTAGTCAACTTATGGTTCCATGCCCTAGGTGCGTGCTTCAATCCATAAAGAGATTTGTTCAATTTACACACATATGTTACCTTAATTGGATGCTTATAGCTAGGAGGTTGAGACATGTACACCTCCTTTGAAATCGAGCCATTTAGAAATGCATTTTTTACATCCAATTGATACATGTTCAAATTCTTTGATGCAGCCACACTTACTAATACCCTGATGGTCGGCATTTTGGCCACAAGTGAGAAGGTTTCTTCATAATAAACTCCTTGACTTTGTGCAAAACCCTTAGCCCCAAGTCTAGCTTTGTACTTGCTTATTGATCCATCAGAATATCTTTTGATCTTATAGATCCATCTAGAACCAACTTCATAGACTCCTTCTTTGGTACTAGTTCCCAAGTATCACTCTCCTTGAGTGCTTCAATTTCCTCATCCATAGCTTCTTTCCATTCTGTCTTGGTCTTTGCCTCTTCAAATGATGATGGCTCTTCAAATGACAAGTCTTTTGCAAGATAAATAGAGTGCTTAGTAACTAAGGAAGTGTCATACCCATATCTGATTGGCTTCTTGCTCTCCCTTTGTGATCTTCTGATTGCTTGGTTGGATGATTCAGGTATATCCTCAAACTTCTTCATTTTGACTTTGCCTTTGGACTTCCATGCCTTGAACTCTTCTAAGTTGATGATGTCCTCATCATCTGAGTTGATGTCTCCATTCTGAGTAGGCTCCTCCTTAGTGAGGCTGGGAAACTCTTCTTCCAAGTCATAAGGTAGCTTTACTTTCCTGCATTCACTTTCAAACCAAGAGTCATTCTCATCAAAGACAACATCTCTACTCACCATGAATCCTTTGTTAGAAGGATTGTAGAACCTGTATCCCTTTTGATTCAAGTCATACCCTATGAAGATACACTTCTCTGCCTTAGGTTCTAGCTTACCTCTTATTTGAGAAGGGATATGCACATAAGCAACACATACAAAGATCCTGCAATGATCAAGTGAAGGTCTCCTACCATTCCATAATTCATATGGGGTCATCCCATCAAGTGATTTGGATGGCAACCTGTTTACAAGATAAGTAGCAGTAGATACACTCTTTGTTCACAAGTAATTAGGTAATTCGACTCATTTGACATTGACCTAGCTGTTTCAACAATTAATCTATTTCTCCTCTCTACCACCCCATTTTGCTCAGGACTATACCTTGTTGTAATTTCTCTCTTGATTCCTCTATCCTGCAAGAATGCATCAAACTCATTTGAGAAGTACTCGCCTCCTCCATCTGACCTTAGTCTCTTTAGACTTCTACGTGTTTGATTCTCAACAAGTGCAAGATGCTTTCTAAAGCAATTGAATACTTCATCTTTGGGCTTCATAAATTATAAGATAGTCCACCTACTGAAATCATCAATGACGGATACAAAATACCTTGGTCTACAAACTAAGGGATCCTTACTTGGTCCCCATACATCTGTATGGACAAGCTCTAGGTATTCCTCATGCATGTAGCCTTTCCTTATGAAGGGCAACCTCTGAGATTTTCCAAACTCACAAGCACCACATTTATAAATCATGTGTTGCTTGGATACATTAGATATCCCAAGCACATATTGATCTCTACATATTCTTTTCAATGTTCTTTCACCATGCCCTAGTCTCTTATGCCAAATTTCAAGCTCTGATAGTGTTTTATCTTTGTAGCTATAAAGTGCAATATTCCTTGTATCCTCAAGTTCAAAAGTGAATAAACTATCTTTCTCTTCTCCTTTGGAAATCCTCTTGAATCCATGTTGGGGATCCTCCAAAAATGCTCCACATTGGTTGAAGATGACCTGCAAACCCTTTTCCACAATCTATCCAACACTCATCTTATTTTGATAATTGTAGGTACATATAGAACCCTTCTCAACAGATTCTTATTTCCATCAGAGGTCAAACCATTTCCTACTTTAATCACTCAGTTCTTGGTTTCATTACTTGTTTGTACCTCATTCTTACCCTTTGGTTCGTCAAGGTCAGAGAGAAGAGCTACATTGCCTGCCACATCGTTTGAACATCCTGAGTCAATGTAGAAGAGATGGTCATCATTTATACTTGGTTTTGAAGTCATGTTTATAATCAAAAGAGAGTCTTCTTGCTCCACTCATCTATAGTATGATTTGACAATCTACAAATATTACATGGTGAGGAGTTATAAGGTCCCCCCCTACCTTGCTTACCTCCTCTGCCCTTTCCTCTTGAGGTTCTACCTCTCCTTGCATAGTTGGCTTGGGAGGTAGCTCCTTCATCCTCAATCTTCTTGTTCATCCCTCTCTTTCAACTTACTTTTATCAATGTATAGGGTAGATGAGCTATAACCTCTTGATGAATCTCCATTCTTGTTGAGCTTGGCTTCATGGGTAAAGAATTGCCCCATGAGAGTGGTAAGGTCTGGAATCTGCATGTCCATGTACAAGTCCATGGTAGTTGTGAAGCTCTCCCATTTGTCATGAGCTTTAATACCATTGATTACTTGTGTTACAATCTACTCCTCTTCAATTTCTTCTCCTATGCTTGCCAATTGATATGCTACATGTTTGACTTTGGTCACATACTCTGAGATGCCTTGCTTGGGTTGCTTTCTTTGACTGGTAAACTCAATCCACAATTGGTTCTTCCTAGTCCTTGTGTTTGAAAAGAAATAGGAAGACAATGTTTCCCAAGTCTCTTGGGATGTCTTACAGTTCCTAATATGTGGAACAAGAAAATCAGAGATTGAGTTAAGTAAGTAAGACCTTGCTAATGCATCCTTGGCACACCATGTGTTGAGTCTCTCATGCTCCTCTCTTGTAGGTTATCCTTTGCTCCTGAATATGGGCATCTCCTCATCTCCTAAGATGTATCCATAGAGGCTCCTTCCTTGCAAATATGTCTTCATCCTCAAGGACCATGCTTGATAATTGTTCCTGTCCAATTTATCAATGAAAGAAGGAAAACCATTTCCCATTTTACCTAAACTTTGCTCTAATACCACTGTTGGAGTGATAGATGGACACTCCAAGAAATGAAAAGGTACTGCCAAATCTTGCTTTGTACCAGCCATTTCTTGCTTCACAGTTGGGTTGTGATCCCTCTTAGCTTTGCAATGACACTATGCAAGTGCCTATGAACTTTGGAAATGATGTGAGAAAAGATTGGACCAAAGCAGACTGCTTCCAAGTTGAAGGATCAATCAAAACCTTCTATTTTTGTTCACACACCTGCTACTTGTTATGCTCAATGCTTCAAAGTACAGTAGAAATTAGAAAAATTCATTTTAGAGGTATCAAATTAGCTTAATAAACTAATGATTCCAAGTGAATTCACTTAAAATGATGCACTATACACAAAGCAATCAATTTAGCAATTGAATCATTACCCCCAAATTTTTAGGACCTCTACAGAGTTTGACCAGTGAGTGCTTCAATGCACTTCTCTCCAAATTTGCTGAATGGATTATCTTCACAATCTGGGAGCATGTAGAAAACGTGGAGTCGATTCCAACAAGCTATAGAACATTGAAAATGGTGAAGAAATGAGTGAGATATGAGTAGTACAAGTTGAATATTATGAGTGACTATGATAGAGAGGCCATAGATGAGAAGTATTGATCTATTGTATTAGACCACAATGTTTTACAAGATCATATGCATGATAATCAATGCCTAATGACAATGAGT
Organism: Ceratopteris richardii; assembly: GCA_020310875.1. Lineage (NCBI taxonomy): Eukaryota > Viridiplantae > Streptophyta > Polypodiopsida > Polypodiales > Pteridaceae > Ceratopteris > Ceratopteris richardii. Next base: position 27,805,032 of record CM035435.1, on the reverse strand, counting down.
AGTGTATGCTTTAATGTGAGCCTCACTCTCTTACAAATCTAATCAGCAATAGCTCAAATTTGAAGTGATCTATGCAGTGAGTTTTTTCAAGCATCTTTTGTAGCTCAACCATTTGAATTTGAATTTGCAAACTTCATTGGTTCTCACCAAAAGTAGTCCTGCAATCTAGGAGATATTCTCTCAAATGGATTCATGACTTTTCCAACTAATAAATCCACAAGTTTGCTGGTGATTACAAATATTCTTTTCAATTCACAATGACTTTTACAAGTAGTAAAAAGATAAAAGCTTCCTACCAATGGTTTCCATGGAGCTTCAATTGTACATAAACTTTTAGCCAAATGTGTAGGCTTGATATTTGCACCAACAATTGGGACACATGTTATACTTTATGGAATAATGGAGTGTTATATGGATTTTAATGTCTTGAGGGTTTTAATGTGATTTGTGTTTTGTTTTAGCAGGTGAAGACTCATGAGGGTGTGAATGCATGTGGAATTATTCAAATACTTTTGGAGATATTTAAGAAAACATTTAGAAGATACTATTTTATTTAGTCTTTGTCAAAATAATAGATCGCTTTATAAAGTGATGTTTTTGTAAAATTGGTAGATTAGGATTTTGTTAATAGAGCAGGTTTTTGTAAAAGCATGCTTTTCGAATTGCCACCCTCATGTATCTTCTATTTAGGATGTAATGAAACATACCTGTAAATACACATGCTCTAATAGAATCATCGATTAGAGTATATGAGGGGAGATTGTACCTAATTTGGTGTCAATTTTGTTATCCCTTTCTATTCTCTGATTACTTTTGTAAGGTTTTGTTTTTGTATTATCCTCTATGTACATGCATCTGTGGGATCCGAAGTTCAAGACTTTACTTGAAGAGGATGCTAAAGTTTTAGTTCCAAATAAAATACTTAATTATGATGTTACTACCACATGCATAGATAACCAATATCGTAGATATTTAGTTAAATATAAAAATAACTCACTTGAAGAATCTCAATGTATTCATAAGACCATTAACTCCACATTGTGAGCATTTGATTTTTGCTTATCATTCATAGTAACATTAAATTCTAGTTTTCCATTTCCATGCATGTGTTTTTACATGGAACATGCTTATGATTGTTCAGTGATGGGACATGTGACTGGCCATCCATGTCTATTTTATTCTTATCAATTGAACTCAGTTGCTTTTTTCAACTGGGAGACATGTTATATTTTATGTAATAATGGAATGTTATATGGATTTTAATGTCTTGGGGGTTCTGTGATTGTGTTTTGATTTAGCAAGTGAAGAATCATGAGGGTGTGAACGCATGTTGACTTATTCAAATATTTTTTAAGATGGTTGAAAGATAGTATTTTAGATATTTTTTGTAAAGATATTACATTGTTTAGAAAGCAAAATTTTTGTAAAAATAATAGATCGGTTAGAAAGTGATGATTTTGTAAATAAGTTAGATTGTATGCTTTTCGAAGTTCCACCCCTCATGTATCTTTTGTTCAAGATGCACACTACCCTTATTTTATGTCTTATCCTATTTAGGCTTGTTGATATGTTTTGGGTAGTGATGTGTGTGAACACACTAGGACGGTTGAAGCAAGTTTTTCCCTTTTTAGGAGGTTTTTTCCCTCGGTTTGTGTATATGCCTATTATCCTAACGGGTTAATTATCCTTGTACATTCTAGTGGTAATAAATTGAGTATTGTGTGTTGCACTCCAAGATTCTTCTTCTTCCTTGTGTTGTCTGCATCCTTGCACAAACATCTAACTCCAACAATTAGTATCAGAGTAGTTTGGAACTTCATCTAGGACATCGTCATCACCCCTTGGTCACAGTTTCAAAATCGAATGAGGTTTTGTGAGCGTACTCAGGGTGATTAGGAGATCAAAACAGCTTTGCTTTGTGGTGCTCAAATCATGATAAGAACTCATTTTAGCCTCTGAACATAGTATTGTAACACACTAAGCACATTGAGGTGCACTATCATTATGTCAGTGAGAGGTTCTCTGCTAGAGAGATCATTTTGGCATATGTGCCCACACAGGAGAACATTGTAGACCTTTTCACAAAGGCTCTGCCTAGGGAGGAGTTTGAAGCTTTCTGCAAAGATTTGGGCTTACTTCCTTTTGCAGAGTGATTCCACATAGCTTGTTCACTACATCACTCTTAGGGGGGATTTGTTGATATATTTTGGCAGTGATGTGTGTGAACACACTAGAATCGGTGGGGCATGTTTTTCCCTCTTTAGGAGGTTTTTCCCCTGGCTTGTATATATGCTTATTACCCTAACGGGTCACTTATCTTTGTACATTCTATTGATAATACATTCAATATTGTGTGTTTTGATCCAAGCTTCTTCTTCTTCCTTGTACTATTCACGTGCTTCCGCAGACATTTAACTTCAACAAGGATAATATTCCTTATGTTTATAAATGCATATTTGCATGTGTATAAAAGTTTCATAGACAATGTGAAAACTTAAGCAAGAAAGACGGTGATGTCATTGAGGGTGTATGTTGCCAACGGAGGAAAGGAGGGTATGTATATGAATGCATATCTAGATGGATGTTCACAACATGTATGTGTAGGAAACAAGGTTTTGTAATAGCTATGTTAATGATTGGTTGTGTGTGTTTGTGTTTATGGTTGTAAGGGATAGTGTCTATATTTAAGTGTTGGTGAGATAGGTTTTATGTGTGAGAATGCATGTGAGAGTTTGTGTGCGCTTTTTGATACATTAATGAGGTTTGATGGTCCTTGTATGCACATATATACAAGCGAGCAACCTCCATTTAAATACATGCATGGTTATTAATTGATTAATATGAGAATTCCTCTCCTAATGTTCCATCCATGAGCATGAACTAGTTAGTTGCACATACAAGTGTATTCCAAGATGATCTAGGCACATAAAAGTGTATTTCATGTGTGTGTGTGTGTGTGTTTTGAAGTTCAATATATGTAGGTTTTGGATCAAAGTATGTTGACTACCATAGCTTGTAAGAGTATATGTTAGTAGATGTTGATGCATGTAGTTTTGGATGCCCTATTGGGTGAGAGAACATGGAGTGTATGGTGAGCCAAATGACTATGAATGTGGAAATGTAGAATCAATGTGGACATCCAAATGGTTCACCAAACGAAGAGGTAGATGGAAGACACATATAATAACAATGGGTAACTCTGAAAATATATTCTAGTCTTGAAGTTACTCACTCTTTGGGCTCCTATCATTAAAATTGATTTCAAAAAGAATTCTTAGGGAAAGTAAAAGATATATAAGCTACATAATGAACTTTAAATCTCTAGAATTGGATATGTATACAAGGATTTACAATTTTTATAAGCAGACAATGTCTAAACCTACAAGAGACTAGAGGGGGTGTGGACTTGATAGCTCCTCCTTGCTCCTTCTCTATGCATATAACACCCTCCTCTATATTTGTTCCTAGCTTGGATAGCTGCTTTTTAGCTCCTTGATCCTTCAATAACTCTCTCCTTCAACCTCTTTGATTATATGTCTCTTAATCTTCAATGACCTACAAGACTTCCATGCATTTGATGACTCTTCACCTTCTTTTATAGCTTTTGGATGCCTCTCCCAACTTTTCCGCCACCTTAGAACTGCCTTGCCCGACCTCGCCTAACTTTGAGACTAACCTTAGTGATCTAAGAAATGCATTTTGTCCATATTAAGGTTTTTTGATCCCTTTGTCCACCTAGAGCTTGCATAGTTCACATTTTCAATAGTCCCCTTCAGGCTTAAGGGGGTAGCATCCATATTAAGTAAGCTCATAGACTTTGAATTTTTTCTTAACTTGGTCACATCCAAGCTTTTGTTGAAGATATCTACAACTTGTTCCTTTGTACCTACAAAATGAACATTAATGTCCCCACTTGCAAGCTTTTCCCTTACATAATGGTAATGCTCCTCAATGTACTTGCTCCTTGCATGATACATGGGATTTTTAGCAAGATGTAGGCTTGACATGTTATCTCCATAAACTTGAACTGGTCCAAGATGTATGTCAAAATCTTTGAAGATCTTCGTAAGCCCCATTGCTTCACATGTAGTGAGGGCTAGAGCTCTATATTGAGCCTGTATTGAACTAAATGCAATTGTGGGTTGTTTTTTGCTCGTGCATGGAATTTCTTTTGTACTTATCATGCAAACATAGCCATAAGTTGACCTTCTATCATCAACACTCCCTGTCCAATCTTCATCACTCCATGCTCTTACATGAATTTCTTCATCATACCATCTTCCTTGCTTAACGTGACATTTGAATCAATAGGTTGAGCTATTGGTTTGCAATCCATCATGCCAAACGTAAACAACACATCAAGAAGATAATTGTTTTGAGAGAGATAGATAACTTCCTTCCCATAGATCACCTCAATGCTAAGAAATTACTTAAGCACTCATGAATCTGAAATATTGAACTCTCTTCCAAGCTTCTCTTTGATTGTCCTTATCCATGCATCATCATCACCTGTCACAAGAAGATCATGTACATATATGAATATCAAACATATCTTGTCATTTGTCTTCTTCACATACAAGGATGGATCTGCATCACTTGGAGAGAAACCACATCTCTTGAAGAAGTCCACTATCCCTTGATTCCAAGCCCTTGGGGATTGCTTTAGGCCATAAAAGGCTTTATTCAACGTGCAAAACATAGGTAGGATGTTGTGGATCTACATACCCTTGAGGTTGTTCCATGAACACCTCTTCTTATACCTTTGTGGGGATGCCTTCTTCCTTGTAGACCTCCTCTCTTGACCTTTGGGATGCTGCATCTTGAGCCTATTGAGCTTTACATTAGGAGTAATGAACACCTCAAGCTCTTCCTCTTTTGACTGCTTTTGAGCTTTCCTAGTTTCATATTCTATCTCCTACGGCCTTGTATACTTTGAAGTAGGGGATGAGATTTCATAATCATAAGTGTAAGAGTGATCATATGAGTGTACCTTAGATGTACAAGCCTTTGGCCCACTGATTGTGTTTGACTTTTGAGGTTGAATCTGAACATGAAAGTCTGCATACTCCTCTTGATCCTCTTCATCCAACTTTGTCTTGTCATTGTCTCCATATCCTGACCTTGATGCATCCAAGAAAACATCTCTTGACACATATAACTTCTTTGAGAGAGGGTTGTAGCACCTGTAGCCTTTTTTCTCATTTGATTAACCAATGAATACACATTACTCACTCTTGGTCTCTTACTGTGTTCTCACTTTACTAGGAATTTGAACAAAGCATACACATCAAAATACCATGAGGTGCTTCCTGGTTGGTTTCTTGCCATAATAGACATTAAAGTGGAGTCACATTGTGCACACCACCTATTGGAACCCTATTTAACAAGAAACAAATTGTATTCATAGCCTCAAACCAATATGAGAATGCTAACATACATTGACTTATGAGACATCTAGCTATCACAACCAAATGCCTATTCTTCCTCTTTGCAACACCATTTTCTTGAGGGGTGTACCTACATATAAAGTGCCTCTTTATGCCATTTTCTTGCAAGTACTTTTGAATTCCTTAGAGAAATACTCTTCCGCTCCATTTAACCTTAGTGTCTTGATGTGTGCATCACATTCTTTCTCAACAAGGGACGTAAAATTTTGAAAGCATGAAATAGTTATGATTTTTCCTTGATAATATATAGCCATAGGTTTCTTGAGTGGTCATCAATAAAAGTGAAAAAGTAACTTGCTCCTCCCAATGAAGCCTCTCTACTAGGGACCCATACATCTGAGTCTATAAGCTCCAAGAGATCAGATGATCTATACTCACTCTTTGGAAATGGCTTCCTTTCTTGCTTACCTAGCTGACAAGCATCACAAAACTCATGTAGACCTTTGCCTTCAAGATTTTATATTCCCTGCACCAGACCTGCTTTGCACATGCTTTTTAACTTGGGAATATTGATATGTCCTATCCTCTTGTGGCAACGATCAATCTGTGCAATCCTTTTATTACCAATCATCACATAACATACCTTGTTGTGTATAGGAGCAACATTTAGTGTGAACAATCTGCCTTCTTTTGTTCCCTTGGCAATGACCTTGCCTCCTTGCTTCACCATGCACCCTTTTGCATCAAATATAACATGCATACATCTCTCTGCTATCTATCCTATATAGATAAGGTTCTTGAAAATAGCTGGAACATGGAGCACATCTTTAAGATTCTTAAGAGATTTACCTTCACCTAGCTCAGTGTTATCTCATATCTCCATTCTATGTTTTGATCTTGGGACGTGCATATGTACAAAATATTCCTCCATACATGACATGTGAGTAGAGCATGTGGAGTCTATGTACCACTCTGTCCTTGGGATCATAGTGTAGCCATGCCTCATGACTATGAGGGTCTCCTTCTCATCATCCTTCTTGTAATTGTTAGCATAATTTCCTTGCTCCTTCTTCTTCTTGCCTTTGTGATCCTTGAACAAGCAATTTGAAGAAATATGATTTTGCATACCACATATAAAATAAATTCTACCTTGATGTTCCTTTGCCACTCTTGCCCTTCCTTGAAGATGATGCCTTGGTATCTCCTTCTGAATATGAATCTTATTCCTTGTACTAATTCCACTTGCTTTTTCCTCCTTTCCCCTTCTTTCCACTCTTGCCTTTGTCGTTGCTAGCATATAGGACCTATGAGTGACCATCCTTCTTGGATGTGTCTCCTATGGCAACCTGTTCTACCACTAGGTGTGGGATCAAATCCTCAAGAGTTGGTAGAGGATCTCTATACAAGATGGTTGTAATGAGGGGTTTCCACTTGTCTTTCCCTCTCAACCCATTGAGAGTAATCACACACAAGGACATCCTCATCTAGTTTGCAGGCAATGGATGCCAATTTCTCCCTCAACTTCTTCACCCTCAAGGTGTAGTCAACAATAGATTGACCACTACCCTTCTTCAAAGAATGGATTTCATTCTTAAGCTGCATCTTTTTTTTTTCCTTTTGGAAGTGGCATATATCTTCTTTATGCCATCCCAATCATCTATAGCATTATCGAACTCTAATATATGACCAATCATAGTGTTAGAGATTACCTGTGATATGTATAATATAGATCTCCTATTCCTTTCCTCCCAATCCTTCAAAATCTTTGGGATCCACATCAGGCTTATCTTCATCTCTACACACAATAGGCCGTAAACCTTTGCTCATGAGGTAGTTCTAGATTTTGAAACTCCATGGTTGATAGTTGTCTTTGTCAAGAAACTCCACTTTTTGACCTAGATCTACCATAATGAATGGGAAATCAAGATTAAACTAAAAAGTACCTCTTAGCCTTGATGTCCAAGCTTTTTTGTCCTTCTTCTAGAGTCTTTAAAGCATGTTTCGTGCTTTGATACCAACTCATGAAATTTAGTCCCTCAGATTTGCACACTCGAAGTGAAATGAACACAATATGTAGGTACCTCCCTTCATACACCTTTTCTGCTATCCTATAGCAAGACTCTGATTTACCTGCCTTACACTGATCAAAATTATCTAAGCTTTTCGTCACACTTAATATGGTTAATATGATTTCCAACAAGTTTATAAAACACCTCGAATGGATTTTTTTGGCTTAGTCAACAACTTTGCACAAGACAGACTTTGTAGAGATGTAGAATATGCAAAAATTAGGGTTACAAAGATACACCAATCTCTTTGCACATAAACTTGATTTAAAGAATTCCTCTTAGGAAAAGTAAGAGCATCTATAAGATACAGAATACAATTTAAATATCTTGAATTGGATATTTACACAATGAGTTACAATTGTTATAAGAAGACTATGTCTATATCTACAAGAGACTAAAGGGGTGTGGGCTTGATAGCTCTTCCTTGGTCCTCCTGTGCATATAACACCCTCATCTACATTTTTCCTAGCTTAGACAACTATGGTTCAGCTCCTTGAGCATTGGATGTCTTTTTTCTTAAGCCTCCTTGAGTATATGTCTCTTAGTCTTCAATGACCTATAAGGCTTCCATGCATTTGATGACTCTTTACCTTCTTTTATAGCTTTTGGATGCCTCTCTGAACTTTTCCACCACCGTAGGACTACCTTGCCTATCCTTGAACAACCTTGAGACTTCCCTAAGTGATGTAAGTGGTGAATTTTATCCATATTAAGTTCTTTGACTCCTTTTGTCTACCTAGAGCTTGCATAGTTCACATTTTCAACAACTATGAATGGGAAGATTCAAAATCAATGTGGACATCTAAATGGGCATTGTTGACCAAATGAAGAGGCAGATGGAAGATGCATATCATACCCATGGGTAAAGTTGCAAAGATACTCTTTTCCTGAAGTTTAAACTAAGAGATCTTCGCTATTTACATGTCCATAGTCTTATAGAAATCAAAATCTATGGGTTATGAGCCCTTTTCTTTTGGTGATTGAAGAAGAGTTCTCAAAAGTAGGGAGTCCCCACTGTCCCATACTAGTGTTTAACATCTTTGACCCATGGAAGCATAAAATCACTAAACATATCATATAGCTAGTTCGTTTCATAAAGATGGGACTCTAAAATATCCTATTTGGTAGATTCATGAGAATCCCATATGATATATCTTTACTAGATCCGTTATGATATAAATATCATTAATCTATCAAGTCAAGCTAGCTCTCAAGTAAGAAGATAGGTACTTAATGGATTCCCCTACTATACTACATCTTTTCTTACCTCCTCTCTAAGTGGAATTCTATTGTATATTATTGAACAAGGCATTGTTAAAATGTTAAATTATTAATAAATTAATATATTTTTGATGTTTTTGATGTAGCAGCTGAAGGTTCGTGAGGAGCGTGCAAGGCGTGAAAGGGCGGACATCAATAATCCGAATAATTATTATTTATTTTGTAAATAAACCTGCGTAGAAGGTTCTATTGTTAGAAAAGTAATGGTTAGAATAATGGTCGTTGTAGACCGCAGTTTCTGTTATTAAAAGCAATGGCTTTCTGTAAAAGTTACCAACTTTTAGTTTCACGCCTGCTTTTCAAAGCCGCCCTCATGTAACCACTATTTTCGACGTAATCAAAAGTCCTATAAATACATGCACTCTGTGGACTGTCGAAACAGAGTGCATGGGGGGAGATTGAACCCAATCTTGCGTTCAATCTTGTCTCTTGTTGCCTCTATTTTCTGTGTGTTTTCTGCGTCCGTCCACGCACCTAGAAGGCTTTTCAAAAAGAGTTTAAGGATTCATTTCTACCTTTAAAGTTTACCCTACATGTTTGATAATTGTGATGCATTTACATATTGAATTTAGTCCATAGGAGCATATTCAAGTTTTGTTTGCCCAAATTCATTAGAAAGACTATGTCCGCATCTCACAGATACTTTTAATAATGTAACAGCTCCATGAACACTTCCATGCATGTACTTTTACATGGCACATGCCTATTTTTTATTCAGTGATGAAACATGTGACTGGCCATCCATGTTTATTCTTTTATCACCTGAGGTCAGTTGCTTGTTCAACTGCAGGGTATGTTATACCTTATGGAATATGTTGAACAATGCATTGTTGGATTGAAATATCGAATAGCCAATGCATTGTTGGATTGAAATATCGAATAGCCAATGCATTGTTGGGTTGTAACATGAAATATGTTGGCCAATGCATTGTTGGATTGAAATATCGAATAGCCAATGCACTTGTTGGATTGTAACATGAAATACGTTGGCCAATGCATTGTTGGATTGTAACAGTAATATGGAATATGTTGAACACTGCATTATAATTGTTAGAGTGTTGAATTATTTTATCAACTGAGGTCAGTTGCTTGTCAACTGAGAGGCATGTTGTATATTATTGAACAAGGCATTGTTAAAATGTTAAATTATTAATATATTAATATGTTTTTGATGTTTTTGATATAGCAGCTGAAGGTTCGTGAGGAGCGTGCAAGGCGTGAAAGGGCGGACATCAATAATCCGAATAATTATTATTTATTTTGTAAATAAACCTGCGTAGAAGGTTCTATTGTTAGAAAAGTAATGGTTAGAATAATGGTCGTTGTAGACCGCAGTTTCTGTTATTAAAAGCAATGGCTTTCTGTAAAAGTTACCAACTTTTAGTTTCACGCCTGCTTTTCGAAGCCGCCCTCATGTAACCACTATTTTCGACGTAATCAAAAGTCCTATAAATACATGCACTCTGTGGACTGCCGAAACAGAGTGCATGGGGGGAGATTGCACCCAATATTGCGTTCAATCTTGTCTCTTGTTGCCTCTATTTTCTGTGTGTTTTCTGCATCCGTAATCTCTCTATGCGCGTGAGCAAGATCCTGACAACAAATCCATTGCTCATAAGCAAGCTAAGGTCAATGATAGAACCTAGGTGAGACATGAGAGCATATATAACCATTCGTTATGAAATCCATAAGTGATTCCAAACGCTTTAAGTTGTTTCCATTTAGGGTATTCCATCTAGAATAGCTATCCATAATGTCAATCGACTACATTGCCTTCTAAGAAATCAAAATATGAATTCGTTTGGGAATTTCCTCAACACACCATAGTCTCTAGTACTAAGAGAATTTCTTTGAAGGTTAATTTGACTTACCCTCTCTTTGGGCTCCTATCATATGTGCCCCTTTGTCTCCATAAAATAACCTATGAGACTCTAATGAAGATTCAATGAATAGGATTATCTCCCGTCATAGAAAGATAAGATTTTGGATATCAAATAACATCCCTCTACTAAATGATTGTGTATGCTACTTCTTTTTTTTTCATTAATTTTTAAAATTAGCATACCATGAGATGCATGGGAGTGGATATGCATGATGTTCCTTTCTTTCCTCAAATCAAGATGTATAACGCTTTCAAGAATTCCAAAATAAAATAAAATTCAAACATTGCTACAATTCATCTTCATATTCATGCATATACACTAACCTATGCATCATGCAACTAAATCACATAAGAGAAAACAAGAAATGAAGAGTAAACTGGTATTCCTTCTAATGATCCAATGATCCAACGAATTTTCAATGTTCCAGGAGAGGCTTTGCATCGAGCCTTCTATGTGCCATGGTCCGTGATGCCTTGAGACGCACTTGCATTTGCTTCACTTTTCCGATTTCTAGCTTAGAAAGCAAATATAAATATTTCCCCTCAACACTGGGGCATGGCATGAATGTTACAAGCGCAAGAACATGTGCTAATATACATAGTCAAATAGTGTAGAATCGGTTCCAGCTCATTATATGTAGAATGTATCCGAAACGCAGAGAGCCTGCTATATGATGACAGTATAATACTGAAGATTGTTGTAGCGCGTACTCGTGGCAGCGAATATCCTTACTTTGAATTCACAGTTTTTCTTTGGCTGGAAGCTATACAGAGATCAAAGAATGGCTTATCACGTTAGCATACTTGTGGCGTGCACCACTCTCGGTTTGTTTGGAGTAGTAGCATTGTGCGCGGTCGTAGAGGGTAAATATCCAAGCGGTAAGTCGTTATGGAAACGGATTTGTGTTTGGCAGCGGGCGCAAGGGTGGTGGGTTTGGAAAGGGTGGTCGATTCGGGAGGGGTCCTGGATTTGGAAGGGGTGGTAGATTTGGATATGACGACGGCTACGCTCTGGCTACCGTGATTACAATGTTGACGTGAATGGTGCATCCGTAGGACAAGCAGTGGACGAAGGAAAGCAGTTCACTGACGGACAAGAGACAGTCACAAAGGCAGACCAGCACCCCCTTGAGAACCAAAAGTATTAGCTCAGCGAAGTAAGCCGATTGAGTCAGAGCCGCAGCAACAGTTTACAAAGAACCAGCAGACGCGAGATTTAGCTGTGGAGGAAAGCAACCATGTGGACATAGAAAGAGCTTCGCAGGTCGCGGATCTTTCCAATAAGAGCAGGAAGGCAACTCATGATCACGCTAATCGCGTTGCACACAAACCTGAGGAAGAAGCCGAGCCATCAAGAGTGTCGCAGCAGAAATTGGGAAGTCAAAAGGCCAATATTCCCTCATGAAAATCATTCCTAGACACGCTTCCTGTCGGGCGTGATAGCTCCATAGATTGCACAAGAGATCTCTTCGGATCGTTTCTTGTTGATATGCTGCTTCTCTTCCGCGTGGCGCCCTGTAAATACATATTTATTTGTATGACGCAAGTGGATAATAGTTCCACAAGTGATGATAAATCCTCCCGTGTGAGTTTTATTTCTGCATCAAGTGGTGTAGATACTAGGCGACATTGATCCATGTTATATCTCGAAAAAAGATCAGAGCATTACTTCCTTTGTGATAGGAATATGCCTTCTTTTGTTTGCCAAATATCCATACCCAAGAAGTAGTGAAGTAGTCCTAAATCCGTCATAGAGTACTCAAGGTGAAGTTGCGAGACGATGAATTGGACGCGTTCTTCATGTGAGCTTGTCAAGATCAAGTCATCTACATAGTGGATGATGATGACCACTAAGGAGTGTTCTGATAGATGTATAAGTTTGCATCGGCACTGCTTTCATGAAATCCTTTATCTTCAAAGAAATTGTGAATATTCTCATACAAGGCCCTCAGAGCTTGCTTAAGTCCGTAAAGTAATTTGTGAAGCTTGTAGACTTCTTGAAGGCTACCTTTGGGCAACTCAACCAGATCCCAAGCATGAATTGCATGGCCTTTATCTCTTCCTACATGGCTAATTTTCACCACTTCTTATGCTCAGATAGCTTTGTCTCTTTATAAGGAAGAGGCTCACCCTCATCTGATAACATAATGTAATGTACAGAGGGGTCATATCAGCTCACATGCCTCCTATTACGTGCTACCCAATGATCCACATTCTCTCACAATGGATCTAGATCAAGAGGTACATCAACTTCCTCATTGTTAATGGACTATTGTACATCATTTCCAACCTTGTTTTCATCATGAATAGGGGATTGGATATGCCAATTAGGAGCCTCATTTTGCTACCCAACATCATCTACCTCAATAACCACTGGCTTGTTGGCATTTCTAGCCATATGTGGTGTATCCTGAGGGTTCAAATTGGATTCAACACGTGGTTGTACATGCTAAAATTTGACCTTTTTATGATCACTTTTAGAGGCACAATAATTTTTTAATAGCCTTGCCTCATTATATACAACATCCCAGTTGCTCATAACCTTCTTGAGTTGGTGTCACCCTCTCACATTTAGTGCTATTATACCTTTCAGCCACACCACTGGAAAAGGGGTTGTAAAAGAACTACTAGCTCCCTCTTAATAACACAATTTTCACAAAATCTATTGAATTTAGCAGTTGTAAACTCACCCCCATTATCTGAACATAAGCATTTCAACTTCGTATCTATATGGGTAGCAAAGGTTTCATCTTTAGATTTTAACAAATATACCCAAAACCTCCTAGAGTAGTCATCAACAAAAGAAACAAATTAAAGAGCACCACCTATAGATTTGGTGGGCTACAAACATTAGAATGAACAAGATCAAGAATATTAGACTTACGAAAAGACACTTTAGTAGGAATTCTTTACTTGCTTACCATATTGGCATTCATTACAAAAATCAAGTTTTGAGCCTTTAATGTAAACTTGTCCAAATTACATAGTGTTTCAGGGCCTTTTTGGCTCATGTGGCAAATCCATTTATCCCATAATTTCATATGTGAATAGCTTTCAGCCAAAGCAATAAAGTTTCCCAACAAGTCTTTACCATGCAAGCAATAAAGAGTCCCTTTCTTTATACATTTAACAATCATCCGAGAGCGTTTGATAAGCTTCCATGACCCCTTCTCAACGAGGGTACTATATCCATGCATATCCATTTGCCCAACGGACAATAGGATTTTCTTGATGCTTTGTATATATCTCACATCATGCAAAACTAGCTCATTAGTGCCATCTACAATGAGATGCATTGTGCCAATTCCTTCAGTAGAACAAGAATGGTTATTTCCAAGACATACATGTCCTTGGCTACCTACATGAGAGGTAGTAAACACTCCTCAATAGGAGTAATATGGAATGATGCACTTGAATCCACAATCCATGTTTTTGACACAGCATAATTCACAATAAGCAAGGCATCAATTAGATCCCTCTTTGTGATCTGCATATCATGTGCATCAATACTAACACAACCATCATTAACATTGGCATGATTTGCTACCATATTAGCACAAAGAATTTCTTTTGCATCTGATAGATCCTCAATGACGACACTAGGCCATATTGGCTTTCTCTTTATCGTTGTTCTTTGAGTTTTCATGTGCTTCATTCTTGGTGTCCTTTTTCTTCTTGTCACCTGTGTTCCTCTTTCTTTCTAGTTAAACTTTGTAGTGTTTGCAATCAGGCTTCTTGTGAAAATTCCTATTGGTAACAAGTCACTTCAGACTTGCCTTTGCTTTTGCTCATGTTCCTCTGTACATTTCCACTTTTCTATTTTGTTCTTCCTCTTCATTTCCTCATTCAAAATAGAACCCCTTACACCATCATAGGTAAGGTCAGGTTTATTTGAAAGTGAAATGATCAATGTTCCCCATGAATAAGTTTGGTCATCAACAAGAAGATGGAATTAAGTTTATGATCAAATGCAAGTTATCCCAAGTCCTGCAACTCCTTTTTGACTCATCTAGTTGCATACACTCTAGCTTATGAGTTTTTGCTTTTTTGTTTTCTTGACATTCTCCTCTTCCGACTTTGACTATGCAACACTAGTAGATTTCTGCTTACTAGTAGATGAGCTCTATTTACCTTTGCCCTTCTGACTAACTAAGAAAGCTTAATCTGCAACACACATAATTAACATGTTTTACCTAGCTTGATCTTCTTGCAGAAAAATGGAGACTAACTCGTCATTTCCCTTCATCATCAACTCAAGAGTAAAAAAAAACTCTAATATGAATATGGAAGAATGTGAAGAGCAATTTCTATAAGAGAATTGTATAGCAAAAGTTCATAAGTAGAAATCAACTACTCTTTCAAAGCTTTGATCTTTGTCAAAAAATTGTCCATTGAATATCCTTCATTCAGATGCTCACTCTCCAATTGTTTTTGGAGGTAAGAAAAACAAGCCTCATTTCTTGCCTATTATAATGTTGTAAGAGTATCCCAAGAATCTTTTGTTGACTTGTAGGAGTAATATGAGGGATAATCACACATTTGATAGACAAATCTATCAATGCATATGCTTGTGCATCTCTTCCATCCCAATGAACTTTCTCTACAATAGACACAACAAGAACTGCAACACAACAAGGGAATTGAAGATCATCGTCTTCAATACCATTTGCATCACCTTAAACCAGTGCATTTATAGGTGTAGAAGGAAATTTTTCAACACCTTACACAATATTCCATTTAATTAGTAATACATGATGCATCATGTATGCCCACAATGGGTAATTAGTGCCATCCAACTTATCCTCAACATCCAACATATGAAATACATCATTGGTTTCTAGCATGGCTAGTGACTAAATATTCTGATGCAAATATCTTTCAAAAAAGTTGAAGAGAAACACCTTGTTGAGCTTCACTAAATTTGTAGTAGACTTCGATGCATTTGTATTGGCAAACCAAAACTGTATATATATTAGGAAAAAAGGATGAAATTGCTTCTAGAATTGTTGTGATAGTGTGTTCATAGGTCGAAATGAGTTCAAATCAGAATCTCGATGTCACAAAGCAAATTAGTTTCAAACTCCTAATCACCCTGAGTATGCTCACCAATTTTAATGTGGTTCTACGACTCTGACCAGAGGGATGTCTATTATACCCTAAATGAAGTTGTGACATACCCAAATACAAATTGTTGGGGTTCAACGTCTATGGAAGCACATGAATAACACAATGAGAAAGAGGAAGAGTCTTGGGAACTCACACAATACTAAATGTATTACAAAGTGATTGTACAAAGATAAGTGACCCATTAGGGTTATAAACATATATACAAGTCAAAGGAAAAAAGGCTCCTAGAGAGGGAAAAGAGTGCATCGATAGTCCTAAGTATATTCACGCATGTCACTACCGAAATACCTCAACATTTATGTTGAACTTTATCATTGGTGATAATGGCCATGCACATCGTGACATATTGAAACTAGTCTCCTCGTCTAAACTTAAGGCCTTCCCTACAAAGTTTCTACTCTTAACATGCTTTTAAATTTTGTTCATTCCTAATAGGTGTTAAGCATTCATCCCCTACTTATATTGGATTTGAGGAATCACATGGGTCCTATGCCTTTCTCTAAACTTTAATTCACAATTTTAAAAGTGAATATTGTATTGATTTTATCTATGAATTTGTAAAGATTATATAGGAAAAAGATTATCTCTATATCCACCTTTCAACGTAGGAATCCTTTGTAGCATTTATTTATCCACCTTTCAACATAAGAATCAATCTATTCACCTACCTTTCTATCTATCTACCTATCTATCTATCTAGACCCTAAACCTTAAACCCTAAATCCTAAACTCCTAAACCCTAAACCATAAACACTAAACCGTAAATCCTAAACCCTAAACCCTAAACCCTAAACCCTAAATCCTAAGCCCTAAATCCTAAATCCTTAAACACTAAAATCCTAGGCTCTAAACTTGAAATCCTAAAGCCCAAATCCCAAACCCTAAACCCTAAACCCTTAAACCCTAAAACCAAAACCCTTAACCCTAAAACATAAACCCTAAATCCTAGATCCTCAACCCTAAACCATAAATTTTAAACCCTTAACACTAAACTTGAAATCCTAAATTGTTAATCCTAAACCCTAAACCCTAAACACTGAACCCCAAACCCTAAACCATAAACCCTAAACTCTAAACTCTAAACCCTTAAGCCTAAATCCTAAACCCTAAATCCTAAACTCTAAACCCTAAATCCTAAAAGACCCTAAATCCTTAACCCTAGAATCCTAAACTCTAAACCCTAAATCCTAAACCCTTAACACTGTATCTTAAAGCCTAAAATATAAAACCTAAATCCTAAACCCTCAACTCTAAAGCACAAACCCTAAATCCTAAACCCCAAATCCTAAATCCTCAACCCTAAGCCTAAAATCCTAAATTCTAAATCCTAAATTCTAAATCCTAAACCCTAAAACCCAAACGCTAAATCCAAGACCCTTAATCTTAAACCCTAGAACTAATTCATAGACCTTAAATCGTAAACTCCAAAAACCTAAATCCAAACCCCTTAACCCTAAACCTGAAATCCCAAACCCAAAACCCTAAACCCTAAGCCATAAACCTAAACCCTAAACATCAACCTCTAAACCGTGTAGTCTAAAACTACAAGCCCTTAAAACTAAACCCTTAACCCTAAATTCTAGAACCTAAATCATAAACAATAAACCCTTAATCCTAAACCCTAAACACTAAACTCTAAACCCTAAACTCTAAAAAAGAGACACTAAACCCTAATGCTTAAACCCTAATGCTTAAACCCTCAAATCCTAAACTCTAAACCCTAAACCCTACATCCTACACCCTAAACCCTAAATCCTATCATTGAAATCATAAACCCTAAATCGTAGAGCCTTAACCCTAAACCCTAGAGCCTTAACCCTAAACCCTAGAGCCTTAGCCCTAACCCTAATCCATAAATCCTAAACCCAAAACCCAAAGCCCAAAATCCTAAGCCCTAAACCATAAATCTAAACCGTAAGCTCTAAACCATAAATCGAAACCCTAAGCCCTAAACCATAAATCTAAACCTGAAACTCGAAACTCTAAACTCTCAAACCCTAAGACTTAAAAACTAAACCCTAAACCCTAAACTCTTAACCCTAAATCCTAAATCTCAAACCCTAATTCCCAAACCTCAACCCTAAACCCTACAGCGCAAACCCTAAGCTCTATACCCTAAACCCTAAACCCAAAGCATTAAATCTAAAACCTAAACCCAAATCCCAAAAACCTAAACCCTAAAACCTAAAACCTAAACCCTAAATCCAAAATCCTAAACCATCAATGCTAAACTCTAAACGTTATATCCTAAAACCCTAAACCCTAGTTCCTAGACTCTAAACCCTAAAATCTTGAACCCTAATCCCTTAATGTTGAATCCTAAACTTGAAACCCTAAAGCCTAAACTCTAAACCCTAAACCCTGAACCTTTTAGATGATTCTCGACTCTGTACGTTTAGATGATCCTCCCATCATTAAAAACAAGGTTCATAAATTCAAGTATGTATTACAACTTACTACAATTAAGAATATAATCAAAAGAGTAGATGTAGATAAGTTACTTAAAATTCTGAAATTGTTTTCAATCTAAAACCTTTTCAATCTAAAAACTTTTCAATCTAAAATCTTTTCAAACTAAAACCTTTTCAATATTAAATATTCTTTATCGGAAACCTTTTCAATTGAAAATATTTTTGATAAAAAAAATTTTGATCGAAAGCGCCTTGGATTGAAAAATATCTAGATTATCGTGCAAAAATTATTTGGACTTTTTTGAATAAGCTGATGTGACATTGAATAATTTGGTTGAATAATAAGGGGTCATCGAAAAATTCTATAATTATTGACGAATAATCAAATAATCAAATAATGAATAATGCAACCTAGCTCATACTCATGTAGCACTACCAACGGAAACTTTGAGGCATCCAGCCCTAGGTGGGACTTGAACCTTGGCCATCTACCTGGAAGTACAAGGCACATCCACTAAACCACGCCCGCTGGATAAGAAGGCACGATTTTGATTCCAGATCTCGCAAGCGCAAATTTTGACATTTCCATAGGAAAATATGATCTCACAGACATGCATGTGTGCGGCTCTGTGGCTACAATGTCATCTTCACTCCCATGAGGTGATGGGTTTGAATATAGGACTATGATGTCATCTTCATCGTGAAATATATTGTTGCAGATGAAGTTGATAACCTTTTGTGCCAACAAACAAAGCCCGTTGTAGCTAGCTCTACCTTTTCTTTCGTCTCCTCTCGAGGGCGAATCTCTTATTGACCCTGTCTATTAGTGAAGTTGATAAATTTTTTTGGGAGGAAGAACTAATCTCACACAAAGTTCTTTACCTATTACTAAAGGTCATAACCTTTCTTGGGAGCAAGAAGTAATCTCCACACAAAACTCTTTACGAGAAAAATCACACAAGTATAATCAAGAATTGAATGCATAAGAGAATAATGAGGCTTCAAGGAAAGTTGTTACATAAATCCCAAAGAATTGGGCCACCATGGTCTCCATAGAAACTCTACATTGGGGAAGATGATGATGAATCCACCCGAGTCTCCACGGAACCTCCACAATGCTCTGATACCAATGAAGCGTTATGATGACCACATAGAGAGAGATGAGTCTATTCCACTCCCAACTATATGCCTCTGTATATAGCTCTCTCGAAGGGACTCCATACTATACCAACCATCCAAGTATTGTGCATGTCACCACATGTGTGCCAAGTGCCCTAGTTAACTAGAGTAACTCAGGTGGATGCTTCTAGAAGGATCTAGATCTCTTATGGAAAAACACTCTCCAATGAATCTCAAAGCACTTGAAATAAAGACATCTTCCTTCCCATCCATATGGCTTAGCCACTAGGTCAAGCACATTCTGCTTGTCTAGAGAGCATAAATATGTTTGCTTAAGTATACTCTCGAGACTTCTACCCTACACTTGAATGACCAATGATCTCTCTAATCGCTTTGAAGCTATCGGACCCTCATGTCCTAAACTTACTTTATAACATAGTTTTTGATGCATTGTTGGATGAGAGGACATAGAATGTATGGTGAATCAAATGATTGTCAATGTGAAATGGGAGAGTTAATGTGGACGTCTAGTTGGGTAGTGTCTACCAAACAAAGAGGTAGATGGAATACACATATCATACCCACACGAATGATAGGCATATGAAATCTGATCGGGACATGAGGGGAAAGGAGATGCTGAAATAACTGCAGTCTAGAAAGAAGAGATGGGGATCGACATTCGGAATTAAGGCATTAATGATTAATAGAAAATCAGATTTAGGTTGGAGTTTGCACAATTTAATTCAAACAGTTTGCCATTTTCTTTGGATTCATATTCGTTTTCAAGGGCTTTGTTATTTTGCATGTAGACTTGTAGAGATGGATTAGGACACTTTTAACTTAAGAGCATAAATGTTTCAAGAAAGGATTAAACTCTTGGAAGGACTTCATGGTTGGAGGTGAGTTAATCTCCGGACAATAATATTTCTGCTATTGATTTGTCCTCTTCTTGTTAACATGTCTTGAACAGACAAAAAGAGATTCTAAAAAGAAGGATCGAAAGTTGCTGCACCAAAAGTATCAATCTTTTTTATGTTGATCACTTCATGCGAAAGAAATTCAAGATGGCCAAGGGATCTATGGCCAAATTCTTTGGCAAGCTCTACAATAGATGGCAGGTGCTGTGGCCTAACCACTAGTGGAGGGACAAATCCAAATGTCTTTGGCCTCCCCTCTCTGTATAAAGAATTCGTTCCTTCAATGGTTTATTATTCACAATGGACTATGGATGGGTAACAAAAGTAAGGTGATTAAGCTTAATGATGGTTTTTTTACATTTTGTGGAAGTGTAGAAGACTTTTCCCACTTGTTCATAGATTGTGCACATGCCAAGAAAGTTCAGATCCTATTCACAACAACATCCACTCTCTAGGTGTCAAGGAAGTGCTGCTAGGTTATTTCTTCAGAAGGATACCGCCTTATGGAACATTTGGAGAGGAATCATCTTTTGCAATATATGGTTGAGTAGAAACTAGTGTTTTTTTTTTGTTTCTATAAAGAGGAGCTTTATGTATTCTTTGAGAAGTAATTTGTATAGGACAAGTATTAACAGTCTACAGGCTATTTCTGATGCCGCTCTTGATGATTCCCATGTCTTCAAAATCATGAGGGAGAACTTAGAAGCCCTTGAGTGATTGGAGGAATCTTTCATTGAATCTTGCCTAAAATCTTTCATTGAATCATGTGTGGGTGATTGCTTCGTTCGTACTCTTGGAATAGATAATGCAATATTAGTGTATTGAAATTTTGAAAAGTGTGGTAATGGGTGTTCAAAGTCGAAGGTCAAGGCTTCTTCCTAGGTTACCTCACCCATTATTGGCAATACAAATTTTTGGCCTAATAGTTGTTTTGGTTCTAAGAGAATTCTTTCCGTAGATATAGTTTTCACAATCACTTCTGTTTGTGTCATAGAACCGTGGTTGTCGATGGTGCGGGACTTGGGAGTCTTATAGTAAACTAAAGAACTGAGGGCTTTGGGCCTATTGGTGATTGCTCCGGAGTTATTAGTGTCTCCATGGGTTGTAGGCATGGAATGTCGCCTCACATATGCTTTGTTGGTTGACCTGAAGAGGATCATCTAATCTTGAATTCTTGCAACTAAGGTCTGCTAAGGGCACTTTCCATTGGAATGCCATAGGTGAGACACATGTAAACGACACACGTGATGGTACACCAGCCATTCAAGGCTTGCTTTCTCGACCATGTGTGGTTGGAAGTTTGGATAAATAAGAAAGAGGCTTGGGCGTAGATAATTCTTAGGCACATCGGCGACCTTGATGTATAGAGAGTAAATGATTGGAAGGATCTAAGCCTACACACCTTCCCCTTCTCTCCCTTTAGGTTGTGTCTTAAAGGCCCTAGGGTTCTGGTCTCTTTAGAAAACTGAAAATGGAGTAAGTCACATATCCATATTAGGAATAACTAGAAATGAGATTCACGACTCAGACAATATGACTCACTTTGGTTCCCCACAAATCATAGCCACTCCATCAAATTGAAAGCATTGGTGAGAGTTTAAAAACTTTGTCCCAAGGATTCTTATTTTCTTTGACGTGCCTTCGGAATGACTGAGAAAATGAGTGGCTAAGGATTGAAGACATAGATCAAAACCTCAAGGCTGATTGTGAGAGTTTGTTTCTCACTAGGGATAAGATTGGGGCTTGGTGTAGAGAAGATGTGTGACTCTTCCAATATACGAGCAAACTTCATCCTAGAAGCTTGATGTGGAGAAATGGAAATAACATTAAAAAAAACCTTCAAGTTCCATAAAGAAATTAACATTCAGACTAGTATCAACTAAAATAGAAGAACTCAATGGTCCTTGATCATAAGGGAGTTCAAGTTCGAGAGCCTTTTGCACCTATTGATTAAAAAAGAAAGGAACATTCTCCAGAAAGAAGTATATACTCATTGAAGAGCTAACAAGCTAAATCTAGTCACTCCATGGTGGAAAAGATGTCTCATAAAAGATGAGGATATCATGTTCAACTTCTTCTCTTACCTTTGTAGTCCAATGAAAGATTCATGATGGTTTTTAATCTTGGTTGACGTTTTGCTCTCCATTGTAATTGGTGACGTTTTGCCGTTGCACTTGATGTACACTCCTTTTATTAATTAATCATCTTTTGCTTGTGGATTTAAAAGAAAAAATGTAGCCCATCTGGAAGAGGGCTCCCGAGTCCCAACTTTGAATAAGATAATGATAAAATAATATGATTTGAATGTCGATGGTCTGTATTAGATAATAATAAAATAAGACGTTATGGAAAAAGGGGTTATGTATTTGCGCCTATGGAACAAGGGGTTCAAACAGTAGAAACAGCTTTGGAAACAAGAGACCGGCCAGTGGATCAAGTTTGAAGACTTAGAGTTTCCCTGAACTCTTCTTCAAAATAAGTGTTTAGCATGGGACCAATCATCTACCTGCCTTCTCTGTGGATAGGATCTTCCTTGCCTAGAGGGCCTGAAATGGAGCAATGGCAAGAAACTATCCAGAATTCCAAACTTCAAAGAAAACTTAGATGGTCATCACACTCTTAACAAGGTGTGGTGCCTTTCTTCGATCAAACTTCGATGGGAACTTAAGTTCATGTCTATTTGGCACCCCCTTATTGAGATCAAGAAGTCTGTTCTCATATGGCAAATCTTGCATAACGGTATCTCGTACAATGCAAGGGCCAACAAAATTTGTGGTGTGCCTCCGTGGTGCAAGTGGTGCCATCGATGCATCGAGGACCTTGTTCACTTTTTCTTAGATTGCCCCAAGTCCCGTGTTATCTAGCATCACGTGACATGGGTTTTGAGACTCTAGAACCAAATCAATCGGCAATAGGCACTGTTGGGTGAGGCGGTTGGCTACTCATAAAGGTTGTGGAATGGCATCAGGGGCGAAACTCTTTGAAAGATTTGGAGGGAGTGAGGTGCTCTCAACTTTGGCCACACCCCAAAGGAATGGTCGATTGAGAAATCCTTGTTTCTTCTAGGTAAAAGAATCTCCCGAGATAAGAGGTCTCCACCATTTAGGCACCACTCTATTTATCTCCTCGTTGATAGCAAGCTGAAACCCAAGTGAGTCCCGCATGAGGGAGATGATAGATTTGTACGCCTCATTTGTAATGCCCTCTAGGTTATCGAACTTGTCCGCTGCTTTGTGGGATTTGGGAGGTCCATGGGCACTAGTCCCATTCACGTGTAACTTTTCTTCTTTATTTTAATTAAAATCGGGGAGAATACGCCAAGTTCGAACTTCCATTTAAAAAAAAGTAATAAAATAATATTATTTGAATCTCGATGGTACAGGGCAGGAAAAAGAAAGAACGAATCTTTCTCACGGTGAGTGTCAAGAGTTCATCGGACAAGACAGCCTATGGGCCCTGGGCATGTGACGCAATGTCAAGGCGACGGATGGATATGGTCGTTTTTTATGCAGGCGACGGCTGAAACCACGAGGGAGAGGGATGGGCTTGTAAAGATTTCATGTGCACTTGTGACATTGAGAAGCTTAATCAGATGTGAAATCTCGTCTACAAAAGAAGGAATCGTGTCTTTTAAAATCCTTTATCGAAAGAGCGCACATCACATCCATAAAGCTTGAATTGATGGCTCTCTCGGGATGGATATGAGAGAAGTTGAGAACCATTTCTATAAGGTACGGATATTCACGTGGATCTCCCGCCCTCACGGGACGACAAAATGTGATATGACACGTAAAATTTTGCTTCTACTTATATATATATATATATATATATATATATATATATATATATATATATATAGAAGGGAGATGCATATAGTATACACATAGTTTATTCGGAGGGGAATTGGACTTCAAACTCGGATGTGTTGAAAAGACCGAAATAAGATCGGAAAAATATTTCGGATGTTATCGGACGTAATTTCTTTTCATTCTAAACAAATTTTAAAAAAATTATTGCAAATATTTTAAATGAAATCTGAAATAAAATTCAATGACAATTAATCATAAATTTAATAAACACAAAGAGTAGGAAGTTTAAATTAGATAGTGAACTTATATATAATATTGCGAAAGATTATAAGTCTAAACATATGATTACAATCATATCAAGATATGAACATAATCATGTATGATCAACCATCACCTTTTTCGAGATACTCGTCATGATCCTTCTTGCTCCCAAAGATCCTTGTTAAATTGTTGTTAAATGTTCTCTTGCAATTTCAAGAGTCCATCATAAACTTTCTCTTTCTCAATCATGTCCAATGTAAGTTCCATTTGTATAAATATCCTTTCTATTTAATTTTGGATGCAAAACATTGATTTTGTATGTATGTAAACCTATTTTTTCATATTCAAGGTTTTTAACTCAATTTGAGTGAATCACTCAAAGCAAACACCGGATAAGTCTACGCTATTCTGTCAAAGTATATGACGCGTGCTATTAAGCGGTCATCTACTTAAGATCCGTATGGCATAATCTGTGTTGGAAAATCAACGAAGCAGAAATTTTATGACAGCAAAAGAGCTTTTTTAGTGCAGCAAAAACGATGGTAAGCTTAGAAGGACGCGGATAAGTCTGCGGTTGTACTCATATTCGTAACAACAATTCCTCTTGAATAGCCAACGCAAGCTAGAGCTCGGGCTATGTCTAGTCTGTTCTGCGTGGTTATTTCAAGGTGCTATTAGCAAGTTTTCTACGCGAGATCAATACAATATATTAAAGAAAATGTTAGATTACAGAATATAGATTATAAAATCTTAGAGGGTTTCATTCGATTATAGATTAGAAAATCTCTGAGTTTAAAGAAATGGGAACATGTCAAAAGACAGATACTCACTGTTGATCACTCAAAATGAGCACAAGTTCGTCATCTTATCTGTTTTCTCTAGTTCGATGATGCGAGTGATTATATATACATGTGATAAGCACGTCCAAATGTCATGGTTAAATGAAAGCCTTCCTGAAAATTGCTATTCGGAAGAATGTCAAGCAACCAGAAGACATGGTACGTGAGCCTCGAAAACAAATCATAACAGTTGGTTTGGAAAGCTTTCCATATTTTTCACAGAAATTGTTGTTTGAGATGTTGTCGTCGCAAGCTTCATGGATAAGAAATCGATTTGCAGTTGTAAGAACTTCACGTACTTAATGATTTCTTCGAGTACGGCTGCCTTCCCAAGGACCTAATTAAACAGAATACGGAAAAAGCATCTACTATTTACAAACCATAAACAATAGAACTGATACAACGAAACAATGCGAATTTATAATGTTGGTCATTCGTTCAGAATACCTTGGAGCATCCCGGTACCAATTCCTGAAGAAGCTTCATGCGCTCACTGATTTTCGCTCTTCTCACCTGCTCAAAATAGAGTGCGGATTTACGATTCTGTTTTCTACATTGATCCACGCAGCAAACATACACTGCTGTCAATACGCCAACTCCAGGCCCTCTAGAATTTTGCCCATGCATATGCGCTAAATTTGCTCTAATAATTGTACTTCATATCAGAAATAGCACTGGATAGATCTTAAGTACAAATGGCAGAAACACTCACGCGTGCGCCCCTCAATCAGAGTGTAGGAATGCAGGATGCGATTACTCACTCGTTCAGCTAGGCTGTGGCTATCGGTAGCCTGCCCTCTCCGAGCTCGAACATGAATAACACCTTCGTCAGTATCAGTACAGCGCACGTTGCACAAATGTTTCTGGGAATCGTCGGCAGGGTCCGCCTTAATGTCGTTCTGATCCGAGGGTATGTAATGATTCCTCGGACTCATGGCAGTCGTCGCTGACGGTTTTCTTTTCCGATTGGATTTGTGGATATGGTGTGTTTCGATTCTGTGGTCGGCTGCTGGAGTTCCCGTATAGAATGTCTCAAGCACATTTCTTCTTTTCACTCCCCTCCTTTCTGGTTGGTTGTACCTGAGGTCCAACATGCTCATGAATGTAGAATCGCGTGGACTATCCCTCATCTCCTGGTTTTCGGACGCTGAATGTGACTGCCTGTATTGAGCAATGTATTCGAAATCCACTTCGTTCTGACACCTCTTGTTTATAGAAGCATTGGAATTCAGCAGTTCCGGTGTGCTGGTTTCTTGCATTTTGGGATTTGATGAAGAACATGGAAAATTTGAGAAGGGTACTTCATCGTCCAGATTAATAGTTTCTGGCTCGACCTCTCCCTCGAAGGTGTCTGAAAGAAAGCTTACAAACCCGGGTCGTTCCATAGCTCTAAATTCTTTTCCTTCTCCTGTGTCAAATGTTATGGTAGATACATTACCATCATGAACATTCAACACTGATTGGTCTGTGAAACCATCACGAATCAGAGAAGCGGACTCGCCCGGAAGGCAATGCCACGGGATGTACGGATGGGATACAATCGAGGACTGCATCAGTTGTGCATGAGAATATCCAGCCCCGAGACCTATCGTCGTGTCCCATTTGGTAGGAGGTTGTTGCATTGCTAAGAAGGGATGAATAGATCCCACAGTCAAACTCCCACTGATTTCAAAAGAGCAATCCTTAAGAAAACTGCTATTGAAAATTGAATCGACATCAAGCAGATGGTGATGTGCAAGTGGACTGCGAGAGACTGTTGAACTCGAACTCAGTGACGCCATATGTGGGAAGTATATATCTACTGACGTCTTCAACCCATGGGCCTTGGGCTTCAAAACAGGCAACATACGCCCATATTTTTATAGGCGGTGCTTATGGACCTATTCAATGCTTTCTTTTCAGACATAGAAACAGGCAAACTGAAAAAGCTTGTAAGTTTCCATGTGCATGCCCGGAATCTGTATATGAGTGTGTGTGCGTATATATGAGAGAGTGAGTGAGTGTGTGTGTGTGTGTGTGAGAGAGAGAGAGAGAGAGAGAGAGAGAGAGAGAACTGTCAGGGTCCTTCAGCCTTCATAGACAAGGCCTCTTTCAGATATGTTCATGAAGCAGCAAAAATTTTTAGGATCATGCAAGGCATCATCCGAATCTCCGCGCGACCTTCTTTGAAATTGGGATCCTGATCTTTTACGTTGTCTCTCTTTATCCAGCCAGCTGCCAATATACGATTACCGGGTTTGCATAAGAGGCATTCGGGAAAGCAGCCACGCTAATCAGTTACACTTCTCTTCTACGTGAAGATGGCACCACGCAAGCCAATCGCCTGAAATGTAACCATACGTAATATATCCGAAGCGGAAAATTCCTTCCAAGCTGATGCATACATTGAAACGAATACTACAGTCCAAGAAATGTACTGAACCTTCTGTTTTATAATTCCGAACACAGGTTACCCACCCATGAGGGGTGCTGTAGTGCAAAGCGCGAGAGGATGGCTGTTTGAGGGACCGTCAATACTGTATTCGGTATCACAAATTCTACTTTGCAACGCCGGTTTGTGTCGCATCCGGACAACATACGAACTAAACAGAAGAGTAGCAAGTATTGATTTCCGTTATAAGCATAAGCATTCTTTGCGACAATAAGCAGTATACATTGATGACCATGTGGTGATTATATAGCCGTTGAGGCAAATGCTACAAACGCTGATAACATATGATCGGAGTAGCTGGTGATAAGAGAGTGAAAGCTGGGCTCGGGCTTTTCTCTTTTTTCGTTTGTGTATAAGGAAGCTAGGTTGAAGCCTACTCTCCCAGATACATTGAATTAATGGAAAAACTCAACTACCTTGAATTAATGTAAAAAGAAGCTAGGTTGAAGCCTACTCTCCCAGATACCTTGAATTAATGGAAAAGCTCAACTACCTTGAATTAATCGAAAAGCACAATTGTCGTAGTGAAATTAGGCATATTATCCATCGGACCCGTATCCCACAAATCAAAGGTTAGACGTAATAAACTATCCAAAACCAATACAATCTGCTCTAATGGCCTTAGGTCTACTACACATCCACCACCCGCCATTGGCAGGCATTAAACCTCATCCTCACAAAGCAAGGGTTAGACATAGTAAACTGTCCGAAGGGAATACAAACTCCCCTAATGGCTAAGGTCGACTATTATATAACTCTAACCTTGCATACGTAATAATGAACAACCATTTCTTGGTATTCTAGTTTTTGTGTATCTTGGATGTGCCTGTTGTTTCTTTAACATAGTGACAAGATTGTTTGTGCACCCAACCCTCAATGCTGCTGCTCTACCTCCCTCATTGGTGGTGTGTTCTCCTTCTCGTACTCTACTAGGTGCAACGTTATCTCCACATATTTGTGCACATCGTTCATTTTACCAATGGCTGTCTCTCTTATGAAGTGACTCAGAGGTTTCCGGAGTCAGTCTCATAAAAAAGGTAAGAGGAAGAGTTTTAGATGAGATGAGGCCTTTTGAGATATGTGGAATCCTCAAACGATATCTAACACTAATCCACAACCTGACTTGAGAAGCATCTCAGGTGCTACTGAAAATGCCATTCAAAAGGTTTCCCTCATGATGAGTAGCTAGACTCACCATTTTTCATCATTTGAGGTCATACGTCACATTCTTGTGGAGATGAGGCCAGATCCAATATTCATGGCTCGTGGAGAGGCTAGGGAAGCATTCCCCTTACTGGACATCTACTTGAATCAACACATGGGGGAAGCTAAAGATTGTGCTATGGAGGAAGACTTTGCATTTTGACATCCTCTCTCCCCCCCCTCCCCCCATGGTGCTCACCCATAGAGCACAACATTCATCCCTACTAGGAACAATTTACCTTCTCGCAAATTGAACTTCTCATGGATACTAGCTTATGGCTTTAGCTTTTAATGTTCCTGTCTAGGGGAGAATACTAAGTGCATATATAGCAAAAGAGAAGGGGATTGAACCTCTTAGTGTTCTAGTCCATGCTTGAGCACTATCTTTATGAACCCAATCAAAAACTGGCATGATATGCAAGCAAGCTATAATGATGTGTCATATAAAACTCTACAATTAAAGAGAGATGAGAACATTATGTGTCATAATAAAGCTCTAAGTAAAAGAGAGGAACTTAGTTCAATGCACACAAGTTCGCACAAGCCATCCCCTCTGTTGCTGATTTGAGGGAACTCCTTTTATGTCATGATCATGTTGAAGAGTGTGACAATGTA
Organism: Ceratopteris richardii; assembly: GCA_020310875.1. Lineage (NCBI taxonomy): Eukaryota > Viridiplantae > Streptophyta > Polypodiopsida > Polypodiales > Pteridaceae > Ceratopteris > Ceratopteris richardii. The sequence continues at coordinate 27,775,681 of CM035435.1, read as the reverse complement.
ATGTTTGTCATGGTGTACATGGTCTAGGTCCCATCTAGCCCCATAATCTTTTCTTCAAAAAGTGCAGCACTCTTTATTGTTGCTCATCTTCACTCTACCTTTGCATTAAGAAAAGTCTTTCTCTTCGATCTTGGTTCACTTAAACTTTGAAGCACCATACTACACACATCTCGAAAAAGGTCAAATGAAGTGAGCATCAAAACAAGATTAAATAGGCAAATCTTGCTCCCTCTTGTCCAAAGCTTTTGAAGTGCCATCCTTAGCGATGCAGAGGGATCAAAAGATATTCCACTTCAAAGGTTGTTTCCAAAAACAAAGTCAATGTTTTGTCAAGAAAGTTGCCTTCAATTCTTCATGGATCACTTGGAACTGTCCTAGATGAAAGATTTTTGTTTCGAAAGATGTCTCGTGTAGGCTTCTATGCCTATATATGAGTCATTGTTGTTGAAAGAGAGTAGCACAGACATTTAAAACTCAAGAGCTAATGTCCTCATACCTCACATAGTGCCCCCTTAGTGGAGCATATCCTTTGTATAGCACATTGGATTGCATATGCCTCCTCTAGAAATAAGCCACTTCAATCCCCTACAAGACTTGAAACAATATGTGTCCCCACTAAGAGTCGTTCCACCCCTTTGCTTCATGCCAAAAGAAAAATATGGGTTTTTCACTAGAAAGGCTCCAGCAGACACACAAATATGACCCTATCAGAACATATACATGACAAGATCATACGTTGTCACAACCCCAAAAGCCAACTAGTACTTGGCCAACATTTTACAAAGCTTCACCTATTGCTAATACATTCCACATTCCATAACACTATCATAGACACCCTCAAGAGAAGGCTTTAATGCCGAGTTTTATGAAGTGACCTCAAGGTTTCCTGAGTCACCCTCATGAAAAGGTAAGGGGAAGTGTTTTAGACAAGATGAGGACTTTTGAGATATGTACAAGCATCAAAAGATATCTAGAACTGATCCATGGATGGTCTTGAAAAGCATTTGAGGTGCCAACCAAAAAGCCATAAAAAACATAGTCCTCATGGTGAGTAGCTAGATTCACTATTTCCATCGTTTCCAGTCATAGATCCCATCCTTATGGAGAGCAGACCATATTCGATACCTAAGCATTTTCACAGAAGTTCGCGAAGCATTCTCATTATTGCACATCTACTTCACTCAAGATTGTGATGAGGAGTTGATGTTGAATCATGGAATAAGTCTGAAGATATATGCTTTATAATGCATTCTCTTGGAACAAATAAGCTCTTACAACGCTGATGGAATAAACGAGGGTGAGTGTGGTGTGTCGATGTGGAAGCATAAATAAGATCACAACCTCACAAGGATCATTGAATATTGAATTTTAATTTTGAAGCACTCTTTTACTTAACCACATTACCATACAGTCTCAAATCCACACATTTCATGCATCATTCTCCTCAAACAACATGCATGTCAAAAAACTTCACAAAGGGTCCTGTTTAGCATGCATTCATATACATCAACAAAGCATAAAATAAGTCATTCATCAATGAATCGTCAACTAAATACTCCACAAAACCTAGCTCAAGTGAAAGCATTCCTTTTGCTTTTCTAGACTAAGAGAAATCACTTTCTCATGCTGTTTATTTTAATTTCACCACATTCTAGTTTTGACAAATACCCCTAACTTCAAACAATCATAAAATCCAAAACAAAAAAGCTAATTGCATAATTTAAGTTGGAAATATAAGCACAACTTGTTCGTTGGGATACAACAAATGTCACCTAATTTGGATCACTAGATCAAATTTGAGGGCCTTTGCAAATCACTCTACTGTAACTTTGTTTCCAAGACCTGGGAACAATGCTTAGTACCCTTCCTTTGAACACTCATACAATTCAAACTAAACATGTGAATTGAATGCTTTACCTTACAATCGAGATCACATGTAATGCACCTTAATATCCATCAAACATTACCCAAATTGGATCTCTACATCAAGTTGGAGAACCTCTGCAAATTATCTTTTTGTAAGTTGGAGCCATGGAAACAATGCTCAATACCTCTACTTTCAATACTCCTAAAATTCAAAGTAAACAGGAGAATCCAGTGATTTACCTTCGACCTAAAATTAAATGAAATTCACTCTAATTTCCCACAATTATTACCCAATTTGAATCTCTATATCAAATTTTTGAGCCTCTACAAATTACCCTTCTACAAGTGGGAGCCTAGGAAACAATGCTCGATATCTCTACTTTCAACACTTGTAAAATTCAAAAGAAAAAACATGAGAATTAAGTGATTCAACATGAAACTCAAAACATATTCCATGCATTCTAATATCAAAAAAAGATTACCTAATTTGGCTATCTACATAAGATTTGAGAGCCTCTGCAACGTACTCTCACATAAGTGGGAGTCCTAGAAACAATGCTTAGTACCTGTACTTTGCATGCTCATAAAATTCACAACATGCTAATTGAGAAATTACACTTGGAACTAAAAGCACATGTATTGGAATTCCCAAAAACACAATTAGAAATCAACTCTCTTTCAATGAACAATGAGAGAGAGAGAGAGATTATGTAACTAGCATAAAGCTTGAGGATAAAAAACTCTACAATGAAAATATGAATCACATGTCACTCCATAGTGTGTAGGAGGATAGTGAATGCTTCTCTATACAATGAGAAAAGTTCTAGCACTCATCACAATGACAAGGAGGACAATATGGATACTCGTATTGCTAAGAGGAGCTCAAGGAAGTAATCTGTTGCATTCCTCTTTATATAGAGTGTGAGCATTAGCTCTTGAGTGGGCTTAAGAGGTAGAGTAGATAGGGAAGAGACAGAATCTCTCAATAAAGTGTTTAAATTTCTCCTCAATCTCAGGTCCAACCACCTCCAAGTTGAGGTGCATGACTTTGGCCAACCAATCTCCAAATTATTCTCCCAAATTGCATGCACAAGCTCTTCTATAGGCTTGCAATTTATTCAGAGTACTTCAACCTTTTAGACTTTACTTTAGCTTTGTTTTTAAACTATGGTCCAATTTAAAAGAGTTTAGAGGTTGTTCGCATGCTCTACTCAAGAGAACGTATTACAAGTAAAAATATAGATGATGCAAGCTATTAATGAAGTGCAAACTCAAAGCTAAGATCCACAATTGAGGATTGTAAAATTTCAACACTCCCGCTCAAGATACAATTGAGAAGCGCCATGCAATTCTCCATATGAAATCCTTCTTCTTGAGAGCTTCATGTGCTTCTTGGTTGAGTTGTAGATACATGTTCATCTTGCTTGGACCTCAATTGCTACATTGAATTTGATCTCCTTGAAATTGTGTTGAAGGTAGTACATAGTTGCCTATCCAAGATCTCATTACCTTCAAGAACTCTTTGTCTTCATCTTTTGCTATCTCCAAATGATCACTTTGAAGGAGTAGCAAACCTCTTGTCCATACACGAGTGTATGGAAGGAAGAAACGTGAGTGAATATGTATCTTGCTTCCAAAGCAAGATCTATCCAAGCTTGGATCTTTTCTTTTGCTCTTGGCTTCCTCACCATCCATGTCCTTTGGTGGTCTCTCAAAATCTTTGTCCTGTACTCTTCAAAGGAACTCTTTCATTATGGTTTCTTCTTCTCGTGCCAACTTAGCTCTCTCTCCTTTTGATTCTTCTTCTATTCCAAAATCTTGAACTTCAACTCCTTGCTTTTCTTCATCTTTGTTTAGCTTTGTCTTGACTCTAAAAGGATCCTCTTAAATTTGTTTTGCTTTTCCTTATTCCCTTGCTCTCGAACTTGACATTTTTCCATATCTTTGTCATTCTTCTTCCTTGTTTGTTGTTGTGGATGACCTCCCTAAATCTTCATCTCATTCTTTTGACCCTCTTGAGTGTATGTGTCATGGTGTTTCTTTGATGGCTGCTCTTGATGGCTTTGCTACATCTTCCTCTTGCTGTCTCTGCAGTTCATCACTTCCTTCTTCATTCTTGGCCACCTAGTCTTCATTCTCCATGTTTATATCTTCAAACAATTTTCCAACAAATTGAAGTGCTGAATTTTTAAACCATTCAAATAACTCACCAATACCTTCATCATTAGAAGACTCTACTTGGTCTTCTTCACTCTACCTTTACTTGTCTTGAAAGTCGAATTCTTTGTTCGTACTCATGTACTCATAGTCTTCCCTTGATCTTGAATCCGCTCCTCTTGGAGCTCTTCACCTACTAGCTACTCACATAGACCTTCAAAAATTTTCCACATAACTTTCCTTTCAACAAAAAATGTACCTTGATGGCTATTATGCACTTCCAAGTGCTCTTCTTGAATTCCTTTGAATCCAATGAATGCTTTCTCCTTCCTTTGAATGCGATCTTGGTCAATAAGTGAATATGCTCTCTTCTAGCACCTTCTTTCTTTGATCCGGTGGTGTGTGCACTTCCATTAGTGCACCTCTTTCTCAAGACTTCAAGAATCCGGTCCCTAGTAGCCTCTTATTGCTTCTTGCTTGGCTTCTCAGTCGTAGTACCTGTAAACAAATCCTTAGATCCAACCTTTGGGCCACCAATCACATATGTTAGATAAGAAGACAAACCAAACATCATCTCACAATGAGACTCTTAGCTTTCCAAGTGAAGGCTAAATCATGGCTTTTCAAGATTAAGCCTAACCACCAATCACATATGTCGGATACGAAGACGAACCAATTCTCGTCTCACAATGAAACTCTTAGCTTTCCAAGTGTAAGCTTGAACACAAATTTTCAAGATTAAGCCTAACTATCAACAAACCAAGATTGTGCAAGCAATTTATTACCACAAACTAAATGTATTTAGATATGCACTCAACCAATAGCTAGCAGCCCTCGTTCAAGCTTCTCTTCTTTGTCCTTTGTAGCTTTAAGTCACCTTGTGCATGACCTTTTCAAAACATCTGTTCAATTAAGGTATCTTCAAACACTTTTCAATCACTCGAATGAACCAAATATACCTAGGGGGACTTCTTCAATGACCGAAACCTTTTATGGATCTTTGTCTTGATCACTTACCACTTAAATGGTTGTCTTCCAACTACTTCAATGCTTCAATAAACCTGTTTCAATTTTCAATTACAAAACAAAATTTCTTGCAGCTAAACCATGCCTCCCAAGCAATCATCCTTCTTGCATACTTCATTGCATATGCTTCTTGAGTCCAATCCACAAGCATATAGCATGTGCTCTTTTCCAATGTCACAAAGAGCTTCAATAGACTCTTATCCATGCATATGTGGCTCTGATACTGCTATTGGAGCAAATAAGCTCTTACACCACTGATGGAACAAATGCAGATGAGCATGGTGTGTCGATGCGGAAGTATAAATAAGTGCACAACCTTACAAGGACCTTTGAATATTGAAGTTTAATTAAGAAGAACTCTTTTCCTTAACCACTTTACCATACATTGTCAAATCTTCACATTTCATGCATCATTCTCCTCAAACAATTTGCATGTCAAAACACTTCATAGAGGGTCATGATTAGCATGCAGCCATATACATCATTTGCTTTTCTAGATTAAGATAAATCACTTTATCAAGTTTCTTACTTTAATTTCACCACATTCTAGTTTAAACAAATACCCTTGGGTTTGTACAATCATAAAATCCAAACCACAAACGCTAAATGCATGATTCGACTTGGCAATAGAAGCACAACTGGTGCTCTTTAAGATCAATCAAATTTCATGCAATGTGGATCACTAGCACAAATTTGAGAGCCTCTTCAAGTCATCATTTTGTAACTTTATTTCTAGCACCTTGCGACAATGCTCAGTACCCTTAGTTTGAACACTCATAAAATTCAAAGGAAACATGAGACTTGAATGCTTTCACTTGCAATGTGCTGTCAAAGGCCTCGAATTCCAACAATTGGCATCAAAGAAAGTGATTGCTTCATATAGGGCATCGATGACACCCGTCGGATCAAAGTCTCCAAATCCAAAGAAAATTGGTGTGCATACTTGGGGTGATTTGGAGTTCAAATGTTTTAATTGATGGTGTTTAAATTTTGATATGAGAACATTTCAACATCTGAATGCACTATCTTAGTGAATGTGTAGGAAATATTTTCCTTTTGTACCAAACATATAAACATGTTTCCTTTTGTCAGACAAGTTCCCCAAAACGTGTTATAGGTTTATTAGGGATCAACATGGTTTTTTGTTCAACATTTTGAGATGTAGTGATTTTCTTGCATCATGGTACTAAGTCACTAGCCATGGCTAAAAGCAATTTGTATTCCTTATATTGGCTATTGAGGATAAGTTAGATGGTACTTATTAACCATTTTGGGCACATATGATCCATCATGTATTGGTAGCAAAAGGGTTATGGAATATTTTGCATTGCGTTGGAAAACATCCTACTACACGTGAGAATAGAGTTATTGAAGGTGATGCAGATGGTGTTCGCAATGACGATATTCAATCTCCTCTTCCTAATTGGGATGGTAGAGATGTTCAGCCACATTAATAGCTTTGTCTGTGAAACATGCCATTATCCCTCATATTCATCCCTATAAGACAACAAAGGATGCTTAGGAGACTCTTACAACTTTATATGAGGCAAGAAATGAGGCTTCATGTTGCTTAACTCATAAAATACTTGTAGAGTGAGCACATGAATGAATTCAATTCTATGGATAGTTTTTTAAGAAAGATCAATTATTTGAAGGAGCAGTTGATTTTTGTTGATAAAATCTTGCTAGGTAGTTCACTTGTGCAAATTATTCTTAATGTTCTTAGATATTCATATCCTAATTTTGCTTCTACTCTTTGATTGATGATGAAAGGAAATCCAAACATCTTAATATTTAAGGAGTTAATCTGTGTTTGTTCAGGAAGATAAGTCTAGGTAGACCAAGTAAATTATGCATGTTATAAATCAAGATTTCGTAGCGATTAGAAGGGAGAAGGTAAATGGGGCTCATCTACTAGTGAGTAGAAATTTGTTGATGCTGCACAAATAAAGAAGGAAGACAAAGATAAGAAGAAAATAGAAAGGCAATAGTTTTATGAATATTGTAAGGGAAACTATCATCTCATAAAGAGTTGTCCTAAAGTTGGTAAAAAGAGTTTTCCTAAAATCGGTGCAAAAGATGCAAATAAGAAAGAGGTTGGAATGGTAATAGCAAAGGCATATACACCTAAAACAGAGTTTGCTAATCTTTTTCAAAATGAAGAATGGGCATTTACTAATACTTGAGCTATGATCCATCTTCTCATGAGCATTATATATCTATAATATAATTTGATATTTCGTAATTTGATAGTGGGGCGATCAAACATATTGCCTTGCAATGTTTTTTCTTTAGATCACACGAGCCTTACCTTATAAGGAATACTCTCACATCTCTTAACAACTCCTCTTATCCTATAATATAAGTTGCAAAGATCAGTCTGACTATTTTTTATGGTACTTCTCTCACATTTTTTGATGCTTTATATATGTTCGGGATCAATAACATTTTTTTGTGAGTTTTAACATTGGCGAAGGTTTTCTTGGTTGTCTAATTTGTTGATCATAGATGTATAATCAATGATCTCTCAAATGATAATGTTATAGTAACTTATGGCATTTTATATCATAAACTATATAAGCTCATGGACTATGCAAAAGTATGAATGATTAAACATGTGCAATTCAAGATTCTCATGCTATCTCAGATGGAAATCTTTGGCATGGACACTTTGCTCATCTAAATTTGCTAGTTTTCTTTGCTAGTAAAAATTTGAAATGGCGTTCTCTCTACCCCAACTTGAGGAACCTTGTAGAAATGTCCATGATGGCTTTATTTTGGGAAAAATGTAGTATTCCTCTTTCCCAAAAGATGATTCATTTCGAGCTACTCATAAATTAACTTGCTCATAGTGATTTGTAAGGTCCTATGGAGACATCTTTATTTGGGATCTACTTGTACTTTGTGAGTTTTATTGATGATTTTTCTAAGCATGCATGGATGTAACCATTGAAAGCAAAGTCCAAAATGTTTATCTTCTTCAAGTAGTTCTTGGTTATGGTTGAAACTTGTAAGCATGTAAAATAGGAAGTTTTTAAGAATCCGTTTGAGAAGGGGAATACATGTGTTCTGATTTAAATACACTTTTGGATGATCATGGGATAAAACATTAGTGTACAATTTCATATTACCTTAGCAAAATGGAGTTTCTAAAAGAAAGAAGAGGTCTCGCATGAAGATGGCAAGGTCTATGGTCAAAAGTCAGGGTTTACCATGTAGCTTCAAGCTTGAGGCTTTTATGTGTCAAGCATATGTACTTAATACGTATCCCATCAAAGCACTACAATCGATCATTCCATATTAGGCTTGGCATGGTCTCAAGCCATGTGTCGGTCATCTATGTGTCTTTGGATATCTGACATTTGCATTAGTGTCTGAACAACAATGCACGCAATTACATAACAAAGCAGTGAAATGTGTTTTTTTGGTTATAACTCTAAGAGAAAATGCTATTCTCTCCATCATTCACATACTAAACACATTTTGGTTTTTTTGCAATGTTGTTCTTGTGGAAGATGCAATTAAACCATTGCTTTCATGTACCATGGAGACATCGATTAGCTTGAAGGAGAGGTATGACACTTTTCTTCCTCTTTTATAGGTGGGTAGACAAGTGGTTGTCCAAATGAGGTGATTCTCATCCTTTATAGGTTTTAGATGGTGGTGCAAATCAGTTTATTTTTTATGTAGATCTACATGATCTACTTGTTTATGAGAGGTTTATAATCGAAGGGGCTAAGATTATGCCTAAATTGATGGTGAGACTTTGAGACTTAGAAAAATACATGTGCCTTTGTCATATGGTACCTGTTCAAACCATCATAGTGCTTTCTTTGGATCACACTATGCAATGGAGGTCTTCGGTGTTTCTTTCGAAATTGGATGTCTCATAGTGTTTCTTTGCATCACACTTTGCAATGGATGTCTCCAGTGTTTCTGTTGGTGAAGCATGAAATTTAGAAAATTGGATGGCTTCTATGCAATCAGACTATGATACTACTATGAAGAATAATCCTTGTTCTTTTTGTGATTTTCCTCCAAGATAAAAGTCAATTAACACTAGATGGGTATATAGTTCAATACATAAGCATGCTAGAACAATTGACAGGTATAAGGCTAGGTTTGTTAGCAAAGGTTATGTTCAAAAGAGAATGCTTTATTTTGATGAGACCCTTGCTCCCACGTGTGGAATGACCACTTGTTGTAGCATTTGTGCCCTTGCACAGTATCATGGTTGGAATGTACATCGGTTGGATATTAAAATTGCATTTCTAAATGGTGACTTACATGAAGAAGTGTATGTATTTGAGCCCCATGGTTTTGTGAAGAAAGCACATGAAAACAAAGTGTGCAAGCCAAAAAAGGAATTATATGGTTTGAAACAAAGACAAACTACTTGGTATGAAAACATAGGTGCCTACTTGCTTGCACAAGGCTTTAAGAATAGTCCAAATGAGAGCACCTCATATGTTAAGCATGAAAATGATGCACTTCTAATCATTTTTGTATAAATTGATGACATGCTCCTCATTGGTCATCATATAAACCATATTACCAATTTTAAGGCTGATCAGTATGCCTCTTTTGAGATGTGCGATTTGGGGCATTCACATCATTATTTGGGCATTCTGTCACCTATAAACAAGAATACAAAACTAATATTAGTATGATATATGTTGAGAATTAGAGTCAAATGTACAATGCTCTATATGTTTCACAAACATATATCTTAAACATACTATATAAATAGATCTTGATTAAGCTATTCGATTTGCAGATACATGGAAGTGAGGATCATATAAGGATAGAAAAATAGATAGTTGTCTAATCTTTTAAAGTATTCTAATGTTGTGTTATATATATATATATATATATATATATATATATATATATATATATATATATATATATATATATATATATATATATATATATATATATATATATATATATTCTTTATTATCCCCTCATAACATTTGGGTTGACTTTAATCAACACCATAATCATGAATGGTGAACCTATCATAATCACATGCATAGTGAAGCATCATATAAGATCAAGGCCTATAGTCACAATCACTATATACATCAAAGGTCAAATCATTTATCAAATCAAAGGTCTTCATTTTTATTATCGATTGTCATTATCCATTGTTCATAATCATTCAAAAACCACTTTGCTTTTTATCTAGAATAATCCATTCCCTTCTTGAATCATCATTATTTAAATTCTTGTGATAGTTTAATCACTTCACATATCATATAATAGGTAAATGTGTCTCCATATCTCTTTCTTATTCAAGATTAGCTCTATCTTCTATGTTGATGCCTAGGAATCCACTTGATTGTTTTTTGTTGATCGTTTCTTAGTACCAAGAAAACATCTTGGAAGATATATTCATAACATAGAGGTTCTGAATGATTCTATGTTCTCCATTGAATCCTCTAAACTATGTCAATGCAACAATCTTTATAATCCGACTACATGTTGAATCTCATGGCTCTATGAGTTCATATGCTTGTGGAACAAATGAAAAAGAACAAGAGACTAGGCCTGCCATGCCACATGAAGTATCTTAAACATGATTTCCATTCTTGAAGCCAGATAGAGAGGTTTCCTTAGATATTGTAAATGATTTTTGTGGGTTAAAACGTTTGTAGAATCCATTAGGAATGAAGAAACTAAAGCAACTAACAGAGAAATTTCGCAGATTTAGATAATAAGAGACGAGATATATATCTTGGTGCTCACATGAAAATTATTGAGGATAATATGTCAATATCACATGTTTCATTTGAATATTTATTTATTCAAGGGATCTGATGTTGTAGGGCTACATTTAAAATTGCAATAAGCTTGGGGAATTTGAGAATCTATAAGGTTGAGTAGATACTTATCAATGGGGATCTCATCTATGAAATGTGTTATAGAATTGCAAACAAAGGATCTATTCATCCTCATGTAATTAGCTAGATGAGGAACTATTTTAGTTTCTGTTGCGAGGTTATGCCCACAACGTGAAGATTACACTTGTTAAATAAATTTACACATGAATTATTTCATGACTATACAGAAGAGATGCTCAATAAAAATGAAACGTTTGTGTAGTATCACCATTTTCCATTTTACTTGATTTTGGAAAAAAAGAATTCAGCAATGGTACTATTCGTTTAAAAGTTAGGATGGGTGAATGCTCAATTTGTGCCACTTTGAAGAACATGGCTAATGGGGCCACAATAACTTTAGAAAAAAATAAATTTAAATTCTTCTCAAAGATCCATGTGAGAATAAAGCTTTAGAAAGAAAGAGGGAAATTCATCATAGAGCTAAAGCATAGATATCCTGAGCATCATATATATTTTTTGATTGATCATATGGATAAAAAAGAAGACATGTTTGCCTCATTTCTTGCACCATCACTGCAGATATATTGGGAATGAAGTCCTTATGCCAATGCATTTTGTAGGTTCTTTGGTGTACAATGTAAATGTAAGGTCTAAGGTTTTCTTTAACTAAACCAATGAGCATAATGATCCAAATCTCACTATGATTGTGATTCATAGATTTTTGCAATCATGGGAGCATCATCTACCAACAGTTATGCATTTGCAACATGATAACCCTACAAGTAGAGATTGAGCGTGTAAAAAAAATATGTTGTGCAAAATCTTCAAAATGACACATGAGAAGCCACCAAGTCCACTAGGAGGAGGAAAGAACAATCACGAGGGAAGAATCAAAACTAGAAATAGCATATTGAAGAAGTAGAAGCTAGATAATGGAGGCTAGGAAGGAAATCTAGGGAGGGCTCAAGGGCTAAGAAGGATAGCCAAGGAGGGGGAAGGTTGGGGCTAGGTTGAGGTATAAAGTGAGGTGCACGTGGTATGCATTGTGACTAGGGATAGGAAAAAAATTCTTTTGTATCTCTATTTTAGCAAATTTTCTATTTAAATTATACCATTTCCATCTTACTATATCAACTTCTTCACCTAATGAAATCCTATGTTTCCAAAGACTTGTAGGTACTTCTTCCACATCCTTGTGATGCCGTGAACTTACTGACATAAAAATTATCATAAAAAATGATATCCATACGAGTATCCATAACCAACTAACCCTTGATATAGGATTTGAAGAAGCTTCATCAATGTTGTGCTTAAGTGTTCTTCTTTTCTTCTCTCTTCTATGGCTTTTGCCTAGTTTGCCCGAATCAATAACCTGAATGATCTACTCTTTCCCTTCGTAGACTTCCTCTCTACTTGAGTTGTTTAGAAAAAATACATAGCAGGAAGATGTGTCTTCTACATGTAGCAAATCCAACATGTCCTTTTCTTCATATAAATCTGCCCCTAGGTTGTCCAACAAATCTTTTTCCATATAAATACCAATTGTCTACATCGTGCTGGTACATCTTTGGAGTTGTCTGGTCCTTCTAAAAATTTCCGTTACAGCTCTTTTCCCTCTTGTTTTACCCACATAGTGTCCTTTCCTGTTGGAACATGAAGCTTACACTATGCTTGAGGTGGATTTGATCTACATCAAAAGCTATCGCTTGGATACCATCGAAAGAATATCCATTGAAGAAGCATTCTTTTACCTATGCTCATTTATTGTATTTTTTAAAAGCTTTCTCATGGATCATTTACCATTGTAAAAGCCTAAATCTTTACACATGTAAAAGTATGAAAAGGGATATAATGTCCCACGAATTTGACGTGGTTGAGTTGCAATAACTAAATCAATTAATCACCTAAAAGTAGATCAAACTAGATCTTCATGTTTCCTAGATTGTAGGAAAGTGAATTGATTACCTCCGACAACCTTCACTGCCTTCATTTGAATACAAAACCCACTTGTAGAAGTCGTGGAGCACTTCAAGAGCCTATATAAAGACTTCAAATAACTTTTACATTACACGAAGGCAATATACATACACTTGTGGCAATCATTGTTTTGATCCTTTATTTTTCTGCATCATCGTCTTCAACAAATTGTACGCTTGTAGAGGCTGTTGCTCTCTCCAAAGAGCTCCAAATTGGATGACTAAGCACTCATTGGAAAGGTATAGTTTCTAGTTTGTTTGTATAAATGCTCAAAAAATTTGTTCTATTAGATTGGCAGAAATCGTATTTTTTGTGTCTCAGGTTCTATCTTTATGCATTCTTGAAAAATAGGAGGTACCACCATTGACTTTCTAGTTCATTCCAAAAGCATACTTTCCTTATTTCTTGTACTCTTGGGCATTATATAAACTTAACACTATGTATATCATGCCTCCAAGAGGACATTTTCTAAATTAAAATCATGCTCGTCGCTATGAGCATTGGAAGTTGATTGTCTCATTTCTAGATAGTAAGTTTTTTGAGGTAGTCAATGTGCAAACCTATCTGTTTTGTATCGACTCTTTATCGTTCATACTCCCAAGTACATAGTGCATTTTATTGCACTTACAACATCCCTATAAGGTCTATTTGAGTCTCCAAAAGCTCAAGGTCTTGTTGAAATATTTAGGTACTGATGTGTGTGAACACTCTAGGACCGCCGAGGCACTTTTTTCCCTCTTTAGGAGGTTTTTTTCCCCCGGCTTGTATGTATGCCTATTGCCGTAATCGGCTACTTATCTTTGTACATTCTCTAGTAATACATTCATTTTTGTGTGTTGTGCTCCAAGCTTCTTCTTCTTCCTTGTGTTGTTCGCATGCTTCCTCAGACGTCTAACTCCAACAATTGGTATCAGAGCAGGTCGCCGCTTCATCTAGGGCGTCGTCGACACTCCTCCGGTTGCAGTCTCGGACTCGCACAGAATTTGGTGAGCATACTCATGGTGTTTCAGAGATCAAAACGGCTTCTCTTTGTGGTGCCGAAATCGCGATCTAAGCTTGTTTCGGCCTCCGAATGCACTATCGCAACGCTTGTGTAGGCTATTTCATCTTTTGGTGTCAAAGGTATATACCTATTTCGATTCGCCAGTATAAGCGTCTCAAAGTTTGCTACAAGTTTAGCAGAACTCGTATGGGCAGTTCCGTTCAAATTTTTGAGATACAGTCAATTTTCTGCATCAAGGTATTTTAGTCACCGGCCATGGCTGAAAGCAGTGATGTATTCCATATGTTGGCTGTTGAGGATAAGTTGGATGGTACCAAATACTCATTATGGGCTTATATGATGCGACATGTATTGGTTGCAAAAGGACTATGGAACATTGTGCAGGGTGTTGAAAGACGTCCTCTTACACCTGCAACTACAGGTACTACAAATACAGGTGCTGAAGCTGATGGAGATGGTGTCGAAGATGATATTCTGCACATTCCTATTCGTGTTGTTGTTTCTGTTGCACGTACTGTAGAGAAAATTTGTTGGGATGGCATAGATGCTCAAGCACATGCATTGATAGCTTTGTCTGTCAAATGTGCTATTATTTCTCACATTCCCTCTTGCAGAACAGCAAAGGATGCTTGGGATACACTTACCACATTGTACCAGGCTAGAAATAAGGCTCGTGTTGCTTACCTCTGAAAACAGTTGCAGAGCACATGAATGAAGGTGATTCTATGGAAAGTTTTCTAACAAAGATCAAAGACTTGAAGGAATAGTTGATTTCTGCTGATGAGGTTATACCAGATAGCTCACTTGTGCAGACCGTTGTGAATGGTCTTCCTCATTCATAGCAGAGTTTTGCTTCTACTCTTCGATTGATGATGAAAGGCAATCCAAATGCCTTGTCATTTGAGGAGTTAGTTTCTGTTCTGTTAGAGGAAGATCAGTCTAGGCATAATAGGTCCATTATGCGTGTTGCAGATCAAGCTTTTCTAGCTACTCAGAAGGGCAAAGGAAAATGGAGCTCTTCTACTAGTAAGCAGAAATCTGCAAATGCTGCACATTCGAAGAACCAGGATAAAGATGAGAAGAAATCAGAAAAGAAGAAATTGTTTTGCAAGTACTGTAAAGGGAATGATCATATCATAAAGAACTGTCTAAAATTGGCTACAGAAGAGGCAAAGAAAAAGGAGGCTCGAATGGTTGTTGCAAAAGCCACCACCAAAAACAGAGTCTGCTAATCTTCTGTAGGAAGAAGAATGGGCGTTTACTACTTTTTGTAGTTTTGAACCATCTTCTCATGAGCAGTGCATGTCTGTAGTGGACTCAGATGTTTGGTACTTTGAGAGTGGGGCGACCAAACATATTACCTCCCAGTGCAGTTTCTTCTCTTCACTCGAGCCTACCCCTACAGGGAATACTATCACATGAGCCAACAACTCCTCTTATCCTGTTATGGGAGTTGGTAAGATCATTCTAACTACTGCTGATGGTAGTTCTTTCACCTTGTTAGATGCTTTATTTGTGCCAGGGATCAAGAAGAATATGTTATCAGTTTCTGCATTAACCAAGATTGGCTTGGTTGTGAAATTTGTTGATGACAGATGTACAGTTCATGATCTGTCAAATGGCGATATTATTATTGCTTCTAGCATTTTATGTCGTGGGCTCTACAAGCTCATAGACTATGAAAGATCTGTGAATGATTTCGCATGTATAGTTCATGATTCTGAGGCTATGTCAGATGCAAAGCTTTGGCATGCACGCTTTGTTCATCTGAATTTTGCTAGTTTCCTATGCCTACAGAAATCTAATATGGTGTCTTCTTTGCCCAAGCTTGAGGCACCTAGAAAACATGTATGTGAAGGCTGTATTCTGGGAAAAATGCAGCGTTCCTCGTTTCCAAAAGATGGTTTAGTTCGAGCTATGCAAAAATTGCAGCTTGTACATAGTGATGTCTGTGGTCCTATGCAGACACCTTCTTTTGGAAACTATTTTTACTTCGTGACTTTCATTGATGATTTTTCTAGGCATGCATGGGTATATCCATTGAAGGCAAAGTCCAAAGTATTTTTGTGCTGCAAAGAGTTTTTGGTTTTGGCTGAATATCTGTCAGCATGTAAAATGGGCACCCTCCGTTCTGATCGAGGGGGGGAATATATGTCTTCTGATTTTAATGCATTTCTAGCTGAACGTGGGATAAACCACTAGTGTACAGTGCCGTATACACCTCAACAGAATGGAGTTGCTGAACAGAAGAACATGTCACTCATGGAGATGGCGAGGTGTATGGTCAAGAGTCAGGCTTTACCACATAGTTTCTGGCTTGAGGTTGTCATGTGTGCACCATATGTACTTAATAGGTATCCCACTAAAGCGCTACAGTCTATCACTCCATATGAGTCTTGGCATTAACGCAAGCCATTTGTTTCTCATGTACGCGTTTTTGGTTGTTTGGCATATGCACTAGTGCCTGAACAACATCGCAGAAAATTGGATGATAAGGTAGTAAAATGTATTTTTGTTTGGTACAGTTATGAAAGTAAAGGCTATCGTTTGTATCATCCAAAAACTAAACGCATTCTGGTTAGCCGTGATGTTGTTTTTGTGGAAGATGCTATTCAGCCATTGCTTTCATGTACTAAGGAGACATCTATTAGCTCCAAAGACATGTATGATACTTTGATGCCTCTTTTTAGAGGTGGATAGTCTACTGTTGGTCCTAATGAGGCAACTTCTCAGCCTTTACAAGTTTCATGTGATGATGCACATCATCCGATTTTTTATGCAGATTTACATGATGCACTTGTTGATGAGAGAGCTGATATTGAGGAGGCAAAAACTATGCCAAAATGGTTGGTGCAGATATTTGCATGACAGCAAATTAGATGCACGTTTGTCATATCGTACTCATTCAGGCTCTCATAGTGCCTCCTTTGCATCAGATTGCTATGCTATGGCTGTGTCTAGTCTCTGTGATGAGAATGAGCCTGTTTCTTTTGATGAAGCACAAAATTTAGAAAACTGGATGGCCGCTATGCAATCTGAATATGATGCCATAATGAAGAATGGTACTTGGTCTTTATGTGACTTGCCTCCTGGCAAGAAAACCATTGGTACTAAGTGGGTATACAAGCCGAAGCATAAACGTGATGGTACAGTTGATAGGTATAAGGCTAGGCTTGTTGCAAAGGGTTATGCACAAGAAAGAGGCATTGATTTTGATGAGACGTTTGCACCCACGTGTCGTATGACTACTGTTCGGAGCATCTGTGCACTCGCAACCCATCATGGTTGGAGTGCATCAGTTGGACATTAAAACTGCATTTCTGATGGTGACTTGCATGAAGAAATGTATGTTTTTTAGCCCTGTGGTTTTGTGCAGAAAGGGCATGAAAACCAGGTGTGGAGGTTAAAGAAAGCATTATATGGTTTAAAGCAAGCACCACGTGCTTGGTATGAAAAGATAAATGCTTATCTGATTGCACATTGTTTTGTGAACACTCCAATTGAGAGCACCTTATATGTTAAGCGTGCTGATGATGTGCTTCTGATCATTGTTGTGTATGTTGATGAAATGCTGCTCACTGGTCCTATTGAGAAGCATATTGCTGATTTTAAGGCTGATTTACATGCCTCATTTGAGATGTTTGACTTGGGGCATTTGCATCACTATTTGGGCATTCAGTTCATGCAAGTTGATGGTGGATTGGCTTTGTGTCAAACGAAATATATTGACACATTATTGCAGTGCTTTGGCCTTGAGGACTGTAAGCCTATTGCCACTCCTATGGAAACAGGTTTAGGATTGAGTCTTCATGATGCTAGAGATGCATTTGATGCTGTCCTCTATCAGCAAGGTGTTGGATGCCTGATTTACTTATGCATTACTCGGCCAGATATTCAATTTGTTGTCTCACAAATGAGCAGGTTTATGCATTGCCCAGGTGTCAAGCATTGGCAGGCGATTAAGCGCATCTTTCACTGCTTGAGTGGTACTCGACTACTTGGGTTATTTTATCCCAAGGGGGGATCACTACCGCCAGATTTGCATGCTTTTTCTGACTCAGACTGGGCTGGTTGCTATGACACTCGTGTGTCCACTAGTGTCTTTTGCTTCATGCTTGGTAGCTCATGTATATCTTGGTGGAGCAAGAAGCAGCCTACTGTGGCCACTTCCAGTTGTGAGGCTGAGTATAGGGTAGCTTTCACAGCTACTGTTGAGTGTGTGTGGCTCAGACGCCTTATGGCTAATTTGGGTGTTGGTTAGTCCTTTGCCACCACCATCTTCACTGACAGTCAGAGCGCATTGGCAGTTGCGAGGAACCCTATGTTCCATGCTCTCACTAAGCACATTGAGGTGCATTATCATTATGTCAAGGAGAGGTTCTCTGCTAGGGAGATCCGCTTGGCATATGTGCCCACGCAAGAGAACATTGCAGACCTTTTCACGAAGGCTCTGCCTAGGGAGATGTTTGAAGCTTTCCACAAAGCTTTGAAGTTACTTCCTTTCGTGGAGTGATTTCCACATAGCTTGGTACTTCCTTATACATGAGTGCCAGCTCCTTGCTCATCGCATCACTCCGAGGGGGATTTGTTGATATATTTAGGTGGTGATGTGTGTGAACACTCTAGGATCGCCAGGGCACTTTTTTCCCTCTTTAGGAGGTTTTTTTCCCCCGCTTGTATATACACCTATTGCCCTAATGGGCTACTTATCTTTGTACATTCTCTAGTAGAACATTCAATCTTGTGTGTTGTGCTCCAAGCTTCTTCTTCTTGCTTGTGTTGTTCGCGTGCTTCCTCAGACGTCTAACTCCAACACGGCTAGTCTTCTGTCGATTGCCTGGACCAAACTTCATTGCTTCGCAACTCACTTTTCTACCTCTTACAAGCTTCTCCAAGTTCTTTTAATGGTATAAAAGCTAGATCAAGATGGGTGACGACTTTCCCTCAATGATTGAAAAGCTTGATGGACACAAATATGCAGCTTGGTAAATTACAATGGAGGCCTATTTTCAAGGTAGAAATCTTTATGGATTTGTAGCAAATGATGAAGCTATGCCTATTCCAAGATCCAAAGGAGGACCTACACAAGAGGAGATAGATAAGCTCTCACTTTGGTGTGCAAGGTATGCTCAAGAAAGATTGTACATACTTAAATTTATCCCTAACTTTATATTACCACATATTAGAGGATGCAAGACATCTCAAAAGACTTGGGATGCCCTAGAGACTTTCTTTTCTGCTAGTACCAAAGCAAGAAAAAATTATCTTCGGAACGCATTCAACCAAATAAAGAAGACACCTAAACAAACCATCATAGAGTTTTTTACCAAGGTCAAGGAGGTTGCAGATAAGTTAGCATCTGTTGGAGAGCTCATTGAAGAAGACGTTATCATGAGAAAAATTCTCAATGGGATTCAAAGTGATAAGCAGTGGTAATCCTTCACCACAGCTCATCATGGATGTGCAAACTCTAGACTTCAACATCTTTATTGGAAAACTCTTTAATCAAGAGGCCAAGAATAGCATATAGGAAGGCAACGCCTATTATGGTAATTCAACTGGTGCTCTATATGCATATAATAAAGAAAGAAGTTAAAAGGAAAGAAGAAGGAGGACGTTCAAGAGGAGACTTCCCAAGCCAACTTTGCAAGCAAGAGCAAGTGGAAAGGGAAGAAGAAAGGACCAAAGCATGACAAATCCAAAGATTAGAATGCTCAAGCTTGTGCCATCTATGATAAGACCAACCACACCACTCATAAATGTTGGTTCAATGGGAAGACCCAAAAAGGTAGTGGAAGAGGTGGATATGGAAACAATAGAGGCAAAGGTGGACACAACCTCAACAATAACAATAGAGGCCGTAATAGAAGGGACTTCAACAATTATTCAGAAGATCAATCACATGAAGACTTATTTGCTTCTAATGAATATAAGCCACAAAGAAGGTAAAGAAGATTTTCATTTGTTCTACATAGATTCAGGATGTTCAAATCATGTTGCAAGCAACATTGCTCTTCTATCTGATTTGGAAATTCCAAAGCATAGACATAAAGTTCAAGGAGGGGATGACACAAAGCACAATGTGGAGAAGATTGTTAATGTTAAATCTTCCAGTGGAAGGATAAACATTCTGACTAAGGCTCTCTATGTACCCACTATCATTAAAAACCTAATTAGTGTAGGCCAAATAGTTGAAAAGGGCTTCCAAGTTAGGTTCACCCAACATGGTGCTTTTGTGGAAGATCCATGTCAAAGCTTTAAGAAGATAGCGTGAGGTGAGAAACATGGTAGGCTCTTTACTTTTAAAGTAGGAGAAATCAAGAACATAGCTCTATTCACTTTTGGGTCTCAAACCCTAAGTGAGCTTGAAGTGTGGCATAAGAGGCTTGCTCATGTGAATGAAAGAACCTTGAAGGCTATACATAGGGATCAAAGTGTTCTTGGACTACCAAACATATCAAAGCAACACATGATCAATAGATGTGATACATCTCATATTTGAAAGGCACAAAGACAACCATTCAAACACAAAGGCTACATCTACAACAACTTATTAGACTTAGTACATACAGATGTATGGGGACCAATTCAAGAACCTTCATTGGTAGGGTCAAGGTATTATGTCTCATTTATTGATGACCATAGTAGATGGACTATTCTATACTTTATCACAAATAAGAATGAAGTGTTTGATTGCTTCAAAAAGTATCTAGCACATGTGGAGAATCATAGATCACTCAAGAAGCTTAGATCTGATGGAGGTGGAGAATACGTCTCCAAAGAGTTTGATGAGTTCTTGCATGATAAAGGTATCAAAAGGGAAGTGACTACCAGGTACTCTGCTCAACTCAATGGAATTGCAGAGAGGAGAAACAAGACATTGATTGGATCAGCAAAAACAATACTTGAAGAGAAGAGGTTGTCACATTATCTATGGGGAGAGGCTACTTCAACTACATTGTACCTTGTCAATAGACCACCATCCTAATCACTTCAAGGTATGGCTCCTTATGAAGCATTGCATGGAAGAAAAGCTAGACATGGACATTGCAAGGTGTTTGGTTGTTTACCTTATGTTCATGTACCATCCCAAATAAGAGGTAAGCTAGATGAAAGGGAAACAAAGGTACTCCTTATTGGCTATTACTCAATTCAGATGGGTTATAGGTTCTATAATCCTTCAACCAAGAAATTCCCTACAAGTAGAGATATTGTGTTCGAAGAACATAGATCTTCGTATGATGAAGGCAAGCAAAAGGTAACTCTACCATATGATCTTGATTCTAATTCTCATCAATTATGAAGCAAGCATGATACATAGGTCCAGGTTCCGAGAAGTGATACACATAATGAACAAGCTAAAAGGGAAATGGATTACAAACTATGAAAGTGAAGAGCCAAAGCAAAGATGCAGGAGTGTGGAGAATGCTCTAAGCAAGCTCCTAGAAGATCAACAAGAGAGAAGAAACAAAAAGAAATGCATGGATATGATTCCACATTTATCATAGATCATTCAGTCTAATTGGCAAAAGACTCAATTTCAGAGGAACCATCAACCTATGAAGAGGCAAAGGGAAACCCAAATTGGTTACAATTATTCAAAACATACAAGTTCCTGGATCTCCATATGTACCAAAGGGTGATGCCTCTCCAGATTTTCCATAGGGGAAATCCAGACTCTTGTAGGTGCCAATCAGTGTCTCCTTGTAGCTCATCTTGATGTTCAGAACTTGATAGAGTTTGTGGTAAATAGAGGAGTAGCTTTGAGCATGCCTGCAAGAAAAAAAAGATGGGGGATGTCCTCCACATTGCCACAATACTTACATAAACCATCATTGATCCCAATTTTCTTGGCTTTGGATTAGTTGCCAAAGGATGCTCACAAATGCATGGTATAGACTATGAGGAAACATTCTCACCAATTGCAAAGATGACTACAATCAGAACATTGATAAGTGTAGCTACTGCAAGAAATTGGAGACTCCTCCAACTTGATGTAAAAAATAAATTTTTAAATGGTTTGATAAATGAAGAGGTATACATGTCACAACCTCCAAGTTTTGAAAACCCTAAATATGCATCTTATGTTTGGAGACTTAAGAAAGCATTGTATGGATTGAAACAAGCTCCTAGAGCTTGGAATTAGAGGTTGGTTACATACCTTCAAGATCAAGGGTTAAGACCTACCAACTCAGATCCTTCTCTATTCATAAAAAGGGATCACAATGAGGTTATCTATCTATGTGTATATGTAGATGATATTTTTCTAACAACTAAGGATCTGAATGGCATATAAAGGATCAAGAGACACATGCAAGAGGAGTTCAAAATCAATGCCTTAGGTGAGCTCACACATTTCCTAGGTATGCAGGTGATATACACAAATGAAGGAATGTATTTGATTTAGAGGAGATCCATTCAAGATCTACTTCTTAAGTTCAAAATGGAGAACACCTAACCTACAGGTATACCTTTGGAGATGAATCAAAAACTTAGTGTTTATGAAGTTGAGAAAATTGAAGACATTAAAGAATATCAAAGCTTGGTAGGTAGCTTGAAATATGCTATTCATACAAGGTTAGACATCTCATATAGTGTTGGAATGCTTAGTTAGTTCATGCACTCACCTAGAAGACCACACATGGATGCAAATAAGAGAGTACTTATCTCAAAGGTACAATCAATGAAGGTATATTCTATCCTTACTCTCTAGATTTGGATATCAAAATCTATTCAAATGTAGATTAGGTAGGAGCTAAGGATGATAGAAAAATTATCTCTAGTAATTTAGCATTTGTAGGTGCAAAGCTAGTGTCATGGAGTTCCAAGAAGCAACCAAAAGTTGCTTTATCCTCAAGTGAAGCAGACTACAGAGGTTTGACCATAGAAACTCAAGAGGAAATATGGTTAAAAGCATTGTATATAGATTTGGGACTTGTGAGTTCCAAACCTCACATATTTGGAGTTAATGTAAGTTCCATGCATCGAGCAACAAACCCTATTTTCCATGCAAGAACCAAACACATAGGTTCATTAACACTTTATTACGGAGAAGCTCATGGCAAACGAGATTGACATTTCTTTTGTTCCAACTGAAAAGCAAGTAGCAGATATGACGATGAAGGCACTTGATGGAATAAAGCTTTGTAGATCCAAAGCTATGGCATGTATTCAACCTATTAGAGAATGAAGAATCAAGCATAATATAGCTTGAGGGGGAGCTGTTGGAACATCAAGCTTACACTATGCTTGAGGTGGATTTTATCTACATCAAAAGCTACCACTTGGATTACATCGAAAGAATATCCATTGAAGCATTCTTTTACCTATGCTCATTTATTGTATTTTTTTTTTAACTCTTTTCATGGATCTTTTATCATTGTAAAAGCTTAGAGTTTACACATGTAAAAGTAGAAAAAAAGAGCTAATCCTCCATGAATTTGAGGTGGTTGAGTTGCAATCAATGAATCGATGAATCAATTAATCACCTCAAAATAGATCAAACTAGATCTTCACTTTTCCTAAATTGTAGGAAAGTGAATTGATTCCCTCCAACAACCTTTACTACCTTCATTTGAATTCAAAATCCACTTGTAGAATTCGTGGAGCACCTCAAGAGTCTATATGAAGACTTAAAATCACTTGTTCATTATATGGAAGCAATATACATACACTTGTGGCCATCATTGTCTTGCTCCATTTTTCTACATCATCTTCTTCAACAACAGTAAGCTTCCAGAGGCTCTTGCTCTCTCTATAGAGCTCAACATTGGATGGATAAGCATGCAATGGAAAGGTATTAGCATCTTATTTGTGTGTTTAGATGTTGAAAGCATTTGGTTCAGTAGATTGGGAGAACACTTAGTTTTTTGGTCTCAAGTTCTATCTTTGTGCATTCCGAAAAAATAGCAGGTACCACTCTTGAGTGTCTGGTTCATTCCAAAAATATATTTTTCTTATTTCTTGTAAATTTTTCATTATATACACTCAACCCTATGTGTATCACTCATCCAAGATGGTTTTTTCTAATTGTAATCACGTTGGCCACCATGAGCATTTGAAGTTGATTGTCTCAGCCTAAGATAGTAAGTCTTTTGAGCTAGTCGATGTGCAGACCTAACTATTTTGTATGGTCTCTTTTTCCTTGATACTCCAAAGTAAATAGTGCATTTAAGTTGACTTGTCGCATGCCTATACGTTCTATTTGAGTCTCCATAATCTCAAGGGCTGGTCTTGGCTGGATCGAACTTTTTCACTTCACAACTCACTTTTCTACCTCTTACAAGCTTCTCTAAGTTCTTTCACTTTCCACAATCATGTAGCACATTGGCATTGTTCGTGCAAGGCAATCAACAATTGAAATTTTGATGAAGTTTTGAAGTCAGGGATTGAAGAAAAAAAATCAATTTATGAAGCATGTAGAAAGTACATGTTGAGAGAATGAAGATGTGTATACATATGTACATTAATTTAGAGGTAGCTCACTTATACTTTTGTATGGTTATGAGCTTGTACATATTTGCCTATATATACAAGGAAAAATGTCAGGGAAAATATGAGAGAGTGTAAGAGAACAAGAATTTAGGAGAATTATAAGTCATTAGACACTTGTGAAGTGAGTAAGATAGCTCTCACATCCAGATGTAAAACTTTTCAGTAGTGAAGAAAACTTGTGCCCGATTTTTCTATGTGTTCTCCTTCTGTGCTTGATCAGTTCAAGAATCCCTTTGTAGGTGTCTAAATCCATAGTTAATGAGTCTATGGTTAAAGTTTGAGAGCCTAATTGTAAACAAGCTATGAGAATTATATGTAGGAACATTCATATGTAAGAATGTTTTGAGTGTCTTTTGAAACAGGTGCAATCTCGATGGTCAAAGAACTGATGAGTTCTCAGTGCAAAGTGTAAAGTTTGTTGGAAGTCAATGTCCTCATTGGTCCAACAAATAGCTTCATAAAAAGCTTTCTCAATAGTCTTCCAAGCGGGCGCAGCATAGACACGTAGAGCTTTTCTATATTCATAGAACAAGTCACAACGGACGTCGACTTGGTCTAGCCCAACGTGTCTAAAAGCATCCTCAATTGGCCACGGTTCAAATCCTGCGGGCGGCTTAAAATTGTGAATAGATATTTTGATAAAGCAAATCTTTATAAAAAGCACACGGAGTAACGGCTATGCTATTCCGATAGATTTAGCGAACATAGCTTTAGCGAACGTAGCTTTATTAGTGCTTTTCGATGTGCTTTTCAAGGAGGAGAACAACTATATAAACAAGGCCTTGGCTCCTTGTATAATCACTCACTCAAAGATCTAGAGCTTGGAGATCTTCTTGAAGAGAGAGTGTTCTCACACTCTTGAAGGAGGTGAAGTTGTAGTGAAGGAGAGGCTACTCTCATTGCAGCAGGAAGTCTTCTACGAGGTGGTTGTAACTATCTTTTGTGAGTTAACCTTGTGGTTGATTTACAATTTTGTTACACTATCTTGTTAGCTCCGTTGCTTCATTCTCTTCACACACACTTAGATTCTTTCAACATAATCTAAATTTTGTATCATCATCTTCTTATTCTTCCATTAGTGAGTGCACCGCTTTATATGGTTGAGTAGTACTCCCATGTTGTAATTTGGACATCTATTATTTTTAGTGAAGTAAGCATCCAGCTTACGTTCCCTATCCTTGTCTCAAGATCTCTTTCTTTCTCTATCTCACTTATCATCTTGTCAATTAAGTTGTGTATGCTCAAGAGGTTTTAGTATTAGAACGATCCTAGGGCCCCAAATTCCAACACTTGGTATCAGAGCTTTACGGTTTTGGTATCCGATTGACATACACACTTAAGATAAGATGAGTGAGATTAGAATTGAGATTGAAGACAAGTTAGATGGATCTTCTAATTATCCCATGTGGAGTTTCATGATGATGAACTTGTTAGTGACAAAGGATTTATGGA
The DNA here is from genome assembly GCA_020310875.1 of Ceratopteris richardii. Lineage (NCBI taxonomy): Eukaryota > Viridiplantae > Streptophyta > Polypodiopsida > Polypodiales > Pteridaceae > Ceratopteris > Ceratopteris richardii. The sequence continues at coordinate 27,749,860 of CM035435.1, read as the reverse complement.
GTATCGTCAATGGATCCTTAACAAGACCAAGACGAGAAGGCGAAGAAGGGTCTACAGAAGCTTCAAGTGGTACTGGAATTGCTATTACAGAACCAATAGAAGAAGAGGTAACCACTTCGACATCCAGAGTCACTGCTAGGTCTTTACCTAGAGTTCCTCCTACTGAAGATCAGGCAAGATGGGATGCTAGAGATGCTTTAGCACTTTCATTCATAGCAATGAGCGTCAAAAAGCATATTCCACCACAGATCAGATCTTGTAGAAGTTCTAGTCAAGCTTGGTTAAAGCTCGAGAATCTTTTTCAGAGCAGAAATCCTGCTAGGAAAGCTCACTTGAGGAGACAACTAGCAAATACAAGGATGAAAGCTGGTGAGTCAATTCAAACCCACATTACCAGACTCGTTGACTTAAGAGATCAACTTCTAAATGTAGGAGTTGAGATATCAGATGAAGAAATGGTAAATACGCTGATTAATTCACTTCCTATTTCATATCGATCTTTCATAACCACTCTTACCCTGACCACAAGAGATAGAGAGGTTACATTTGAAGAGTTAGAGTTCTTGTTGCTTCAAGATGAAGATCAGTTGAAGGGAATGGAAGAGAATGAAGAAGCACTTTCATCTTCATCAAAGGGTGAGAAGAAGAAGGATAAGAAGAAGGAAAAACAATCCAAGAAGGAAAGTAGATCCCTCTCACCTTCTACTTCAGATTCTGTATCTACGACATCTAAAGTGAATTCTTCTAAGAAGAAGGTAAAAATATGTTCTTTTTGCAAGAAACGTGGACATATTCAGTCAGAATGTTATAAAAGGATTGCAGCAGAAAAGAAAAAGGCATCAGGTAATGTTGCAGAAGATGATAAAAAAGAGAAATCTCAACGTGATTCTTATGCATGTATCACTATTGAGGAAGTAGCTTTTGATCAAGCAGCTTTACAAGTTCTTTCAGCAAGTCCTTGGATATTCGACTCAGGTGCTACAAAGCATATGACAGGTTGTAGAGATGTATTTTCTTCTCTTTCCTATTCTTCAGGTAGAAGAGTTACTATTGCAGATGGCAATGATTTGGATGTTGTGGGAATAGGTACAGTAACCCTAAAGTCAAGAGAAGGTGGTGTTTTTCAAATATCAGATGTCCTTTATGTACCTGAAATGAAGAAGAATCTGCTATCTATATCTACATTTTTAAGTGATGGTTTTAAAGTTGTATTTGAGAAAGATCTTTGTAAGATCTTATCACATAAAGAAGACAAGTGTCTTTTACAAGGTAAGCAACAAGGAGGGGTCTTTGTTTTGTCAAAAATCAGTCAAGCATATGCAGTCAAATCTTCGTCACCGGTGGAAGATATGAAGCTATGGCATGAAAGATTTGGACATATCAGTTTTGGAGCTCTCAAGAATATCAAAGATAGAGGTATGGTTGAGACTTTACCCTTATTCAAGCTACCTGATGATTCAGATATATGTGAAGGTTGTCTTGAAGGTAAGATGCATAAACTACCTTTCAAGAAACATGGTCATATTACAGCTACCAGGAAATTGCAGATTATTCATTCAGATGTGAATGGACCTATGAGAGGAGACTCTATTCAGGGTTTCAGGTATTTTGTCCTATTTGTGGATGATTTTACAAGATACTCATGGATCTATGGTCTTAGGTCGAAGTCAGAAGTCTTTCCTATGTTCAAGAAGTTTGTAGCTATGGTTGAAAATGAAAGTCAAGAAACTGTCCAGATTCTCAGAAGTGATAGAGGTGGAGAATACTTGTCAAATGAGTTTCAGACATTTCTCGATGAGAAAGGTATTACTCGACACCTTACTATTGCTTATACTCCTCAGCAAAATGGTGTTGCAGAAAGAAAGAATAGAGTACTTGTTGAAATGATGCGGAGCATGATGGCGTCCAAGAAGCTTTCACCGAAATTCTGGTTTGATGCAGTACATACAGCTAATCACATTTTGAATAGGTCATCTACAAAAGCTTTAAAGGTAATCACACCGTATGAGGCTTATTATGGTAGAAAACCTAATGTGAGTTACTTCAAAGTGTTTGGATCACTTTCTTATGTACATATTGAGAAAAAGGACCGAGGCAAATTAGATGTAAAGGCAAAGAAAGCTGTTTTTATTCGATATCCTGTTGAAAGCAAAGGATACAGGTTTTATGTTCCAGAGACAGGTGAAGTTATTCTTTCACGTAATGCTTATATTGCTGAAGATAAGGTTTATGATAAAGAAGCAGAAATTCCGGAGTTCATTAGTGAAAATGACTATGGAATTTTTAGAAAGATTCTGGATGTAGATGTTCAGCCATATCAGGAGGGAGTTAAACCTCAAATTCCTGGTATTCAAGAAAAAAATGAAGAAAGAGGAATTTCACAACCTTCTACAGAGTCAGTTCCACAAGAAACTTTGGTTCCAGAAATGGAAGAAGTTAAAGTTCCAGAAAGTCCTAGTACCTCAACAGGACAAGTTCCAGAACCTGTGGAAGTTGAAAGTTCAGAAAGAGTTTCACCACTATTCAAGGATACACCTACGTGGTTATATCAGACTTGGAAAGATAGTGGTATAAAAACTTTTACTGGAAGAACAAGGAGTCAGACTAGACAACAACAACAAGATCATGTAAGAACAAGAAGTCAAACTAGACAGCAAAAAGATCATGTAAGTTTTGCTGAAGACTTTGAGATTCATGATATTTTGGCACTTACGACTGTTGAAGATGAACCTGCGTGTGTTAAAGATGCACTTAAAATTCCTATTTGGAGAAAAGCTATGCAAGAAGAGATTGATTCTATTCATAAGAATCAAACTTAGCAGCTATGTGAGTTACCAGAAGGAAAGAAGGCTATAGGTGTAAAATGGATCTTTAAAATCAAAAGGAAAGCAGATGGTACTATTGATAGATACAAGGCCAGGTTGGTTGTCAAACGATATGCACAACAAAAAGGTATTGATTATGATGAGACATTTGCTCCTACATCTAGGATGACTATTATTAGGTCAGTACTTGCTCTAGCAGCACAATTTGGTTGGCATATATATCAACTTGACATTAAGACTGCTCTTCTAAATGGTGATTTACATGAGGATGTGTATATTCAGCAGCCAGAAGGTTTTGAAGAGACAGGTAAAGAAAACTTAGTGTGTAAGCTTATAAAAGCTTTGTATGGTTTAAAACAGGCACCTAGAGCATGGTATGAAAAGATACATACATATCTTTTATCCATTGGTTTCCATAACTCAGATGCGGCTCCAACTCTTTATGTCAAAGCTGAAACAGGTATGATGATTATAGCAATCATTTATGTGGATGATATTATAGTCATAGGTCCCAAAGATGAAGATTTGCAGATGTTCAAAGAAGAATTGAAGCAAACATTTGATGTGAATGATTTAGGCATTCTACATTATTATCTTGGGATTCAGTTTCTGTTTCGAGATGAGTGTATCTACATGACACAACAGAAGTACATTGAGAAACTTTTGGAAAGGTTTCAGATGGGTAATTCTAAACCTATGCAAACACCTATGGATCAGAACACGTCTTTACAAATGGTAGCAGATGCAGAGCCATTTGATGCTACTCTATATAGTCAAGCAGTTGGTTGCTTGATATATCTTTGTAATACATGTCCTGATATACAGTTTGCAGTTTCTCAAGTATCAAGGTTCATGCAGAATCCGACAGTGTTACATTGGAAAGCAGTAAAGTGGATCTTTCGTTATTTGAAGGGAACTTCAAATTATGCTATGGTATTTTTGAAATCTACACATTTGTTACTAAAAGGATTTTCAGATTCTGATTCGGCAGGTGATAGAGACACAAGAAGAAGTACTAGTGGATTTTGTTTTTATCTTGGAGATTGTCTTATCTCATGGTTTTCAAAAAGACAACCCACTATTGCCACTTCATCATGTGAAGCTGAATATCGTGCAGCATTTACAGCTACTCTAGAGTCAATATGGTTGCAGAAGATTTTTAGTTATTTTGATGTAAGAGTACATCAACCTATTCAGATATTTTCAGATAGCCAGAGTGCTATAGCTATAGCTAAGAATCCACTGCATCATGCAAGGACAAAGCATATAGAGGTACACTACCACTATATTCGAGAGCAGATAGCTAAGAAGCACATTGAGCTTGTTTATGTTCCTTCTAGTGAAAATGTTGCAGATATTTTTACCAAAGCATTGACTAGAGATAGTCATGAGAAGATTTGCAGGTTACTGAATCTTGTACCAATATGACATTGAAGGACGGATTGTTGGAAGTCAATGTCCTCATTGGTCCAACAAATAGCTTCATAAGAAGCTTTCTCAATAGTCTTCCAAGCGGGCGCAACATACACACATAGAGCTTTTCTATATTCATAGAACAAGTCACAACGGACGTCGACTTGGTCTAGCCCAACGGGTCTAAAAGCATCCTCAATTGCCACGGTTCAAATCCCGCGGGCGGCTTAAAATTGCGAATAGATATTTTGATAAAGCAAATCTTTATAAAAAGCACACGGAGTAACGGCTACGCTATTCCGATAGATTTAGCGAACATAGCTTTAGCGAACGTAGCTTTATTAGTGCTTTTCGATGTGCTTTTCAAGGAGGAGAACAACTATATAAACAAGGCCTTGGCTCCTTGTATAATCACTCACTCAAAGATCTAGAGCTTGGAGATCTTCTTGAAGAGAGAGTGTTCTCACACTCTTGAAGGAGGTGAAGTTGTGGTGAAGGAGAGGCTACTCTCATTGCAGCACGAAGTCTTCTACGAGGTGGTTGTAACTATCTTTTGTGAGTTAACCTTGTGGTTGATTTACAATTTTGTTACACTATTTTGTTAGCTTCGTTGCTTCATTCTCTTCACACACACTTAGATTATTTCGACATAATCTAAATTTTGTATTATCATCTTCTTATTCTTCCATTAGTGAGTGCACCACGTTATATGGTTGAGTAGTACTCCCATGTTGTAATTTGGAGATCTATTATTTTTAGTGAAGTAAGCATCCAGCTTACGTTCCCTATCCTTGTCTCAAGATCTCTTTCTTTCTCTATCTCACTTATCATCTTGTCAATTAAGTTGTGTATGCTCAAGAGGTTTTAGTATTAGAACGATCCTGGGGCCCCAAATTCCAACAAAGTTTTGCACAAATGAGGAGTCAAAATCTAAGTTGGAAGGTAAGCCATCTATGGCTAAAAGCATTTGCGTAAACGGGTTCTAGTTTAGGAGAACCAAGCTTTAGAAGTTGCAGGTGTCAAAGTCGACTGTAAAGAACTACAGTTTTAGAGATAGGTGACTTGTTGAGATCATGTCTCAAGATCTACGAAGTCTTTTGGAATGATTTAACTTGGAAGATGTGCGAAAACTATAGGCGACATCTTGTATAAAGTTTTATTAAAAAATTACACATTTGATAATTCAATGAGTTAGTTATGTGCACTAGACTTTCTGTGTAGTTATCTTCTTCACAATTTGTTCGAGATTTTGGTAGTTGAGCATTAATCCTCCAAATTGGTGAAGGTTTTAAGTTACTCTTGATATAGATGTGCTTGAACTTCAAGGATAACTTGTTCGTTTTGAGATTAACACTCTCCATCAGTGGTATCAGAGCAGGAAGCATCAAAATTGAAGAAAGGAGGACCTCAACTGCTGCAATCATAAAGAATTCAACATTTGAAGATCCAAAAGGTGAAAGATTGAAAGCAAAGCTTGAGAACAAGGTCAGAAGATATCAAGGAAGACAAAAAGAACATCATTCAAAGCGAAGGTAACCTTATTCCTCATAAAGCTTGAAGAATTTGTTGATATATTTAGGTAGCGATGTGTGTGAACACTCTAGGACCGCTGGGGCACTTTTTTCCCTCTTTAGGAGGTTTTTTTCCCCCGGCTTGTATATATGCCTATTGCCCTAATGGGCTACTTATCTTTTGTACATTCTCTAGTAATACATTCAGTCTTGTGTGTAGTGCTCCAAGCTTCTTCTTCTTCCTTGTGTTGTTCGCGTGCTTCCGCAGACGTCTAACTCCAACAATTGGTATCAGAGCAGGTTGTCGCTTCTTCTAGGGTGCCGTCGACACTCCTCTGTTTGCAGTCCCAGATTCGCACGAAATTTGGTGAGCATACTCAGGGTGTTTTCGAGATCAAAATGGCTTCACTTTGTCGTGCCGAAATCGCGATCTGAGCTCGTTTCGGCCTCCGAACGCACTATCACAGCGCTTGTGCAGGCTATTTCGTCCTTTTGTGTCAAAGGTATATACGAGTTTCTGTTCGCCAGTTTAAGCGTCTCAAAGTCTACTACAGGTCTAGCAGAACTCGTTTTGGCAGTTCCGTTCAACTTTTTGAGATATAGTCAATTTTCTGCATCAAGGTATTTTAGTCACCGGCCATGGCTGAAAGCAGTGATGTATTGCGTATGTTGGCTGTTGAGGATAAGTGGGATGGTACCAACTACCCATTATGGGCCTATATGATGTGACATGTACTGGTTGCAAAAGGATTGTGGAACATTGTGCAGGGTGTTGAAAGATGTCCTGTTACACCTGTAACGACAGGTACTGCAAATACAGGTGTTGGAGCTGATGAAGATGGTGTCGAGGATGATATTCCACAGATTCTTGTTCGTGCTGTTGTTTCTGTTGCACCTACTGCAGAGCAGATTTGTTGGGATGGCAGAGATGCCCAAGCACATGCATTGATAGCTTTGTCTGTCAAACGTGCCATTATTCCTCACATTCGCTCTTGAAGAACAGCAAAGGATGCTTGGGATACACTTACCACTTTGTACCAGGCTAGGAATGAGGCTCGTCTTGCTTACCTCCGGAAACAGTTGGAGAGTGAGCACATGAATGAAGGTGATTCTATGGATAGTTTTCTTACAAAGGTCAAAGACCTGAAGGAATAATTGATTTCTGCTGATGAGGTTATACCAGATAGCTCACTTGTGCAGACCGTTCTGAATGGTCTTCCTGATTCATATCAGAGTTTTGCCTCTACTCTTCGGTTGATGATGAAAGGCAATCCAAATGCCTTGTCATTTGAGGAATTAGTCTTTGTTCTGTTGCAGAAAGACCAGTCCAGGCAGAACAGGTCCATTATGCGTGTTGCAAATCAAGCTTTCCTGGCTAGTCAGAAGGGCAAAGGAAAATGGAGCTCTTCTATTAGTAAGCAGAAATCTGCAAATGCTGCACAATCGAAGAACCAGGATAAAGATGAGAAGAAATCAGAAAAGCAGAAATTGTTCTGCAAGTACTGTAAAGGAAATGATCATATTATAAAGAATTGTCCAAAATTGGCTGCTAAAGAGGCAAAGAAGAAAGAGGCTGGAATGGTTGTTGCAGAGGCCTCTACACCAAAAACAGATTCTGCAAATCTTGTGCAGGAAGAAGAATGGGCGTTTACTACTGTCTGTAGTTTTGACCCATCTTCTCATGATCAGTGCATGTCTGTAGTAGACTCAGATGTTTGGTACTTTGACAGTGGGGCGACCAAACATATTACCTCGCAGCGTAGTTTCTTCTCTTCAATCGAGCCTGCCCCTACAGGGAATACTGTCACATGCGCCAATAACTCCTCTTATCCTGTTATGGGAGTTGGTAAGATCATTCTGACTACTGCTGATGGTAGTTCCTTCACTTTGTTAGATGCTTTATTTGTGCCAGGGATCAAAAAGAACCTGTTATGAGTTTCTGCATTAGCCAAGATTGCCTTGGTTGTGAAATTCGTTGATGACAGGTGTACAGTCCATGATCTCTCAAATGGCGATGTGATTATTGCTTCTGGCATTTTATGTCATGGGTTGTATAAGCTCATAGACTATGAAAGATCTGTGAATGATTTGGCATGTGCAGTTCATGATTCTCAGGCTATGTCAGATGCAAAGCTTTGGCATGCACGCTTTGGTCATCTGAATTTCGCTAGTTTGTTACGCCTACAGAAATCTGAAATGGTGTCCTCTTTGCCCAAACTTGAGGCACTTGGAAAACATGTTTGTGAAGGCTGTATTTTGGGCAAAATGCAGCGTTCTTCCTTTCCAAAAGATGGTTCAATTCGGGCTATGCAGAAATTGCAGCTTGTACATAGTGATGTCTGTGGTCCTATGCAGACACCCTCTTTTGGAAATTACCTTTACTTCGTGACTTTCATTGATGATTTTTCCAGGCATGCATGGGTATATCCACTCAAAGCAAAGTCCGAAGTGTTCATGTGCTTCAAACAGTTTTTGGTTTTGGCTGAAAATCTGTCAGCATGTAAAATGGGCACCCTCCGTTCTGATCGAGGGGGGGAATATATGTCTTCTGATTTTAATGCATTTCTGGCTGAACGTGGGATAAAACACTAGTGTACAGTGCCGTATACACCTCAACAAAATGGAGTTGCTGAACGGAAGAACAGGTCTCTCATGGAGATAGCGAGGTGTATGGTCAAGAGTCAGGCATTACCTCATAGTTTCTGGCTTGAGGCTGTCATGTGTGAAACATATGTACTGAACAGGTGTCCCACTAAAGCATTGCAGTCTATCACTCCATATGAGGCTTGGCATGACCGCAAGCCATCTGTTGCTCATCTGCACGTTTTTGGTTGATTGGCATATGCATTAGTGCCTGAACAACATCGCAGAAAATTGGAAGATAAGGCAATAAAATGTATTTTTGTTGGGTACAGTTCTGAAAGTAAAGGCTATCGTCTGTATCATCCACAGACTAAACGCATTCTGGTTAGCCGTGATGTTGTCTTTGTGGAAGATGCTATTCAGCCATTGCTTTCATGTACTAAGGAGACATCTGTTAGCTCCAAAGACATGTATGATACTTTGATGCCTCTTTTTACAGGTGGACAAGCTAGTGCTGGTCCTAATGAGGCAACTTCTCAGCCTTTGTAGGTTTCATATGATGATGCAGATCATTCCATTTGTGATGCAGATTTACATGATGCACTTGTTGATGAGAGAGCTGATATTGAGCAGGCAAAAACTATGCCAAAATGGCTGGTGCAGACTTTGTGTGACAGCAAATTAGATGCACCTTTGTCATATCGTACTCGTTCGGGCTCTCATAGTGCCTCCTTTGCATCAGATTGCTATGCTATGGCTGCATCTAGTCTCTATGATGAGAATGAGCCTGTTTCTTTTGATGAAGCACAAAATTCAAAAAATTGGATGGCTGCTATGCAATCTGAATATGATGCTATAATGAAGAATGGTACATGGTCTTTATGTGACTTGCCTCCTGGCAAGAAGGCCATTGGCACTAAGTGGGTATACAAGCTGAAGCGTAAACCTGATGGTACAGTTGACAGGTATAAGGCTAGGCTTGTTGCAAAGGGTTATGCACAGGAAAGAGGCATTCATTTTGATGAGACCTTTGCACCTACATGCCGTATGACTACTGTTCGGAGCATTTGTGCACTTGCAGCCCATCATGGTTGGAATGTACATCAGTTGGACATTAAAACAGCATTTCTGAATGGTGACTTGCATGAAGAAGTGTATGTTTTTCAGCCCCGTGGCTTTGTGCAGAAAGGGCATGAAAACCAGGTTTGCAGGTTAAAGAAGGCATTATATGGTTTAAAGCAAGCACCACGTGCTTGGTATGAGAAGATACATGCCTATCTGATTGCACATGGTTTTGAGAACAGTCCAACTGAAAGCACCTTATATGTTAAACGTGCTAATGATGTGCTTCTGATCATTGTTGTCTATGTTGATGACATTCTGCTCACTGGTCCTATTGAGACACATATTGCTGATTTTAAGGCTGATTTGCATGCCTCATTTGAGATGTCTGATTTGGGGCATTTGCATCACTATTTGGGCATTCAGCTTATGCTCGTTGATGGTGGAATGGCTTTGTGTCAAACGAAATATATTGACACATTATTGCAGCATTTTGGCCTTGAAGACTGTAAGCCTATTGCCACTCCTATGGAGATAGGTTTACGATTGAGTCTTCATGATGTTGGAGATGCATTTGATGCTATTCTCTATCAACAGGCTATTGGATGCTTGATTTACTTATGCATTACTCGGCCAGATATTCAGTTTGCTGTCTCATAGATGAGCAGGTTTATGCATTGTCGAGGAGTCACACATTGGAAAGCGGTTAAGCGCATCTTTCGCTACTTGAGTGGTACTCGGCTACTTGGGTTGTTTTATCCCAAGGGGGGATCACTACTGCCAGATTTGCATGCTTTTTCTGACTCAGATTAGGCTGGTTGCTATGACACTCGTGTGTCCACTAGTGGTTTTTGCTTCATGCTTGGTAGCTCATGTATATCTTGGTTGAGCAAGAAGCAGCCTACTATGGCCACTTCCAGTTGTGAGGCTCAGTATAGGGCAGCTTTCACAGCGACTGTTGAGTGTGTGTGGCTCAGACACCTTATGGCTGATTTGGGTGTTGGCTAGTCTTCTGCCACCACCATCTTCACTGACAGTCAGAGCGCATTGGCAGTTGTGAGGAACCCTGTTTTCCATGCTCGCACTAAGCACATTGAGGTGCATTATCACTATGTCAGGGAGAGGCTCTCTGCTGGGGAGATCAGCTTGGCATATGTGCCCACGCAGGAGAACATTGCAGACCTTTTCACGAAGGCTCTGCCTAGGGAGAAGTTTGAATATTTCCGCAAAGCTTTGGGATTACTTCCTTTTGTGGAGTGATTTCCACATAGCTCGGCACTTCCTTATACATGAGTGCCAGCTCCTTGTTCACCGCATCACTCCCAGGGGGGATTTGTTGATATATTTAGGTAGCGATGTGTGTGAACACTCTAGGACCGTCGGGGCACTTTTTTCCCTCTTTAGGAGGTTTTTTTCCCCCGGCTTGTATATACGCCTATTGCCCTAATGTGCTACTTATCTTTTGTACATTCTCTAGTAATACATTCGGTCTTGTGTGTTGTGCTCCAAGCTTCTCTTCTTCCTTGTGCTGTTCGCGTGCTTCCGCAGACGTCTAACTCCAACAGAATTTAATACACAGGTGAAGGAAGGATGGGAGATTCTCTTCAGATAGAGAAATTGGATAGAGAAAACTATCCAGCATGGTCAATGAGGATGGAAGCTCATCTTATGAGCAAAGACCTGATAGGTTATATCACAGGGGAAGAAGAAAAGCCTCAGTTCAGAGATCCTAGTGTTCCAACTAGGGATGAACTATCAGAATTGAAGACTTGGATGAAAAGAGATGCTGAAGCTAGGAGCATTATCTATATGGGAGTTAATGACTACTTGCTACCTCACATTTGAGGTCTTGAAAGTGCAAAAGATATATGGAATGCTTTGGAGGAGCATTTCCAAATGACCACAAAGTCAAGGAAGGCATCCTTGTGGGCAGAATTTACCACATTCAAGAAGAAGGCCTCTCAATCCATTTCAGATTATGTAACAAGGATGAAGGACCTTGCATATGCATTAGGAGCAGTTGATGAAGATATTGAAAAGGATAAATTGGTAAGGCAAATCCTCACAGGTTTGAGAGGTGATGAAAAATGGAAGCCATTCATTTTGTCTACTGAATTATCACTAGATCATTTTACTCCTGATTTAAATCAGTTGCTAGGACACATGCTAACCTTTGAGCAGGATGTCAAAGGTGATGGTGATAAAAGTGCAGGTCAAGCAATGTATTCAAAGAATAAGAAGAAGAATAGCAAAGGGAAGCAACAAGCAAATGAAGATGAAGGTACAACTAGCCAGGCTAACTTCCTTAGAGGAAGAGGAGGTGGCAAAGTTAGAGGAAGAGGCTGAAGTAATAAAGATGGAGTCAAAGCTTGCTGGATTTGTGGTAAGGCAAATCATTTAGCTAATGATTGTTGGCATAATAATCAGGATAATGGCGGATACAATCAGAATTTTAATTCAAGAGGAAGAGGTGGCAGAAATCAAAGAGGTAATTTCAAAGGTAGAGGTAGTAGAGGTTACTTTGGAAAAATCCAGGTAGAGGATTCCAAAGCCAACAATACAACAATACTGTTAGCTCATGATCTAGTTGGTTTTTGTGCACTAATAAACTTCCATTTTTGCATAATGTACGTACGAGTGCAGGTATTTTGCAACAAAAAAATGTTTGTTGATATCAGTTGACTTCAATCAAGGTGGCTTCGAGGCAGGTGTGGTGGAAAGGAAAGGGATATGGTGTCATGGAATATATTATGGCAGGACATGCAGAGATCGGTGTGGAGGTGATCGCAATCCGGGTGGATCGGGTCCGGTCGTGGCACACACAGGGTGTATGAAGCTAATGAATGTTGGAAGGTTTAAAGATGTGAAGGTGAAATTAATGTTGAGTATGGAGAAGAGAGAGATGTTGAAATAATTATGGGAATGGGAATGTAGGTGTGCAAGTTAGATTGATGACATGAATGATAAGAATGAAAGAGAACCATACACACGAATCAAATTTGGAAGGAAGAATGGTCCATTGGAGGAGCTTCTTAAACACTTCCTAATTCTAATCCATATGTATAGCCTTCTTTGGATGATATGTATGCATGATGAGAATAGATGGAATCCTTACACATAAATCAGTTTCGAAAGGAAGAATGGTCCAATATTGGAGCTTCTTATACACTTTCAGAAACTAATAAATATGTATGGATTTGTATGGATTATATGCATGCAAGTGAATTATGATGATGGATTTTACTCACAAGCTCAAAGAAACATCCTCACTGGTTCAACGCAATACTGCGGAGCCTTCTCACACATAGAAGAAATAGAAGACATGTAAAAATACTTAAGAGACTGAGAGAGGTGACAAGAGACAAGTGACAAGTGACATGAATTAAAAGAATTTGAATTAAGTTACATGTAAAAGATCGTCGTGGTACGTCATGCTAAGCAGTCTACTGATCAAAGGTGGTTTCGACCCTCAAACCATGACAGTTCAACCGAATGTCACACGTAAGAAGGTGAGTTCCACTCCAATGACCCTATGTCTGTCTAGGCTCGTAACGTCTAACTAAAGAAGTCTAAGACTCATTAAAATCAGCTCTAACTCACTCACACGCTCCACCGAGGGTGAGTCAAGATAGAGATGCTGGTTTCAAGAGCCTATCCTAAATTGGAGTTCTAACTTAAATTTGAAACTAGGTTCTATACTCATACTAGCTCACCTTGGATCCTCACTCGCTCAACCGAGGGTGATCGTCTCAAGGAAACCGTAAGCTAGCATGAGCCCTATGGATGCCTAACAATGATGCTCTAGGAGTTTGGAGGGGGGTTTATATAGTTTTTTGAATGAATTTGGGCCCTTGGATCTAGAGAAATCAACTCTCAACTCTAGGATCACTACTTTTGATTACAACCATTTGATTAATCAAATCAATGGCTTGGAATTGTTCTTTCTATCAAATCTAGTGTAAAGGAGTGAAATTTAGGCGCCCTCATTCTCCACCATTGGATCTGGGGATGATCTGGACCGTCGGATCAGTGCTGACATCAATTCGGATAAGATAAGCCACTATTTTTGGAGAAATGCTGCATTATTGATCTTTGATTGTAAAAAAGGTCTTCTTTTATGGAAAAAATTCGTGGATCCTCCTTCCTTTATGCTTTAGTGCATCTCCACCCTTGAATATGAGCTCATCTTGACCGTACAGCATGGTTCAATCATATTTTGACATGTGGAAGACATTCAAGCCTTCAATTTTCTTAAACTAGAAAACTGCGGTGATCCTGAAAACTGGACTTTGTACTCTTTGACCCTCCAAATAGGCTTTGATGAAGATGAAACATTTTAGGACTATGTTTCCAAAGATCTCCTTCAGGAATATGCAGAAAAAACTCCCATCTGAATCTAACTTGTACAAGTTTGACTACATTTGGAAGCTTGCAAGGTGGCATTAAGGTGTCTAGGAAGCTCGGATAGCTTTGAAACTTTATACAAATATGTAGCCACATATGGTCTTTATACATGCCAAACCATATGGCTAACATAATTTTCTATACAAGAATTTGTAGGGTCAAACTAGAAAAATTACATTTTTACAAAATGAACATAGGATATCAATGTGCTACAAAATCCATTTTCTGCTGAAATTTGGGCTATAGACTGCCTTTGACAATCTTTACAAGTATATGGATTTTCATCTAATTTGGTGACAATGAAATTTTTGCCCTAATTTCCCAACTTTGACCAGCTTTGACCAGCTTTGACCGCTACCATGGACTTTCTTGATTTATTTGAAACTTTGTATGTGACCTTCCTTTGACATCCTTGATGCATCCTGGACTTCTCGGGGAATTCTGGCTACCTTCACCAAATATGTTTTTTGTAGGCCTTCATAAGTGAGAGAGGAGAGAAAATCTCGACGACATTCGCCCCCACTAAACCTGCGATTCCTCCGGAAGCGCCACTCTAGCATCTCTGAAAAACAAAATGTTCCAGGCATCAAATTCTTTTATAGGCAACATAAGAAAGATGGAAGGAAAATTGATTATATGCATGAATCAATAGGTAACGTGACATGAAGCAAAATTTGCATGAAAGAAAGAATTGAAACAGGCAACATGAATATGCATGAACAAATAGGCAACATATATGCAAGTGAACAAGCAACATTGGCAACAAGAAAGAAAAAAAACAAGCATCAATATGAAGTGGAAGTGGATGTATGAGTCGTTTTAAGCATCAGTTCCTCTCATCTTGAAGAAAATTTTGTACCTTTTTCATAAAGCAATCTACCTTAAATATGATTATAAACAAAGATTTAGGATTGTCAAGAGACATCTTTCATCTTTAGCTTATTTTAGATCAACTCCTTTCCTACATAAATATGAATATGCTCTTTCTCTAATAACATGCAAGGAAATCTAACTAAACTCCACTAATGCATAAATCTGCCTATATAGCCCGTGATTTATTCTACTATGCCTCTTTATCCTCCTTTGGCTTGCTCTTTTTTTTTTTTTTTTTTTTTGATGATGATGATGATTCGGCAACTTTATGGTTACGATCACTTTTTTTGGGTGGAAGAAAGTGTAAACTTCTTGGTAACATGTAGCTTTTTTTTTTTTTTTTTTTTTTTTTGACGAGGAAAAGTTAAACCCCGATACAAGGTACAACCATTTTTGATGACGGAGAACAGTCGTTTAAACTCCGATACAAGTGCTGTGAGATGGACTAAGGATGTAGAAACATGCAATAGCAGGAGATAGGATTTCAACAATTATGCCTTCGATACAGGATACATATGCATGTTTATATATGAAAGTCTTGTCACCAAAATAAACCTCCAAATCTACATGTCCTATCTTTCCACAATCCTAGATTATAATCAATTTCTTAGTAGATAAGTTACTACTTAAGATACAATTTTACACAAGTAGAGAAATCATCATTTACCCTTTTTTGACTCAAGTGATGTGGATATGCAATGCAATGCAAAGACTGAAAAAAAACATGCATGAAACAAGCATGGAAAAAAAATAGAATGAACTTGAAAAAAAACAAAGCAACATGAACTTGAAAATTAATTATATATATATATATTTTTATAACATGGATACTCCTGTTTATGAATCGGCCTCATTGTTGTCATCTTCTTCAATGTCCTCATCCAAAATGTACTCGTCATTATCACGCTTTTTGAATAACTTTATCCTTTTACCTGCAATCAAAGTTTTTAGTGCAACACCATTTAATTCACAAAGAGCATACGTACCATTGTTGTTGACTTTTGATACTATGTATGGCCCAAACCACCGTTGAGTGAGCTTTTTGCGTGCATCATATTGAGAGTCAAATGTACTATCATAAATGAGCACCCAATCTCCTACTTCAATTGGCTTAGGACGCAATCGATGAGTTTTATCAAAATAATGCTTGTTCTTCATTCTAGATTCTCTTAATTTTTCAACAGCATCATCAAGTCTTAATTTACCTTGTTCTAACTGTTTAATACGCAAACTCAAAAAATCATCAGTAGACATGTTTTCAGACCAAGGAAAATTTGACCATGCAAAAATATGAGACTGAATTGGAAACAATGGTTTTTGACAGTACATGAGTTCAGCAGGCATATATCCAGTAGTACGTGTGCATGTCATTCTATCTGCCCAAAGTGCAAAAGGTAAGAATTTAGGCCATTGTTTGATGTCACCGTTACATGCTTTAGATATGGCTTTCACAATAGGTGGATGCCCTCTCTCTATTTTACCATTGGCCTCTGGATTATATGCAGTAGTGAGAGACAAACGAATACCGTGACGCTCAAAGAACTCTTTAGCTTCTCTTGCATTTAACTCTCCACGATCGGCAACTACTTTCTCTATGTACCCAAAGCGACTTATGACATCTTCAAGCAAGAATTTGCAAACATTGTAAGTGGTCTTAGATCGTAATGCACGTCCCTCTACATGATTAGTTAAATCTTCTCTTGCAAGTACAATGTAACGCATTTTGTCGATACCTTTAGGCATAGTTACAAGATCTACTGCCCACTTGTAGTGAATACAAGGTGGATACGTAGGATGCAATGGATCTCTATGTTTGACTGATGAATGAAGTTGACAAGTAGAACATGTAGAAACATAGCTACTAATGTCAACATACATCCTAGGCCAATAATAGGTACTTCTAATTTTTTCATATGTTCCAAAAAATCCTTTATGACCGGCCCATAATGTCTCATGCATTTCCTTCATTACTTGCAATTGAAGACCTCGTTTTCCTAGGACTCGTTGTGGATTCTTAACCTTACCCTTAGCATGTCTCCAAAGATAACCATTACATAGGAAAAAGTTATAAGCTCGTTTCCTAATGTTACGGAATCTATTCGTAGTCCAGTTAGGTAATGGTTGTAGTGTACTCAGATACTTTCCTATGTCTCTCCATTCATTTTCGTACTCAGACTCATGAAATTGCTCATACTCATATATATGTGGAACATATTCAATTAAGTTCACATTCTTTATTAGATCACTTTCAAGATCATCATCAAATCTAGCTCTCGATAACATATCAGCAACTGAGTTTGACTTACCTGAAATATGAACTAACTCAGGATTTATGAACTTAATATATGAGATCCATCTAAGCATGGCTATATCAGGAGATGAAAAATTGGCTATCATTCCAATGAGAGGCAAACAATCAGTCTCAACTTTGACATTCGCACCAATGAAATATTCTTTGTCTATTTTCAAAGCTGTTACCATACCCCATAGTTCTCGTTTGATCTGTGGATATTTTCGTTGTGTTTCATGTAGAATTTTGGCACCAAACCTAATTGCATATCTATTCCCTTCACTATCTTCTTGACTTATGACCCAACCTATACCAATAGGACTAGTATCAACTGTCAATATAATAGGTTTGTTAGCAGAATAGTCTACACGCTTAAGGATGGGAGCTTCAAGCAATAATTTCTTCAATTTACGCATAGCCTGAGTGTGTTTGTCAGTCCAAATAAATTTTCGTTTCTTCCTCAACAAGTCATAAAGACAATCAGCAACATGAGCAAAGTGTGGGATCCAAATAACATAAAAGATGCAAGCACCAAGAAATCTACGTACCTCACTCACGTTGTTACATGTTTCAGAAATCTTGCTAATGGCATCAACTTTTTGTGGGTATGGCTTTCGACCATAATGGCCACATAAATGTCCAACAATAAGTACCTCGTTGACACCAAAAACAGATTTCTCTATGGAAAATGTGAGACCTACCTCTTCAAATCGTTGAAATATTCTTTCACAATCAGAGATATGGTCAAGAACAAACTTACGACATCCCGATGAATCTAAAGTAATGTCCTTTACACGTTCCTCACTCCCTTTAATTGGAATATCATCAATGAATGGCATAGTTATATGAGGGATAAAGTCATGTAAGACCATATTCATAGCACTCATCATATGAGCCACAGAATTAGTCGCTCCTTGAGGTAAAGTACACATTCGCACTAAGCCTAAAGGAGTTTTCATTGTGGTTATGTCACGACTGTCAATTGCTAACTGGAATTGGTCATATCCAGAATATAAATCACCCATTGAATAGATAGAATGTCCTGAAAATGATTCAGCAAACTCATCTACAATGGGTCCTGTTCCTACATTCCTTATGGTGACTTTATTGACGGGTTGGAGATCTTGAATAAAACGTAGTTTCCCATTCTTTTTAGGCACAGTGAACCATCTGTTTGAGTAAGGTGCAAAAGATGACTCTAAAATTCTCATGTTTATCTTCTCCTTAAGTAGTTTCATTAGCTCAGGTAAGTGAGCCTTTGGAACAGTTATGGGATGAAGATTCCATGGAATATGTGGAATAGTAAAGATTATCATGGGTGCAACTAGCTTAGGATCTACACAACCAATCTCATGAGGATACATAGTAAAGGCTTTTCCATGGCTACGTATGACTCTCTCAAATTTATCTCTCTCTGCTGGCAAAAGAAAGTCATCATCTCTACCAATTTTCACTTGTTTGATTGTCTCATCCGTGAATGTATGTCCTATGTTTTTCTTATCCCGAAGAACTGGATCATTTTTCACATCAATAATTTTTTCATTACTTCCTTGAGGTAACGGTTGAGCTATGGGTTTGATTTTTTTGTCTACAGTTTTGTACTTTGTTTCAACTAAGGCATCATGTGTTTGGTTAAATTTTGAGCACTTGTCAACATTGAGAGCATACTCTTGGATTAGAGCATACTCATCAAGGGAAGAAAGAAGAATAATATGGGAATTAGAATTTTGTTGAAGACATAACTCTAACTCCTCAAGAGTAGAGAAACAATGAGATGTTTCAATCACATGCTCAATGTTCTCATCATGTTCCATGATTTTGTTATTTTTATAATTTTTTTGGGTTTTTTGGATAAAAGACTTGGACAATTGACTCTTATGAAGAAAATCTAATCTAGAATGTGGAAAACAAAGTGACAAACTATTGTACATGTTGGTTGGATGCGAGATGTCAAACCAATATCCACTGTTGTCCCGCTCAACAATGGATTCTATCCGAAATTTTGATCATATGTAGCTCCAAACATGAATCGAGGTGCACAATCACTACAAGCATGCTCATGACCCTGAGTAACAATAGGTTTCTTTCTAATTGACAATCGATTCCTAGGATGATTCACTCCTACTGTCATGACTTGAAGTGATTGCATTCCATCCTTAGACTTAAATCTAGCATAGGTAGACCCATCATCCATGGCTTTAGTTTCCATACGACTCTCACAAATAAAGGGTTGACCTAAGAGAAATTCATAGGAGCAATTATCTTGAATAAAAAAGTGAAACTCTTCTGTGATTCCTCCTATGGATATGGGCACACTAGCACAAGCTCCATACAGGGTACCTACACCATTATCTGCAGTTCTCATACGCCATCCACAATCTTTATCTATGGGCCATCGAAACTTATCATAGACTTCTCTTGAAATCACATTTATTTCAGAGGCGGAATCTACTAATGCATTTACAGTGATAGTGTTCTTATCATTTCCTATTTTAACATGCATCTCTGATGTACCTCTAGACCAAAATGTTCTTTTAAAGTGGCTTTCAGGATTGTTTTCATGATTTTCATGGTCAGGTTGAATAGGTCCTAAGAAATTTTTATTAACATTTACTTCATCATCATCAAAGTCCTCTTCATCAGATTCATCAAAGTTTAAGGCTTCATTCATAGCTTGATCTTGATCTAGAGAATCTTGCATCTCAGTATCTAGATTAAGTGGAAACCTCTTCCTTTTAATTAGGCCGATAAAGTTATCTTTAAAAACAGGCTTTGCAATAGAGAAAACTTGTTCTAAAGACATAGTCACTTGACTCTTAAGCAAAATGTCATCTAAAATCTCCATAGGATCTATTTTTCTCTCAATTTCTGAAATCAAGATGGCTTTAGGTTTTCTCTTTGGTTTCTTTTGTTTTTGCTCAGGATCTTGTTTTTGTTCATGTTCTCGTGTTTGGTCTTCAGTTTGTTTTGATTGTTCTTGTTTATCTCAAGGCTTTGGTTCTGTTTTTCTTTGCTTTGTCTTCTTCCCTTTTTGTTTCTCCTCTTGTTTTTGTTCATTGGGTTGTGATTCTTGTTGTTTATCTTTGGATTGTGATGTTTCTCCCTGCTCTATGATTGTTTCTATTCCCTCTGAGGTTTGTTTTTGAGTCACTCTTCTTTCACTAGGCTCAGCTTCATCTCTTTTTCGTTTTTCTTCTACATTGGATATGTGAGAAATAAGAGATTGATCTTCTATCGGTGACTCCCAAGCCGTTATTCTCCTAATGTCATCCCGTGCTCTTACTAAAGCCTCTATGGAAAAATCACCTTCCTTTGTGGGTTTACTTGATTCTACTTCTTGTTCATCAAGAGCTTCTAGTTTCACTCCTCTAGTTCCTACGTCCATTATGGTTATATTTTCATAATGTTTTTTCATTCCTCCCTTACCATAATTTCCTTGCAAAGGTAGCGTAGATCGATAGTCACAGATTTTCTTGTCTATGTCTATTACTAGTCGTTGCTCCTTAGCAGCCTTCAATAATTCACAATCTCTCAAAAAGTGCTCTAACGAATCACACCAAGGACACCTACGAGGGCCACGCACAAAACCATTTTGATTTTGAGGATTTTGATTAACTTGTGGTGGGAAATTTTGAAATTGAGGATTTTGTTGATAAGGTATTGCTTGAACAGGATAATTAGGATTTTGAAAATGCAATTGATGTATTTGAGGAGCTTGGGGAGCAACATGTGGTACTTGAGGTGCAAGAGGAGCTTCCATATTATACGGTTGATGATTTTGAAAATTTTGATTTTGAGGATTTTGAAAAGCTATTTGAGAAGCTTGAGGATACAGATTTTGATACATTTGAGGATTTTGCACATGAGGATGAGGATTTTGCATTGAAGGATTATGCATGGGAGGATTATGCATTGGAGGAACTTGATATGCTTGAGTAGGAGCTACTTGTGGATTTTGATTGGTAGCTATAACATGTTGATTAGGCTCTTGAAAAGTCATTGGGTTCATTTGATTTTGGAAAGTTTTGGTGTAATTAGATTGTAAAGCATCTATAGTCTTGGCCAAATTCGATTGTGTAGCAATAAGACTTTCCATTTGCTTAGTGAGAATATCCACTTGAGATTGTTCAACTACACTTTTATTTGGCTCTACTTTAAAACCTTGATTAGGCTCCATCATTTGAGGAATAGGAGTAGAGTCAAAAAGCATAGCATGGGATTGTTCTCTAACATGCTCCTTAGTTTGTGGAAGGCTAGCTTGAGGAAGACTAGTTTGCTCATAAAGCATGGATTGTCTTTGATGTCTATGGGCTACAGCCTCTACTACTTTACGCACTTTTTGCCAATTGTCAGTAAGACCATAGCGCTTATCTGGTTCTTCTAATCGCCGTTCAACTTCCCTACGAGTTTCAGGATGAAGAAGCTTAAGAAAATTGATCACAAGATCAGGTTCCAAAGTTATCTTATCCTCATTAGGAAGTTGTTCATAGCGTCTAATATACTCATTTTGTAAGTGAGTAATAGAGCTACTAGGCTTTGGAGAATTGACCCATCGTAAGAATCCATCTCGATTATGTTGGCTATAATCTTCAAGATAGAATTCTTTGAGCATCTCCTTTCTAAAATCACTCCAAGGAAGACTATCATATTGAGTGACACGGTTTATGATAGAGCTATCAACAATTCGTTCAAAGAATGATATCAAAAGATCTTCGGGAAGACCAAAAATCATAGCTTGCTCTTCAAACAAATCTAAGTAGCTTGTGATGTTGATACCATTGAATTTTCCCTTCTCTCTCAACATAGAAGAGACTATTCTTTGGCCTTGTTTCTCAACAATAAGGGATTTGAATCCTTCCTCCATCTTATGTGAATAAGCAAGTGATGCACGATGCTCTAGATCTCTCACAAATGCGTTTACTTCACGACGAAGATGTGCACGATACCGTGAGAAATCCAGTGCAACACTCAAGAATGATGATGATGATATGATGAGGATGAAAAATATGAAACAAAGGATATGGATCACAACCTCCCAACAAGATCAGAAGCAAATGCCACGAAGCGTTTCACGTCGGGTTCAAATGTGGAGGTGATCGCAATCCGGGTGGATCGGGTCCGGTCGTGGCACACACAGGGTGTATGAAGCTAATGAATGTTGGAAGGTTTAAAGATGTGAAGGTGAAATTAATGTTGAGTATGGAGAAGAGAGAGATGTTGAAATAATTATGGGAATGGGAATGTAGGTGTGCAAGTTAGATTGATGACATGAATGATAAGAATGAAAGAGAACCATACACACGAATCAAATTTGGAAGGAAGAATGGTCCATTGGAGGAGCTTCTTAAACACTTCCTAATTCTAATCCATATGTATAGCCTTCTTTGGATGATATGTATGCATGATGAGAATAGATGGAATCCTTACACATAAATCAGTTTCGAAAGGAAGAATGGTCCAATATTGGAGTTTCTAATTTGGTGACAATGAAATTTTTGCCCTAATTTCCCAACTTTGACCAGCTTTGACCAGCTTTGACCGCTACCATGGACTTTCTTGATTTCTTTGAAACTTTGTATGTGACCTTCCTTTGACATCCTTGATGCATCCTGGACTTCTCGGGGAATTCTGGCTACCTTCACCAAATATGTTTTTTGTAGGCCTTCATAAGTGAGAGAGGAGAGAAAATCTCGACGACATCGGGCATATCGATGAAGCATTGGCTTGTTTTGATCAAATGCAGTTTGAGGATGTGGCTCCTGATGCGATGACATATATTAATGAGCTCAAAGACATTTGCTACCATGGGAGATACAAAGAAGAGTAACAAGGGCGAGGCAAGCAATTGCCACCCTCAATGTAAGGGATATCGTATCTTGGAATATGCTTCTTGCAAGTTATGCCC
This sequence comes from Ceratopteris richardii, assembly GCA_020310875.1. Classification (NCBI taxonomy): domain Eukaryota; kingdom Viridiplantae; phylum Streptophyta; class Polypodiopsida; order Polypodiales; family Pteridaceae; genus Ceratopteris; species Ceratopteris richardii. Next base: position 27,726,994 of record CM035435.1, on the reverse strand, counting down.
ACATTGGACAAGAGGATTTCTTATCTAGCACATTTAATTCCATGATCAGTTTTGTCAAAAGCCAAAAAATCTGTTCCATTCCGTTTTTTTCTGGACAAACACATTCAAGAGAGAGCGGACAAGGATTCTGAATGGGGGGAAGAGGAATCCAAGCAGGAATCAAGCAGTGAGAAGCAACGGGAGTGTGTGGCGCTGTCGTCGAGATTTGCTCTCCTCTCTCACTTGTGAAGGCCTACAAAAAACATATTTGGCGAAGGTAGCCAGAATTCCCCGAGAAGTCCAGGATGCATCAAGGATGTCAAAGGAAGGTCGCATACAAAGTTTCAAAGAAATCAAGAAAGTCCATGGTAGCGGTCAAAGCTGGTCAAAGATGGTCAAAGTTGGGAAATTAGGGCAAAAATTTCATTGTCACCAAATTAGATGAAAATCCATATACTTGTGAAGATTGTCAAAGGCAGTCTATAGCCCAAATTTCAGCAGAAAATGGATTTTGTAGCACATTGATATGCTATGTTCATTTTGTAAAAATGTAATTTTTCTAGTTTGACCCTACAAATTCTTGTATAGAAAATTATGTTAGCCATATGGTTTGGCATGTATAAAGATCATATGTGGCTACATATTTGTACAAATTTTCAAGGCTATCAGAGCTTCCTAGACACCTTAATGCCACCTTGCAAGCTTCCAAATGTAGTCAAACTTGTACAAGGGAGATTCAGATGGGATTTTTTCCTGCATATTCCTGAAGGAGATCTTTGGAAACATAGTCCTACAAAGTTTCATCTTCATCAAAGTCTTTTTGGAGGGTCAAAGAGCACAAAGTCCAGTTTTCAAGGTCACCGCAGTTTTCTAGAATAAGAAAATTGAAGGCTTGAAGGGCTTCCACATGTCAAAATATGATTGAACCATGGTGTACGGTCAAGATGAGCTCCTATTCAAGGGTGGAGATGCACTAAAGCATAAAGGAAGGAGGATCCACGAATTTTTTCCATAAAAGAAGACTTTTTTGACAGTTAAAGATCAATAATGCAAAGTTTCTCCAAAAATAGTGGCTTATATTATCCGAATTGATGTCAGCACTGATCCGACGGTCCAGATCATCCCCAGATCCAATGGTGGAGAATGAGGGCGCCTAAATTTCACTCCTTTACACTAGATTTGATAGAAAGAACAATTCCAAGCCATTGATTTGATTAATCAAATGGTTGTAATCGAAAGTAGTGATCCTAGAGTTGAGAGTTGATTTCTCTAGATCCAAGGGCCCAAATTCATTCAAAAAACTATATAAACCCCCCTCCAAACTCCTAGAGCATCATTGTTAGGCATCCATAGGGCTCATGCTAGCTTACGGTTTCCTTGAGACGATCACCCTCGGTTGAGCGAGTGAGGATCCAAGGTGAGCTAGTATGAGTATAGAACCTAGTTTCAAATTTAAGTTAGAACTCCTATCTAGGATAGGCTCTTGAAACCAGCATCTCTATCTTGACTCACCCTCGGTGGAGCGTGTGAGTGAGTTAGAGCTGATTTTAATGAGTCTTAGACTTCTTTAGTTAGACGTTACGAGCCTAGACAGACATAGGGTCACTAGAGTGGAACTCACCTTCTTACGTGTGACATTTGGTTGAACTGTCATGGTTTGAGGGTCGGAACCACCTTTGATCAGTAGACTGCTTAGCATGACATACCACGACGATATTTTACATGTAACTTAATTCAAATCCTTTTAATTCATGTCACTTGTCACTTGTCTCTTGTCTCCTCTCTCAGTCTCTTAAGTATTTTTACATGTCTTCTATTTCTTCTATGTGTGAGAAGGCTCCGCAGTATTGCGTTGAACCAGTGAGGATGTTTCTTTGAGCTTGTGAGTAAACTCTATCATCATAATTCACTTGCATGCATATAATCCATACATACCCATACATATTGATTAGTTTCTGAAAGTGTATAAGAAGCTCCAATATTGGACCATTCTTCCTTTCGAAACTGGTTTATGTGTAAGGGTTCCATCTATTCTCGTCATGCATACATATCATCCAAAGAAGACTATGCATATGGATTGGAATTAGGAAGTGTTTAAGAAGCTCCTTCAATGGACCATTCTTCCTTCCAAATTTCATTCGTATGTATGGTTCTCTTTCATTCTTATCATTCATGTTCATAAATCTAACTTGCACTCCTACATTCCTATTCCCATAATCATTTCAACATCTCTCTCTTCTCCATACTCAACATTAATTTCACTTTCATGTCCTTAAAGCTTCCAACATTCATTAGCTTCATACACCCTGTGTGTGCCACGACCGGACCCGATCCACCCGGATTGCGATCACCTCCACATTTGAACCCGACGTGAAACGCTTCGTGGCATTTGCTTCTGATCTTGTTGGGAGGTTGTGATCCATATCCTTTGTTTCATATTTTTCATCCTCATCATATCATCATCATCAGTCTTGAGTGTTGCACTGGATTTCTCACAGTATCGTGCACATCTTCGTCGTGAAGTAAACGCATTTGTAGAGATCTAGAGCATCGTGCATCACTTGCTTATTCACATAAGATGGAGGAAGGATTCAAATCCCTTATTGTTGAGAAACAAGGCCAAAGAATAGTCTCTTCTATGTTGAGAGAGAAGGGAAAATTCAATGGCATCAACATCACAAGCTACTTAGATTTGTTTGAAGAGCAAGCTATGATTTTTGGTCTTCCCGAAGATCTTTTGATATCATTCTTTGAACGAATTGTTGATAGCTCTATCATAAACCGTGTCACTCAATATGATAGTCTTCCTTGGAGTGATTTTAGAAAGGAGATGCTCAAAGAATTCTATCTTGAAGATTATAGCCAACATAATCGGGATGGATTCTTACGATGGGTCAATTCTCCAAAGCCTAGTAGCTCTATTACTCACTTACAAAATGAGTATATTAGACGCTATGAACAACTTCCTGATGAGGATAAGATAACTTTGGAACCTGATCTTGTGATCAATTTTCTTAAGCTTCTTCATCCTGAAACTCGTAGGGAAGTTGAACGGCGATTAGAAGAACCAGATAAGCGCTATGGTCTTACTGACAATTGGCAAAAAGTGCGTAAAGTAGTAGAGGCTGTAGCCCATAGACATCAAAGACAATCCATGCTTTATGAGCAAACTAGTCTTCCTCAAGCTAGCCTTCCACAAACTAAGGAGCAAGTTAGAGAACAATCCCATGCTATGCTTTTTGACTCTACTCCTATTCCTCAAATGATGGAGCCTACTCAAGGTTTTAAAGTAGAGCCAAATAAAAGTGTAGTTGAACAATCTCAAGTGGATATTCTCACTAAGCAAATGGAAAGTCTTATTGCTACACAATCCAATTTGGCCAAGACTATAGATGCTTTACAATCTAGTTACACCAAAACTTTCCAAAATCAAATGAACCCAATGACTTTTCAAGAGCCTAATCAACATGTTATAGCTACCAATCAAAATCCACAAATAGCTCATACTCAAGCATATCAAGTTCCTCCAATGCATAATCCTTCAATGCAAAATCCTCATCCTCATGTGCAAAATCCTCAAATGTATCAAAACATGTATCCTCAAGCTTCTCAAATAGCTTTTCAAAATCCTCAAAATCAAAATTTTCAAAATCATCAACCGTATAATATGGAAGCTCCTCTTGCACCTCAAGTACCACATGTTGCTCCCCAAGCTCCTCAAATACATCAATTGCATTTTCAAAATCCTAATTATCATGTTCAAGCAATACCTTATCAACAAAATCCTCAATTTCAAAATTTCCCACCACAAGTTAATCAAAATGGTTTTGTGCGTGGCCCTCGTAGGTGTCCTTGGTGTGATTCGTTAGAGCACTTTTTGAGAGATTGTGAATTATTGAAGGTTGCTAAGGAGCAACGACTAGTAATAGACATAGACAAGAAAATCTGTGACTATCGATCTAGGCTACCTTTGCAAGGAAATTATGGTAAGGGAGGAATGAAAAAACATTATGAAAATATAACCATAATGGACGTAGGAACTAGAGGAGTGAAACTAGAAGCTCTTGATGAACAACAAGTAGAATCAAGTAAACCCACAAAGGAAGGTGATTTTTCCATAGAGGCTTTAGTAAGAGCACGGGATGAGATTAGGAGAATAACGGCTTCGGAGTCACCAATAGAAGATCAATCTCTTATTTCTCACATATCCAATGTAGAAGAAAAACGAAAAAGAGATGAAGTTGAGCCTAGTGAAAGAAGAGTAACACGAAAACAAACCTCGGAGGGAATAGAAACAATCATAGAGCAGGGAGAAACATCACAATCCAAAGATAAAAAACAAGAAGCACAACCCAATGAACAAAAACAAGAGGAGAAACAAAAAGGGAAGAAGACAAAGCAAAGAAAAACAGAACCAAAGCCTTTGGATAAACAAGAACAATCAAAACAAACTGAAGACCAAACACGAGAACATGAAAAAAACAAGACCCTGAGCAAAAACAAAAGAAACCAAAGAGAAAACCTAAAGCCATCTTGATTTCAGAAATTGAGAGAAAAATAGATCCTATGGAGATTTTAGATGACATTTTGCTTAAGAGTCAAGTGACTATGTCTTTAGAACAAGTTTTCTCTATTGCAAAGCCTGTTTTTAAAGATAACTTTATCGGCCTAATTAAAAGGAAGAGGTTTCCACTTAATCTAGATACTGAGATGCAAGATTCTCTAGATCAAGATCAAGCTATGAATGAAGCCTTAAACTTTGATGAATCTGATGAAGAGGACTTTGATGATGATGAAGTAAATGTTAATAAAAATTTCTTAGGAACTATTCAACCTGACCATGAAAATCATGAAAACAATCCTGAAAGCCACTTTAAAAGAACATTTTGGTCTAGAGGTACATCAGAGATGCATGTTAAAATAGGAAATGATATGAACACTATCACTGTAAATGCATTAGTAGATTCCGGCTCTGAAATCAATGTGATTTCAAGAGAAGTCTATGATAAGTTTCGATGGCCCATAGATAAAGATTGTGGATGGCGTATGAGAACTGCAGATAATGGTGTAGGTACCCTGTATGGAGCTTGTGCTAGTGTGCCCATATCCATAGGAGGAATCACAGAAGAGTTTCACTTTTTTATTCAAGATAATTGCTCCTATGAAGTTCTCTTAGGTCAACCCTTTATTTGTGAGAGTCGTATGGAAACTAAAGCCATGGATGATGGGTCTACCTATGCTAGATTTAAGTCTAAGGATGGAATGCAATCACTTCAAGTCATGACAGTAGGAGTGAATCATCCTAGGAATCGATTGTCAATTAGAAAGAAACCTATTGTTACTCAGGGTCATGAGCATGCTTGTAGTGATTGTGCACCTCGATTCATGTTTGGAGCTACATATGATCAAAATTTCGGATAGAATCCATTGTTGAGCGGGACAACAGTGGATATTGGTTTGACATCTCGCATCCAACCAACATGTACAATAGTTTGTCACTTTGTTTTCCACATTCTAGATTAGATTTTCTTCATAAGAGTCAATTGTCCAAGTCTTTTATCCAAAAAACCCAAAAAAATTATAAAAACAACAAAATCATGGAACATGATGAGAACATTGAGCATGTGATTGAGACATCTCATTGTTTCTCTACTCTTGAGGAGTTAGAGTTATGTCTTCAACAAAATTCTAATTCCCATATTATTCTTATTTCTTCCCTTGATGAGTATGCTCTAATCCAAGAGTATGCTCTCAATATTGACAAGTGCTCGAAATTTAACCAAACACATGATGCCTTAGTTGAAACAAAGTACAAAACTGCAGACAAAAAAATCAAACCCATAGCTCAACCATTACCTCAAGGAAGTAATGAAAAAATTATTGATGTGAAAAATGATCCAATTCTTTGGGATAAGAAAAACATAGGACATACATTCACGGATGAGACAATCAAACAGGTGAAAATTGGTAGAGATGATGACTTTCTTTTGCCAGCAGAGAGATAAATTTGAGAGAGTCATACGTAGCCATGGAAAAGCCTTTACTATGTATCCTCATGAGATTGGTTGTGTAGATCCTAAGCTAGTTGCACCCATGATAATCTTTACTATTCCACATATTCCATGGAATCTTCGTCCTATACCTGTTCCAAAGGCTCACTTACCTGAGCTAATGAAACTACTTAAGGAGAAGATAAACATGAGAATTTTAGAGCCATCTTTTGCACCTTACTCAAACAGATGGTTCACTGTGCCTAAAAAGAATGGGAAACTACGTTTTATTCAAGATCTCCAACCCGTCAATAAAGTCACCATAAGGAATGTAGGAACAAGACCCATTGTAGATGAGTTTGCTGAATCATTTTCAGGACATTCTATCTATTCAATGGGTGATTTATATTCTGGATATGACCAATTCTAGTTAGCAATTGATAGTCATGACATAACCACAATGAAAACTCCTTTAGGCTTAGTGCGAATGTGTACTTTACCTCAAGGAGCGACTAATTCTGTGGCTCATATGATGAGTGCTATGAATATGGTCTTACATGATTTTATCCCTCATATAACTATGCCATTCATTGATGATATTCCAATTAAAGGGAGTGAGGAACGTGTAAAGGACATTACTTTAGATTCATCTGGATGTCGTAAATTTGTTCTTGACCATATCTCTGATTGTGAAAGAATATTTCAACGATTTGAAGAGGTAGGTCTCACATTTTCCATAGAGAAATCTGTTTTTGGTGTCAACGAGGTGCTTATTGTTGGACATTTATGTGGCCATTATGGTCAAAAAGCCATACCCACCAAAAGTTGATGCCATTAGCAAGATTTCTGAAACATGTAACAACGTGAGTGAGGTATGTAGATTTCTTGGTGCTTGTATCTTTTATGTTATTTGGATCCCACACTTTGCTCATGTTGCTGATTGTCTTTATGAGTTGTTGAGGAAGAAACAAAAATTTATTTGGACTGACAAACACACTCAAGCTATGTGTAAATTGAAGAAATTATTGCTTGAAGCTCCCATCCTTAAGCGTGTAGACTATTCTGCTAACAAACCTATTATATTGACTGTTGATACTAGTCCTATTGGTATAGGTTGGGCCATAAGTCAAGACGATAGTGAAGGGAATAGATATGCAATTAGGTTTGGTGCCAAAATTCTACATGAAACACAACGAAAATATCCACAGATCAAACGAGAACTATGGGGTATGGTAACAGCTTTGAAAATAGACAAAGTATATTTCATTGGTGCAAATGTCAAAGTTGAGACTGATTGTTTGCCTCTCATTGGAATGATAGCCAATTGTTCATCTCCTGATATAGCCATGCTTAGATGGATCTCATATATTAAGTTCATAAATCCTGAGTTAGTTCATATTTCAGGTAAGTCAAACTCAGTTGCTGATATGTTATCGAGAGCTAGATTTGATGATGATCTTGAAAGTGATCTAATAAAGAATGTGAATTTAGTTGACTATGTTCCACATATATATGAGTATGAGAAATTTCATGAGTCTGAGTACGAAGATGAATGGAGAGACATAGGAAAGTATCTCAGTACACTACAACCATTACCTAGCTGGACTACGAATAGATTCCGTAACATTAGGAAACGAGCTTATAACTTTTTCCTATGTAATGGTTATCTTTGGAGACATAAGGTTAAGAATCCACAACGAGTCCTGGGAAAGCGAGGTCTTCAATTGCAAGTAATGAAGGAAATGCATGAGACATTATGGGCCGGTCATAAAGGATTTTTTGGAACATATGAAAAAATTAGAAGTACCTATTATTGGCCTAGGATGTATGTTGACATTAGTAGCTATGTTTCTACATGTTCTACTTGTCAACTTCATTCATGAGTCAAACATAGAGATCCGTTGCATCCTACTTATCCACCTTGTATTCACTACAAGTGGGTAGTAGATCTTGTAACTATGCCTAAAGGTATCGACAAAATGTGTTACATTGTACTTGCAAGAGAAGACTTAACTAATCATGTAGAGGGACGTGCACTACGATCTAAGACCACTTACAATGTTTGCAAATTCTTGCTTGAAGATGTCATAAGTCGCTTTGGGTACATAGAGAAAGTAGTTGCCGATCGTGGAGAGTTAAATGCGAGAGAAGCTAAAGAGTTCTTTGAGCGTCACGGTATTCGTTTGTCTCTCACTACTGCATATAACCCAGAGGTCAATGGTAAAATAGAGAGAGGGCATCCACCAATTGTGAAAGCCATATCTAAAGCATGTAATGGTGACATCAAACAATGGCCTAAATTCTTACCTTTTGCACTTTGGGCAGATAGAATGACATGCACACGTACTACTGGATATATGCCTGCTGAACTCATGTACTGTCAAAAACCATTGTTTCCAATTCAGTCTCATATTTTTGCATGGTCAAATTTGCCTTGGTCTGAAAACATGTCTACTGATGATTTTTTGAGTTTGCGTATTAAACAGTTAGAACAAGGTAAATTAAGACTTGATGATGCTGTTGAAAAATTAAGAGAATCTAGAATGAAGAATGAGCATTATTTTGATAAAACTCATCGATTGCGTCCTAAGCCAATTGAAGTAGGAGATTGGATGCTCATTTATGATAGTACATTTGACTCTCAATATGATGCACGCAAAAAGCTCACTCAACGGTGGTTTGGGCCATACATAGTATCAAAAGTCAACAACAATGGTACATATGCTCTTTGTGAATTAAATGGTGTTGCACTAAAAGCTTTGATTGCAGGTAAAAGGATAAAGTTATTCAAGAAGCGTGATAATGACGAGTACATTTTGGATGAGGACATTGAAGAAGATGACAACAATGAGGCCGATTCATAAATAGGAGTATCCATGTTATAAAAAATAATAATAATAATAATAAAAAAATCATTAATTTTCAAGTTCATGTTGCTTTCTTTTTTTTTCAAGTTCATTCTATTTTTTTTCCATGCTTGTTTCATGCATGTTTTTTTCAGTCTTTGCATTGCATTGCATATCCACATCACTTGAGTCAAAAAAGGCAAATGATGATTTCTCTACCTGTGTAAAATTGTATCTTAAGTAGTAACTTATCTACTAAGAAATTGATTATAATCTAGGATTGTGGAAAGATAGGGCATGTAGATTTGGAGGTTTATTTTGGTGACATGACTTTCATATATAAACATGCATATGTATCCAGTATCGAAAGCATAATTGTTGAAATCCTAGCTCCTGCTATTGCATGTTTCTACATCCTTAGTCCATCTCACAGTACTTGTATCGGAGTTTAAACGACTGTTCTCCGTCATCAAAAATGGTTGTACCTTGTATCGGGGTTTAATTTTTCCTCGTCAAAAAAAAAAAAAAGCTACATGTTACCAAGAAGTTTACACTTTTTCCACCCCAAAAAAGTGATCGTAACCATAAAGTTGCCGAATCATCATCATCATCGAAAAAAAAAAAAGAGCAAGCCAAAGGAGGATAAAGAGGCATAGTACAATAAATCACGGGCTATATAAGCAGATTTATGCATTAGTGGAGTTTAGTTAGATTTCCTTGCATGTTATTAGAGAAAGAGCATATTCATATTTATGTAGGAAAGGAGTTGATCTAAAATAAGCTAAAGATGAAAGATGTCTCTTGAAAATCCTAAATCTTTGTTTATAATCATATTTAAGGTAGATTGCTTTATGAAAAAGGTACAAAATTTTCTTCAAGATGAGAGGAACTGATGCTTAAAACGACTCAATACATCCACTTCCACTTCATATTGATGCTTGTTTTTTTTTCTTTCTTGTTGCCAATGTTGCTTGTTCATTTGCATATATGTTGCCTATTTGTTCATGCATATTCATGTTGCTTGTTTCAATTATTTCTTTCATGCAGATTTTGCTTCATGTCACGTTACCTACTTATTCATGCATATAATCAATTTTCCTTCCATCTTTCTTATGTTGCCTATAAAAGAATTTGATGCCTGGAACATTTTGTTTTTCACAGATGCTATAGTGGCGCTTCCGGAGGAATCGCAGGTTTAGTGGGGGCGAATGTCGTCGAGATTTGCTCTCCTCTCTCACTTGTGAAGGCCTACAAAAAACATATTTGGCGAAGGTAGCCAGAATTCCCCGAGAAGTCCAGGATGCATCAAGGATGTCAAAGGAAGGTCACATACAAAGTTTCAAAGAAATCAAGAAAGTCCATGGTAGCGGTCAAAGCTGGTCAAAGCTGGTCAAAGTTGGGAAATTAGGGCAAAAATTTCATTGTCACCAAATTAGATGAAAATCCATATACTTGTAAAGATTGTCAAAGGCAGTCTATAGCCCAAATTTCAGCAGAAAACGGATTTTGTAGCACATTGATATGCTATGTTCATTTTGTAAAAATGTAATTTTTCTAGTTTGACCCTACAAATTCTTGTATAGAAAATTATGTTAGCCATATGGTTTGGCATGTATAAAGATCATATGTGGCTACATATTTGTACAAATTTTCAAGGCTATCAGAGCTTCCTAGACACCTTAATGCCACCTTGCAAGCTTCCAAATGTAGTCAAACTTGTACAAGGGAGATTCAGATGGGAGTTTTTCCTGCATATTCCTGAAGGAGATCTTTGGAAACATAGTCCTACAAAGTTTCATCTTCATCAAAGTCTTTTTGGAGGGTCAAAGAGCACAAAGTCCAGTTTTCAAGGTCACCGCAGTTTTCTAGAATAAGAAAATTGAAGGCTTGAAGGGCTGCCACATGTCAAAATATGATTGAACCATGGTGTACGGTCAAGATGAGCTCCTATTCAAGGGTGGAGATGCACTAAAGCATAAAGGAAGGAGGATCCACGAATTTTTTCCATAAAAGAAGACTTTTTTGACAGTTAAAGATCAATAATGCAAAGTTTCTCCAAAAATAGTGGCTTATATTATCCGAATTGATGTCAGCACTGATCCGACGGTCCAGATCATCCCCAGATCCAATGGTGGAGAATGAGGGCGCCTAAATTTCACTCCTTTACACTAGATTTGATAGAAAGAACAATTCCAAGCCATTGATTTGATTAATCAAATGGTTGTAATCGAAAGTAGTGATCCTAGAGTTGAGAGTTGATTTCTCTAGATCCAAGGGCCCAAATTCATTCAAAAAACTATATAAACCCCCCTCCAAACTCCTAGAGCATCATTGTTAGGCATCCATAGGGCTCATGCTAGCTTACGGTTTCCTTGAGACGATCACCCTCGGTTGAGCGAGTGAGGATCCAAGGTGAGCTAGTATGAGTATAGAACCTAGTTTCAAATTTAAGTTAGAACTCCTATCTAGGATAGGCTCTTGAAACCAGCATCTCTATCTTGACTCACCCTCGGTGGAGCGTGTGAGTGAGTTAGAGCTGATTTTAATGAGTCTTAGACTTCTTTAGTTAGACGTTACGAGCCTAGACAGACATAGGGTCACTGGAGTGGAACTCACCTTCTTACGTGTGACATTTGGTTGAACTGTCATGGTTTGAGGGTCGGAACCACCTTTGATCAGTAGACTGCTTAGCATGACATACCACGACGATATTTTACATGTAACTTAATTCAAATCCTTTTAATTCATGTCACTTGTCACTTGTCTCTTGTCTCCTCTCTCAGTCTCTTAAGTATTTTTACATGTCTTCTATTTCTTCTATGTGTGAGAAGGCTCCGCAGTATTGCGTTGAACCAGTGAGGATGTTTCTTTGAGCTTGTGAGTAAACTCTATCATCATAATTCACTTGCATGCATATAATCCATACATACCCATACATATTGATTAGTTTCTGAAAGTGTATAAGAAGCTCCAATATTGGACCATTCTTCCTTTCGAAACTGGTTTATGTGTAAGGGTTCCATCTATTCTCGTCATGCATACATATCATCCAAAGAAGACTATGCATATGGATTGGAATTAGGAAGTGTTTAAGAAGCTCCTTCAATGGACCATTCTTCCTTCCAAATTTCATTCGTATGTATGGTTCTCTTTCATTCTTATCATTCATGTTCATAAATCTAACTTGCACTCCTACATTCCTATTCCCATAATCATTTCAACATCTCTCTCTTCTCCATACTCAACATTAATTTCACTTTCATGTCCTTAAAGCTTCCAACATTCATTAGCTTCATACACCCTGTGTGTGCCACGACCGGACCCGATCCACCCGGATTGCGATCACCTCCACATTTGAACCCGACGTGAAATGCTTCGTGGCATTTGCTTCTGATCTTGTTGGGAGGTTGTGATCCATATCCTTTGTTTCATATTTTTCATCCTCATCATATCATCATCATCAGTCTTGAGTGTTGCACTGGATTTCTCACAGTATCGTGCACATCTTCGTCGTGAAGTAAACGCATTTGTAGAGATCTAGAGCATCGTGCATCACTTGCTTATTCACATAAGATGGAGGAAGGATTCAAATCCCTTATTGTTGAGAAACAAGGCCAAAGAATAGTCTCTTCTATGTTGAGAGAGAAGGGAAAATTCAATGGCATCAACATCACAAGCTACTTAGATTTGTTTGAAGAGCAAGCTATGATTTTTGGTCTTCCCGAAGATCTTTTGATATCATTCTTTGAACGAATTGTTGATAGCTCTATCATAAACCGTGTCACTCAATATGATAGTCTTCCTTGGAGTGATTTTAGAAAGGAGATGCTCAAAGAATTCTATCTTGAAGATTATAGCCAACATAATCGGGATGGATTCTTACGATGGGTCAATTCTCCAAAGCCTAGTAGCTCTATTACTCACTTACAAAATGAGTATATTAGACGCTATGAACAACTTCCTGATGAGGATAAGATAACTTTGGAACCTGATCTTGTGATCAATTTTCTTAAGCTTCTTCATCCTGAAACTCGTAGGGAAGTTGAACGGCAATTAGAAGAACCAGATAAGCGCTATGGTCTTACTGACAATTGGCAAAAAGTGCGTAAAGTAGTAGAGGCTGTAGCCCATAGACATCAAAGACAATCCATGCTTTATGAGCAAACTAGTCTTCCTCAAGCTAGCCTTCCACAAACTAAGGAGCAAGTTAGAGAACAATCCCATGCTATGCTTTTTGACTCTACTCCTATTCCTCAAATGATGGAGCCTACTCAAGGTTTTAAAGTAGAGCCAAATAAAAGTGTAGTTGAACAATCTCAAGTGGATATTCTCACTAAGCAAATGGAAAGTCTTATTGCTACACAATCCAATTTGGCCAAGACTATAGATGCTTTACAATCTAGTTACACCAAAACTTTCCAAAATCAAATGAACCCAATGACTTTTCAAGAGCCTAATCAACATGTTATAGCTACCAATCAAAATCCACGAATAGCTCCTACTCAAGCATATCAAGTTCCTCCAAAGCATAATCCTTCAATGCAAAATCCTCATCCTCATGTGCAAAATCCTCAAATGTATCAAAACATGTATCCTCAAGCTTCTCAAATAGCTTTTCAAAATCCTCAAAATCAAAATTTTCAAAATCATCAACCGTATAATATGGAAGCTCCTCTTGCACCTCAAGTACCACATGTTGCTCCCCAAGCTCCTCAAATACATCAATTGCATTTTCAAAATCCTAATTATCTTGTTCAAGCAATACCTTATCAACAAAATCCTCAATTTCAAAATTTCCCACCACAAGTTAATCAAAATGGTTTTGTGCGTGGCCCTCGTAGGTGTCCTTGGTGTGATTCGTTAGAGCACTTTTTGAGAGATTGTGAATTATTGAAGGTTGCTAAGGAGCAACGACTAGTAATAGACATAGACAAGAAAATCTGTGACTATCGATCTAGGCTACCTTTGCAAGGAAATTATGGTAAGGGAGGAATGAAAAAACATTATGAAAATATAACCATAATGGACGTAGGAACTAGAGGAGTGAAACTAGAAGCTCTTGATGAACAACAAGTAGAATCAAGTAAACCCACAAAGGAAGGTGATTTTTCCATAGAGGCTTTAGTAAGAGCACGGGATGAGATTAGGAGAATAACGGCTTGGGAGTCACCAATAGAAGATCAATCTCTTATTTCTCACATATCCAATGTAGAAGAAAAACAAAAAAGAGATGAAGTTGAGCCTAGTGAAAGAAGAGTAACACGAAAACAAACCTCAGAGGGAATAGAAACAATCATAGAGCAGGGAGAAACATCACAATCCAAAGATAAAAAACAAGAAGCACAACCCAATGAACAAAAACAAGAGGAGAAACAAAAAGGGAAGAAGACAAAGCAAAGAAAAACAGAACCAAAGCCTTTGGATAAACAAGAACAATCAAAACAAACTGAAGACCAAACACGAGAACATGAAAAAAACAAGACCCTGAGCAAAAACAAAAGAAACCAAAGAGAAAACCTAAAGCCATCTTGATTTCAGAAATTGAGAGAAAAATAGATCCTATGGAGATTTTAGATGACATTTTGCTTAAGAGTCAAGTGACTATGTCTTTAGAACAAGTTTTCTCTATTGCAAAGCCTGTTTTTAAAGATAACTTTATCGGCCTAATTAAAAGGAAGAGGTTTCCACTTAATCTAGATACTGAGATGCAAGATTCTCTAGATCAAGATCAAGCTATGAATGAAGCCTTAAACTTTGATGAATCTGATGAAGAGGACTTTGATCATGATGAAGTAAATGTTAATAAAAATTTCTTAGGACCTATTCAACCTGACCATGAAAATCATGAAAACAATCCTGAAAGCCACTTTAAAAGAACATTTTGGTCTAGAGGTACATCAGAGATGCATGTTAAAATAGGAAATGATATGAACACTATCACTGTAAATGCATTAGTAGATTCCGGCTCTGAAATCAATGTGATTTCAAGAGAAGTCTATGATAAGTTTCGATGGCCCATAGATAAAGATTGTGGATGGCGTATGAGAACTGCAGATAATGATGTAGGTACCCTGTATGGAGCTTGTGCTAGTGTGCCCATATCCATAGGAGGAATCACAGAAGAGTTTCACTTTTTTATTCAAGATAATTGCTCCTATGAAGTTCTCTTAGGTCAACCCTTTATTTGTGAGAGTCGTATGGAAACTAAAGCCATGGATGATGGGTCTACCTATGCTAGATTTAAGTCTAAGGATGGAATGCAATCACTTCAAGTCATGACAGTAGGAGTGAATCATCCTAGGAATCGATTGTCAATTAGAAAGAAACCTATTGTTACTCAGGGTCATGAGCATGCTTGTAGTGATTGTGCACCTCGATTCATGTTTGGAGCTACATATGATCAAAATTTCGGATAGAATCCATTGTTGAGCGGGACAACAATGGATATTGGTTTGACATCTCGCATCCAACCAACATGTACAATAGTTTGTCACTTTGTTTTCCACATTCTAGATTAGATTTTCTTCATAAGAGTCAATTGTCCAAGTCTTTTATCCAAAAAACCCAAAAAAATTATAAAAACAACAAAATCATGGAACATGATGAGAACATTGAGCATGTGATTGAGACATCTCATTGTTTCTCTACTCTTGAGGAGTTAGAGTTATGTCTTCAACAAAATTCTAATTCCCATATTATTCTTATTTCTTCCCTTGATGAGTATGCTCTAATCCAAGAGTATGCTCTCAATATTGACAAGTGCTCGAAATTTAACCAAACACATGATGCCTTAGTTGAAACAAAGTACAAAACTGCAGACAAAAAAATCAAACCCATAGCTCAACCATTACCTCAAGGAAGTAATGAAAAAATTATTGATGTGAAAAATGATCCAATTCTTTGGGATAAGAAAAACATAGGACATACATTCACGGATGAGACAATCAAACAGGTGAAAATTGGTAGAGATGATGACTTTCTTTTGCCAGCAGAGAGATAAATTTGAGAGAGTCATACGTAGCCATGGAAAAGCCTTTACTATGTATCCTCATGAGATTGGTTGTGTAGATCCTAAGCTAGTTGCACCCATGATAATCTTTACTATTCCACATATTCCATGGAATCTTCGTCCTATACCTGTTCCAAAGGCTCACTTACCTGAGCTAATGAAACTACTTAAGGAGAAGATAAACATGAGAATTTTAGAGCCATCTTTTGCACCTTACTCAAACAGATGGTTCACTGTGCCTAAAAAGAATGGGAAACTACGTTTTATTCAAGATCTCCAACCCGTCAATAAAGTCACCATAAGGAATGTAGGAACAGGACCCATTGTAGATGAGTTTGCTGAATCATTTTCAGGACATTCTATCTATTCAATGGGTGATTTATATTCTGGATATGACCAATTCCAGTTAGCAATTGATAGTCGTGACATAACCACAATGAAAACTCCTTTAGGCTTAGTGCGAATGTGTACTTTACCTCAAGGAGCGACTAATTCTGTGGCTCATATGATGAGTGCTATGAATATGGTCTTACATGATTTTATCCCTCATATAACTATGCCATTCATTGATGATATTCCAATTAAAGGGAGTGAGGAACGTGTAAAGGACATTACTTTAGATTCATCTGGATGTCGTAAATTTGTTCTTCACCATATCTCTGATTGTGAAAGAATATTTCAACGATTTGAAGAGGTAGGTCTCACATTTTCCATAGAGAAATCTGTTTTTGGTGTCAACGAGGTGCTTATTGTTGGACATTTATGTGGCCATTATGGTCAAAAAGCCATACCCACCAAAAGTTGATGCCATTAGCAAGATTTCTGAAACATGTAACAACGTGAGTGAGGTATGTAGATTTCTTGGTGCTTGTATCTTTTATGTTATTTGGATCCCACACTTTGCTCATGTTGCTGATTGTCTTTATGAGTTGTTGAGGAAGAAACAAAAATTTATTTGGACTGACAAACACACTCAAGCTATGTGTAAATTGAAGAAATTATTGCTTGAAGCTCCCATCCTTAAGCGTGTAGACTATTCTGCTAACAAACCTATTATATTGACTGTTGATACTAGTCCTATTGGTATAGGTTGGGTCATAAGTCAAGACGATAGTGAAGGGAATAGATATGCAATTAGGTTTGGTGCCAAAATTCTACATGAAACACAACGAAAATATCCACAGATCAAACGAGAACTATGGGGTATGGTAACAGCTTTGAAAATAGACAAAGTATATTTCATTGGTGCAAATGTCAAAGTTGAGACTGATTGTTTGCCTCTCATTGGAATGATAGCCAATTGTTCATCTCCTGATATAGCCATGCTTAGATGGATCTCATATATTAAGTTCATAAATCCTGAGTTAGTTCATATTTCAGGTAAGTCAAACTCAGTTGCTGATATGTTATCGAGAGCTAGATTTGATGATGATCTTGAAAGTGATCTAATAAAGAATGTGAATTTAGTTGACTATGTTCCACATATATATGAGTATGAGAAATTTCATGAGTCTGAGTACGAAGATGAATGGAGAGACATAGGAAAGTATCTCAGTACACAACCATTACCTAGCTGGACTACGAATAGATTCCGTAACATTAGGAAACGAGCTTATAACTTTTTCCTATGTAATGGTTATCTTTGGAGACATGCGAAGGGTAAGGTTAAGAATCCACAACGAGTCCTGGGAAAGCGAGGTCTTCAATTGCAAGTAATGAAGGAAATGCATGAGACATTATGGGCCGGTCATAAAGGATTTTTTGGAACATATGAAAAAATTAGAAGTACCTATTATTGGCCTAGGATGTATGTTGACATTAGTAGCTATGTTTCTACATGTTCTACTTGTCAACTTCATTCATGAGTCAAACATAGAGATCCGTTGCATCCTACTTATCCACCTTGTATTCACTACAAGTGGGTAGTAGATCTTGTAACTATGCCTAAAGGTATCGACAAAATGTGTTACATTGTACTTGCAAGAGAAGACTTAACTAATCATGTAGAGGGACGTGCACTACGATCTAAGACCACTTACAATGTTTGCAAATTCTTGCTTGAAGATGTCATAAGTCGCTTTGGGTACATAGAGAAAGTAGTTGCCGATCGTGGAGAGTTAAATGCGAGAGAAGCTAAAGAGTTCTTTGAGCGTCACGGTATTCGTTTGTCTCTCACTACTGCATATAACCCAGAGGCCAATGGTAAAATAGAGAGAGGGCATCCACCTATTGTGAAAGCCATATCTAAAGCATGTAATGGTGACATCAAACAATGGCCTAAATTCTTACCTTTTGCACTTTGGGCAGATAGAATGACATGCACACGTACTACTGGATATATGCCTGCTGAACTCATGTACTGTCAAAAACCATTGTTTCCAATTCAGTCTCATATTTTTGCATGGTCAAATTTGCCTTGGTCTGAAAACATGTCTACTGATGATTTTTTGAGTTTGCGTATTAAACAGTTAGAACAAGGTAAATTAAGACTTGATGATGCTGTTGAAAAATTAAGAGAATCTAGAATGAAGAACAAACATTATTTTGATAAAACTCATCGATTGCGTCCTAAGCCAATTGAAGTAGGAGATTGGATGCTCATTTATGATAGTACATTTGACTCTCAATATGATGCACGCAAAAAGCTCACTCAACGGTGGTTTGGGCCATACATAGTATCAAAAGTCAACAACAATGGTACGTATGCTCTTTGTGAATTAAATGGTGTTGCACTAAAAGCTTTGATTGTAGGTAAAAGGATAAAGTTATTCAAGAAGCGTGATAATGACGAGTACATTTTGGATGAGGACATTGAAGAAGATGACAACAATGAGGCCGATTCATAAATAGGAGTATCCATGTTATAAAAAAAAATAATAATAATAATAAAAAAATCATTAATTTTCAAGTTCATGTTGCTTTCTTTTTTTTTCAAGTTCATTCTATTTTTTTTCCATGCTTGTTTCATGCATGTTTTTTTCAGTCTTTGCATTGCATTGCATATCCACATCACTTGAGTCAAAAAAGGAAAATGATGATTTCTCTACCTGTGTAAAATTGTATCTTAAGTAGTAACTTATCTACTAAGAAATTGATTATAATCTAGGATTGTGGAAAGATAGGGCATGTAGATTTGGAGGTTTATTTTGGTGACATGACTTTCATATATAAACATGCATATGTATCCAGTATCAAAAGCATAATTGTTGAAATCCTAGCTCCTGCTATTGCATGTTTCTACATCCTTAGTCCATCTCACAGCACTTGTATCGGAGTTTAAACGACTGTTCTCCGTCATCAAAAATGGTTGTACCTTGTATCGGGGTTTAATTTTTCCTCGTCAAAAAAAAAAAAAAAAGCTACGTGTTACCAAGAAGTTTACACTTTTTTCCACCCCAAAAAAGTGATCATAACCATAAAGTTGCCGAATCATCATCATCATCGAAAAAAAAAAAGAGCAAGCCAAAGGAGGATAAAGAGGCATAGTACAATAAATCACGGGCTATATAAGCAGATTTATGCATTAGTGGAGTTTAGTTAGATTTCCTTGCATGTTATTAGAGAAAGAGCATATTCATATTTATGTAGGAAAGGAGTTGATCTAAATTAAGCTAAAGATGAAAGATGTCTCTTGAAAATCCTAAGTCTTTGTTTATAATCATATTTAAGGTAGATTGCTTTATGAAAAAGGTACAAAATTTTCTTCAAGATGAGAGGAACTGATGCTTAAAACGACTCAATACATCCACTTCCACTTCATATTGATGCTTGTTTTTTTTTCTTTCTTGTTGCCAATGTTGCTTGTTCATTTGCATATATGTTGCCTATTTGTTCATGCATATTCATGTTGCTTGTTTCAATTATTTCTTTCATGCAAATTTTGCTTCATGTCACGTTACCTACTTATTCATGCATATAATCAATTTTCCTTCCATCTTTCTTATGTTGCCTATAAAAGAATTTGATGCCTGGAACATTTTGTTTTTCACAGATGCTATAGTGGCGCTTCCGGAGGAATCGCAGGTTTAGTGGGGGCGAATGTCGTCGAGATTTGCTCTCCTCTCTCACTTGTGAAGGCCTACAAAAAACATATTTGGCGAAGGTAGCCAGAATTCCCCGAGAAGTCCAGGATGCATCAAGGATGTCAAAGGAAGGTCACATACAAAGTTTCAAAGAAATCAAGAAAGTCCATGGTAGCGGTCAAAGCTGGTCAAAGCTGGTCAAAGTTGGGAAATTAGGGCAAAAATTTCATTGTCACCAAATTAGATGAAAATCCATATACTTGTAAAGATTGTCAAAGGCAGTCTATAGCCCAAATTTCAGCAGAAAATGGATTTTGTAGCACATTGATATGCTATGTTCATTTTGTAAAAATGTAATTTTTCTAGTTTGACCCTACAAATTCTTGTATAGAAAATTATGTTAGCCATATGGTTTGGCATGTATAAAGATCATATGTGGCTACATATTTGTACAAATTTTCAAGGCTATCAGAGCTTCCTAGACACCTTAATGCCACCTTGCAAGCTTCCAAATGTAGTCAAACTTGTACAAGGGAGATTCAGATGGGAGTTTTTCCTGCATATTCCTGAAGGAGATCTTTGGAAACATAGTCCTACAAAGTTTCATCTTCATCAAAGTCTTTTTGGAGGGTCAAAGAGCACAAAGTCCAGTTTTCAAGGTCACCGCAGTTTTCTAGAATAAGAAAATTGAAGGCTTGAAGGGCTGCCACATGTCAAAATATGATTGAACCATGGTGTACGGTCAAGATGAGCTCCTATTCAAGGGTGGAGATGCACTAAAGAATAAAGGAAGGAGGATCCACGAATTTTTTCCATAAAAGAAGACTTTTTTGACAGTTAAAGATCAATAATGCAAAGTTTCTCCAAAAATAGTGGCTTATCTTATCCGAATTGATGTCAGCACTGATCCGACGGTCCAGATCATCCCCAGATCCAATGGTGGAGAATGAGGGCGCCTAAATTTCACTCTTTTACACTAGATTTGATAGAAAGAACAATTCCAAGCCATTGATTTGATTAATCAAATGGTTGTAATCGAAAGTAGTGATCCTAGAGTTGAGAGTTGATTTCTCTAGATCCAAGGGCCCAAATTCATTCAAAAAACTATATAAACCCCCCTCCAAACTCCTAGAGCATCATTGTTAGGCATCCATAGGGCTCATGCTAGCTTACGGTTTCCTTGAGACGATCACCCTCGGTTGAGCGAGTGAGGATCCAAGGTGAGCTAGTATGAGTATAGAACCTAGTTTCAAATTTAAGTTAGAACTCCTATCTAGGATAGGCTCTTGAAACCAGCATCTCTATCTTGACTCACCCTCGGTGGAGCGTGTGAGTGAGTTAGAGCTGATTTTAATGAGTCTTAGACTTCTTTAGTTAGACGTTACGAGCCTAGACAGACATAGGGTCA
Source organism: Ceratopteris richardii (assembly GCA_020310875.1). NCBI lineage: Eukaryota > Viridiplantae > Streptophyta > Polypodiopsida > Polypodiales > Pteridaceae > Ceratopteris > Ceratopteris richardii. The sequence continues at coordinate 27,705,740 of CM035435.1, read as the reverse complement.
CTGGAGTGGAACTCACCTTCTTACGTGTGACATTCGGTTGAACTGTCATGGTTTGAGGGTCGGAACCACCTTTGATCAGTAGACTGCTTAGCATGACGTACCACGACGATATTTTACATGTAACTTAATTCAAATCCTTTTAATTCATGTCACTTGTCACTTGTCTCTTGTCTCCTCTCTCAGTCTCTTAAGTATTTTTACATGTCTTCTATTTCTTCTATGTGTGAGAAGGCTCCGCAGTATTGCGTTGAACCAGTGAGGATGTTTCTTTGAGCTTGTGAGTAAACTCTATCATCACAATTCACTTGCATGCATATAATCCATACATACCCATACATATTGATTAGTTTTTGAAAGTGTATAAGAAGCTCCAATATTGGACCATTCTTCCTTTCGAAACTGGTTTATGTGTAAGGGTTCCATCTATTCTCGTCATGCATACATATCATCCAAAGAAGACTATGCATATGGATTGGAATTAGGAAGTGTTTAAGAAGCTCCTTCAATGGACCATTCTTCCTTCCAAATTTCATTCGTATGTATGGTTCTCTTTCATTCTTATCATTCATGTTCATAAATCTAACTTGCACTCCTACATTCCTATTCCCATAATCATTTCAACATCTCTCTCTTCTCCATACTCAACGTTAATTTCACTTTCATGTCCTTAAAGCTTCCAACATTCATTAGCTTCATACACCCTGTGTGTGCCACGACTGGACCCGATCCACCCGGATTGCGATCACCTCCACAGCGCTTCCAGGAGGAGAAGCCGGGGGCACGAGGTGATATCTGGGGGAAGAAGAGGACCGTAAGGGGGGGAGGAATTTTGGTTTTGTGGAGCGAGAAAAAACCACCAACAAGAGGGCGCAGTGTCCCCCGTGTTGGAGTCCTATAGCAGAGCAAAAGAGAAGAGAGGGAGGGGAAGGAACACGGGCCATTTTTTGCTTTATGAGGACAAGGAGAAGCTCTTGCTAGAGATTCGTTTTTGTGTGCTTGGGTTGGCTGGGAGGATTTCTTGCCATTAGAAAGGGGGGGTTGTATGTATGCGAGAAAAACCTCAAATCAGATCTTCTTCGCTGTTCCTTTTTGCTTGGTGTCACTAGGAAGACAACAATGGAGGTCAGTGGAGTGGGAGGAACTGAAGTACCCTATTGTCCCTACTTATGCTAATAAGCGAGAACGGCCTGAGGGGCTAGTGGAGGGAGCCACAACTGCTGGGAGGAGGGCCTCTCAGAAGGGAACTGGCGGAGCTTTGGGGAGTCTGGAGAAGTCATGGGGGGTGGCTTTAGAATCGATGGTCATTCACTCATACAGGTAGAACAAGCGTGGATAGAGGCCACAAAGGAGAAGATTCCTACTCATCCATTTATGCAGACAGGCTTACACGAGCAGGACATGGGGTGCCCATTGAGGGACGCACAAATATGTAGTGAAAAGTGCGATTAAAATGTGGAGCCAAAAAGGTTGATCGTGCGTTTGAAGGAGTGGAAGGATGTCAGATTTGCTACAGCACACTTTGTACAAGGTGAGGTGTGCATATGTGATGTATCAGAGAAAGAGGGGAAGATAATAATATACTGGTCTACAACAATCTCTTGGTGCTAGGCAACCTATATTTGAGCACTCCCAGAACACACAGGGCATGTAAATGAGGGGAATGCTGGCTGGAGCAGCTTTTCCTAAGAAAAGCTAGTGCAAAGATGCATAAAAGAAGGAAAGATGATATCCATGGGGATGTTCTCTGCCAAGTTTCCAGGAATATTATAAGGTTTGACCTTTATGTGGGGCCATGACCAACTCATTGGATCCCATGTATAAGGCTGATAGCTCTGAAGATTAATTAGAGGCTATACTGAGGGTCCTCAGATTTGTACTCCAAATATCGGAGCCAAGGAACAAAAGTACAGCTGAAGAGTAGCCTGGTGCAAGGATCCTCAGCGAGGGCACCCATGATATGGATAAGATCCCCATGTCGATTGCCTCAGTTGTTGCACTTGTATTCCATGTTATGACTCGAGGTTAAAAGGATTTCTTCCATTCCGGGTCCAGCAAACTCCACACAACTTCCCCCATTCAGAAAAGAAATGTGCCCACCCGATACTGATGTTTTATTGGCGAACATATATGCTCAAGCTGTGTAACTATTTAATTCATTTTATTTCTAATCTAAAACAGGGAAGGAGGAGATCATCTAGGTGGTTTTGAAGAGAAAAAGAGATTGCACGGAAGAACGGGAGTGGCTGGAGTGATAGTGGCCAAGAAGTGCATCACATATTTGAAATTGGCAGACAAAAGCTTCACTCCTTTTTTGTACCAGCATGTCATCAAGATATATAGATGGGAGGACGCCATTTTCACAACTTTGCCAAGGGCGGATCTGAGCGTGCTCCATGGCTTATGAACCCAATCCTTTCGACGAGGAAGCCGTGAATCCCTTCGCTAAGCTGGTGCAAGAGCACACGCTCGATATGCTGGCGGATCATTTTTCAACCCGCATGCAGGTAGTTTATCCCAAGCTAAACAAGATGCAACAGTGGACATACCCTTAGGATATGATAAGGATTTTACAAAGAAAGAGCAAGAGCTAGATATTAGAGAGGCTGAACTGAAACGTAGAGAGCAGGAGCTGAAACGAAAAGAAGAGGCAGCATCTAGAGGTCAAGCATATGAAAACATTCAATCAACCGTTTTGGTAATATCAGATTTGTTATTTATGCCTTCTTAAACTGAATTTTAACAGCGGGCATTAACATTGAGAAGAGAAATTGGCCACTTTTTTTTCCCTCTTATTCATCATGACATTGCAAGGGAGATACCTGCTCATGTCCAGAGGACACAGTATTTTGCATTTTGTAGCTGGTTAGGAATCGTTGCATGCTTGATCTGGAATATTGTTGTTGTTACAACTAACTGGGTGGAAGTTAAGCATAACGGGGTCAAGATATGGCTTTTGGCAGTTATATATGCCCTTACAGGAATTCCAGGGTCGTATGTCTTATGGTATAAGCCACTTTACCAGGCGATGAGAAATGAGAGCGTTGTTAAGTTTGGATGGTTTTTCTTGTTTTATTTGTTTCATCTTCTTTTCACAATATTGGCAGCAATAGCACCACCTGTTGTCTTTAAAGGGGACTCTCTTGTGGGTATATTACCTGCTGTTGATTTATTCTCGAAGTCAACCATAGGGGGGGATTTTCTACATTGTTGGCTTTGGCTATTTTTGCTTAGAGGTGGTGATCAGCTTATGGGTGCTACAACAAGTATACATGTACTTCCGAGGATCAGGAAAATCTGCTGAAATGAAAAGACAGACAGTGAATGGAGCTTCTTCTTTGTAAATCTCATTTGATTGTGAATCATATTTATGTGAATGTGTGCGTTCCTATATTATGTATATTGTTTCCCTGGAGAATATGCCCTTTGCTTTGATGTCATCATTAAGCATAAGAAAGCTTCCAACTAAACCAACAGTCCCCTCGATATTCATCACTGCTGTTTTCCCTCTCCACCCACAGGAACAAAAAGAAAAGAAAAACCTCCCCTCTCTCTTAGGTTGGTTGCAGGGCCACTTTTCTTAATTGGGAATCATGCTGCAATATTTCACACGTTAGCCATCCCTCTCTGAAGTAGATGGTCTGTGAATGTGATTTTCACGTTTACTAACCTTTATCATGCTCATTGGCTACATGAAAACAGTGTCTTTTCGCAAGGGTTTTCTGTATTCAGCTCAGTTTTGTTCATGACGCTAGATGGGGTAATTTATTTTGTTTGAGAAAAAAGAAAAAATTTTAGTGGGAAGGAGGGTGTTAGTGCTTGAGGTTCAATGAGTGTGAATGTACGAGAAAAGGCTACGTAGGTGAGAGCGTGAAGCTCCCAATTTGAGGTATAAACTAGGGTTTTCAAGCAATACGGGTTGACAAATTCCGAGGCAATTGAGCAAAACAAGTGCGTACGGGGCACTTTCCCTTGGGGTAAGAGACCTAAACATTTTGGTGTGTTTGCCGAGAAGCATATGAACTAGTACATATACAAAGGAAGGACTCCTCGAGAGATAATTGTGGGCTCTAGGTAATCCAAGTGGATCGATTCCGAGGGATTTGAACAAAATAAAGCCTCGTATAATCACTTTTTCCTTGGGCTCAGGAGCTTAACATTTTGGTGTGTCTGCCAGGAATCATATGAACTAGTACATATACAAAGGAAGGATTCCTCGAGGGATAATTATGGGCTCCAAGTGATCCAAGTGGACCGATTGCGAGGGGTTTAAGCGAAATACAGGCTTCCACAATCATCTTTTCCTGGGGCTTAGGAGCCCATCATTTTGGTGCGTTTGCCGGGAATTGGCTTAGCACATCTCATAGAGAATGCTACGAGTTCGCTTGGTGCCCCAATCGTGTGGCACAGCCAAGTCGATCCCAAATCTGATTTGATCTTCATTAGAGAAATGGCCCAACAAAGACAAGCCTCTAGTTTTGAGAAAGCGAATATAAGGCAAGGGAATTTTGGACAAAATAGATGGATATGTTCTCGTCCGACCATGAGACATCATGTGAACCGAGGGTGGCGATTTGGCCCGATATCAAATTATGTGAGATGTTGGTGTTGCGAGCAGATTGGGCATATAGCCAAATATTGCCCTCGTGTATGCACCCTGTTGGATTTTGTCCCCACATGTGCAGACTGCGGGAAAAAGAGACTATGCGAGCACATGTGTGGCTCAAAAGAGGTGACTGGCGTAAAGGTCACAACGAATCAAGCTGATAGGTGTTTATCCTCCTTGTATGTGGAAGTTGACAAGGGTGGAGTTACTTCGTCGACGGAGACTGCGAGAGCAAGTGAAATCAAGGACACTGGATCTCATGATCGAGACTTGGTAGAACTTGTGAAGAGCTTGGAATGTGAAGTCAATTGGTTGCAGGTGGAGCGAGATAACCAGAGGATCAAAATAGCGAAATTAGAGGAAAATCAAGAGAAAATGGCCGAGGTCCTAGGAACTTGGGAAAAGCAAGTACGAATGTTGAAAAACGAAAACAAGGAAAGGAAAAGAGTAAACAAAAGCTAGAGGCAAGATCTTGTGAAGCCCGAGAGTGAAAACGTGGTCTGGGACTTGAGATCCGGCTTGATGGTAGCCGACTGCTTTGGAGTTGCGATTGAAGAAGAGCTCTCAAGAGACGAGGATGACCTAATGAGGAGAGTCGAGGGAATGGAGCATGAAATTGAGAAGGTACAAAGCATAATCCATCGATACAGTGATCAAGCGGGTAAGGCATGTGACGAGTTCCACCTGGAGTTAGAAAGAATGAAAAGTGCCCAAGCGGAGAGTGATGAGAAAGTGAGACGGGTAGAGAAAGAGAATGCAAGGCTGAGTAGCAAGCTCGGTAGGTGGATGAATCGGAAAGACGATGAGATGCGAGGACAAGTAGAGGACCCAAAAGTAGGAAAATTGGAGGAAGAGCTGAAAGCGGTGTTGGATAGGTTGGATGCATTTGGAACGGAGTTAGAAAGAACGAAGAATGAATTGTTGAAGAAGGTAGATGATCTGGATGAAGAAAATATGTTGGATTTGGGAGGAAAGATCGATTAGAGAGGAAGTCGAGAAGTTGACCGTTCGAGTTGAGAAGAGGGAAGATATTCCCCTCGGATCTGCAAAAAGGGTGAGAGAGGATAAAGAGATGGAGCAAATATGGAATCGGTTCCGAGGCATCGACTGTGACCTGTTCCAATATCAGAGTGATATTGAGCACAACAAACAAGGATTAAGGGACTTAGCGGCGAGGCTTGAATCATTGAGGAGCACAATGAGCAATGGTAATTTTTCAGGTCATTTGTCGAATCATGTGGAATCTCTGCGAGGCAGAGGATGGAGATGAAAAAGAAAAAGATGATATGATGGATGCCGGTTAGGACGGCTTGAGTTTGATTAGGGTTTGCTTTGCGGATTACGAGTCTGAGATGTGAGGACGGATGGACAAGGTCTGTTGTACGCTTAGGACTGAAGTGACACTTTCAAAGGTTTCAGGTCGACGAGGTGGTTAGTATGTGTGGGTCTCGAGAGAAAAAGTTGACTGTTAGCCCACAATTTGGTTGGTTTTTATGCACTAATGTGGGTTTATTTGGCAGGAAAATACGTTTGATTTCAGGTACTTGAAGAGTGGAATTGATGATGGATGAGAAGTAGTTGGAGTGTGTAGAGCCCCTCCTACGGACATGAGGCCTGGGGGATATTTGGTGTGGGCTGCTACACCGGTGCATTGGACAAAGCAAAACTTGTCCTCGAGGGGCTCTCTGCTCAGGATGTGATCACATGGAATACACTCATTGCAGGCTATTCTGAAGCAGGCCAGGGAGAGCAAGCTTTGGCCTGTTTAGAATGTATGCAAAGTAAAGGCTTCATTCCAGATGCTGTGACCTATGCCAGTGCCTTGAAAGCTTGTGGTTCTTTGCGAGCTATTGAGAGAGGGTTACGGATTCATGTCCAGCTTGGAAGGCTAATGTTACTTCACAATGATGAAGTTCTTAACACTACTTTGGTTGATATGTATGTCAAATGTGGTGACCTTGTAAGAGCACAAAATGTCTTAGATGGGCTCCCCTCTCGCAATGTATTTTGCTGGAGTGCCCTTATAGTCGGATATGCTCATCAAGGCCATGGTGAAGAAGCATGGAATTGTTTTGAACGCATGCAATATGAGGGCATCATTCCAAATGTAGTTACATTTGTATGCATGGTAAAAGCATGTGGCATTTTGGGAGCTCTTGACAAAGGCATGCAGATTCACGAAGAAATTAAAAAGAAAGACATGCTTGGGAATAACATTGTGCTTGGAAATGCTCTTGTAGACATGTATGCAAAATGTGGTGCTCTTGCAATGGCACAACAAGTACTTGAGGAGCTTCCACTTCGGGATCTGGTTACTTGGAACACTCTAATTGCTGGATATACACAACAAGGTGAGGGAGAGAAAGCAATAAGATGTTTCGAATGCATGCAAGACGAAGGAATTCATCCAGATTGTAGCTCAAGCGTAAGCACCACCTCCTTTACTTGTCAATCCGCGGAGACGTGAGGACCGGTATGAAGACCACGAGCAAGTGAAGGCACAAGTGCGTGAGTGAAAGCACACAAACATGCACACACATGCACACACACGCGCACACGATAAGATCAAAGAGAGGAACAATGGAAGGATTTTGATTACAAAAAGAAATCTATTACAAAACTGAACTCTACAAGAAGCTACCCTCAATAATGAGATCTCTAGCTCTTTTTATAGTTTTTAGACTAGTTTTGGCCCTGTCCAGACCTAGTGTCCGGCCTAGTTAAAAATTAGGCTCCAGGGCTTATTTGAGGGCTCAAACGGAGTCTAAAAATTATGAAAATTGGTACGATGGTACTTCTAATACTCCTCAAGCTTGAGGAATCCTCGTCTTAAACAAAATGGAGTTACTAAAAATAGATAATGGTATTTACAATGGTTTTTAGTGATGAAAATCACTATTTTTGTAGGGGATTCTTTTGAAAATTTGACATACACTTCTTGGAGCTCCCTACTTGCTCCCTTTCCTTGTGTGTCCACCTTTTGATGTGCTTCCATGCTTTGTCCTTGACTTTGAGCTTCAACACTCCCCCCCCTCTCGAGTCTGTCGTCCCTGACAGACCCTTGTTGTAGTGGTTGTTCCATGTAGTGCTTGGGAGGTAGTATCCATTCTGTATGAACAAGAGCCGTCTATCTTCCAAATTTGGCAGTGTTGGTTGTCGAGTCCTTCATTTGTCACTGCACGCCTTTGCAAGTCGTAGTCCCTTGGTATGTGCTTCTTCCGTGGAATCCCGCATGAATGCGTATCAAGATTGAATTGGAGCAGCTGCTAGCTTCGGATTGCTTCCTAGGTATTGATGTTGCCCCAGGATGTCCTCTAGCGCTTTTAAAGATGATGTTCAGAGTAGTCATGCCAAGTACTCGTAACCCATAGTGAATGATGGGTAAGTGTGTATGTGCATGGGTTGAAAAAAAGTATGTGCCTTGTGCACGGCCTTGTAATGTAGCCCTGTTGTTGAAGTATGGGGAGTAACCAACCCAAACCGCCTCACATGGAAGTGAGGGGCTCTTCCAAGAGGAGTTGCAAGAAGTGCAAGCAACGCACACACACCCACGTCCAAGAACAATGGCACCATGGCCAACGTCAAAAGGAACAAGGGAGGGCAATGCTCACACACAAGCCAACCCCAAATGCCAAACCCACACACATGGATCATCGCCTAGCACAGAAGGAGAAATGTGGAAGCCAAATGACACCTTCTTCCATTACAAAAATGGAGGCCAAGGCCATGGCCAAGGGACCCCCTCTTTACAAGAAATAGCCTCTATTTATAGGCTCAGCACATTCTCCCATGTGCTCTTTTTGACTAGTCAAAAAGGAGCACATGCTCATCTCTCTCTAAATCTTTGTGAATATTCTCCAACAACCAACTCAAAAGAAATGAAGGCGTGGGAAACTTCTACGTGGGGATTTCTACATGTGCCAAAAAGCTACATTATTTGAGAGGCTTCAAAACCATAGCCTAAGGGAAATATCAAAAAAGGGGCTTAGGAGAGTGTTCATATGGACATCTCCTAAATACAAAAAATAGATATTTTTATGAGGGCTAGAGGGTGCCATTGCATGAGGAAATTGTGGGCAACCCTTATAACAACACCCTCCTCCTCCTAGACTTTGTCGTCCTCGACAAAGCTAAGAGAGAAGCATATAGTGCCGAACTGGTCCAAGTTTGGAGTCTTCAATTCTTCAAATATGCAGCAGTTCCAATCTGAATTTTGCAAGGCTGCAAATCTTTTGAATCAGCAAGCCGGCTGCCTTGAAATCTCTAATCCAGCAATGCTGAGCGACACAATCCCCTGGGGGGGCAGTCAGCCTAGCATGTATCCAAATTTGTAAGTCTTCAATTCTTTCAGGCCTGCAATGCTGAGCGACACAATCCCCTTGGGGGGCAGTCAGCCCAGCCTCCATCCAATGTGCCTTCTCTCCAAGCTCCAATATCTGAAATTTAAACATACACCACAAGTAGACTGAATTTGAAAAGAAGCAGCCATAAAATATTAATTCCAATTTTTAGTTTCTATTTCAGGGAGCATCTTTCACATAGGACTTTCTCTTCTAATGAGAAGAGCTCCTGAAAATCTTCTTATTTCTACAATCCAAAAATGATGCCAAAATCTGTAATCTCCAAGTGAGTGTGACATATTGCATTGCATAGCATGAGATGAATATGTAGTAGCATGCTTAACTTATGTTCCTTCCATCATTCATACTATGCTCCTAGTCAATCAAGTTTGAAATTTAACATGAGTGTTCTGTGCTCATAAAATGAATAAACAAGAGTGCAACATGATGAGTCCTGTCATTTTACAAGCCTTCCTGAGATTCAAACAACTTATCCAACATTATTCCTGCAAAGCATCAAATCATCCATAGGAGATAAGAAGGATCAATGCTGAAGTTCTAAGTGTGTTGGCCTATAATGAACTATAAAAAATTAAGCCTTAAATGAGGAATGTGGAACTAGAGAGTTATTTCCCTAGCAACCGACAATCACTCATTCAATGGCTTCACACTTAATTTAGTTCAAGTCTAAAAATGCACATTCACCTGCAAATATCCTTTAAGGAATGCATGCTTACATCATGAAGAGCATTTTTAAAGCATAAGCAATATGCACTCAGCCCAGGAATTTTACCAGAAGCAGCCACTTGCAAAGAGTGGAATCAAAAGAGTAAAATTGGCAAGTAGCAAGAATGTAGTATTGTACCTCCTTTCTGTTAGAGGGTCAATGGATATCAAGCAACACTCATACCAATGCTAGATCAAAACAAATTGGATAACCCCCTTAGCTTTTATGCCTAAAATATTGAGCAGACACTCTCCTAGAGCAAGCCAGGCTTAGCACAACATTCACACAACAACACAAATTTCCTTTCAAACATACGTGATCACATGCAAACCCAACATATAGAGGAAGAAACAAGAAATTTTGTCCATTTCCAATAATTATGACAAGCATGAAGTAGAAACATCACAAGACCAGAAAGCAACTTCCTCTTCCTTGCAAACCTGTAACACTCAAAATAAGAGGAATTGAGTACACAGTTAGCTTCTCATGTAAAGATTAGCAAAAAGAATTCAGTATCCCCAAAAGTTCTTTAATCATTATAAGGGAGTGCTTCCCCAAGGAGAAGAATCAATATGCTCCAATCACCTGCAAGCTTTCCATCAAACAGCAAGATCATGATAGATATGATGTGCCTAAAAGAGTCAACAATCCTCACACTCAACATGTGCATTATTCCTTGGTGTTGGCTTCAAAAACCTTTCAAGACCACAAGGGAGTGTGGAGCCTAGAGAAGTCGCTTACCTACTCCACATGATATCAGGGCCTTGAATTCAAAACATGAACCCGAACAATCACATATGTCAACCACTATCATTTTTCCGTTAAACATAAGTAAACACACAAGACATGATAAAACATATGACGAAAGCTAAGTGAGTTATGAGCTTCCAATAGTAGTAGCTTTCTACAAAAGATCAACGAACAATTCTGAGCCATCATCAACTTCTGTTTTCAACCTTTAATACTCATGATAGATTCCGGATGCCAAATTAGTGTGAAGACATTCATCTCATGTTGGAAAAATTAAAAAGTCAAGCCCAAGAATCACCAAAAAACAAACATTCAACCTTCCCACTGCTTTCTAATAATAACTCTGAGTTGAACAATAAGGCAATCAACGAGGTAGAGCCTATCAAGAAGTATTTAACACGCATGGTCATTGATAGACATGCACCCGCCAACAAGAAAGCCTGCTTTAGCCAAGTGATAAGATCAAAAACAACTTCCTATTTAAGCACTCTTAGCATTCCAATGTGTCCCTGCAGTTGTGAGGTCCCCCAACCTTAGAAAGCATTCTGCACCTACCAAGATCAAATTGAAGTATGATCTTTAAGCAAGTTCACCCCCTATGTGCATGTCCACTTGGAAATTTCCTTTGAAGAGTACATCCTCAAACATTTTGAAGTACAAGCATTATGCATCCCACCTCCCATACATTGAAGCCATCATCATGAGGCACACAAAGAGGACAAACAAGACCAATCATTCATTCTTTTATCTAAGTGAGGCACCCAAGATATATGTCACTTGGTAATCTTGTAATATTTAAGGCACCAGATTCAAAGGTTTTGTAAGCAAATCCCATAACTTGCTATGATAGCAAGGGTATCCGCAAGCCATCAAAGGAGATAGTGGATCCAGACATTTGGAGCATGCAGGTGTGGGTTCAAGCTCTGGTTTGAGAACTTGCACAACAATATTCACAAGGGAAATCCCAACCCCTATTCATATGATACCCCAACCATCCTCCCCATTCAGCACAGACGGTGCACATAGAACCAAAGGGAAGACATCATGAAGAACAAGCAATTTGGAGAAGAGATAAAAAAAAACCCTGGAGATCAATTTCATATTTCAACCCTAACATACCACTATCATCTCATCACAAGTGAAAAACATCCGCATCAGAACCTATAAAGAGTGTGACAAGGATCCCAAGAGACAAGGAGCCACCCTCCTCCTTTCTTTAATCCTTTAAAAACTTCTTCATGAGAGCCAGATGGTGTTTTGAGCAATCCTTCAGGGTACCCAACACCCTAAAGATCAGACCCGGAATGATCAAGCTTTCAGTCGACAAGCTTTGGCAAAACTAGGATACACATTCTATTCACAACATATACGTGAGTGCATGTATTCATTGGGAACAATATGAAGCAATATGCATGTATGCTATCCTTTTCAAAAGTGCATAGGGGCCAATATGCAAACTCAATTCATGACTTGCGGAAATATCAAAACAACAATTATCCTACATGTCCATGCTACCATTCATAGAAAAGGGTATACAAATGGAACCAGTAGCATAAATTAAATACATTCAAACCATCATGTTAGAACATCCTCCGTAGTGCCATGGATGAGGGTTGGATAATCCTCAAACTCGTCCTTTGATGAACTCTACAGTAAGCTAGGTATGTAGTTTGCCCTTTCTTCTAGCTCATAGTAGTACCGATCCTTAAACCAGGAAGGTACACAAGCTACCCAAAACAAGAGCACTCCAAGATCTGCGAATTTCAACAAAAAGAACCATTCCTGAAAAAAAAGAGCATATTACAGATATTCCCTTTAGCTCCTGTAGAGAAAGTGTTCTAAAAAAATCGTGTATTATCCTTAATATCTCACTTACAAAGGAAACTGACATCTCAATCACAGCTTCACACAAACCAACAACACCAACAGTAAGAGGAGACCAATCATATCATGATGCGGAAATCATAATGTCTGTGGGTTCACCTTATAGAGACAACATGCACAACAAACAAATGAAGGGGTAGGAAGTGAGGTCCAATAGCACCTCTTGAGTTGAGATTAAATGTCCCTAATGTGTTAAGGCAATGTCTTATCTAGGTTTTCTGATGATAACCACAATTATTGCTGATGATAAGAGACCTTGAATTTTGCAGATAGAGCATGAATGATTGCCATCTAGTGTGCAACATATCCATAACTTTCATAATCAGCACAAAAGGTCATTAGTGCAGTCCTATGACAATCGTTTGAACCAAACTTCAAATGCAACCCCATATGTGTCATATAACTAGGCGCCCTACCAAATTTGCATAAAGAAGTGCCTCGGGTTTCAAGCCTATAGATTTTCTGCTTATCAGAGTAAAATTCAACCAAAAACATAGTGGCAGCATCATTGGAGAGTAAAGCAAGCGAGTATACACATGAGACTGCAACTAACCAACCAGGTGGCATCATCCAGTAGACGGAGGACGGATGTGATGCCAATGAAAATATCGAAGAAAACCCACAGGACCCGAGCAGTGAGGAGTTCCAACACATATGCTAGATTCAATGAAAGGGGGTCATACAACCACACAACCCCAAAACGTCAACATATAACTCCTGCAAATTTTAGCAAAAAACAAGAATGCACGAGTTGTAGAAACTTTCATATACATTTATAATAGAATCATTCATATGAGGGCATCCATTAGGTGTCACTAACAGATATTCATCGGACCGTGGACTTAAGTTTTAAAACTACCAACGCGAAGTTAAGAACAAAAGTGTGCGACGACTAATAGCAAAACTTGTTTCGAAATGAGCAACAATAGGAGAATGCATATGTAGCTCTGTTAGCGTAGAGAAAGCATAGTTTCTGCATTGGTAAAAACAACAGATAGATAGGTAACAGAGGGCTCCAAGAGTGCAACATCTTTAGCAGGTCGGGGGTAAGAGGCCACCCCGCCAAAGCATGGGGCATCCGTCAACAGAAAGAGCCGGAAGAAAAAAAAATCTTTGTACTAGAAAATGAAGCTTGATGTGCAGCAAAACATGATCAGGTTCCCATCGAGGTCATATTGAGGAGACGATAAAAATTCAAATCGGACAGAAAGGGGAGCCCATGAGAGCTCTTGTACCAGAAACACACTGCGAATGGTTGGGGAAGCCCAAGAAAGAGCCGATACACATCTCCCACTGCTACCGATTGTAAGGGGAATGAGAGCATCATAGAGAAATGGTCCAGAAGAAAGGGATCGAGCCATCGTTCCTTCTGCAGGAGCCTTACCAAAAATGATCAACCGAAATAGGTAATAACCCGCAACAAGAAGCTCCGCCCGAGCGTCAAAGGGGATCCCGTGCTCAACTTCGCCATAGCCATAGTAGAAGAGCTATGGGAAGATGGTGCATGATCTGGCCTGGAAGAAAGCAGGTCAGCACGGTAGGTTGAGCACACACACCATGTGACAGACAGAAGATATGGCAAATCAAGGGGAGTCTGAACGCTAATGATAAGTAACGCCAGCTTCAGCCCTGATCGGATCAAGCCGATACGTATAGAAGGGAGCTCACGAAGAGCTTCTGCCCGAGTGGTGATGCCGCCTGGCCTCAAGCAGATACTGCCTCAGAGAAGCGCTCAGCCAAACGGAGGTAAGGTGGAACTTCAAGAGCACACAACCCCGCCAAAACGTGAGTCACCAGAAAGAGAGACCCAATGTCGTGTGCTTGTTATAAGGGTTGCCCACAATTTCCTCATGCAATGGCACCCTCTAGCCCTCATAAAAATATCTATTTTTTGTATTTAGGAGATGTCCATATGGACATCTCCTAAATACAAAAAATAGATATTTTTATGAGGGCTAGAGGGTGCCATTGCATGAGGAAATTGTGGGCAACCCTTATAACAACAAGCCCTATGCATGCTTACTTGGAAAATGCAGTGGAAGAAGTATGGTGCAAAAATTGCGGGTCTTGAGCTAAGTGCTCAAGGGTATGCTGACGAAGAGGTTTCCTAATCTATCCTGGTTATGGTGTTTCCAGAGTAAAGATACTTACCGTGGTGAAGGGTTGATTGATGTCTGTCTCTTCATGTTGTATACCCGGCATTTGTGATGGAACATTGGCGATGAAGGTCCATGTTGCTGGTCCATCGAAAAGTGTTTTGAGTGCCTGGTTCTATCTTCGCGTTTCAAAGCAATGTTTGCCAAATACTGAGAATTGAATTTCTTTATATTCTTTGACAAACAACATTGGGTAACTACACCAAGAATAGTTTCACATATTTTCGTTAGTTCATCATAAGCAGGAGTCTACTCATCTAGTATACAGACAAGGATTTTTGGGGTACCAAACAAACTCTTGCAAATATCTCCTTGGATGCTCTTATACATACAGTAGTTAAGCATCACTCAAGTTGTGGACTTTCAAGATCTTCACTCCCACCATGGTAAGGGAAAATCATAGGTGTGGATACCATGTTTCTGCCAAGTGCTTGACATCTACCAGATAAGCAACAATAATAGTAGCTGCTAGCCGCGACACACTTCTATCCAAGCCATGGTTCCACCTTCAACTAAGCATGACTTATTCATGTTCCATAAACTAAACCTGGGAACAAGCTTTTTTTTTTTTTTTTTTTTTTTTACCATGTCACAAGCAAAAAGACAAATGTAAGTATCAGAAAACATAGTTGACATATGTTAATGTGCACTTGTGCATGGGACTCTCAAATGTGTCTATGCACGGCCATGTAGTGTGGCCCTATAATAATGCATACTTTGGAAATGCATGACCTGAATGGTGCATAAGACAGGGTTGTGCAAGGAGCACATGGTTGTTGCACGTCAAGGCTTGATGTCACCTGCAGATGTTGATGCCATCTTTGTTGGAGGTATCCATTGCATCTCGAGATGACAACCGATCATTCCTCCTTATAGGGATCCATTTGAGAATGGTCTGTGATTGGGCAGTGATCACCTTTGGCTGCTTCATGTTTGAATGATTTCGTGAGGGTTTTATCCATCGTGGTTGGCTCTTTACTTTGGTGGATGCTACTGGTACTTTCGTCTTCCAAACCCATATCCTTGCAGAAGAGGTTCTTTGATTTTTGTTGGAGCTCTGTGCTTGATTCAGTCCTTTACCTCGCCTTGGTGTCTTTGTTGTGCCGGTTGTTGCCTTGAAGTCCCCCCTTGGATTTTTTCTGAGCTTAGGCTTGCTTGCTTGGGATCCTTGGATGGGAAGTGGTCTTTCTTGAGGATAAGTCATGGTAGGCCTAGACCATAGATTTTGAAGTCTAGTGTGAGGGGACTGATTTTGTGCAAGGGCTTTCTTTGGTACCCATATCATAGTGGGATTTGGTTGGGCTCTAAGTAATTTCTTGGCCACCCAAATTTGCTTGACATTACCAAGAAAATGTGATTTATGTCTCTTAATGTAAGGGTCTTTTGGGCCTTCTATGTGATTTTTTTGAAAAAACTCATCTTTACATGGGGAATGCAACAAAGGTTGGTTTTCTATACATTCATCAGGGTTATGCAAGGGGTCAATGGGTAGTGTTGTTGGAGATTGATCTAGAGATTCATCAATACATTTGTCCGTATTACACATTGAATCTCTAGATGTACAAATGGGTGATGCATTGCCATGATTGACCATCAATTTGACATTATTCTCCACACCAATGATACCTGGTATTTCTTGATCATCTCCTTCTTGATCATATGAGTGTAGATCATCCCTGCTTATGATTTCATGAGGGGAATCCAAACTTACAGGAAGAGAGGGTCCTTTCACATCCCCCAAACACTTGGAGTCCTCCATTTCTCCATTCTCTAAGATTTCCTGTGATTTACTCAAAGAAGGATTAGATTCAAAAACATGAGTAGAAAGAAAAATTTTTTCATGAAAAGTACACTCTTTGAAAAGATGATTTTGCCCCCAATTATCATAAGGTGAATAGTCACTAGGATTTTCCATAGACATATATGTAGAAGCACGGATAATAGGTGGAGAAGGCACCTCAAATTCTTGATGATTTTGTGTAATGAACCTTTGGGTGCCAATGATCAAGTCTTCATCTATACAATCCATGACAAAGAATGTTTCCAAAAATTGCACATCATCCACCATAACAGGCAACACAACTTTACCCATGCATTCATAATGTTCCCCATCCATGAGGATAGAAGGATGGGTTGTTGGTTGAATGTTCTCAAAGATAATGGTCACTAGGTCAATAAGAATTAAATTCCACTCACAATTAGGATTGATATAAACACCCAACCTTCTATGGTCATATCCTATTCTGATATCCACAAAAGTATTATCATATTCTCTTGTTGCAAATAAGGATCCAACCCCCTTAGACATTTCCCCCGTTTCCTTGACTCCTTGCAATTTTTCTCTAGATGTTTCACACTCATGTGAGATTATTTCATGCACTTCATGTTTATCTCCCTTCTCTTTTCCCATCTTAGCCCCCTTTCTTCTCTCTTTTGCTTTTTTCTTTCCCATGATACAATTTTTCTCCCCCTTGGTATTGCTCAAAAATACTTTGGAGTCCCCTTGGTTTCCTAGTCCCACTTGAGGGTCAACTTCAAATTATCCTATCTCAAAATCAACGCGTTATTCTTGAAAAAAACAGTTGAGGTCGTGTGGGATTTGAAACGAGCTTTCCAACGAGCTATAGAGCTCAAAAAATGGACTTTGGATGAAAAAGTTATGCCAATTCAGGCTCCTGGGGGTCAAAACAGGCAAACAGGACCTTTGGAGAAAATCGCGATTTTGTACCTTGAGAATCGTGTTCACAAAATCGTGTTTTCACAAAATCGTGTTTTGAAAATCGCGATTTTGAGTAGAAAATCGTGTTGTGAAAATCGCGATTTTGATCACAAAATCGTGTTTCTGAAAATCGTGTTTTTTGACATGAAAATCGCGATGTTGAGCACAAAATCGTGTTTATGAAAATCGTGATGTTGATCACAGAATCGTGTTTTTGGCATGAAAATCGCGATTTTGACTCAGAGAATCGTGTTTTTTTCACAAAATCGTATTTTTTCAGAATCGTATTTTCGGCATGAAAATCGTGATGTTGAGCACAAAATCGTGTTTCTGAAAATCGCGATTTTGAGCAAACAAATGTGATTACACAGAATCGCCTTTTTTTCTCAAAATCGTGTTTTTGACTGAAAATCGTGATTTGTGAGAATCGCGATTTTGAGCCCGCTGAAAATCGTGTTTTTAGAAAATCGTGTTTCTTGACATGAAAATCGTGATTTTGACTCAGAGAATCGTGTTTTTTTCACAAAATCGTATTTTTTTCAGAATCGTATTTTTGGCATGAAAATCGCGATGTTGAGCACAAAATCGTGTTTCTGAAAATCGCGATTTTGAGCAAACGAACGTGATTACACAGAATCGCCTTTTTTTCTCAAAATCGTGTTTTTTGACTGAAAATCGTGATTTGTGAGAATCGCGATTTTGAGCCCGTTGAAAATCGTATTTTTAGAAAATCGTGTTTCTTTTGATATGAAAATCGCGATTTTGAGCACAATCACAGAACTGCGATTCTGAGAATGACCACAGAATCGTGATTTTTCAGCTAACTTTTAGGCGGGAAAACAGAAAATCGTGATTTTTCAAAAAATTTTGAATTTTCACAGAATCGCGATTTTCATCACAGAATCGCGTTTTTTGGCGGGAAATTCAAATTTCTGAGCGCCGGCTATGGCGAACTCCGTATGAGCAGAAAATCATGAAAAAAACACAGTGCTTGCTCTCCCTTGCTTCTCCTAACTCCTTCCCACACAACAATGCATGAAAATGGTATGAAGATGGTGAAAATGCACAAAAAAACTAGAATTTTCTATGAAGAAGAAGGTGGAAGAAGGTGGAGATGATGATGATGATGAAGATGAAGAGGAAAAAACAGAAAATGAACTGAAATGACAGTTTTTTTACCTTCCAACGTCACAAATCTACGATCTTACCACCACAACGCTCGTCCTCGAAGCTCTCTCCCCGGCAACGGCGCCAAAATTTGGTGTAGCTCAAGCGTAAGCACCACCTCCTTTACTTGTCAATCCGCGGAGACGTGAGGACCGGTATGAAGACCACGAGCAAGTGAAGGCACAAGTGCGTGAGTGAAAGCACACAAACATGCACACACATGCACACACACGCGCACACGATAAGATCAAAGAGAGGAACAATGGAAGGATTTTGATTACAAAAAGAAATCTATTACAAAACTGAACTCTACAAGAAGCTACCCTCAAAAATGAGCTCTCTAGCTCTTTTTATAGTTTTTAGACTAGTTTTGGCCCTGTCCAGACCTAGTGTCCGGCCTAGTTAAAAATTAGGTTCCAGGGCTTATTTGAGGGCTCAAACGGAGTCTAAAAATTATGAAAATTGGTACGATGGTACTTCTAATACTCCTCAAGCTCGAGGACTCCTCGGCTTAAACAAAATGGAGTTACTAAAAATAGATAATGGTATTTACAATGGTTTTTAGTGATGAAAATCACTATTTTTGTAGGGGATTCTTCTGAAAATTTGACATACACTTCTTGGAGCTCCCTACTTGCTCCCTTTCCTTGTGTGTCCACCTTTTGATGTGCTTCCATGCTTTGTCCTTGACTTTGAGCTTCAACACAGATGTAGTGACATTTTCATGCATGCTGAATGTATGCAGCCATTTGGGTCTAGTTGAGGAAGGACATAGGTATTTTATGAGCATGAATAGTAAGTATGGTGTAAAGCCAAACTTAGAATTGTTTACTTGTATGATTGATATGCTGGGTCGTGCAGGGCTCCTAGAAAAAGCATTAGGTGTCATCCATGAGATGCAAGCCCCTGATTGTTCTGCTATTTGGCATGTCACGTTGGCTGCTTGCCTGAAACGGGGGGATTTCAATGTGGGAAGATGGGCCTTTGAGCAGGCTCTCAAAGTGGATAGAACTGACAAGGCAGCCAAAGTCGCTCTCGGAGGACGCGAACAGCGTGAAGAGAATGCGAGCTCTTAGCTGGAATTCTGGCAGGTCCGTTTTTTAGTGGTTGTAACTGCTCTGACAGAAAAGGGAATAAGGGGGGGTCCATTTTGGGCATGAGATTGGTGCTCTCCCTCTCGTTTTTTTCACGAGCAGATAAGGAAGAAGTCCGCTTGGTATTTGAGAGAGGGGTCAGTTTCCAGTTTTTTGGGGGGGGCGTGATCAAGTTCATGTTGTCCGTTTGGGAGTTGATAGTGTGTTTGGCATTGGGGCATCTACGAGTACAGTTACCGAGGACTCTTCATCCAAGCCATCTGGCTTCATAACCGGTGTATCAGGCATTCCTTTAGGAGGTTGGACTACCAAGCAAGTTTGCAAGTTTGTCACAGCTCGTCGTTATCGCAGGCACAGTTTGGAATCCTCCCACTTCATGCGCGTGGGCAGCACGAGTGCTTGTTAACAGTAGAGAGGCATGCAACCATGAGGGGGTTGCTGAAGTTTTGGCGGCCATCAGTGGGGGGGGGGGCATGAAGCATGCGGAAGTTTTTATCGGTCTCTTGTTATCGTGAAGAACAGTACAGATTTTGTCATGGATGTTGCTTTATCAGATAATAAGGGGGTTGCTAATCGAAGGCATAGAAGTCCATAACTCGGGGGGGGGGGGGGGGGGGGCAGAAGAACCGAGGAGGTACATCAGAAGAGCAGATGGAGTCGGAATGGGGAGGTTCTGTACTAGTCTTCCGGGTCTCTGCGAGGAAGGGAACATATCACAGTTGCCGAAGCTTGATCTTTCTTGTTGAAGATGTTTGAAAACAGATCATTGTTGAAGTCTGATTCGGTCATTGTTGAAGTAAGTGTCCAACACTTTTTAACTTACACTGAGTAAGTTTCATAGAGCTTCTCATTCTTTGCAGTGATACTGGATCTATCTGTGTAACGAAGTCTTTGATCTGTGTTTGTTGGAACACGCAATGATTTTTGGATCTCAAAGTTTTTGTGCCATGGAATGACCTCAGAACTGATATGAAACGGGCTCTGAAATGGAGGGTTTAGAGATATAATGAGGTGACCCAACAGAGTGGGTGAGGTTTTTGTGCAACCAGAGCTGGGCCGATTTTCTGTAGAATAATTCCTTCGTATCATCATTTCTTATATACTGCCGTAGTCTCTTGTTAAGTGTGTACTTTTGGTCCCTATGCGATTCCACCATTATTTGATTATTGTCTTCCCGTCTTAGCTATAGACGGATATAGGCTTCTCGTTTCCATAGCTGCCAACCTTTATCCTAGCAGTCACAGGGAAGTTTCTTTGGTGTGTTTACTTCGTCAGTTATGGGGGTGCTCGGGGGTGGCTAGTACGTGCATCAGAGAGGAAGTATACAAGGCCAAGAGTCCAATTTTTTGGTGGGTTTTGTGGTTTTTGTGCAGGTCACAGGGACTCAAGAGGAGGAGAATCAGGTTATCTTGTTTTCTTCTTGGTGTGGATTTCTGTGTGCAGTTGTGCAGAGGGGAGCTATTGGAGGAGATCCACTGTTCAGAAAAGAGTATGGGGGGTTGGTCTGTCTCAATTTTTCTCTCTCTCCTCGGATGGAGAATAGCAGTAGGTAGAGAGGAGATTTGGAGGTGGAACTCTTCGAAGACAGAGGGAGACACACTCTTTGCAGGGAGTTCTCTCGCTTCTTGAGGACGACAGAAGGGAGTCTTCTTGGCCGTTTTCTTCTTCAGCTGGGGAGTGCTTATATCCAAGCGGCACTTAGTGAAATTGGAAGATACTGACCGACTCGGGCCTCTAGAGATTGAAGTTGGCTTCTGCCTCTTCTCGTCCGTTGGCTGGAGGGCATTCAGAGAAGTCCAAAAAGAAGAGGGATTTTTTCTGTTGTTCTCTTACATGTCAGGAAGCATAGAAGCGGAGGGCATGGTTCTTCCAATCGAGGTGTCTTGGAGCAGAGCTCCTCTTTAGGAGGAGGCATCTTGGTGTGCATGCTCGAGGGGAGGAGCAGAAGGAAGTTGTTCTTTGGAAGTATAGACTCGACCAAGTTTTCCATGGCTCCTAGATGCAAGGGTGCACTGCACCTGGAATAGAATGGTGTAGCTCAAGCGTAAGCACCACCTCCTTTACTTGTCAATCCGCGGAGACGTGAGGACCGGTATGAAGACCACGAGCAAGTGAAGGCACAAGTGCGTGAGTGAAAGCACACAAACATGCACACACATACACACACACGCGCACAAAGTAAGATCAAAGAGAGGAACAATGGAAAGCTTAGATTGCAAAAGAGTTCTCTTACAAAAGTTCTATTCTCTAACAAGCTAACCCCAAAAATGAGCTCTCTAGCTCTTTTTATAGTTTTTTGACTAGTTTTGGCCCTGTCCAGACCTAGTGTCCGGCCTAGTTAAAAATTAGGTTCCAGGGCTTATTTGAGGGCTCAAACGAAGTCTAAAAATTATGAAAATTGGTACGATGGTACTTCTAATACTCCTCAAGCTCGAGGACTCCTCGGCTTGAACAAAATGGAGTTACTAAAAATAGATAATGGTATTTACAATGGTTTCTAGTGATGAAAATCACTATTTTTGTAGGGGATTCTTCTGAAAATTTGACATACACTTCTTGGAGCTCCCTACTTGCTCCCTTTCCTCGTGTGTCCACCTTTTGATGTGCTTCCATGCTTTGTCCTTGACTTTGAGCTTCAACACTCCCCCCCCTCTCGAGTCTGTCGTCCCTGACAGACCCTTGTTGGAAGGGCTGTTCTGTGTAGTGCTTGAGAGGTGATGTCCATCCGTTGTATGAGCTGGTTCCTTGGATTCCAGCAAGAATGTGTCGTTGTGAGCTTTCAAAACTGCAAGTTGCTCAGAAGAGGTTGTCAAGAGTGATTTGGAGCAACTACTGGCTTCAATTTGCTTCCGAGATATGGATGTTGTTCCCATGATGTCTGCTAGCTCTTTTAAAGATGATGTTGAGAGCATTCATGCCAACTACTCATAACCCGTAATGAATGATGGGTAAGTGTGTTCGTGCCTGGGTTGAAAAAAGTATGTGCCTTGTGCACGGCCTTGTAATGTAGCCCTACGCATGCTTACTTGGAAAATGCATTGGAAGAAGTATGGTGCAAAAATTGCGGGTCTTGAGCTAAGTGCTCAAGGGTGTGCTGACGAAGAGGTTTCCTAAACTATCATGGTTATGGTGTTTCCAGAGTAAAGATACTTACCATGGCGAAGGTTGATGGATGTTTGCCTCTTCGTGTTGTACACTCGGCCTTTGGGATGGAACCTTGTTGATGAATGTCCATGTTGATTGTCCACTGATGAGATCTTTTGAGTGGTGAATCCCCTCTCCTCTTTTCAAAGCAACATTTGTCACTAACAATGTGCATTTCTGAGCTTGGGCTCCTACACGTTCACTTCCCTATATTGACACTCAGAGGAATATTGGACACGTGCCAGTTTCTAAGAGATTACCATGCTGATTGACATAGACCATTCACCAGTGCTACTGTTCCATACTGGTTCAGGAAATACTGAGAATTGAATTGCTTTATATTCCTTGGCAAGCAACATCGGGTAACTACACCAAGCTGAGTTTCACATATGCTCTTTAGCTCACCATACACAGGAGTCTTCTCCTCCCGAACTACCTTTTGCAGATATCTCCTTGGATGCTCTAGTACATGAAGTAGTTAAGCATCACTCAAGTTGCGGACCTTCAAGCTCTTCATTCCTACCATGGTAAGAGAAAATCATAGTTGTAGATGCCATGTTCATGCCAAATGCTTGTCCTCTACCAGATAAGGCAACAATAATCTCACTGCTGGCCGAGACACACTGGGAACAAGCTCTCTCCCACTTTTTTTTTTTTTTTTTTTTTTTTTTTTGGAACAGGATATCACAAAACAAGAACACAAAAGTTAGTATCAATAGAAATGTTCGACATATGTCACTGTGCTCTTGTGCATGGGATTCTCAAGTGTGTCTATGCACGGCCGTGTAATGTGGCCCTATATTAATGCATACTTTGGAAATGCATGACCTAAATGGTGCAAAAGACAGGGTTGTGCAAGGAGCACATGGTTGTTGCTCGTTCGAGGCTTTCGATGTTATTTGTGGAGGTTGATGCCGACCTTGGTGGAGGTATCCATTGAGTCTCGAACTGATGTAATCTTCCTTATTGGAGTCCATTTTAGAACATCATTTGGCACTGTAGAGGTCACTTCAGGCGTCTTTCTCTTTGGATGCTTTCTGAACTGTGGTATCGAGTGTGGTTGATGCTTTGGTTCGGTGGAGGCTACTTGCACTTTTGGCTTCCAAACCCATATCCTTTTTGCATGTCTTCCTACTAATGTTGAAGAGCTGATTTGATCTGCCTTTGGTCTCTGTACGTGGTTCTTACCCTTTTCTCTTTTTGGCTTCTTTGTTGAAACCTTTTGTATGTGGGAGAACAAAGGTTGTTGTGGGTGTAGGATCTTCTTAGGTACCCACATCTGTAATTGCCCTTGTTGAGCTGCAGCTAACTTCTTAGGCACCCAAACTTGTTGGATATCTTGTGATGGAGCTTGTCTGAGCTGCTTCCTTCGTCTTCTGGCCTGGTTAGTGTGCATGGATGGGATTTGTGGGGGTAAGGCTGGTGGTTGCTCTCCTTTGCGTACCCAGATCTGCTTCATGCCCGGAACCGCTTTTTTATCGAATGGTGTCTTTCTATTTGATGTAGCAGTTGTCGTGAATGGTTGTGTTTGCTTGTGTGGTGGGCTCACTACTGTGGCTACTTGAGTCTTTGGAGAAGAAGAAAGATCCACCCGCCTTCGAACCTGGTCTTCCACGATTGACTCCTTCTGCATCATAGAGCTTTTGACACATACAACATCTTCTTTCATATGATTAGTCTTGGAAGAACTAAGAGAGTGTGTGGTGCCATGATCTAGGAGCATGCAGTTCTCTAATTCTAATGTAATGCATTGTTCATGTACCCAAACTTGAAGAATTTGACTTCTTAGGTTTAAGTTAACTGCATGGTCATAGATCCAATCTTGACCCAAGACAAGTGGTTCTGTAAGGTTCTCATCTTGACATACTAGCGCTTTGACTTTCATTGGAACATCTTGAAGGTAGATGGGAAGTTCCACCTCGCCCAAACAAGGGGTTTCCACACCTCCCAATCTTATGAGATAAGCTTCTATGGGATTGATGTTCAACCCCAAGTCTTGGCAGTAGGAAAGTCTAACTGCACTACTTGCTGCACCTGAGTCAATCAATGCTTTCACCGTCCTTGCACCCTTCCCTTGTCCTATCTCTATGGTCACAAAGGGTCTTCGGTCAATGACCTGAGAAGTCGCAATGCCTGACTTTTGACACATATCCATGTGATATTTTGGGGCTTTTGAGTTGACATCTAGGCCTAATCGCCTTAACTTATTTCGCCTAATACGCTCTCTGGCCTCTACCTGTGCTTCTTCTCTCACTCTTAACTCTTCTTCTTTTCGCTTCTTAGCAGTGTTGAGTCTCATTAGCATATCCTCAGTAAGAGGTTCTTGATATAGCTTGACTCTGCAGCCACTAATATAGTTTGGCAAGATATCTCCTTCTAGAGTGGCCAACTGAACTGCACCACTAGTGGAAATTCTATTAATGATCATGGGTCCATATCCTCTTTTTTCCAACTTACGGGCATGTTGTTTTAGTGTGTATACCAACACTAGATCTCCCTCTTTCAATCCCTTATCCTTGATGTGTGCATCAAAGTATGCCTTTTGCCTCTTCTTTGCAGCCTAGATGCCTGCTGCCGCTCGTAGCCTCGTTTCACCCAAGCGTTCGAGATCAAAGATCCTGGAAGACAATTCATGCCCATTCCACTCATACTCTTGTGCTACTTTTAAGGCAGGGATTAAGAAATCTAATGGTAGCACAGCGTTCTGTCCGAAGACCATCTGAAATGGGGTGGCGTTGAGTACCGTTTTGTAGGCAACTCGATAAGCCCAAACAGCATGATGAAGTTGTTTGTCCCAATCAGAGCGTTTATTATTCACCAGTTTTGTCAATACGTTACAGAGGATCTTATTGGTACTCTCGGCTTGTCCGTTGGCTTGTGGATGATAGGGGGCGGATTTCTTATGTATCACCAAAAATTCTTGGAGAAGATTTTCAATGACTTCATTCAAGAAGTGTGTGCCTCTATCGCTCACCAACTCTATTGGTAGTCCATATCTCGTGAACACATTCTCGAATAAGAACTTAGTCGTAGTCTGAGCATCATTCTTTGTTGTGGCTTTGACTTCTACCCACTTTGTAAGGTAATCTGTGGCTACAATGATGTACTCTGCATGGGAGTTTCTAGCTGGGGGGTTAATAGGACCTATGAAGTCTATGCCCCACTTTGAAAATGCACGTCCTCCCATCATTGGCCTCAAGGGCATCTCGTCTTTTCTCACTGGATATTGTGCACGTTGGCATGTGTCACATTTCTTCACATAGGTATGTGCATCCATATGAAGAGTGGGCCACCAAAGTCCTGAGAATAGAATGGTCTTGATCACTCGGTCAGGACCAAAATGTCCACCTGCAACACTGCTGTGTGCAGTTTCTAAGACTTTCAAATAATCTGATTCGTGAATGCACAGTCTTAAGTAACCATCTTTGCCTCTTCGGTATAGGTTGTCTCCTACTAGGGCATAGCCTTGAGCCTCTTGCTCCATGCTTCTTCTTCTTGCTAGACTAGCCTCTTTGGGTAATTTTCCCGATCTCATAAACTCTACCAATGGAGCACTCCAATCTGGAATTAATGACACTTGATAAAGGGTCGCATGCTCCACTGGGGGTCTCTCTCTGCACCTTGGACAATTCTTAATCCACTCATGTATTTCTTTGTCCATGCTAGGCCAATACACTCCTAAACGCTTTAGATTCTGCAATGTTCGTTGTTTAGAATAGTGATTTCCTAGCAATCCTTCATGAGCTTGCTGCAACCAACTATTATGTTCATCATCCTCGACACAACAAGCTAATACGCCCTCCGTATCTTGTTTGTACATGCTTCCTGCTAATATGTGATATTTTTGTGATTTTACAATTTCTTCTTGTGATGTTTTCACATTCTTATTTGCAGGGCCAAAGGTTAGGACTAGTACCAACTTATTTGCCCATTTAGGAACAACTTCTAAATTGAACAGATAAGCATCGGGTAATTCGTCAGACACTCCTTGCGGTGACTCTCCTGAAGTGATGCGAGAAAGGTGATCTGCCCGAAGGTGGGTTCTACCTTTCCTGACAACAACTTCAAAGTCATATTCCATTAGTAAGAGGAACCATCTTACCAAGCGTCCAGTATTGCAAGGTTTATTGACCAAATATAACAAAGCTTGATGATCAGTGAAAAACTTGAACTTGTTGGCCAATAAATAGTGTCTAAACTTCTTAACAGCATATACCATGCCTAAGCCCTCTCGCTCAGTTGTGGTATAGTTCCGTTCAGCTGCAGTGAGCTGTCTACTAGCATATGCTATGGGCAAATCTAAGTTTCCTTCACTTGTGGGTTGTGCTAGCACACATCCTATGGCATGATTGGATGCATCCACATGGACATGGAATGGTTTATTCCAATCAGGAGTGGTGAGTATTGGTGCCGTGCACAAACGTTTCTTCAGTTCGTTGAAAGAATTCTCGCATTCGTCGTTCCACTCAAAATTAGACAACAAGGCATAAAGGGGTCTAGCTATGATCGCGTACATGTGGATAAACCTACGGTAGTATCCACAATGGCCCATAAAGGCTTGTACCTCTTTAATATTCCTTGGCCTTGGTAGCTCCGCTATGGCTCGTACCTTATCTTCATCTGTTGAGATTCCATTCTTAGAAACAATATGACCTAAGATTTTACCTTGACGCACCATAAACACACACTTTTCTGGGTTTAGACACACTCGATATTCTCTACACTTGTTGAAGATTTGTCTGAGCTCAGGGATGTGAACCCTTCTTTCTTGGGAATGAGCACATAAATCATCCACATACACTTCTAAGCTCTTTCGCAAGAACTCTTTGAAGACATGACACATGAGCCTTTGGAATGTTGCAGGTGCATTGGTGAGCCCAAATGGCATCACCCGAAATGCAAAGATTCCCCACTCTGTAGCAAAAGCTGTTTTGTGTTGATCTTCTGGGGCAATGGCTACTTGATTGTAACCTGAAAATCCATCAAGGAAACTATAAACTTCCTTGCCTGCAACACGCTCCAATAGGTGTTCTGTGATTGGAAGTGGATAACTATCTCTAATCGTAGCGGTATTAACTTTTTTAAGGTTAATACACACTCGCAACTTCCCGTTCTTCTTGGGTACCACAACAATGGGGGACACCCATTCGGTATGCTCAATCTCATAGATGAATCCAGCCTCAATCAACCTATCAATTTCTTCTTTGATTTTGGCTGCATAGGTATCATTATATGTATAGGGTTTCTGTTTGGTGGGCTTAGCATCAGCAGTCATGGGGATAGTATGAGAGCAAATTCTTGGATCTACCCCTTTCAAGTCTCTATAGTGCCATGCAAACACATCCCTATATTCCCTTAATAGAGCTATGAGCTCCATTTCTTCTCTTGCACTTAGGTCATCTCCTATATATGTGCATCTCTCTTCGTTCTCTTCAATGGTCACGACAATCTTCTTGGTCTTTTCTTTATTATCATATGATTCTCCTATGATGGCCTCTCTCTTAGGCATTCGTACCAAAATTTTGCGGTCGTCAACTTCATATTTCTTGAAGTTTTCTGGTACTTCAAACAATGATTCCTCCTTTTCTTGTTTCACTGCTTTTCTTTTCTTTTTCTTTTGACTACTCTCACTTCCATCCTTTGAGTTTACTGTTTTAATACTTGTGAGAGGTTCTTCTTCTTTCTGGGTGAACACTCCTATATCTTCTAGATAGTGCTGCTCTGAGTTAAAGCAACTATCCATCACAATAGACTCCAGATCATCGTCATTCTCTTCTTCTTCTATGACATCACTAGGGTCACATTCTTCTAGCAAGGGTTGACACATGAACACTGAGATATCATAACCCTCCTCATCACAATGAGGTGTCCACTGTTCCTCATTGACAGCAATGTCCATGGTGGCTAAGATTTCTGGCCAGCCATGAGGCTCAAACTCCTCATCTGGAAAGATCATCGGTGTGTAGGTTGGGTCTCTAACTGGTCTATCTCCTAGCGAAGTTCCTTCTTCTCTTGCCTTTAAACGTTTTTCCTCTTCCTTTGCGACCTTGCACATCCACAAATGAGTATCTTCATGCAGCCATGATGGATCAGGTGAACTTTCATAATGCACAGAGATGGAATCTTCTTTCGCTTTGTGGATAGAATTCCACTGTAGGGGTGGTACATCTCTGAAGGTGTAATCCTTCAAATTGACCTTAGTGGTGACCCCTAAGTGCTGTAAGTACAAGGAGTTAGTTCCCCAATCCTGTACTATTTGCAATTGTCGTAGGAAGGGTCTTCCTAGGATCATCTCAAAGACATTATTTTTCTCAAAGTCACATATAGCAAATGTGTGCTCAAACTCTACACCACAAGTGGTTAGAGTGATCCCTTCTAGCAATCCTAGAGGTCTTTCAAAATGACCATCAGCCATTTGAATCTTCATTCTAGTTGGTCTTAATGTGGGCTTGCCCCATTGCTTCCACAAGGAGGTGGTCGCAATAGCAACACCAGCACCTGAATCTATGATTGCTTTGGTTGTGTAACCTTGGTAGGTGATGGGAAGATAAGTGTTACCTTCTTCACCCTCACACATGTCCCCTATTTTGTCTAGAGGTATCTCTGGTACCCTTTGCTTGGAGCCTGCTTTTGGCATGTTGGAATCAAGTTCTGGAACCTGATCCTTCACATGATTCCAGAGCTCAGGTTTTGCTTTGAGCAGCTCTTCTACAATGAGATGACACTGAACCTTAGTGTTCTTCACGACATCCGTGTTCCTTGGAACCACTGAGTCTTCATTTCTTACTAGTATTGTGGGAGCTCTAATCTGGAGAGATTCAGATTCCCATGGGCCTGGAAATTGAGGCAGTTCTTCTAAGGTATTAGATTCAAAATCTAATCTTTCGTCTTCTTGTTGTTCTGCTTCATCTTCGTAAATAGATGGGATGTCTTGGGGAAATTGATCATGAAGATCATCAATCTCAGGAATAGGAGGGGAATTACCCTTCTCCTTGGCCCATTTCTCTTCTTGTATTTCCCGCAAGAATTCTTGAGAGTACTGTTGAATTGAAGGAGGTATTCCTGGATCCGTGGAATTAGGAACATAAGCGCCCATTGGTGGTGAGCTTCCTCTTTCAATAACTGGTTGAGCCTGTGGAGGTAAAGAAACTTGTGGTTTGTTTACCAATTGCTCTAATCTTTCTAGTAAGCCCTGGAAATGCAAATCTGATTTGATAGAGTTTGTCTGATTGAACTTTTGACTAGTCTCAAGTATGGCTTGAGCTTGTTCTACCATTTTCATGCACATTTTCATCCGTTCAATCTCTAAATCTGCTCTGGGGTAACTCTTGTCTAGGTTTGCCGCTGTAGGCCCTTCTTGAAGTCGAGCCTGGTAGGCCTTGAACATCATGTCCAAGCCTTCTGGGGTTGGATCTGCCAGAACAGACCCTGGTTGCGGTCTATTTACAATGGGTGGTGGGGTGGGATGAGGTGGAGTGGATGGAGTTTCGGCATGCGAGGGGCTTTGAGATGCAATGTCTTCTATTTTTGTTTTCGCTTCTTTTAAGCTTTCTTCTAGTTCCGATAACTTTTTATTCCACTTGCGATTGGCCTTCTCTCTGGTATCCTTCCATGTTCTTGTTTTCCTCTTACTAGGCTCTCCTGATTCACTCGACTCTGATTGTTCTACTGGTTTATCCTGTTTTAAGGCTTGTGCTCTAGTGACAGCTTGTATAGGAGCCACATTGCTACTACTTGAACTTGAATCTGCCACTAAGCCTACCACATTAATGGGTGTAATCTTGGGTGCACTGGAGGGGTTTCTTGGACAATCTCTGGGGAGATGGTCTTTGCCACAATCAGGACAAAAAGCCTGTATTGTGATAGCCTGTCCTTGACTCGGAGATGGTGGGTGGGGACAGTCACGAATGAAATGGTCACCATGACATCTGAAACAAGATCCTCTAGGGGCTTGTGGTCTCATTTGTCTCAACTGGGGCCTAGGGTTAGGATTTGTGTACATGACATTGGAGTATTCTGGCTCCCAATTTTGCTCCATAGGTGGCACCTCATATTGATACGAGTAAATCTCACTATGTTCAGGTGACCCTGTGTAATACGCATGTGGACTACCTTCCTGGGAGTAGTCTGAACTATGAGCATGAGAATCATTATCTGGTATCCATGGGGTTAGGGGCACCAATGCTCTATTTGGATTTTCCTCTCCCACAGCATATTTGACTGGAATCACGTTGGCTAGAGCTGGTGGTTGGTTTCCCAAGACAGGTTGTGGCCTACATGGTACCTGATATTGCTGTTGTGGTCTATAATATGGCTGTTGGTATTGATTCTGATACCTACCTTGTGGGTAAGGTTGCTGATAATTTTGTCTAACAGCCTGCCTATTGTAGGGACAATCTTGAGCCGTGTGGTTTGTGTATTTTCTCTCAATAGTGCAATATGGAGCATTCCTGTCTCTAATGTTTTGGTTTTGCATTGGGCATACGTTAGCCATGTGGTCACCTCCGCAAGTATAGCACCGATTCAATGAAGTGACTCCCTGTGTTTGTTTATTTTGGACTCCCAGCTTCTTGGCAACTTGCTCAGCTATCTCTTCTATTTCTGTGGAGATCTTTGAAGTATGACTAGTAGAACTATCCGAATCTTTGTAGAGTTTGGACAATCCTAACTCCTCACCCAAGTTATCTTCTATGTCTATGCACGTCCGCACACACTCTTCTATGGATCTAGGATCTTTCAAGTATACATAGGATCTTAACTTTGTGCTCAGTAATCCATCTAAAAACAAAGCCACTTGTTTGGCTGGTGTGGGTAGCTCTGGAGCAGGGCATCTTTCTACGTACTGTCTGAACCTTCTACCTGCTAGTCGCACTGTTTCTTGGGGTGTCTGCTTGAAACTATGGATCAGGGACGATGTGTTATGCCTGATACCACTCTTGGAAAATTCTACAATGAATTCGTCTAGCAGTTGACCTATATCGCGATAGCTGCTTCTACTCAATGGTTGAAACCAAGCTAAGGCAGTGCCTTTAAGGGTCAAACCAAATGCCTCATACTGGGTGAACCAGTCCTCAATTTGTTCGGCTCTCAGCACTTGTTTGTACTCGGCCTCATGATCATAAGGATCCCCTGTCCCATCGAAATAGTTCTTCATTGCCTTGATCACGTGACTAGGTTTAAGGGTTCTTGGGTACTCCCGGGGTCTAGGCAATGGAAAATCATGTTCATCTCTTTGATGCCTATGTGCTTGATGTCTCTCTCTTTCAGGTCTTTCATTTTCATATCCTGATCTATTCCTGCCCACGGTGTGTGCAAAGCTTACCTCAGGTCTCTCTCTAGTTCTTTCTCTCTGGGCTTCATGAGCCTGGGATGATCCTACCCCTTGGAGGCCATGGGAAACATTGGATCTTGGTGGGGGGAAAATCAATTCATTCTTCCAAGTATATGCATGTCTATCATGTTCTGTTACCAAGAAAATTTTCTCTGACGTGTTATCTAGGTAGACAACTTTGCCTGGTATCTCTGGATCCTTGAACTCATAGATGATGACTATGCCCAATTGGCTAGGTTGTTCTGGCTTGAATCTCCAAAAGGCTTCCTCTGTTTCTCTATTCAAAAATAGTTCTATGCTTTTGTTGTCTTGAGGGATCCAGTCTGGAGTGATCACTCGGGTCAAAACTGACTTGCCTCTAGGAGTCTGGGGTCTTTGTCCTATATTTCCTTGTTCTAGGTCTCCTATCTCATTCTCATGAATGATATTTCCAAACTCATCGGTCCTATCTGGTTGGTTGGTAACCACATACATGGTTCCTTCCTTATCAATGTATGAACCCTCTTCGAACTTGACCACCGGGTGTTCAAGTCCAAAG
This sequence comes from Ceratopteris richardii, assembly GCA_020310875.1. Taxonomy (NCBI): domain Eukaryota; kingdom Viridiplantae; phylum Streptophyta; class Polypodiopsida; order Polypodiales; family Pteridaceae; genus Ceratopteris; species Ceratopteris richardii. The sequence continues at coordinate 27,673,287 of CM035435.1, read as the reverse complement.
GATTGATCTGGATTTTTGAGTTGGACCACTGATCGCCTCAGACCATCCTCATAGATGCGAGCACCTAATTGGTTGGTCCGAATATATTCCAACTGTGTCTTATAGGGACCTTCCGGTGTTTGTAGATGGGCAGTCCCTGAGCCACATGCAGGTTTTCCCATACTAAAAGACATTTCTGAATCACTTGTGTCTGATCTGAGTAAAAGATGACCACTTAGTTGTTGTGCCCAAGACTTGGATGTATGGTTGAAACTAGCCTCAGAAGATCTAATGCTTTGTTTATCCTTGCCTAAGTGTCTACCAGATCTCAGGTTCATAAGCTTTAGTCAAGAGTCCAAATTTTCCCTTTGGTATGGTTCAAAATTCTTTAGAGCCCCCTTGGTTCCCTAGTCCCACCTGAGGGTCAACTTCAAATTATCCTATCTCAAAATCAATGCATTATTCTTGAAAAAAACAGTTGAGATCGTGTAGGATTTGAAACGAGCTTTCCAACAAGCTATAGAGCTCAAAAAATGGACTTTGGATGAGAAAGTTATGTCAAATCAGGCTCCTGGGGGTCAAAACAGGCAAATAGGACCTTTGGAGAAAATCGCGATTTTGTGATCTTTTTGAAAATCGCGATGCTGTGAAGTCAAAAAAAAATCGCGATGTTGAGCACAAAATCGTGTTTTTGAAAATCGCGATTTTGAGCAGAAAATCGTGATTTGAAAATCGCGATGTTGATCACAAAATCGTGTTTCAGAGAATCGCGATGTTGATCACAAAATCGTGTTTCAGAGAATCGCGATGTTGATCACAAAATCGTGTTTCAGAGAATCGCGATGTTGATCACAAAATCGTGTTTCTGAAAATCGCGATGTTGAGCAGAAAATCGTGTTTCAGAGAATCGCGATGTTGATCACAAAATCGTGTTTCAGAGAATCGCGATGTTGATCACAAAATCGTGTTTCAGAGAATCGCGATGTTGATCACAAAATCGTGTTTTTGAAAATCGCGATTTTGAGCAAAAAATCGTGTTTTCACAGAATCGCCTTTTTCACAAAATCGTGTTTTTGCTGAAAATCGTGATTGGTGAGAATCGCGATTTTGAGCAGAGAATCGTGTTTTTTTGAGAATCGCGATTTTGAGCAGAGAATCGTGTTTTTTGAGAAAAACACAGAATCGCGATTTTTTTTCAACCAACTTTTAGGCGGGAAAACTGAAAATCGTGATTTTTCAAAAAATTTTGAATTTTCACAGAATCGCGATTTTCATCACAGAATCGCGTTTTTTGGCGGGAAATTCAAATTTCTGAGCGCCGGCTATGGCGAGCTCCGTATGAGCAGAAAATCATGAAAAAAATGCAGCGCTTGCTCTCCCTTGCACCTCCTAACTCCTTCCCACACAATAATGCATGAAAAATGGTATGAAAATGGTGAAAATGCACTAAAAAACAAGAATTTTCTATGAAGAAGAAGATGGAAGAAGGTGGAGATGATGATGATGATGAAGATGAAGAGGAAAAAACAGAAAATGAACTGAAATGATAGTTTTTTTTACCTTCCAACGTCGCAAATCTACGATCTTACCATCACAACGCTCGTCCTCGAAGCTCTCTCCCCGGCAACGGCGCCAAAATTTGGTGTAGCTCAAGCGTAAGCACCACCTCCTTTACTTGTCAATCCGCGGAGACGTGAGGACCGGTATGAAGACCACGAGCAAGTGAAGGCACAAGTGCGTGAGTGAAAGCACACAAACATGCACACACATACACACACACGCGCACAAAGTAAGATCAAAGAGAGGAACAATGGAAAGCTTAGATTGCAAAAGAGTTCTCTTACAAAAGTTCTATTCTCTAACAAGCTAACCCCAAAAATGAGCTCTCTAGCTCTTTTTATAGTTTTTTGACTAGTTTTGGCCCTGTCCAGACCTAGTGTCCGGCCTAGTTAAAAATTAGGTTCCAGGGCTTATTTGAGGGCTCAAACGAAGTCTAAAAATTATGAAAATTGGTACGATGGTACTTCTAATACTCCTCAAGCTCGAGGACTCCTCGGCTTGAACAAAATGGAGTTACTAAAAATAGATAATGGTATTTACAATGGTTTCTAGTGATGAAAATCACTATTTTTGTAGGGGATTCTTCTGAAAATTTGACATACACTTCTTGGAGCTCCCTACTTGCTCCCTTTCCTCGTGTGTCCACCTTTTGATGTGCTTCCATGCTTTGTCCTTGACTTTGAGCTTCAACAAATGGCAATCCCATAGATCTCCCGCTCGTTGTAGACTCTGATAGGGGCACTTATCTCAATCAATAGGATCAAAAAAACCTACCCAACTTACTCACGTACATGCTGACATGTAGGGAAAAGTTTGAGAACTTGAGGGCAAGCTCCACTCGTAGAAGGACACACTAAACAAGGTAGAAGCACCTTCTAGAATTGGGATTTGAAAGCTAGGGCATAGGCCAACGGAGTGTCAATCAAGAGCTAATTGTGGCCTCTAAGTAATCCAATTGGACCAATTCCGAGGGATTTGAACAAAATAAAGTCTCATATAATCATTTTTTCCTTGGGCTTAAGATCCCATCATTTTGGTGCGTTTGTCGGGAACATATGAGCTAGTGCATAGGCATAGGAAGAATCCATTGCGAGATAATTGTGGGCTCTAGGTAATCCAAATGGACCGATTGCGAGGGGTTTGAGCAAAATAAAGTCTCGGATAATCATCTTTTCCTTGGGCTAAGGACCTAAACATTTACGTGCATCTGTCGGGAATAGCTTGGTACATCTCTATAAGAGAGTGCCATAGGTTTGCCTAGCGCCACAGGTTGGCCGAGCTTGCGGACCCAAGATCTAGTACATGAGCGAGGGGATCTCATCGTCAGTAGCAACACAAACTCAAAGAGAGGAACGCGCTCAGAGAAGAGCCCTTGAAAGAGAAAGGAGAAGGTGGGAACCGCCAGGTGAGTGGACCTCGATTGGTTCGAAGAAATCAGTCAAAAATGTGTACTCCCGTAGGAGAGTCGCGAGTCAAGTACGGAAGTTTGAAGGAGGGATCCTGAGGCCACGTGCATTAAATTTCTGGGATCAAAGTGATATCGACATCACACCTCTGTTCGAAATGGCTCAGCGGATTTCAGTTCACTTGGGGGACTTCACCAAATTTTTAGGTACTTGGGACGAAGATCGGGATAGTTTTATCCAATTGTTTGAGGTTACTTGTGAGGCCAATGACGTAGTTGACCAGGATCAAAGGTTGAGAATTTTTCCGGCTATTCTCCATGATGAGGCAGCCAATTGGTATGGGAATTTGACACCACAAGAGCGTGGAACTTATCAAATGCTCAAGGAAGCCTTCTTGGCAAAGTTTCGACGACAAGGCTTCCAAGATAGATTGGCCCAACAAATGGATTACTTGCGACAAGGAGTCAATGAGAGCATCGATAACTACATTCAGAGAATGGAAACGTTGGTAAGAAAGATGGGCGCGAATGCCCCGAACGATGAGACATTGAAACGAAGATTCATTTCGGGATTGAGAGATCCTACGGCACAGTAGCATATCAGCCTGACAAGACCTGCAACTTTAATGGATGCTAAGGAACAAGCGAGGCTTTGGGAGGAAGTACAATTATGCCAACAAAGGAAGATGGAGCTCTTATACGAGCCAATGGGAGGCCCAGGAAACATACCAATGAAGGATCCGGGTCAAGGAAGTCCCGCATTGACGACCCCAGCTTTTGTAGCTGCCACTAGCATGCCAAGCGAGGTAAAGCCTGCGCTAACTGAAGAACGAATATTGGAGTTGGTCACGCAAGCTATAAAAGCTGCCACAATAACTCAAGAGACATACACAGTAGAACCAGAGGTCACAACAAACCCGAATCAAGTGTTTCGATCAAATACATGGTGTGGAAAGTGCCATGGTTACGGCCATTTGGCTTCAGAATGCCCTACAGTCCCGAGAGTATTCACAGATAGATCGCCACCTAGGATGCGTTGTACTTTTTGTGGAAGAACAAATCACACGGAGGACCGATGTTACAACAAGAGAGCCTATGAAGAGAGGACCATGAAATCAGGAGATACAAGAGAAAGGCCTTACACGGGATTGCCCGCTCAAAGTGTACCACCTACATCTCGTTGGGAAAACAGACCGACTTATGGATATGGTGCTCAGGGTCAAGGAGGAGACTATCCAAGAGGAGCCGTACGTGATCAAAAAAGAGATGGTCCAATCCAGTGCTGGAGATGTCATGGCTTTGGCCATACTCAATATAGATGTCCAAACGAAAAGAAGCCAATTGATTATACTCCACTATGTAGGTACTGTAGTGGAGAGGGCCACTTTGATGAAGATTGTCCTAAACGAAGAGCTGCCGCCGGCAAGGAAAAAGGACCAGTAGGGTTCTCGGATTATGTTGACACTCAGATGCATTCCACATCGAGAGCTCAAGAGCAAGTTCCTACGATCGGAGTAGTGTTCAAGACACCGAACCCTCAAGAAGGCTCTAGCTCGTCAATGCACTTTGTGGATGCTTACGAGGCCAAGGAACCACACAAAGATCCAACTGTGGCAGTAGTCACAAGGACTCAAGAGTATTCGAAGAAGAATCCAGGAGGCGGAGGTGAAGAAGGGAGTCACGAGAAGATAGCCGAACACGAAGAGGTAGAAAACCAAGTTGGAGGACTTGTTGAGCAGCAAGAGCTTGAGGATGGGGAAGAGATTGAGATTCTTCCACTCGTGACCAAGGAGTTTGTGCCGGGCATAGCACCATTCCCTGAAAGATTGAAAGCTCCTAAGATTAGAAAGGAAAGACAAAGTTCGGAAGAAGTAGATATCGTAAAGTTGCTTGCTGAGACGGAAGTCACGCTGGATATTGGCACATTGCTGAAATGTTTACCTGTTTATAGGAAACAATTCTACAACGAATATATTAAGAAGCCGAGGAAAGTTCGAGAGAAAAAGAGACAAGATAGGGATGTCCAAGGAATCATTCAAAGTATTACGACGCAGATCGATTCGAATGCTCCAGCTGTGACGGTCGAGATTAAAGGATATGCAGTCCTTGGTGCTCAGTTAGATAGTGGAGCCGCAGTCAACCTTATGACTGAGTTCATGATGAAAGCTTTGGGCCTCAACCACATGGAAGAAACGCCCATGTCTTTGAGAATGGCAGATCAAACACAAGTGAAGCCTGCGGGTCTTTTGAAGAATGTAAGTACAGTTGTGGGCGGTCTAGAGTTTAAAGTTGATTATCTGATAGTAAGACCAAGGACCTCAGAGGCTACCTTCTCGATCCTACTTGGACGGCCATGGCTGGTGCAAGCCGAATGTGTGCATGACTGGCGCACAGGTTTTATTTCAATAGGGCCAAAGTCTGATCGGATTCAAATACAAGTATCCCCACCCTCGAGCAACAAGAAGAAGACAATAATAGTCGATGAGATGGAAAAGAAAGAGAAGGAGAAAGCAAGGCACGAGATTGCACGAGCTAGGTTTTCCTTGAACACAGACGCCTACAAGAATCTGCTTCAAGACGGGTTCAACTTGCAGCTCTTTAAGAATCAAGACACGAAGATGGGAGAGTATCAAAATCCATTGCTCTATAACGACGATTCCGATCAGGAGTTGCTAGGATGGTTGACGCATACAAGAGAATTTCAGTGCTACATGTTGAGTATAGACGCAAGTAAAAACAAAGCTACTCAATCCCTAGAGAAGGGAACTTCAAGAGAAGAGTTGAAACTAGAGTTAGCTCCGACGATGGAGGTGCAACAGTTGAGAGAAAGAGTTAGAATGCTAGAAGCAGAGATTCTAAAGAGAAGTCGAGAATCGGAAAAAGAAGCGAAGAGTAAGACTAAAGTGTCGGAAGCTATTGTAAAAGCTGAATTAAAGAAACTAGGTTCAATCGGAACAGAACAAAACAATGATTTACTGGCCAACCATGCACGCGTGATCGGAGAGCACATTCCAATCACAGTGTCATCGAGAAATAAGGACTATTTGCGAGAAGCTCAGTTGGAAAAGTGGGAAGTTTTTCCAGAAAAGTTCTTGAGTGTAGGGTCAGAGCTACCAGATGGAGTACGAGATTGTATTAAAACGACACTCAAAAATTTCAGCAAGGCCTTTGCATGGTCATACAGTGATTTGAGAGGAATTGATCCCGGAATCTGCCAACATTATATAGACTTGGAAGAAGGCACACGACCAATATGTCAACGACTCAGGCGAACGAATCCAGTCTACTCGGAATTGATCAAGCTGGAATTGACCAAATTATTGGAAGCAGGATTCATATATCCCATCGCATCCAGCGAATGGGTATCACCAATTGTAGTGGTTCCGAAGAAAAATAAGAAAATCCGTATTTGCATAGATTATCGAAAGTTGAACGAGCGCACAAAGAAGGATCATTTCCCCTTGCCATTCACTGATCAAATACTGGACAGAGTGGCTGGCCATAAATTGTACTCGTTTTTGGATGGTTTCAGTGGGTACAACCAAATCCAAATCCATGAAGAGGATCAATCAAAAACTACTTTCACCACAGAATGGGGTACGTATGCATATCGTGTGATGCCATTTGGATTATGCAATGCACCGGCCACATTCCAAAGAGCAATGATAGCTGCATATCAAGACTACCTGCAGGATTGGATGGAGATATTTCTCGATGATTTTGCAATCAGAGGCGACGATGAAAACATGATGGAGAGGATCGAAGCGATTTTAAGAAGAAGCATTGAAAAAGGCATCGCATTAAATCCTGAAAAGTGTATATTTGGAGTGCAAAGAGGATTGCTTTTGGGACATGTTATTTCCGAAAAAGGGATTGCTGTCGACGAGGATAAAGTGGAAAAGATCGGACAACTTCCACCACCGCAAAATTTGCGACAACTCAGAGGATTCTTGGGCCATGCGAATTATTATCGACGTTTTATATTAAATTTTGCATCCATAGCGGCACCACTGACGAATCTCTTGAGGAAAGACCAACAATACCAATGGAATGGAGAGTGTCAAGTTGCATTCGACTCGATCAAGGAGAGGTTGATAAATGCACCAATCTTGGTAGCACCCGACTGGATGAAAGAATTCCATGTGCATACCGACGCTTCTCATAATGCGGTTGGAGCAGTATTATGCCAAGCCGATGAAAAGAAGTTGGACCACCCTATTTATTATGCAAGTCGCAATTTGAATAGCATTGAGAGAAACTACACGACTACGGAGAAGGAATGTCTCTCGATGATTTTTGCGGTGAACAAGTATCAGCATTACCTGATGGGAAAGCATTTCACGTTTTATGTGGATCATGAAGCCCTTAAGTACATCATTAATAAACCCAAACTGTCAGGGCGACTGATGAGGTGGATGCTACTTCTCTAAGAATTTCAGTTCACAGTGGTAACCAGACTAGGCAAAGCGCATATATTGGCTGACCATTTATCTCGAATTGTTAATAAGGAGCCAATCTCTGGTGTGCCCGACGATGCTCCTGATGGACATCTATTCCAGGTTGATGCGAAAGTACCTTGGTATGCCGACTTGGTGAATTTCTTGTGCACTACTAAATATCCGCCAGGAGCAAGCAAGAGAGAGAAGCAAAAACTGTTAGCATTGGCGAAGCACCATAGCATCATTGGGGGGCACTCTATCGATATTTTGTTCATGAGAGCATTTATCGGAGGTGTCTCGAGGAAGAAGAAGCAAACCTAGTGTTGAGGGCTTTGCATGACGAACCTTGTGGTGGGCATTTTGCTGGTGAACTGACGGCAAGAAAGATTTTATTAGCTGGGTATTGGTGGCCAACGCTGTTCAAAGACTCACATACATACTGTAAGAAATGTGACAGATGCCAACGAATGGGAAAACCCACATTAGCACATGCTTCTCCTCTTACTCCGGTGTTGGCTCTTAAGCCGTTTGAGAAATGGGGAATTGATTTTGTGGGGCCTATTGATCCTCCCTCACGACGAAGATCCAATAGGTATATCTTGGTCTATACTGACTATGTTACCAAGTGGGTGGAAGCCAAAGCTCTGAAGACTGACCGAGCTGTGGATGTAGCTAAATTTTTGTATGAACAAATTATCACTCGATTCGGATGCCCGTTGGAAATAGTGAGAGATAGAGGAACACATTTTGTCAACGAACTGATCGAAGAATTAATGGAATTCTATAAGATCAAACATAGAAAAAGCACTCCATATTACCCGAGAGCGAATGGACAAGTGGAGGTCACCAACAAGGTGCTGGAACAGATTCTGACAAAGACAGTAGCTGTGCATAGGAGAGACTGGGATGAGAGACTTTTGGAAGCCTTGTGGGCATATCGAACATCTTACAGAGTGACGACAAAGAGCACTCCGTTCTCCCTAGTATATGGCGAGGAAGCCATCTTCCCCATCGAAAAGGAAGTGCCGACATTAAGGGTGGCCATCGAAGCCAGGTTGGGCGAGGAAGAGTCATTGAAGGAAAGGTACATACAACTGGTCAAGCTGGAAGAAAAGAGACTCATCGCACAACAAAGTTTGGAAGCTATTCAGAAGAGGCGTAAGGAGAGGCATGACAAGAATCTCAAAACCTATGTGATTCAAGAAGGGGATTTGGTGCTAGTTTACGATAGTAAATATTATAAATGCCCGGGGAAGTTACAAACAAGATGGGCAGGACCGTTTAAGGTGGTGGAACTCAATTCCAATGGTTCCATGCAAATTCAAGATTTAGGAGAAGAATATGCTCCCGTGAAGGTTAACGCGCTTAGAGTTAAACCATATTTCAAGTAATATTAGGATGGGAGAAGCTAGACGAGATCCAAGCAGAAGAACGTAGTAGATTCCTTGTACATACATGTATAGTTATATATATATATATGCGCATATGTAAGCTATGATTTGTGTGTCATAAATATTCTTCCTTGCTAGCTCAAGAAACTTTGGACTTCTAATTATTTTTCTTGTGTTGCGCAGAGACTGTTAGGAGTTGAGTAACAAAATGGCAGATCAAATAACGCAACTCTACTTGTACGAGTTAAGGATATATTTCTCGGACCAAACATTCGCCCGCATGGACATACATGTCGACGACTTTGAGACGGAATATGATGTTGAGGAAGCACATTGGCTGGTATGCTTTATAAACCAGGATTTGGGTGTTGCATTTTACATCGAGTGTTTTGAGGAATACCTAGCTCGACATGTAGGATGGGCGGGAGATCGATATTACTATTTTGATCCTTCGAGGGAAATGCCTAACGAGGAAAACGATATCACATGGGCTTGGGCAGATGTGCTAACGATAGGAAGTGATGACGGAGCTCCTGAAGTTGAGCTTGACTTGCCTTAGAGAAGTTGTCGGGATGCGAGTACGATGTGAGACTACATGAGACATTCCGGGGACTCACATTCTAGGACACCTAGGGATAGGTATACGAGGGACTAAGGCATAGCTGGTTGTAGTTACCTAGTGAAAAGTCAACTCGATGAATACATATGTAGTGTCTGTAATTGAGAGAATGGAGTAAAGAGGTGGTTGATCTGTCAAAGGCTAGTGTGTATATGTTTGCATGATGTGTGGGAACAGTGGGAAAAGTCCCTTTCTTCCTCTCCCTAATTCTCAGGACTTGGGTGAACTAATTAACTATGAAAAAAAAAGAAAAAAAGAAAAAGAAAAAAAATATTGTGTTGTTGTGATCGTACCAATGCGCTATGGTGGGCTAGTAGGTGGGTGGATTTATCCTGGCCGGGTGGTTAGGACCACGAGCCGCAGCTAGTTTCGCCATAGGCTTGGGAGGTATATGTCTGTGTCTTAGCTACGTGCCATAACGGGTTGGTAGGTAGGTGGAGCTATCGTGGCTGGGTAGTCACGACCATGAGCCGTATCCAGCTTCGTTATGGGCTAGCTGATATATGTTATGTGTTATCATTGTGTGTTTGTGTGTTGTGCGCTGCATTGCATTGGTAGATGGGTGGAATCAACCTGATCGGGTGGTCAGGTCCACGAATCCCATCCAGTGTCAATGTAGGCCAACGTGTGAATATAAATAAAATCTTCATATGAAGTTATTCCCCACTCCTAAGGGGGAGAGAAAGAGAGGAGAGGGCGATGATCGCCTGGAAGGGAACGTTATTCGCTTGTGTAATTGGTATGTGTTGGCTTGCGACAGATCAGCTCACTTTGAATCAACATTCTTGAAGGCACGAAGACTCTATATGTACGTATGGATGAGGCTTTAGCGAGGTGATGCAACGGTAGTGCTTTATAACTTGTGTGCTCTATCTGAGGGTTTTTCTAGTGTGTGGAACGCTCCAGGGTTCTGATGTATGCCTTCACTTGCACTCGAGTTTCGATGGCTTTTGTAGGACGACGATGGGGATTCTTCGGGAATGTCTGTTCATGGAATATGTGTACATAGCGAGTAGTAGGTCAATAAAAAGGGGTATGCATTTTGGGTATTTTTGCATCTCCGATTGGATTCATTTCAGTTGTCGTTGTTCATTTCGGTATTTTCTTTTCTATTTTCCGCAATGGTAGTTGCATATCTAAAACATGGAAGGTCTGCATGTGTTATTTTGGTTGAGACCATTTTTCATAATGGAATGTATGAGCAAATTGATGCATGGCTGAAATGGAATTGCATATATGTGCATGTTCTTGGATCATTTGAAAGTGAATGATTTGTATGTATTCATGAGTGATTTTTCTTTTAGCACTAATAGCTTCAATGAGTGCAGGTTCCGTTGGAGTAATGACTTGATAAAAAGGTATGCGAACCAATTGTAAATTGACATGTTCATGATTGTTTGGATTTTATTGCAGCAAGAGTGACTCGTCGAGGACGACTTCGCAATTAAGAAGAGGGGAGTATGTTAGCCCACAATTTGGTTGGTTTTTATGCACTAATGTGGGTTTATTTGGCAAGAAAATACGTTTGATTTCAGGTACTTGAAGAGTGGAATTGATGATGGATGAGAAGTAGTTGGAGTGTGTAGAGCCCCTCCTACGGACATGAGGCCTGGGGGATATTTGGTGTGGGCTGCTACACCGGTGCATTGGACAAAGCAAAACTTGTCCTCGAGGGGCTCTCTGCTCAGGATGTGATCACATGGAATACACTCATTGCAGGCTATTCTGAAGCAGGCCAGGGAGAGCAAGCTTTGGTCTGTTTAGAATGTATGCAAAGTAAAGGCTTCATTCTAGATGCTGTGACCTATGCCAGTGCCTTGAAAGCTTGTGGTTCTTTGCGAGCTATTGAGAGAGGGTTACGGATTCATGTCCAGCTTGGAAGGCTAATGTTACTTCACAATGATGAAGTTCTTAACACTGCTTTGGTTGATATGTATGTCAAATGTGGTGACCTTGTAAGAGCACAAAATGTCTTAGATGGGCTCCCCTCTCGCAATGTATTTTGTTGGAGTGCCCTTATAGCTGGATATGCTCATCAAGGCCATGGTGAAGAAGCATGGAATTGTTTTGAACGCATGCAATATGAGGGCATCATTCCAAATGTAGTTACATTTGTATGCATGGTAAAAGCATGTGGCATTTTGGGAGCTCTTGACAAAGGCATGCAGATTCACGAAGAAATTAAAAAGAAAGACATGCTTGGGAATAACATTGTGCTTGGAAATGCTCTTGTAGACATGTATGCAAAATGTGGTGCTCTTGCAATGGCACAACAAGTACTTGAGGAGCTTCCACTTCGGGATCTGGTTACTTGGAACACTCTAATTGCTAGATATACACAACAAGGTGAGGGAGAGAAAGCAATAAGATGTTTCGAATGCATGCAAGACGAAGGAATTCATCCAGATGTAGTGACATTTTCATGCATGCTGAATGTATGCAGCCATTTGGGTCTAGTTGAGGAAGGACATAGGTATTTTATGAGCATGAATAGTAAGTATGGTGTAAAGCCAAACTTAGAATTGTTTACTTGTATGATTGATATGCTGGGTCGTGCAGGGCTCCTAGAAAAAGCATTAGGTGTCATCCATGAGATGCAGGCCCCTGATTGTTCTGCTATTTGACATGTCACGTTGGCTGCTTGCCTAAAACGGGGGGATTTCAATGTGGGAAGATGGGCCTTTGAGCAGGCTCTAAAAGTGGATAGAACTGACAAGGCAGCCAAAGTCGCTCTCGGAGGACGCGAACAGCGTGAAGAGAATGCGAGCTCTTAGCTGGAATTCTGGCAGGTCCGTTTTTTAGTGGTTGAAACTGCTCTGACAGAAAAGGGAATAAGGGGGGGGGTCCATTTTGGGCATGAGATTGGTGCTCTCCCTCTCGTTTTTTTCACGAGCAGATAAGGAAGAAGTCCGCTTGGTATTTGAGAGAGGGGTCAGTTTCCAATTTTGGGGGGGGGGGGGGCGTGATCAAGTTCATGCTGTCCGTTTGGGAGTTGATAGTGTGTTTGGCATTGGGGCATCTACGAGTAGAGTTACCGAGGACTCTTCATCCAAGCCATCTGGCTTCATAACCGGGGTATCAGGCATTCCTTTAGGAGGTTGGACTACCAAGCAAGTTTGCAAGTTTGTCACAGCTCGTCGTTATGGCAGGCACAGTTTGGAATCCTCCCACTTCATGCGCGTGGGCAGCACGAGTGCTTGTTAACAGTACAGAGGTATGCAACCATGAGGGGGTTGCTGAAGTTTTGGCGGCCATCAGTGGGGGGGGGGCATGAAGCATGCGGAAGTTTTTATCGGTCTCTTGTTATCGTGAAGAACAGTACAGATTTTGTCATGGATGTTGCTTTATCAGATAATAAGGGGGTTGCTAATCGAAGGCATAGAAGTCCATAACTCGGGGGGGGGGGGGGGGGGGGGGGCAGAAGAACCGAGGAGGTACATCAGAAGAGCAGACGGAGTCGGAATGGGGAGGTTCTGTACTAGTCTTCCGGGTCTCTGCGAGGAAGGGAACATATCACAGTTGCCGAAGCTTGATCTTTCTTGTTGAAGATGTTTGAAAATAGATCATTGTTGAAGTCTGATTCAGTCATTGTTGAAGTAAGTGTCCAGCACTTTTTAACTTACACTGAGTAATTTTCATAGAGCTTCTCATTCTTTGCAGTGATACTGGATCTATCTGTGTAACAAAGTCTTTGATCTGTGTTTGTGGGAACACGCAATGATTTTTGGATCTCAAAGTTTTTGTGCCATGGAATGACCTCAGAACTGATATGAAACGGGCTCTGAAATGGAGGGTTTAGAGATATAATGAGGTGACCCAACAGAGTGGGTGAGGTTTTTGTGCAACCAGAGCTGGGCCGATTTTCTGTAGAATAATTCCTTCGTATCATCATTTCTTATATACTGCCGTAGTCTCTTGTTAAGTGTGTGCTTTTGGTCCCTATGCGAGTCCACCATTATTTGATTATTGTCTTCCCGTCTTAGCTATAGACGGATATAGGCTTCTCGTTTCCATAGCTGCCAACCTTTATCCTAGCAATCACGGGGAAGTTTCTTTGGTGTGTTTTCTTCGTCAGTTATGGGGGTGCTCGGGGGTGGCTAGTACGTGCATCAGAGAGGAAGTATACAAGGCCAAGAGTCCAATTTTTTGGTGGGTTTTGTGGTTTTTGTGCAGGTCACAGGGACTCAAGAGGAGGAGAATCAGGTTATCTTGTTTTCTTCTTGTTGTGGATTTCTGTGTGCAGTTGTGCAGAGGGGAGCTATTGGAGGAGATCCACTGTTCAGAAAAGAGTATGGGGGGTTGGTCTATCTCAATTTTTCTCTCTCTCCTCGGACGGAGAATAGCAGTAGGTAGAGAGGAGATTTGGAGGTGGAACTCTTCGAAGACAAAGGGAGACACACTCTTTGCAGGGAGTTCTCTCGCTTCTTGAGGACGACAGAAGGGAGTCTTCTTGGCCGTCTTCTTCTTCAGCTGCGGAGTGCTTATATCCAAGTGGCACTTAGTGAAATTGGAAGATACTGACCGACTCGGGCCTCTAGAGATTGAAGTTGGCCTCTGCCTCTTCTCGTCCGTTGGCTGGAGGGCATTTAGAGAAGTCCAAAAGGAAGAGGGATTTTTTCTGTTGTTCTCTTACATGTCAGGAAGCATAGAAGCGGAGGGCATGGTTCTTCCAATCGAGGTGTCCTGGAGCAGAGCTCCTCTTTAGGAGGAGGCATCTTGGTGTGCATGCTCGAGGGGAGGAGCAGAAGGAAGTTGTTCCTTGGAAGTATAGACTCGACCAAGTTTTCCATGGCTCCTAGATGCAAGGGTGCACTGCAACTGGAATAGAATGGCAATCCCATAGATCTCCCGCTCGTTGTAGACTCTGATAGGGGCACTTATCTCAATCAATAGGATCAAAAAAACCTACCAAACTTACTCACGTACATGCTGACATGTAGGGAAAAGTTTGAGAACTTGAGGGCAAGCTCCACTCGTAGAAGGACACACTAAGCAAGGTAGAAGCACCTTCTGGAATTGGGATTTGAAAGCTAGGGCATAGGCCAACGGAGTGTCAATCAAGAGCTAATTGTGGCCTCTAAGTAATCCAATTGGACCAATTCCGAGGGATTTGAACAAAATAAAGTCTCATATAATCATTTTTTCCTTGGGCTTAAGATCCCATCATTTTGGTGCGTTTGCCGGGAACATATGAGCTAGTGCATAGGCATAGGAAGAATCCATTGCGAGATAATTGTGGGCTCTAGGTAATCCAAATGGACCGATTGCGAGGGGTTTGAGCAAAATAAAGTCTCGGATAATCATCTTTTCCTTGGGCTAAGGACCTAAACATTGACCATGGCATTAGTGGCCTGATTTCAGCTTGAGTAGTAGCAGAGAGGAGATATGTCTCATTGGGATGTCCATAGGGAGTCTATATGTATGTGTTGTGATTGGGATGGTTGGGAAAAGATCCTTTCTTTTGTCTCCTAATTCTCGAGATGCGGGAATGAAAAGAAAATGAAAAAATGTATGTTTGTGTATGTGTGAGTGTGGCTACGCGCCTATGTGGGCCGATAGGTGGGTGGACCCACTTTGACCGGGTGGTCAAAGCCACGAACCGACGTCGGTCTCACATAGGGTTAGATGTCTGTGTGTCGTGCACTGCATTGGGTTGGTAGATGGGTGGAACAAACTTGATCGGGTGGTCGAGTCCACGAGTCGCATCCAGCTTCAGCGTAGGCCGGCAAGTGTGAGTAAATATGAAAAAAAAATGATGAAAAAAGAGAGAAAAAATGTGAAAAAAATGAATGAGAAGAATTCCTCGCTCGAGGGGGGACATAAGAGAGGTGAGAGAGCATGATGCTCAGATGGGAATATATGTGTTTGTGTTGTGGGGATTTGGGTTATGTGTGGGCTCCCGATGAAACATGTCAAATTGAAGCTTAAGCTCGGCTAGGGTTTTGGTTGCGATGTGTCTATGGAAAGCTTGGACTTGAGGGATCCAATCGTGCTAGTTGCATTGTTTGTCTGCAAACCTTCCGGAAGTGTTCAATTTGGCTCTTAGGTGGTGCAATGACTTGTGAAGTTCGGAATCGCGTCGATGATGAGTGATCTTGTTAGAGTGAGCTCGTGTTAGGCTTGAGGGGTCTTTGCCGCATGTCCATCGATTCAAGAGGTGGTGGTGACCTAGCATATGCTCTAGTCAACGAGCAAGGAAAACAGAGAGATAGACAGGAAGGCAAAGCGGGTAGTGGAAACCCTAGGTAGAAGGGGAATGAACAATCGGCGAGAGAACCCAGCTAGAAACGAAAAATAAAAGTGGGGAATGGTTTTGATTATATATGGTGTGTGTGGAAAGTGTGTTGAGTATGCATGTGGAACAAAGATTTGTGATGTGTTGAACGAACAGTCTAGAAGAGTGACGAGAGGGAATGTGGATGGGCTTTTTGCTTGCATGTGTGTTGTTCATGACGAGAATGCATGTGTGATGCGGGATCATGATGTGTGTGCTGAATATATATGTGTGATGTGGATCAAGGATATGATTTTCTTTTCATTTTGGTTGTACAAATTGTGATTTGATGAAGAAAGGTTCTAATGTTTTAATGAAGTTTGCAGACAGGTGGACATGTCAATGAAGATGCGAGAAGATGGACAAAGATGGTAAGTGAAATGATTGGATTTTGGTACTGACCGATGATTGTATGAGGGTGATCGCAGGTGCTACATTGAGGAAGAAGAGAATAGGCATACAAGGTAAAGATTTGTATTTGATTGAGTGATGATCACATGTTGGAACTGGAGTGCAGGTAGCATATCGCTCGTCGAGGACGACTTCGCAACTAAGAAGAGGGGAGTATGTTAGCTCATGATCTAGTTGGTTTTTGTGCACTAATAAACTTCCATTTTTGCATAATGTACGTACGAGTGCAGGTATTTTGCAACAAAAAAATGTTTGTTGATATCAGTTGACTTCAATCAAGGTGGCTTCGAGGCAGGTGTGGTGGAAAGGAAAGGGATATGGTGTCATGGAATATATTATGGCAGGACATGCAGAGATCGGGCATATCGATGAAGCATTGGCTTGTTTTGATCAAATGCAGTTTGAGGATGTGGCTCCTGATGCGGTGACATATATTAATGAGCTCAAAGACATTTGCTACCATGGGAGATACAAAGAAGAGTAACAAGGGCGAGGCAAGCAATTGCCACCCTCAATGTAAGGGATATCGTATCTTGGAATATGCTGCTTGCAGGTTATGCCCACATTGGACAAGAGGATTTCTTATCTAGCACATTTAATTCCATGATTAGTTTTGTCAAAAGCCAAAAAATCTGTTCCATTCCGTTTTTTTCTGGACAAACACATTGAAGAGAGAGCGGACAAGGATTCTGAATGGGGGGAAGAGGAATCCAAGCAGGAATCAAGCAGTGAGAAGCAACGGGAGTGTGTGGCGCTTCCAGGAGGAGAAGCCGGGGGCACGAGGTGATATCTGGGGGAAGAAGAGGACCGTAAGGGGGGGAGGACTTTTGGTTTTCTGGAGCGAGAAAAAACCACCAACAAGAGGGCGCAGTGTCCCCCGTGTTGGAGTCCTATAGCAGAACAAAAGAGAAGACAGGGAGGGGAAGGAACACAGGCCATTTTCTGCTGGATGAGGACAAGGAGAAGCTCTTGCTAGAGATTCGTTTTTGTGTGCTCGGGTTGGCTGGGAGGATTTCTTGCCATTAGAAAGGGGGGGTTGTATGTATGCGAGAAAAACCTCAAATCAGATCTTCTTCGCTGTTCCTTTTTTGCTTGGTGTCACTAGGAAGACAACAATGGAGGTCAGTGGAGTGGGAGGAACTGAAGTACCCTATTGTCCCTACTTATGCTAATAAGCGAGAACGGCCTGAGGGGCTAGTGGAGGGAGCCACAACTGCTGGGAGGAGGGCCTCTCAGAAGGGAACTGGCGGAGCTTTGGGGAGTCTGGAGAAGTCATGGGGGGTGGCTTTAGAATCGATGGTCATTCACTCATACAAGTAGAACAAGCGTGGATAGAGGCCACAAAGGAGAAGATTCCTACTCATCCATTTACGCAGACAGGCTTACACGAGCAGGACATGGGGTGCCCATTGAGGGACGCACAAATATGTAGTGAAAAGTGCGATTGAAATGTGGAGCCAAAAAGGTTGATCGTGCGTTCGAAGGAGTGGAAGGATGTCAGATTTGCTACAGCACACTTTATACAAGGTGAGGTGTGCATATGTGATGTATCAGAGAAAGAGGGGAAGATAATAATATACTAGTCTACAATAGTCTCTTGGTGCTAGGCAACCTATATTTGAGCACTCCCAGAACACACAGGGCATGTAAATGAGGGGAATGCTGGCTGGAGCAGCTTTTCCTAAGAAAAGCTAGTGCAAAGATGCATAAAAGAAGGAAAGATGATATCCATGGGGATGTTCTCTGCCAAGTTTCCAGGAATATTATAAGGTTAAACCTTTGTGTGGGGCCATGACCAACTCATTGGATCCCATGTATAAGGCTGATAGCTCTGAAGATTAATTAGAGGCTATACTGAGGGTCCTCAGATTTGTACTCCAAATATCGGAGCCAAGGAACAAAAGTACAGCTGAAGAGTAGCCTGGTGCAAGGATCCTCAGCGAGGGCACCCATGATATGGATAAGATCCCCATGTCGATTGCCTCAGTTGTTGCACTTGTATTCCATGTTATGACTCGAGGTTAAAAGGATTTCTTCCATTCCGGGTCCAGCAAACTCCACACAACTTCCCCCATTCAGAAAAGAAATGTGCTCACCCGATACTGATGTTTTATTGGCGAACATATATGCTCAAGCTGTGTAACTATTTAATTCATTTTATTTCTAATCTAAAACAGGGAAGGAGGAGATCATCTAGGTGGTTTTGAAGAGAAAAAGAGATTGCACGGAAGAACGGGAGTGGCTGGAGTGATAGTGGCCAAGAAGTGCATCACATATTTGAAATTGGCAGACAAAAGCTTCACTCCTTTTTTGTACCAGCATGTCATCAAGATATATAGATGGGAGGACGCCATTTTCACAACTTTGCCAAGGGCGGATCTGAGCGTGCTCCATGGCTTATGAACCCAATCCTTTCGACGAGGAAGCTGTGAATCCCTTCGCTAAGCTGGTGCAAGAGCACACGCTCGATATGCTGGCGGATCATTTTTCAACCCGCATGCAGGTAGTTTATCCCAAGCTAAACAAGATGCAATAGTGTACATACCCTTAGGCAATGATAAGGATTTTACAAAGAAAGAGCAAGAGCTAGATATTAGAGAGGCTGAACTGAAACGTAGAGAGCAGGAGCTGAAACGAAAAGAAGAGGCAGCATCTAAAGGTCAAGCATATGAAAACATTCAATCAACCGTTTTGGTAATATCAGATTTGTTATTTATGCCTTCTTAAACTGAATTTTAACAGCGGGCATTAGCATTGAGAAGAGAAATTGGCCACTTTTTTTTCCCTCTTATTCATCATGACATTGCAAGGGAGATACCTGCTCATGTCCAGAGGACACAGTATTTTGCATTTTGTAGCTGGTTAGGAATCGTTGCATGCTTGATGTGGAATATTGTTGTTGTTACAACTAACTGGGTGGAAGTTAAGCATAACGGGGTCAAGATATGGCTTTTGGCAGTTATATATGCCCTTACAGGAATTCCAGGGTCATATGTCTTATGGTATAAGCCACTTTACCAGGCGATGAGAAATGAGAGCGTTGTTAAGTTTGGATGGTTTTTCTTGTTTTATTTGTTTCATCTCCTTTTCACAATATTGGCAGCAATAGCACCACCTGTTGTCTTTAAAGGGGACTCTCTTGCGGGTATATTACCTGCTGTTGATTTATTCTCAAAGTCAACCATAGGGGGGGATTTTCTACATTGTTGGCTTTGGTTGTTTTTGCTTAGAGGTGGTGATCAGCTTATGGGTGCTACAACAAGTATACATGTACTTCCGAGGATCAGGAAAAGCTGCTGAAATGAAAAGACAGACAGTGAATGGAGCTTCTTCTTTGTAAATCTCATTTGATTGCGAATCATATTTATGTGAATGTGTGCGTTCCTGTATTATGTATATTGTTTCCCTGGAGAATATGCCCTTTGCTTTGATGTCATCATTAAGCATAAGAAAGCTTCCAACTAAACCAACAGTCCCCTCGACATTCATCACTGCTGTTTTCCCTCTCCACCCACAGGAACAAAAAGAAAAGAAAAACCTCCCCTCTCTCTTAGGTTGGTTGCAGGACCACTTTTCTTAATTGGGAATCATGCTGCAATATTTCACACGTTAGCCATCCCTCTCTGAAGTAGATGGTGTGTGAATGTGATTTTCACGTTTACTAACCTTTATCATGCTCATTGGCTACATGAAAACAGTGTCTTTTCGCAAGGGTTTTCTGTATTCAGCTCAGTTTTGTTCATGACGCTAGATGGGATAATTTATTTTGTTTGAGAAAAAAAAAAATTAGTGGGAAGGAGGGTGTTAGTGCTTGAGGGTCAATGAGTGTGAATGTACGAGAAAAGGCTACGTGGGTGAGACCGTGAAGCTCCCAATTTGAGGTATAAACTAGGGTTTTCAAGCAATACGGGTTGGCAAATTCCGAGGCAATTGAGCAAAACAAGTGCGTACGGGGCACTTTCCCTTGGGGTAAGAGACCTAAACATTTTGGTGCGTTTGTCGGGAAGCATATGAACTAGTACATATACAAAGGAAGGACTCCTCGAGAGATAATTGTGGGCTCTAGGTAATCCAAGTGGATCGATTCCGAGGGATTTGAACAAAATAAAGCCTCGTATAATCACTTTTTCCTTGGGCTCAGGAGCTTAACAAATACCTACTACAATTATGCTTCAGATCAGAAGGAGGATTCAAGATTGATAATGAATGCAACTTGTGAAAGGCAAAGTGAAGACCAAAGAGTTCCTCTATTGACTTAGGGTGTAGCAATCACCTGAGCGGCAACATAGCTTTGATGACTGATTTGGAGAATAAGGTAACTAATCATGCTGTTCAAACAGGGGACAATACAAAGCACAATGTGAAGTCAATTGGATCAGTGAAAGCCAAGGATGGAAGTACTCTCTTGAGTAAGGTTTTGTATGTTCCTACAATTCCAAAGAATCTGATAAGTGTAGGACAAATTGTTGAAAAAGGTTATGAAGTTAGGTTCACTAATGAAGGAGTTTTTGTGGAAGACCCTAGCAATGGGTATAAACAAATTGTTTGAGAGAAGAAAGAAGGAAGATTATTCACATTGAAGATTCAAGGTAATATTGGTCATGCCTTGTTTACCTATGGAGGACATAAGATCTCTAAGTTAGATCTTTGGCACAAAAGGCTTAGACATTTTAATGAAAGAGGTATTAAAGATATGGTTAGCAATGGTTCAGTGCTTGGATTGCCTAATGTTGCAGGTCAACATATGACATACAGATGTGAGGCATGTCAATTAGGTAAGGCTCATAAGCAATCTTATTCCAAGCATGGTTTTATGCATGCAGAGAAGCTTGAGTTGGTACACATAGATGTGTGGGGACCATCAAAGGATTTCAGTATAAATGGTTCAAGGTATTATGTGATTTATGTTGATGATGCTAGCAGATGGATCACTATCTATGTGATCAAAGATAAGTTAGAGGTATTCAATACATTCAAGCATTATCATGTGTATGTAGAAAGAATTATAGAGCAAAAGTTAAAAAGAGACTAAGGTCAGATGGAGGGGGAGAGTATTTCTCTAATGAGTTTAGTGACTACTTGTGGAATGCAGGTATAGAAGGGGAAATTACTTGCAAGTACTCTCCTCAACTAAATGGTGTAGCAGAAAGGAGGAATAGAACTCTTGTTGAGTTTGCAAGATCCATGATGAAGGAGAAAAATTGCCCAAATTATTTGTGGGCTGAGGCTGTAAATACAGCCACATATTTGGTCAATAGATTACCATGTAAAGCTTTGCAGGGTATGATGCCATATGAGGCATGGTGGGGTAAGAGACCTACTCTAGATCATTGCAAAGTATTTGGATGTTTTTCATATGCATATGTGCCATCTCAATTGAGGCACAAATTGGAACCTAAAGCTGAAAAATATGTGTTCATTGGATATGATGATAAGGAGATGGGATATAGGATGTGGAGTCCATCCACAAAACAATTCCTTGTGTCAAAGGATGTTACATTTGATGAGCAAGGTACTTGGTATGCAGGTACAATCAATATTTATGCAGGAGATGAAGAAGTTGTGAATCAAAAGAAAGGTAAATAAAACCTTCAAATATTTGATGAAGAGGAGAACAATGAAGATAGGTTGAAGTTGAAGAAGTGCCAAGGTTTGATCTAGAATGTGATGAACCAGAAACATCAAGAAGTGGAGAGCTCATAAGGTCATCAAGACACAAATGGCAACCTACAAGGTATAGTTATGACACTTCTTTTTTGGCTACCAAAGATTATGCTTATATGATAAAGGTAGATGAAGACCCTTCTTTATATGAAGAGGCAAAAGGTAAGGAAAATTGGGAGAAAGCTATGCAGGAAGAGTATGATGCATTGATGGAAAATGAGACATAGGATTTGGTTCCTAAACCAAATAGTCAGAAGATCATTGGATGCAAATGGGTCTACAAGACAAAGAGGTTTGCAGATGGAAGTGTGTCTAGGTATAAAGCTAGACTTGTTGTGAAAGGTTTTGCTCAATCATATGGTATAGATTATGATGAGGCCTATAGTCCTGTGGCAAAGATGACAACCATAAGGACATTCATAGCCATTGCTGCATGTAAAGGTTGGAAATTATGTCAATTAGATGTGAAGAATGTTTTTCTAAATGGTTATATTTGAGATGATGTTTTCATGGAGCAACCACAAGGATTCAGAGATGAAAGATATCCAGATTATGTATGTAAGCTCAAGAGAGCTTTGTATGGTTTGAAGCAGGTCCCAAGGGCATGGAATTATAGACTTGTGAAGTTCTTGAAGGAACTTGGTTTTCAAGTATCAAAACCTGATAGTAGCTTGCTTGTTAAAGCAAGTGATGATGGGTTCATTTACATGTGCATATATGTTGATGATATAATTCTTACAGGTACAGATGAGAAAGGAATTCAAAGTCTAAAGAAACAAATGGAGAAAGAGTTCAAGATTAGTGACTTGGGAGACTTGTCATATTTCTTGGGCATGTTTGAAAAACTTGTTGATCAAGTTTAAAATGGATGATTGCAGGGTAGCACCTACTCCAATGGAGGTAAATCACAAATTGAGCAGATATGGAGGAGAAGAATTCAAGGATATGAAGCTATATCAAAGTTTGGTTGGTAGTCTGATCTATGCTACATTAACTAGGCCTCACTTGTCATATGCAGTTGGAGTATTATCTCAATTCATGCATTGTCCCAGGAAAGAACATTGGGTTGCAGGAAAAAGAGTGTCGAGGTACATTAAGGGTACACTCAAAGAAGGTTTGTATTATGGTTTTACATCAGATACAAACATCAAGATATATAGTGATACAGATTGGGCAGGTAATCCTGATGATAGGAGATCAACTTATGGATACTTGTGTAATGTGGGAGATAAGTTAATTTCTTGGTGTTCAAAGAAGTAACACACAATTGCTTTATCATCTACAGAGGCTGACTACAAAGGTATGGTTGAAGCTGCAAAGGAAGTGATATGTCTTAAGACTCTTATAAACAGATTTGACATTATTCAGAGTATACCCACTATTCATGGAGATAACATGAGTTCATTGTATTTAGCTACTAATCTTGTTTTTCATGCCAGGATTAAACACATTGAGATTCAATATCATTTTCTAAGAGAGAAGGTCATAGATAAAGAGATTGAAGTCATAGGTACTTCAACAAAAGATCAGATAGCTGATATGCTAACCAAAAGCTTGGATGGACCAAAGCTACAGAGGTTCAAAGACATGGCAGGTATAAAGAAGATAGAGAAAACCTCAATTGATGATTGAGGGGGAGTTGTTGGTGCAAGGCAATAAAGAATTGAAGTTTTGAAGTCAGGGATTGAAGAAAAAAATCAAGTTATGAAGCATGAAGAAAGTACATGTTCAGAGAATGAAGATGTGTATATTAATTTAGAGTTGGCTCACTTATACTTTTGTATTGTTATGAGCTTGTACATATTTGCCTATATATATACAAGGAAAAATGTCGAGACAAATATGAGAGAGTGTAAGAGAACAAGAATTTAGGAGAATTAGAAGTCATTAGACACTTGTCAAGTGAGTAAGGTAGCTCTCTTATCCAGATGTAAAAATTTTCAGTAATGAAGAAAAGTTGCACCTGATTTTTTTGTGTGTTCTCCTTTTGTTCTTGATCAGCTCAATAATCCTTTTGTAGGTGTCTAATTCCATAGTTAATGAGTCTATGGTTAAAGTTTGAGAGCCTAATTGTAAACAGGCTGTGAGAATTATGTGTAGGAACATTCATATGTAAGAATGTTTTGAGTGTCTTCTGAAACAAGCGCAATCTCGATGGTTAAAGAACTGATCAGTTCTCAGTGTACAGTATAAAGTTTTGCAGAAATGAGGAGTCAAAATCTAATTTGGAAGGTAAGCTATCTATGACTAAAATCATTTGCATAAATGAGTTCCAGTTTGGGAGAATCAAGCTTTAGAAGTTGCAGGTGTCAAAGTCGACTGTAAAGAACTACAGTTTTTGACATAGGTGACGTGTTGAGATCATTTCTCAAGATCTACTGAGTCTTTTGGAATGATTTAACTTTGAGGAGGTTCAAAAACTATAGATGATACCTTGTATAAAGTTTTATAAAAAACTTTACACATTTGATAAGTCAAATGAGTTAGTTATGTGCATCAGACTTTTTGAGTAGTCATCCTCTTCACAGTTTGTTCAAGATTTTGGTAGTTGAGCATTAATCCTCCAAATTGGTGAAGGTTTTAAGTTATTCTTGATATAGAGGTGCTCTAACTTCAAGGATAACTTGTTCTTTTGGAGATTAACACTCTCCATCAGGCATGCCTTAACCAAGGTCTCCCAGTCAATACTAGGAAACTTCCATCTACATGTTGCAGCCTTAAGAAAATAAAATCCAAGTTGGAGATATTACTTTTTATCTCAACTTGGACTCTAGGGACCATTCCCATAGGTATTACTATGCTTTGATCTCCCTATGTTACGGTAAAGTTGGCAGGTCTTGAAGGTTGTAGTCCAAGCTTTTTGGTGGTATATTCACGCATCAATTTAATGTCAAAACCTCCATCCACAATAGCTCCTTGTAACTGATGTCCTATGATAGTGAGTGTTAGGTGTGGGATCTTATAATCTGTGAGGGGGGCTTCCCTTAGAATTATATCCTTATTCATAGCAGTAGCCTTTGCCACTAAAGTTGTTTTGGAGGCGTCATCAATGATCTACAAGATATCTTACTTGAATTTTCCATCCATATTTATTAAATAAAAATAGTGACCTACTTTTTGATTGATTTGAGTAGTCTTGAAGCTTTAGATTCCTTAAGAGCATGGGCTCTATTTGACAATTCAAACTCCTCATGAGCCCTGTTGAATGCATGCTTAATGACATCAATAGTACTGTTAGCTCTTCTTTTTGTCTTGCATATTCATATGGAATGGCTCTTTCCTTGTGTGTCCCTTGTTCATTTTATTAGTACTTGACTCTTGAATGATGTCTAATCGAGCCTTCCCCTTGCTTCTTGTCTGCATTACAAAAGAGTCGATTTCTTCTAACTGCATAGCTATGGTAGATGGTGATGGCACATTGACTTAATTTGCAACATTTTCTTTGTTCATGGATATCATTTCTATGTGAGGCCCACATGTAGATGCCTGGTTCTTTGGACAATCTTTTCCTAGATTATAGCAAAAGATTCCAATGAAGCTAAGTTAACAAACCCACATAATTTTGAATTCAAATCCTTAAAGAAAAGGCACAAATAGATCCTCAAGAATCTATATAAAGACTCCAAAACATTTGCACATTAAGGAGATTGTTGATTTGAAGCAGTACATATACTTTTTTATCATTGCTTGGTGCCATTCTGTTCTCTGCTCCTTCTTCCTCAAATTTAGTCAAATTGCGGAGATTGTTGCTCTCTCTCTATAAATCTTTAAATCTAGTGTTTAAGAATTCTGTCAAAAGGTGTAACTGTCTAGTTTATGTTCACAAATTTTCAAGTCATTCGATTTATTTACTTTGAGATAACATAAAGTGTTTCAGTCTCGGGTTCATTCTTTGCACATCCCTAAAAAATCAGGATGACACTAGTTCAGTGTTAAGCTGATTGCTCCTTCTAGGGTTGTTACAAATTACGGCTTTTATGCATTTTAGCAAGCCAACTCTATGTATGAAACTCCCTTAAGAGGAATCTTTCCAATTGTTACTATGCTCGCTGCTCTCAATGTTTGAAGTCACAACTTGCATCCATTTTTAGAAGGCTTTTGATGAGCTAGTCAAGGTGCAAGTTACATGTTTTGCATCAGCTTCTTCTTGTTGATGTTCCAAAGTAAGTATTAGGTTTCATTGCACTAACCACAAGCCTACAAGGTCTACTTTACATATCCAAAGAGCTAGGAATGGTCCTATGTTGGTTCTCTACACCAACTTCACCACTTGACAACTCAATTTTCCAAGCCTCTCCAAGCTTCTCCAACTTCTTTCAGGTAAGCGTGCACACATATGTATGAGTATAAGTTTATGGATGTGTAATTTGTATGTGTTTTATTCTAATGAATTTATGTAGGTTTGTTCTATTGAGAGAGAGAGAGAGAGAAAGATTGAATCTCCCCTCCTCCCCATGATTGCTTTCTTTGTGCAAGCATGCAAGGATAGAGAGAGAGAGAGAGAGAGAGAGAGAGAGAGAGAAAGAAAGAGAGAGAGAGAGAGAGAAAGAGAGAGAGAGATAGAGAGAGAGACATAGAGAGAGCGAGAGAAAGATTGAATCTCCCTTCCTCTCAATGAATGCTTTCTTTGTGTA